>OX365955.1:14933321-16183321 GCA_947247005.1 Spisula solida
CTCTATATACTACACTCATCATGAAGCACGGCGTGTAATAAAACACATATGGCAACAAACCAAGGTAACAGTTAATTATAAACATTAAGACGTATCCTTGTCGTCGACGAATAGTCATGTTAGTGAAAACATGTTACATTGAGAAATGAACAAAATGTCTGAAAACTTCTCGATACTTTAAAAAAAACTTGGCTGCATTATTAAGGTTTGGTCCACACGACCTCTTTCGATTTTAAAGAAAATAGGCTCATAAGATGCGCATTGAGATGCAGATTTCGAACATGTTTGGGTCTTATAATGTCATAGATCTAAGTAATTACTTACGACCTTATTCTTCTAAGTCGACGACATGCGGGCGAAACAAGGTCATTCAGCTATTCGTAGCTGACACTAGGTCATTCAGCTTTTCGTAGCTGACACTAGGTCATTCAGCTTTTCGTAGCTGACACTAGGTCATTCAGCTGTTGTAGCTGACACTAGGTCATTCAGCTGTTGTAGCTGACACTAGGTCATTCAGCTATTCGTAGCTGACACTAGGTCATTCAGCTATTCGTAGCTGACACTAGGTCATTCAGCTTTTCGTAGCTGACACTAGGTCATTCAGCTGTTGTAGCTGACACTCGGTCATTCAGACTTTCGTAACTGACACTAGGTCATTCAGCTTTTCGTAACTGACACTAGGTCATTCAGCTGTTGTAGCTGACACTCGGTCATTCAGACTTTCGTAACTGACACTAGGTCATTCAGCTTTTTGTAGTTGAAACTTGGTCTTTCAGTTTTATGTAGCTGAAACTGGGTCATTCAGGTTTTTATGGCCGAAACGAGGCATTTCATGTTTTTGATAGTTGGATTAGACTTTTGACATTTTGACAGCTGAAACTTGGACCTTTAGCGGTTAAATTCATTATCTTATTCCGTTGTGTGTTGGGCATTGTGTCGTGCAGTTGTGGTGTGTGGTGTTTTTATGTTGTCTGTGCTCGGCTGTTTAAGTTGGGTGTTGCCGTCCCAGTCCGATTAACTATATTTTATATTTCAGGAATGGCTGGTGAGTTATATATCCGAATGTTGAAGATGATGATCATTCCCCTGGTGATATGTGGCGTGATATCAGGTTGGTTTATATACATTGCCTCACGAGATTTGACATTAATTTATATGAATGGTCACAACATGTCTTACCATTTTATATTCAAACCAGTCCGTAAAGAAGACCTGTAGGAGCAGCAAAAATGGTCATCGTTGACAGTTGGTCCCATTTATACATGGGTCACAAAACACACCGATGCCGGACGATGCTTGTGTACCCGGTGTGAAGGCATCGTGTACACGTCGGGTGGCGGTTAATGATCGACAAAAGGTGCCGGACTTGCATCGGTCGATGATCGTACGATGTCCGCTCATCGCACATGCAGAAAAGCACTGATAAACATTTGTCATAATTCTTCTGACTACCAAACTAACATAGTGTTGTTTAAATAGAACCTATATCCATTTTTAGGAACAGCAAAGATGGACCCTCGAACAAATGGGAAGGTTAGCGGTATTTCATTGGCTTACATTATGCTTACAAATCTCGTGCCGTGTATCCTAGCAGCAATTCTAACCCTCATCATTAAACCAGGTAAAGTCATTATAAAATTACAATATGTAATCATGTGTCGGACTACAGGTCTGTGAACAATTCCATATACACATCACAAGCCGTATACTAGCACATTCATATACATGCATATTTTTTTCACGGACATGTACGCCTGACAGTCATCAAGAACATTATAGGTTTGATTTGTTGGTGGTCATTGGCCAAAGAGAAGCGTCTAGACCATTCTCGTTCACCAGAGTACTCTTCGTCCGAAACATATATCTGGGAGCTTGACTAACCACTGATGTATGAGGATGCGTCTAGATATGTAATGAAGTTTTAGTAATGAGCATTTTTTTCAAATATTTGCAACGTAGTACATTTTTAACTTGTAATGTATCCGTGTCATTGGGGAATAGTAAGCAACAGCTGGCGGCGATGTTGCTGGTTGGTAAATTAGTTTAGAAAAAATAATTAAATCAATATTGCTGTCAAACTTTTAATTATACTAGTAAGGTCAGAGTTTTTTTATTTTTCGTTACTCAGACCCTCCTGTCCGATTTTGAAACTTGAAAAACTAAAAAAAATCTAGCATAATAATGGTTTATGGTAATGTACCCACATTTTATTATTACAGTATTTCAATAGTTTATAAATGATCAGCTGGTATTATACGTGCTTGTTTATTTTTGTTCTTATTTCCAAAATACCGCAGGTTGCTGTAACCTTGAATAAAAACGTTTACAGAAATTTATGTTTTAATAAAATGTAAATAAACTTTTTTTAAATTTTTTATCAATGACACAGTTACCTGTGCACTATGCAGTGTACTAGTCTTAATTGGCTGTTTTATTGAAATACAACTCTGTTTTGGATTGCTTTAAATCGGACCGTCATTGACTAGTCCACTACCAACAGTGTGGTCGCTTTATTGTTCCTATATAGTTTCCCTCCTCCTGCAGACTTTTTGCTCACCAAAGTCTGAATTACAAAACATTAAAAACTCTGGCCTAACTGAACAAAAAGTGTTAACCTCATTTATAAAGCCGTGTCGTAAATATCGTTCGACACTCCCAGACTGTGCACTAAATATTTTAATTAGCTTGACGTGACGTTAGCCAATCCATACATTGATCCGTCAATGACGTCATGCTAATATCAACGTCGCCATGACGTCGCACTCATTGTACCGCTGAATTTTGGCTGAATCATATGCAGCGTACATCTTCCTTTTAAACAATAATGTGCGTTTTCTGAGGTTATGTGATAAATAGAATCTAACATTCGTGCTCATTACATACGAGTTTTATTAAACTCGTCGACAAAAACAATATGACACTCGGCAAAGCCTCGTGTCATATCATTTTGTCCACTCGTTTAATAAAACTCGTATGTAATGAGCACTCATGCAAGATCCTCTATTTACAAGAGTCAAACAAAACAAGTACTTTGAACATACAGAGATCAAGTAATGTGCGTTATTTGCAATTTTATCAGAAGTTGGCCAAATTGAAACTGAACGTATCCTAGAATATATATTATTCGTGCGTTTTGACTTGTACTGAAACTGTTTTTACAGGAGAAGGAGTTGAGTCGGACGTCAAAGACCAGTTCAGTGGCGATGTCATGGAAACGGAGGACATATTTGCAGACCTCTTCCGGTACCAATTATACTAATTGTTAGCAAGATCTACTCGTTTACGACATCAAGTGCTGCAGGATAAAGCCTTATCGTACTATATAAGAGTCAAGAGTACAAGGGTAGAGCAAATTGGCACTTAATATTACGAACTTATTTGAGTGGCCAGCTGTTAACTATCTTTAACACTGAAACGTTTAAAGCGCGTCATTTTATTGTCTTTGAACAGTGCCTATACGTGTATCTATAGCGTTTTCGTCTGAACAATTTACAAAGGAAAATTTTACACAACAACCATCTTTAACACTTTCTTGGGCATGCATCTTGCATCTTTTGCGGGGAGCACAAACGATGGCCGTTTTGGAATAATACATGAACTAAATTGAAAGCATTTTTTAAAACTAAAATACATTTCTAAAGTACACTTATGTATGCAGGAAACACTTAACATAGTCAACACAACTTTAAGACATTGGCTTGTACTAATTAAGGGGAGCAAAAGGTCTAATTTGATAATACATCCTATAGATTAAAGTTCTTTTAATCCAAATACCATACTTCTCTATTTATACAGGAACATTGTACCAGACAACATCATAGCTTCGTGTTTTCAACAGGTAATACCTTACTTCTAGAACTATAAACGTAATACTCTAACACAAAGCGCAACGTAATTAGAATAATATTTAATTCGATTTAAATCCGGTAAAACCAGTTTTTCCAATTCAGTTGTCAACTAGTACAAAGTAACTTGCTTTTCTGCAAACAAACTGGCATCATGGAGAACATGACCGTTGCCAACATTACAGAAGATCATCACCTGCTCGACCAGGTATTTGAACCCGGATCACCCGAGTGACAAGCGAGTACTATACACACTGCGGTACATACCCGCACATGCTCCACTACTGAGTACTGAATATGGCTGGATCTTGGCGTTAACTATTGTCTAGTCTGATTCGATTATCTACGCATGTCTGTTTTCTCCAGACGCCAAAACCCATATTTGCGTCAGAGAAATTTCAAAATAAGAAAAGCTAGGGTTGTTTTGACCAGAGTGTGGCCACTAAAAGGTATTCGTATCTAGTTGAACTATGGTGACTATGATTAGCGCCAAGACCCAGGCCAGTACAAAACTGGCCCCCTGTCACCCTGTACCATTACATGTACTAACAATTACACTAATGCAATGCTTATTCTTTTGATCAGGCACAAACTAAATACGAATTCACTACAAGAAATGTTGTTAGTTTTAATGGAACAGCAAATATGACGGAAACCGTACGAGAAATAACGAGAAAATACGTGGGTTCAGCAAATTCGACAAATATCCTCGGTATGATGATGCCTTGTTCCTTTCTGTAGAATTAATGATAAAATGTGTGCTTTACAAAAAACACTTTGCAAGCAACAAATTACTTTTAAGTTTGTACGTACATGAACTTGTGTTTTGGAATAATCGGTTACGAAATTCATTGTGAAACGCTGGAGTTCCTAAGGCGTACTTTACAGAATTGAATTAGGCGTGAAGAAATGTTATGTTTGGAAGCTGACGAACATCCTTATAAATCAGACCGAAGCAAAAACAAAAAACATCAAAAAACCATTTTTGTTCCGTAAAATAATTTCATCGTTACTGATATCAAATTACATCTTTTTACTATCATGTCTTTCGTTCAAGTATTGTAAGCTTACTGTTTTCTGTTTCAGGTTTGATTATAGTGTGTTCTATTTTCGGTATTGCTGCAGCATCAATGAAAGATAACCAAGGAGAACCCTTTCTGGCTTTCTTTCGATCATCAACCGACATTATAATACGGATAGTGCGTGTTCTTATATGGTAATGTATAATGAGTTATCATTGCATCACTGGCACTCGACCAGACTAACTTGAAAAAAACAATGGTATAAATAACCATGGCCTATAATCTATATAAATTTAATAGATTGTAGGCCACTGCTATTTATAAAATTGTTTTTCTGGTCCAGTGCCAGTGTATTACATGTACAGTTTGACCCACCTTCATTGCAATGTGCGATAAAACGAGAAACCGAGAATGTGCAGCATAGATAAGTAACATGCATTACAGTTCTGTCTCAGGAGTTGATTATTCTACTTAATGATAGTCAACATAGTCAGGGAAGGGTTAAATTATCTCTGTTTTGCTGTTTTAGCTAAATAAGTTTACCAAATATTTTCGTAATTTTTGAATTCTGTGAACTTTAATTTGGCACATGAGTGTACATGAACCTGTATATTTTAAGTCCGTGGCTTTTTTCTATGATTACAACTTAACAGCAAAGTACAGCAAACCATACCATTACTATATACATGTATATATTTTGAGGTGCATGCAAATGTCAGCGTTAGTGAATCTATATTTCAATTTCAAATCGTGAACTTGAGGATGAACTCAATATACGTATCTTAATACTGACAGAAGGTTGTTTCACGATACATGGTCTCCATGGGAATGTTGAAATCATAGCAACGTTATTGAAAGCGTAATTATAACAGTGCTGTTATTTACAGGGCAACTCCAGTTGGCGTAGCAAGTCTCATTGCTAAAACAATCGCCAGTACTACAGACGTAGAAGATACATTCACAAAGTTAGGATATTATTTTCTGACCGTGTTTACTGGACTTGTTATATTCATGTTTATAGTGATGTCTGCAGCCTACTTCTTCATATGTCGCAAGAATCCATTCGTGTTTATTGCCACTACTATACCATCTATCATGATTGTATTTGCAACTGGAAGCACGTAAGGACGATTTCTTTAAATAGTTCTAAACATATTTGACCACATGTAGTCATTTTGCATCTATCGATATTTTGCCACAGGTGGTGGCGAAGCGGATGGAAAACACAGTGGAATTGGACAATTTTACTTTTTTGGGTTCTAATTCCCCAACGTAGAGCCAAACATTTTGTCTAAATTCCTTAGACAATGGTAGACGCTTGGTGTATCAAACATAAATTTCCCAATACCGGGATCTAAAACCCGACCAAAGTATATTTCCCGGGACCTGGAATCATTCGGTTTGTCAAATTCCCGCCTGTCGGGAATCGTCTTCTGTCTAAAGCCCCGTGTATGCCCGCCGCTCTACCTGGGGCAAACTATTGATAGGTGCATTTTCGATGCGACGTTATAGGACTACATGCGACTCATTTTAGTAGCATCGTTGTTTAGATATTCATTACTTCAACAATTTTGGATGATTTTACTTGTGATTGTGATAGAATTTAAAACTTTTTATAAAAATACTGAAACTGAAATGCCACTTTCATTTATCACATGCAACAAACAAAGAAACATCTCTTAAATAATTATATAAGAAATAAGAGGCAACATTGTGACTTGCAGATGCTACACATTAGGGATGAACAAAAGTGCCCTATTAATAAAATGTGTTCGATGTACATGGACGCAATGTCGTGTTAGAAACAGGTTTATGCAAAAACCATAGGTACTCATTCATACACATGAGTGAAGTGGAGGATTATGGATTATCTTGCTCAGAGAAATTAAGCAGTGACACAGACGGGGATCGAACCCGGGACCCCTCAATCCTAGAACGTGCCCTACCACTAGGCCACCCGTCCCTACATGTAATGGGATTTGTATTACTAGTTGGAGAGTGTATGCAATAATAATAACAACCTGGGAGATTTTACCTCATATTTTACAGTATGATAGCATTACCGGAGAGTTTCAACAGTCTGGAGAAGAAGAACAACGTGGATCCGAGAATTTCTAGATTTGTGGCGCCCCTAGCGGCCACAATTGGGCGTTCCGGAAGTGCTCTCTACATAACTTCCTCCTGTATATTCATCATACAGACGCTTGGACGAGACGTTAATGCTGCAGACATCATATTAGTTGTGTACGTAAATACATTGAATTCGGGCATATTTCATGATAAATTAATTTAGCCAATGGTGTTTCTGGATGTGGTAGGATATTGCAGCCGATTGTAAAACCTATTTGGCAATCATCAAGCTCCTTTTACAATATAGGCAAGACGGAATACTGAGAGCGTTCATACGATTAAGTTTATCCAAAATAAGTAAAACCCAAAGCTAACAAGATTTATCTCAGACTCTAATAACTAAACTAGTTTGCTCATATAATACGATTTGAATTTATGTACTAAACGGCACCATCGCCTAGCAATGGGGAGTACGAACGCTTTAATTAGATCACTCGTCTATCGGAACACCCCACCAAAAATATTGCACAAATAACAAGTACCAATGTTGCTACATCATACCACACCAAGTATCGGTTGATATGGAGATCAACTACTGACCGGCTATTGTACCGTTTTGCACTCAAATGAAGTATTTCAACTCATAAATCATTGACGTTCTTTTTAGTATTCTAATATTGTTTATAGATTGTTGACGTGGATATCGGCCCTAGCGATACCATCAGTGACTGGATCCAGTCTGGTGACAGTACTCATCTTACTTACAGCTCTATCTATACCTGGTGAAGCTGCCGCTATGTTGTTCGCATTGGAATTCTTCTTGTACGTTATTTACTCAAAACTCTTTACATAATGACCTCAATTGTTGTGTAATGTTAGGTAAACTTATGTTACGTGTTCCATTCCATATGAACATGTTTGTAGTAGGTGCCACTTGCCAAATAATAAACCAAGTCATGAACAATTATTCCTTTGTTAATTTAATGACCAATTGCTTTGCACATTGCCAAGCCCTTTTATCTATAGTTCCTTACCTTATCAAAGTGCTAGAGCTTTGCAAGTACGCAGAATGCAAGCTCTTCTATCGATTATTACTTGGATAATTTAAGTACCAGTAATTTGCATAATATACAAGTGCACAGAAGCCAAGCTCTTCTATCCACCATTCCTTATCTATTAAGTGCCAGTGCTTTATATATGACTGTGCAAGTGCACAGTACCAATGTCTACTTTACCAAAGGTTTTTCTAACGTCTCTATCTTGCAGAGATCGGTCACGTAGTGTGGTGAATCTTCATGCACAGTTGATAGGAGCAGTTGTCACAGACAAGTACTGTGGTGATCTATTGCCCTATGATGACCACAATGGAAGGAGACCAAGTCAAAAGAGTTTGACAGGGGTAGAAGAGCATAATATGCAACTCATGGGAAACGACAATAAGGAGGTCATTGATCATACTGACACAAACGTTGATGAGATACTGTGAACAATGGTGTATGATCATACAGACTCGGACATTAAAGGGAAACTGTGATCAATGGTGCATGACAGCCTACAGGCTTGGCAATATGGACAACTCATTATATATATATATAATCCTTGTTTTAAAATTCACTACGAAAGTATTCAAATGTAACCTATCATCCATGCTCATTACTTCCATATTTTGTAGTACATGTACAGTATCATTAATTATGTACTTTGTCAACTTATTTGGGTATGCTATGTTTACTATTATATATACATGTATATAAATAATACAATTCATGGGCCAAATCACTGAAATCTTTTAACTAGAGCTGTCCCAATTCGGCAGACTAATGTACCCCTGCCGGCAAAGGGCCAACATTCTGGCAAAACTCATTGTAGTGCAAATTATTTCCTTCATGCACATCATGTCAAGGGTGTTTATCTGTTAAAATTTGAAGGGAATCCTGCCAAAATATAGGAGTTGCGTCCACAAGAACTGTTCACTATATATAACATAGTGCATAAAAGTACAAAAGGTCATACTTCTGGCAAAAATCAGTGCAGGGAAAATTTTTTCCTCTATGCACATCTACATGTCAATGTTGGTCATCTGTATAAGTTTGGAGGAATCTTGGCAAAAATGTAGGAGATGTGTTCCCAAGAATGTTTTACATAGTGAATAAAAGTACAAAGGGCCATAATTCTGGCAAAAATCATCTCCTTCATGCACATGTAAATTTTGAGGTTGTTCAGGTGTGCAAGTTTGAAGCAAATCCTGCAAATACTGTAGGAGTTGCTTTAATCACAAGAATGTGTCTATGGACTGACAGACAAGCTGAATCCAGAATCCTCCCACACAATGAGTTGTAAGGGGGTGTATTCTGTATATTCTTGTATATATATATGCGACTGATAATGTAGGATTACAATAAGCTAGTGGGATATTAATAGCCAATGTACTGGGGTTCTATCGAGGCATAATGGCCAATCCCAAAAATAAGATACAAGTCTTGTTTTGTGCACCATAAGCTAGCAAACTTACACCAAAACCATATTTTAATAAAATGCATTATGTCTTCAAAAAAGTGTTGGGAACATTGTTGTACCTGTGCATGCTATGTACAGATGTTATGAGTAACTCAAACCAAATTTGATCATTTCAAGGACCACAACTCTACTAATACTGGTTGGATGATCCTAATAAAATATGCAAGTGTACATAACTAACATACCTATGAAATGTGACGACTGTAGCTGCACATACATGCCATGTTTCGCAGACCCCTTTGCGTGATATTGGTGATGGAAATGCAGGAGATTTATTAAAATGCAGGAGATTTTCCTTGCTGAAACTTTAGACTTAAAAGTATTTAAGTTTATATGCTGTTTTCACTGATCTTAATTTGATGACAATACCATGCATGCTTCATGAAGCAATTTAAACTAATATTTGTCATCATTTTCATAATGTAAACAAAAATGTCAGATTCTAGTTTGTCCATGAAATGCGTGAGATTTGATAAATTGGCCTCTGATCATGCAGTAGTAGAGTCTCAAATGCAGGAGATCTGGCATGTATGGTGGCACATTTGCTTTTCAAGTTACGGACAGCACAAGCTAAATTTCATCATTTCAAGGGCAACAACTCTGTAAATAATTGTCAGATCCGAATACAAAATATAAAGGTGCACAAAAACTCATGCTGACTAACATTATATATAGTTTGCTGACTGTAGCACAATTACTTTTCAAGTTATGGACGACACAAAGCAAAATTTCATAATTCCACGGGCAATAACTCTGTTAATAATGGTCAGATGTGAATAAAAATATATAGGTGCACAACAACTCTTGCTAAGTTTCATTGAAAATCGACAAATAGTTAAGTAGAACAATGGCAGACAAATATTGTGACATCTATCTAGATGGACATCCATCCAGCACAAAATCAATATGTCTCCCCCAAAATCTCATCTCTAGCTGTCATGTTTTGTTCAATCAAGTCTGCATACAAAAATTAAGTTGCTAAATTATAGTATATCCACAACTTTTGTTTTATTTAACCACTGTCACAAGGCCTAAAAATATCGTTTGCTTCTCATAATAAGCCCTAAATATATAAGGAAGTTAGAACATTTATTTCAGAGAAATCATTTTTTATAATGAAGAGTGCAACTACACTAAAAACGAATATTAACAAGACTGCGTTCAATAAACACTTATGCCATAAAACTAGCTAAATCAATCAGGGGCCATAATTCTGTTAAAAGGTTGGATAGTGTTACATGGCTTTGACATTGCAAGGTGTTTATGGTGGTAAACAAGTATGCCAAGTTTGAAAGCAATGCCTTGTTGGACTTAATATTATTTTAGTTTCAACAACTTGAAAGTTTTGATTCACATTTACGGACGAATGGACATTCATGACAATCACTATACGCCTCCTGCATCAGTAGATGCCGGGGCATAAAAAAGAAATGTATCTTTACGCACCCTTTAGATTTTTGGACAAAAGACCAGAAACATAACTTATATTTTTTTTGCCTGACATAGGGTTGGTTTTGCTCTGGAGAGTTGCATTGTATCGAAATACAAGCAGATGAATGAAGTAAAACATAAACAACATTTATCTGATTTAATATGAAATATACCTATAGTCCAGTTAGGATATTGTGACAATGACATTGCAGATTATGTGTACGCAAAAAATCACAACCATTGTCTAAACAGGTAGAGCGAAATTAAGTATAGTTCGCCGGGGATAACTCTAGCCTTATCAATAAACAAACAAAGCAAATTATAAACACTGCACGGTCGAATGGCCGCCAGTTATCAGTGTAGATTTAAAGAGTATATCATTAAAAGTGTATATGCACAAGATTGAACAACAATGAATAAATGTATTTAATTTTCATTTTTATTTGTAAACAAAAGCTAATGTTATCTCCGGCGAACTATACGTTAGTGTAGCATTGAATTTATACTTGTTTGTACAGTATAAGCCTTTACAATTGGTTTTACACCGTTATATTGGACTCGACCGCTGCATCACTGGATTTTTATCCTGACTGGACTATAGTACATTATACAGCAAAATACCTAGTACATTATGCAGCAAGTATACCTAGTACATTATACAGCAATTATACCTAGTACATTATATAGCAAGTATACCTAGTACATTATACAGCAAGTATACCTAGTACATTATACAGCAAGTATACCTAGTACATTATGCAGCAAGTATACCTAGTACATTATATAGCAAGTATACCTAGTACATTATACAGCAAGTATACCTAGTACATTATACAGCAAATATACCTAGTACATTATAAAGCAAGTATACCTAGTACATTAAACCGCAAGTATACCTATTACATTGTGCAGCAAGTATACCGAGTACATTATATAGCAAGTATACCTAGTACATTATGCAGCAAGTGTACCTAGTACATTATACAGCAAGTATACCTAGTACATTGTGCAGCAAGTATACCTATTACATTGTGCAGCAAGTATACCTAGTACATTATGCAGCAAGTATACCTAGTACATTATACAGCAAGTATACCTATTACATTGTGCAGCAAGTATACCTAGTACATTATACAGCAAGTATACCTAGTACATTATGCAGCAAATATACCTAGTACATTATACAGCAAGTATACCTATTACATTGTGCAGCAAGTATACCTAGTACATTATGCAGCAAGTATACCTAGTACATTATACAGCAAGTATACCTAGTACATTATACAGCAAGTATACCCAGTACATTATGCAGCAAGTATACCTAGTACATTATATAGCAAGTATACCTAGTACATTATACAGCAAGTATACCTAGTACATTATACAGCAAGTATACCTAGTACATTACGCAGCAAGTATACCTATTACATTATGCAGCAAGTATACCTAGTACATTATATAGCAAGTATACCTAGTACATTATATAGCAAGTATACCTATAACATTATACAAGTACCGAGTATAAAATCAAACTTATTAAGGGTGGCAATTTGTTGGTTTCAAATATTTTAAATTGATTCCTTATCAAAGTTGTTACAATTAATCAACAATAAAAATATATATTCTGTGAGTAACAAACTCTTCAAGAAATAACAAATGATTCAAAGACAAACAATAGCAACTAAAAGTGTACATGTATAACAATGGTTATTTTGCCAGCGAGTAATTTAGTAATCAATTTATTCTGTGTGTAGTAAACGTTTCAAAGAAATAACAAATCATTGAAAGAAAAACAATTATTATAGCAACTAAAAAGCATATCACCATGGCTATTTTGTTGCCAGCGGTGTAATCAATTTTTAAATGATTTTATCAAGTATAAGAAGACCATTATCAAATGGACACTAAGAATTACACAGAATTATTGTTTTTAAAATTGATGTGGTTTAATAAAAGTTAATCATATATATATATATCAATTTTTACATGCAAATCACTCAAAATGACTGTAGAAAATTATCTGATTCCCTGTTTGAAATTAATGTTCTTTAACAATGCTTTTGAACAAGGTAAAGCAGGTATTTATAGTTTCACAAGAAATTAACATAATCATCAAAAAAACTCAAAATCTTACCTAAACAGTCTATAATTGTATTCAGACTCAAATGTATTCAGACTAAAAAAATGAAATGTTCAGACTTTATTCATGCAATTACCCTGTTCTTCCAAGTATTGCCAGCACTCAACAAACCAGAAGAGTAACCAATAATTAGATGCATCCTTTATACAGCTTTTGGACATTTTCCAAATCTCTGATTGGTATATCAGGAACTCCATTATTCTTTTGTCATATTTTCATCAGACGTTTTTTCTTTGAATCTCCTCTCAGTTGCCATCCAATACAAAGATTATCAACATGCAATATTTGGGAAAATACGGTAGTTGCTCACATAGGTGTGACTCAGTTAACAATCTGTTTCACCATGCTATACAGTCAGCAGTTGAATGTTGAATCCTAGGCACTTTTTCCAGGTCACAATGTCCAACACAACATGCATGTATAAAAAATAGCATGCATAGTCATGCAAAGTGTCATGCAGATCATGCATGCTTATCTCATTATGTAAGTTGCTTCCTTCCAGTTATTTGTTAAACGTATCATCTTAGTATGGAGAGTACTTCATCAAGAAATCCTGAAATGATAACAGAACATTTCAAATTTGGCCAAGTTTTCTTCTAAGATAACTCTTTATTGCAGTCTCACCCTATCTCACAGCGTGTAAACCTAATTACTGTACAACTTATTGGGAGACTATTCAATTGAATGTGTATGATTTATTGCAATAACCAGAAGTTGACTTGTTTATACACTGTGTATTTTCACATATTTATAAGACTCCAATAAAAGTGTGTTATCTAATGTGCAATGTGAGCTCTGATCAACAGCAATTATTTTCTAAAAACAAGTATGAATATTGTGTACATAATGCAACTAATTTAGTTTTAACACACACATTTATTTGGGAGGGTGATAATCTACCCCCTGGACTTGAAAATTAGGCATATGACAAGTTTGAAGTGGTACTAAATTAAGTAATTAAAATTAAAAGCTTGGGACTTGGGCAGTTCATTTTCTGGTTCAGATAAATGTGTTGGGCATTGGCCATGTAATTGTTGTATGTGATGTTTTTTATGTTTTCTGTGCTTGGCTGGTTAAGTTGAATACTGTCTTCCCTGTCCTACTTGCTATTTTATCTTTGTTCTTCAGTTATTGAACGGAAACCATTTGGTCTATCGTCCAACATGTGCAAAGCAATATGCCCCTTTATCGAAGATGAATGGCATGATTAGTGTTGCTCTACTTTTTCTACCAATGTGAGTTCGATTTTTGTTGTCTTATTTTTTGCTAACTTAGCAGTAATTTGAAGCAGTTTGCAAATGCGCAAATAATCCAAACTAATCAATGCCAAGGGCATGGTTTGTTAAAAAAGTAGAGCATTAAAACTTCAAAGTTGGTTGGAGTATATTTATTTTTACTAGACGTGTACCTTATCATACTGTGTACCACTGTGAGACTTGAGGAAATGTACATATCTAGCAGCAAACTCAAATACTGTAGCTTTATCTGTTTTATCAGACATCCCTGGTACAAGTTGTCTCAACAAATTGCATGCATCCTTTATACGTGCCCTGAAGGAAAATAACAAAACAGTTGTATCAGTGGTCAGAAATAAGTTCTAATGATGAATCTTAAATAGTTATATAAAACAACTTTTTGAACAACAAAACTATTGTAACTAGAAATATGTGCATCTAGGACACTACGCTCCCTACAGCGCTTTGATTTCCACTTAACCGTTACAATTCACACGCTGCTTAAAATACTAGAATATTTTGATATTTGACCTTTACAAAACTGCTGTGAACCCTGATACACATTTTCATTGGCTGATGAAAGTTTACTTGTTTGTATAGACAGTAGAGAGTTATAGCAGAGAGTTTATAGTGAATATGAAGGCTAGTGTTGAAAGGTTTAAACGAGTACACACTGTATGAGGTTTAAATATTTCATGGTTCTATTGACTGGTCATTATTTATTTGTTTCAATCAATATGATAAATTGATAGTGCGAGAGTTTTAATTTGTATTACAAGTCATTCTTTTAACACACAAGCGTTTTATATACAATGCATTTAAAAACCCGTTTACATTATCACATTTGCCTCGCTGTACGCTGGTTTTGGATTCTCCTGTCTAAAAATAGCAATAGCGCTAATACACTAGCAATAATGCAGAGCCTAGAAAAGATGTAGTTTCGGGCGAGGCAATTGGAGAGTACTAGGACACAGACGCCCCACTTGTGCATCTAGGACACAGATGCCCTACTTGTCATTTGACCATATGCTAATGGTCATAACTCCAATGCACATGCTGACTAATATTCCTTAGGCTAGTAGTAAGTCTGACGACTATAGCATACAGTGATTTTTTATGCCCCCGTATCGATAGATCGGGAGGCATATAGTGATTCACCTGTCCGTTCGTTCGTCCGTCCGTCCATCCATTCGTCATGGTTAACCCAAATTGACCGTTTCTTCTAGCATTAATATGGCTTGCTACAAAGCTTTCATACTTGCATGGATGTTGTATATGAACACTCTCCACGCGCCTGTATCACCTGACCCCATTTTTGACCTTCACCTTGACCTAATTTTGGACTTAGACTTATTTATGGACAAGGCTTCCACAGGGGGCATAAGCGTTTATTGAACGCAGTCTTGCTTCCTTCTTTATTAGGGTCCGTTTACCAATTGCAAATAGGCTATAATTTTCCAAAATTAAATGGAGAAATTCCCAATGAACAATTTCAAAATTTTTTTTTCAAAATCGGACATAAAATGATGAAGTTATGAACATTTTTGACAAGAGGTCAAGCATAAAAGTTCAAAGAAACGAGTAAATATTCACATGTATTCTCTTTTTCTGTTTTATTTGGCCTCTGCTTCTTGGAATTTCCCAATTTCAAGTTCTCACAACGCAAAAATTCCCAATCTGAACGGACCCGGACCCTTTCCCAAACAGGCAAAAAAAATCACTGCAGGGCATTATATCAAAATTTACTCGTTTTTTCAAAATTCAAGTACTTTTCAAGGACTTTTTGGCAGGTTCAAATTCAAGTACTTTTCAAGTACTTGGCATCAAATTCAAGTACTTTTTAAGGCCTGTGCGAACCTTGTAAATTACGGACAACACATGATAGGGGAACGTGTCCAATTAAATGCTGGATACATCTAGTTTATTTATAATTCATATACATATGTCAATATACCTGCGTCTTCTTTCCTTCTGATTATGTAGTTCCCTTATCTTTTTGCCATTTTCATCAAGGAGTTGATACTGAGGAAAGTCAATTATAGATCTTACTCTATTTTGTATTTGGTCTGATGTTGGTGTCTGGATTATGTCAGGGGGACTTACAATCTCCTCTCCACTGCTGTTCAACCTTGAGGTATGAGACACTGGTGTACACTGAAAATCAAAGAATGAAATTATAAAACTGTATGATGAAGTTGTGTTTTTATTTAATTTTTTATATATTTTTTTATTTTTATCATGCCTTTCTTTCAGTTATATTCAGCGGACAGTTGATCTCACCATTTTCCTGGAGTTATTTCACTGCGGTATGTAACTTTACACCGGATATTGCACGTTAATTTGAGTAATATCATTACTGTTCGCGACATTTGACTGGAAACTATATAAAGTGTAGGTTCTGCCATGATATCTTCTAAACGACTGATTCCTTCACACATGGCAAATGGTTTTAAGCATATTCAGATATTTATATAGCCACAGAAGACATCAAATTATAGCAAGTATTTGTCTAAGTGCTTAAATTGTCTTGAAATGGGCCACTGCTCACTCTCAAATGTTGATTGTGATGCTTCAAATGTGTTTGGAATGATTGTATTACCAATGTATACGGTAATTGCTTTGAATTTAGAATTCTTATTGTAATGAGCCAAAATATATTTAGTCAAAATTTCAGTAAAAATCACGAAAGTGCAAAAAGATGCTTACTACTAAAACAGATACAAGTAACTGTTCATAGTTATGATTTTTACTGTACCGAGTATTGCCAAGTATCTCGTTTGTGTGGAGTATTGAACAACATTATGACTACGTTACTCAACTACTTGCAATATAAAGTGTACACGTATATTGCAGTGTAATTATATAACCAGTAAAAATTTCCTTGCAAGCACATCTGCAAGATGCAATTATATGCAATATCCACAACTTCTGAAAAGGCACAAAAATGCATGCAGAGAAAAATAAACCACACTAAAAATACTTACACTTTGATGCAATTTATGATTGATTGACGGGCCAGTTTTTTCTTGAAATGTAGGTAAGTGTGATGTTGGCGTTCCTCTCCGTTGTCTGGAATCATTGAGAGGAGTTTCTGATTTTCCAACGTTGGGGTTGTAGAACATGTAACCATTTCTTGGGTGGGGTGTATACTTGACAGCCTGACAACTTTCTGAGTCTGTAGGGTTCTGTAATGTTAGTTAATGTCGCATTAACCAGTTTTTCAAAATACTTAAAATACAGTACAACCTCTGTAGAGCAACACCCATTAAATTGGGAGCTACAAATATCGGCTGTTGTTTTAGTTTATACTAATTTTATTTTAGGTCTATTGTAAAACTATATATAGTTTTTTCAACTTACATTTATCACTCTCGACTCCTCATTTCTGATGTTATCTATCGCCACGGGGGTATGAGAGAAGAGAAGCCAGTTTCCCTTTTTTGCTGAGCGTCAAGCAAGGGAATTACTTTGGTATGACACGGTCAGGGATCGAACCCGAGACCTCCCGCCCTTAAAGCAGACACTTAACCCAGGGCTCGACACTAACACTGGTCCGCTGGTCTGAGACCAGTGAAAATCCAGAAGGACCAGTGGAAATTCTGGAGGACCAGTATCTGTCCTATTTACAAATTGGGCGCTTTTGCCCTGTCGGACCAGTGGCCAAAATAGTTAGTGTCTAGGCCTGTTAACCACTAGGCTATCAAGGAGGCTGTTGTTTTGAAGTTGTTAGTCTAAAGAGATTGAATTTATAGTAGATATTGACTTAGGGAAATTTTAAAGGAGTTGTTATAGAGTTTGTTTCTCTACAGAGGGCTGCTCAGGAGAGGATGTGTTTACTAATTATTAAAAATCATAAAACTTCAATGAATATAGAAGAGCCTACCTCATGACTTTGCATCATCTGTGATTCTGGTACCATGGGTTGTAACACACCAGGTCTGTTACAATTAGGATTCCTTACCATTGGAATTCCACATTCTAAACTACAATAATAAATTCAAATTCAATTTATACATAATTTGATAATTATAATTGTTTTAGATCTATATAGGGTTGTGTCTCCAACTGTTTCCTTTTGAGTTTTTTTTCCAATCTTGGGTACATTTATCCAATAAGAATTGGAGGAAATAATGGTATTTTGGTTACATAATATGGGAACTGAACTTATACCGTCATATTTGGAAAAACTTGCATAATTTAAAAAAAATCCCTTGGAAAGGGGCATAGTGGCCCCTTCTATATCAGGAAGAAGGGCTTTATATACCTTGGATTATTTTCCTTGTCAGATTCATCAGCAGAGTCTTCATAAACAATCACTTTGATGAAGTCTTCACCTTCTTGGAATTCCATCAATTTTCCATTCTTGCAAAGTTTCCTCACTATGTCTTCAGCTTCAGAGGGATCAGCATGACATGTATTATTGGTTGGAGCAGCAGGTATTGTGGGACTTCCAACAATAGCTGGTATAGACATAGTGCTGTGTGTGGAAGCTTGAACTGTTGGGATATGGCTGCCTTGAACAATATGATTGGAAAACGAATGATTTTGTATCGGTTCATTTACAACATACTGCTCATTCTTTGGAGGCAGTTTTATACCTAAAGAAGCTACAAAATCATCAGTAAATGAATCATTTCCTTTTTGGTCAAGTATCTGATCTGAATTGCCATTAAAATCTTCAATGAAGCTCATATCTTCCATTGACAGTTTTCTTTTAAGAGATTCTTTCTCATCTGGTTCAGTTCTCTCACATACGGTAACATCAACTGGAGATGAATCATCTGCCATCTGAAAACAAAAAGCTATACATTTATTCGAGATAAAAAGTAACTGATGTATAGAAAAAAACATCCAAGTTCCGATGAGAATTTGCCTATGATGGCTTATTCTCTTATAAAATAATGCTTTCAACACTGGCTTAAAACTTTAAAGCCCTAGTCACAAATAAACACAGATGGGCATGTAGTCCTGTAAAGTGCCAGATCAAGATCCGGGATTTGTGCTTTCTTTTTTTTAGCATAGACGTCATTCAAGCTAGTGGTTACAATTTGCAGTCACATAGTCTCGCACGAACCTGTCCAAACATGGTAGCAACATGCAATCAACAAGACGCCCACACAGATGGACCGACCTGTCCCGGACAGTCAAGACAGAGCAACAGTCTACATTATAGACATAGACAGGCCAGGATAAACATGGCATCTACACAGACTTGTTCCTCACAAGTAAGTACCGAGAAGGGTCGGGGAACATTACTTTTGTCATCATGATCCTTTATGGTACGAGATCTGAAATTTGTTCCGAGACTGTCAAGGTCACACAGCACATACGAGGCTGAGATACAGATGTCCTTGCACAATCAAAGCAATTATACGGCCATGACACCTCTTTGGACCATCACTGATACTTCCCAAAACTGCTGTGTTTGCCTCCCAGAGTATCAAGGATATTCCGGACCAGCATAGATCGTTCTGGAGCTAGAGATCACACGTCAGATGCGATCTGTGTTGATCAGACACATGTACCAGTATGGGACTAGCCTCACTAGGTCTAGGTCTTCAATTAGACCAGCAGTACCCCACCAACACTGCAACAGTGGGGCTGTTGGTAGTCATGGGGTGCGAATAGGTGAATGAATTGATAATCCATATGTCGATATGAACAATATGTGGATCAGAATTTAAATCAGAGTCTGATAAATTGCCTGATCTGAAAATCACAGTATCAAAATGATCGTGTCATAACTCACATGATGCTTACAAGACCATTTTTTAATCATATTTTTTTCAAATTTGCCGCCATACCAAACTCAAACCCAAATGGCAGTGTTATGGAGAATAAACAGTAGATACAATAGAATAGATAATTACGTTCGATGTGAATGACTGTATGCGCCAAATGGAGCGTGGATCAGCTGTTTGTTTACATTCGTTGAAATAACGTGCAAGATGATGAAGCGCGTAACCAGCGCGTTCTCAGCATCTTCTGCAAATATGACGTCAGAGGTAAAGCTATACAATTACCCGTACCATGTCCGTACAAACCGGTATCACAGTTACTTAAACGCAATGATCATCGCGCATTGAAATTGATTTAAGTTAAAAATCCATTTGAAATCGCCAGTGACGACACCGAGAAATTGCTATGCAATAGTTTTTTTAATTATGAGCGTGGGGAAGAAAACGAAATGGGACCCGGACCAAATAGTACGACCTGAAACGGACATTAACCTTTCCAGTAATCTGCGTCAATTAAAAGATTGACTTATCAAGCGTTTATGTGTTTTGTGGTCCTCATTTTTTTCTACGATTTATTACGTTTTGTATTCTTACGTAGTTTGCAAACAGTGATTTGATTGGAAGAAAATAATAACTAACGATGAGTGCATCTGGGATGTTCGGTATTATTGTTTCAGGAAGACTGGTAATCCATTACGTTGATTTGTAATATGAATTCGCGAGTGTAAATTGTAAACAAACGAAATTCCTACTACTCCTAGTACGATATCGACGTTTCCTGTGTGTAGATTGGCATAATATATGTTTTTCCCTTCCATAAAAGGAATTTGAGCAACAATGAAGAGATTGTCATATTCTTCTTCTCAGGATCTCTACTGGCAAAGGAGATGTGACTGGGTAGTAGATTATTGTAATTTGAGGAGAAAAAGTATCTACACAGTGCAGCTCTCGAATCCACGACCCCCTGCTTGCAAGTCAGGAGCTCTATCAACAGAGCTAACCTGGATACTAGCTCATAAATCACTACTCTCCTCCTCACTTTAACCTTAAATGCTTGAACTGCCAGTGGAATCTAATCTTGAGCAGGGCATCAACTGTTCAGATTCCAACAGAGTATAGCCCTTGCATCCGCATGCTCTTTCACCTTGTTCCACAGACATAGCCCACAACTGCCCTAATTATCCTCGTCGCTATTATTGTAATTTGAGGAGAAAAAGTATCTACCCAGTGCATGACCCTGCTTGCAAGTTAGGCGCTCTTCCAACTGAGCTAACCGGGCTACTGTCTCATAAATCGCTACAAGATATTACCGGACAAACGGTTTAGATGATTCATTTTGCGGGCTGGTAACATTGCCCGATCGGGCTTAAAAGCTTGATCTGGCTTTTATTGCCTGATAGAGCTTTAATTAATGAATAGCTAGGGTAAATTTCATCATTTTTACCTGGAACGAGTTGTTTGCAAAATTGTGGAACATTCCAAATCCACTCGTCCGCTTGTCCTGCACAATATTTTCCATCTTTATTTATATAGCAGGACAATTAAGATTTTGGGGTTTCAGGCCTTTTTTTTCGCTGAATTGTGAAGAGGCCCAAGCCCTTATGTTTTGTGAAAATTTAGCGCGAAAATTCTCAAAATTGTGAAAAAGTAGGCGCGGAAACTTTTCAAATTGTGAAAAACTTAACGCGATAAATCATCAAATTATGATACAAAATTTTTCAGAAGTTAGTTCATTTATTGTCAACTTTTCCCAAACATGCATGTATCTATGATATAATAATTTATATCCAGTCCTGTACAGGAATATATGACTGTTATCTGTGATTTGTTTGTTTGGTGCTTTGTGAAGTTGATTTTACAAAAACCATGACGCAAATTCTAATTGTGAATTAAGGGGCCTTTTAGGTTTGTGAAAGAGGCCTATAGCAAATTGTGAAGGGGCCTAATATAGGCCCCTCGCATATAGTGAAAAAAAAGCCCTGGGTTTACTTCTTTGTCTATATTGCCGGACAAGTGCTTTTAAAAATATTTGTTGAGGCCTGTGGAAGTGCACAAGTTTTTTTTAACACATCAATTATGACCAAACATTAGCATTGCTAAAGAGTACCGAATGCGCAAATGATGTTTAATATATTCGAAAAAGAATGTCCAGTAATATCTACTATATGTCGGTGAAAATAGCGCCAAAAGTACCCATGTTTTGGCACCAATATTTGGTTGTTTATGTGACATCTTTTTTGGAAAAAATATTTTGAGCAAAGAGCTTGAACTCCGGTATTTGTAAACAAAAAATTGGAAAAATTCTGATTAAAATTTGATTTTTTAATTGAAGGGAAGCTTTTTATGCGATTTCTGTCCGGTAATATCTCCTTTTCCAGTAATTCAAAGTAAGATGTCAGCCGGATATAATACTTTTGGTCTTTAGTTATTGGTTTTATAAATTCTTATTTTAGGTTCAGACAGATGCTCAACAAGTCAGTGAAAACCAGTTTCTCTTTAACATACCAGAAGCAGACAACATTAATCATATTGTTGTGTTTATGACTGGACAGACTCCGTTCCCAGATGGTCTTGGAGGATCAGGTATTATTAAGTTTGAATTTGTTTGTATTTATGCCCCCCATCCTTGACTTTAACTACTACTACTTATCTCCATTGGTAGACATACAAATGTTTTTAAACTTAACTTTTTGACTAAATTCTTCTTAAAAATTTAGCTTTTATCTCAATTGGTGCTTGGTACAATAAATTCTCTGACTAGAATTTCAAGAATACACAATCATGTATTGATTTAATAGGAATGTACTGAACCAATTACAGATAATCTAGATTATTTTTGATTTCATGTACAGCTTTTAAGGACTATTCAATCACATATACTTGGGGTCTGGACCACAACCCCTCTCGCTACGTGCCTAAATATATTTTTATCATCATCATTGTTTATCTAGATCTATACATTTATCACACAAACAATCTTTAAATGTATTTGAGATAAATAAAAAATATATTTATACGATCCGTCATGAGTTGTCTTTGGAGATCAACATTTCTTAAACGGGTCTAGAAAACACAGGTTATTAAGCGAGCCTTTGTTTTCATAACAAGTTTAAGAAATGTTGATCCCAAAGACAACGATTGGTGGATTCTTTTTATCACATTACCATAGTTACCGAGTCAATACAACGTCAGAAATAACAAAATTAAGTTGACGAGGTTACGTTTTCGCGCCGAAAGGCTGATGAAGTCACCCATTTATTATTACATGTGTTGGAGAACATTGTTAAGTATGTAATTTGTTCTCACATGGAAGATCACGGTATTTATGTGATAAATGTAATTCCTCTTACATTTGAAGGTGTTATTTTTAAACCATAGAGAAATTATGTATATTTTTTATTTATATCACATACATTCAACAAATGTTTGTACAATTACTCATTTTACTGTATGGGTCTGGATTTATAATTAATATGATAAAAATATATCCAGGCACGTAGGGGGAGGGGGGCGTCAGACCCCAAGTATCTGTGGGACATATATCAAGAATGATCTCCCTTGGTCAGGTTTTTATGCCCCCGTATCGATAGAACGGGAGGCATATAGTGATTCACCTGTCCGTCCGGTTAACCCAAAATGACCATTTCTTCTAGCATTATCATTAGTCTATATGGCTTGCTACAAAGTTTCCATACTTGCATGGATGTTGTATAAGAAAACTCTCCACATGCCTGTATCACCTGACCCAATTTTGACCTTCATCTTGACCTTATTTTGGACTTTGACTTATTAAGCGTCCAATTCTTGTTAACCCGAATTTTCGTCTTACATCTTTTAGACTTAGACCTTTTGAAGGGCCAAATTCTTGGTTAACCAAAATTGACTGTTTCTTTGACCATTAACCTGGCTTGCTACAAAGCTTTAATACTTGCATGGATGTTTTATATGAACACTTCACACGCCTGTATCACCTAACCTCATTTTGACCTTCACATTGACCTAATTCTGGACTTAGACTTATTAGGCGTCCAATTCTTGTTAACCCGAATTTTTGTCTTACATCAAGGCGTTGTCTTCAAACTTGACTTGTTTAACATCGTAAGCGCCTAACATTATCAGAGCCATGTGACACTATCCAACATTTTAACAGAGTTATGGCCCCTGATTGACTTTTTTATGGACAAGGCTTCCATGGGGGCATAAGCATTATTGAATGCAGTCTTGTTTATTTATTGAATCCATTTCTGTAATTTGGCTGTCTTCCTAAATTACTCATGATTGGAAAATAATTGGTGAAGGAAATCAGGGTCATAGGGGCGTAAATTGACATATCTGTGACCCGAGGTTGGGCGGTGGCGTCGACTGTGGCGCTTTTGTGGGGAATATAAGCTCTGTGGTAGAAGTCGATCGCCACAAGGCTGGTATTGTACCCCGAACCTCCGGTTGCACAGTGTTCTCCAATGTTATGTTGATGAGTATGTAATGTTCTAGAAGTATATCAGTACTGATGTAATGTACTGTATCTCTAATATGGTTTCAATGACTGTTTGTTATAGCATCTCTCAAGTGCATCAATTTGCATCAAACAGTATAGTGTAGTTCAATTGTCCAATGTAGCAATATATGATTGTGTATGATGATAAACTCTAATGTTGATCATTTATCAACAATAATGTAAATACATTAAGTTAACGACAAGTCCATGTTCAGTTTCTTTCATTTATTTTCCTAAATATATTCTAACAGTTCATTTTCGTAAGTATTCAACTCAATACAATTAACTATAACTTTGTAACTTGTAAATAACCAGATGTTCAGTAACTTTAGTAACCAGATGACTTTTAGGCTAACACCAAATATTTAAAACGATGTGTCTGGTTCAAATTCAAGTTTAAGACTTGTGACAAACAATGTTTTGAAAATGGTAGTATAAATCCTGCTTAGTCTATTATATCTGAATGGTTTGATTAACAATATATAAACAATTTTAGTGACATGTCTTGACTGATATAACTTGTAATTACCAAAAGTCTATATGCAATTATTAAATGAGCAGTATTTAATTATAAGTTTTGATATAATATAAATATGATTTATAAAATTTAGAACCAGAGATCATCATTTACCTGTAGAAACCGGAAACTGGTTACGTATACCTACTAACCAAAGATACTGTAATTTTTGTCAAAATATGATTGGAGATGTATTTCATTATTTGTTGGAATGTAACCGATTTAATAATGAAAGAAAACAGTATTTGAAACCAAAATATTATAGGCGACCAAATATGTTTAAATTAGAAAATCGTATGTGTACCAGTAACAAAGCTGAATGTTTGAATTTACTTAAGTTTGTTAAAATTATATTGATAACGCTAAGAACATAATTACAATTGTTTGATACCAGTGTTAACTGTGAAATTAAATTTATGTATTTATTACTTCAGTATTCCTTATTATAACATGTCCCAGTTTTCATTTAAAATGAGTATGATATGTGTTGCAATTATTTAATACAATTGTTGTAGGTCTTACCTCAATACCTGTATGTATTGAATGCTATTTACCTCATATTTACATGTAAATGTATTGAGTGAAATAAAGGTATTGTATTGAATAAACAATTGACTGTGTTTTATACTCAGTTACATGTCTATGGTATAAAGGGTTATGGCTGTACTTAAAATAACTGACATGTTAGAACAACGAACCAAACCTTTGGTCGTATAAACAGCTTACTTTACATGACATTTATTTACACTGAGACTTTTAATGTAATAAATTGCTTAATTGGTATATAATGTAAATTTTCTTAGTACAATTTATCTTTGTTATAATTTGCAGTGTATTTCTCATGGCCGAATGCATCCGGACAATCATGGATGATGCTGGGTTACATCTGTAACCAAAAACCAAGTGCAATTTTCAAGATTACAAATCTTAAGACAGGTAAAACATACTTGTTACCACAGTGATTTTTTGGGGCTGTTTTTTAGGGCCAAATAACAGCACTTTTCCCTAGCAAAATAACCTCCATTTTTCCCAAAAAGTCATATTTTTAGCTCCATCATTCGTAGAATAAGGGGAGCTATTGCAGTCACCAGAGCGTCGGTGTCAGCGTAATGCTTATGTTAAAGTTAAGTTACAGGTTTTTTAACCTCTTATATTTTCAAAGTCCTTTGAGATGTTGCTTACATACTTTGCATACTTGTTCGCCATCATGACCCCAACCCATACACAGGGGTAGGTAACTCCATCAAGCATTTTGGTGAAATGCTTATTTGTTCACCTTCATGACCCGAAGGACCTACACATGAGTAGGTAACGGTCCTGTATTTTGTCCAAATTATTTCCCTATTTTGACTTAGAAGCCCCACCTCTGCACAGCAGAGGGTAATGCTGCTGTTATGAAGCATTTTGTTTTGAATGTATAATGATTATACTATCCTAGCATGGCACTGCGAATAGTGGATCGCGCTGTTCGTGGACAGCTCTTGTTTTCCCGAGAGAATACATATTTCCCCCCTTTTGTTCTCGCTGGTTTAAAGGCAACTTATGGCATGGCTGATACAAGTCAAAACAATAGATTTTCAAACTTGCAAGTCGTTGCTACATATGACTTGAGTATTATCAGTAGAAAATAGCAAAATATGAACAAATTTTACCAAAACAATATTTTTTAATAATTCCCAATTTCGCGACTTGCCGCGCTAAATTTTCCAATTTTATTGGCACAGGCTGTTCATTTTGTTCAAGAAAAATCACTGTTACCAGAGTAAATTGTAGACAAGAAATCAATTGTAAAATTATGCTGATAGAGTTTACGAGTATCAGATTAATATCTCCACTCAATATATTATCGCCAAACTTGTTTTTTTAAGATATTTAGTGATTTGACACCTGATATACTTTACGTTGATTTGCCATTATATGGAGATTAGATCCATCGAAATGTTTCTCAATGAGATTGTACCAGTATCCTTTAAAAGGATTAACATTTTCTGATCAACTTTGATTTGCCACTATATGGAGATAGGATAGATCCGTCGAAATGTTTCTCAATAAAATATTACCAGTATCCTTTAAAAGGATTAAACATTTTTCTGAACAATAATGCTCATGGGTTTCTGAACCTCTAGTGTCATTTTGGTATTGTATATAATGATTTATAGCCCAAATACCTACTTTGATTCACCCTACTGTTAGAATCATGAAGGTCAAAATGTGACTGTTGGAAAGTTCCAGAGGTTTAAGGGTAAGATTTAACCTCTGAATGCTTGAAAAACATGTATGTGGCAGCTGCTTGCTACAAAGTGATATGGGAGCCACAGCCATGACAGTGGTTGGTAACCCAGCAATCTGGGTCCGATTCCTGGTTGCTATGAATGATTTTCCTCCTCATGTAAGGAAGTTGCCAGTTCCTTGTGCAATGATGAGTTAGTACTGGTAAGGATATAGTTTGGGAAAACTAGTTACAAAAATGTAGGATGGCTTTTGTATTTGAATGAAATAATTTGTTGAGAAATGGCGTAAAAAGCGAATATACAAAATGATCTTGTTTTGATAATTATTCTTATAATACAGATGCTGGAGGAAGCAATGGAAGCAGTCATCCGTTCGGGGACATGGAGCCCCAGAAACACATGGCTCAGATAGGGATCTCTGCAGAACCTTTAGGTCAAATTGTCCAGCAGACCCCAGCTACGTTATCAAATACATTAACAGTGGAACCATTTGTTGAATTCGCGAATAAAATGTGTGAAAATGTGTACAATTTTGCGGCTTCCTTTGCTCAAACTCAAAGCCAGATGACGCCGAATCCTACAGAGAGTTTTGTCCCTTTGAGCAAATTGCAACAGTGGTATCAGAACTTTTTGAGAAGATTGGAACAAAACCCATACTTCTGGCGAAGTTAATACAAAAATAATGGACATCTTTCAACATGTAAATGTACCGAATTCAATACTGGAAAATCACCAATATAATACATTGGCATTAAATATCATAAATTGTGGTAAAATGACAAAATTGTGGGTTTATTGGGACTAAAACATGGGATAAAAATTAAAGACATCTTAAGTTGTTTGATTTTTCGAAGGTTGATTAATCTTATTGATTTAATTTCATGGTTATGTTCATTGATGAAATCAACGAAAAGTAATCTTTCACACATACAATTATATATAATATTTTTATGCCCCAGCATCTGCTGATGTCGGATGCGTATAGTGATTTATTTATCCGTTTGTTCATTGGTTCCATTGAAAATGTTTACAAAAACTTTCTAGGTCTTGTAATTCAAGGAATTGCTTTCAAACATGGTGTGCTTGTTTACCTTCATAAATACCTTTCATTGTCAACACCATGTACATACATGTATCACTATCCAACATTTCTACAGAATTATGTACTTGCATCAGTACACGTTGTATCATTTTTTCTTCCAGTTTATGTACACAACTTTATAAAGTTTCACTTTGAAAATTGTATACTAATAGCCATATTAATAAATAAATATGTTAGGAACCTTTCTGGTTACTTTTAGAAAACCGTTCTTATGTTGGCATAGCATAGAGCTATCATTATATACATGCATGTGAATGTGACTACTTCTGATTGAAATATTGTAATAATGTCTCCCATCTTTGATGAGGGAGTATATTGCTTTGCGCATGTAGGTCAGTCTGTCTGTCGGTAGACCAATTGGTTTGCATTCAAGAACTCTTTGCCCTAGAATCTTCAAACTTTACATGGAGGTTGGCCATCATCAGTAGGTCAAAGGTCAAGGTCACTGTGACTTTTACCATTTCTGACTATTCAAATGGTTTCCTTTCAATAACTCAAGAACGCTTTGCACTTAGATCTTCAAACTTTACATGGCCATTGGTCATCAACAGTAGATGACCCCTATTGATTTTTAGGTCAAAGATCAAGGTCACTGTTACCTTTACCATTTCTGACTATTGGGCTGCCATGGTGGCATACATGTTTTTTGTGCTTACTTCATAGTGGTTGTTGCCATGTTTGTTGAGAGAGTATTTGTGACAAAAATTCGTTGTTGTTTGCATAAAGATTTTAGTAAAATATATACTTGTATATCAATCAAATTGAATGATAAAAGCTGAATATAATTTTAAAAATAAACAAGTTGTATATTAACTAAATGGCATTATATTAGCTGTCATATTTCATATATCCAATTAGTAGCTGCTAAAGACAGGTTACACTTTAATTGCATTACTTACAAAAAGAGTCATATGAATAAAATACTATTAATCATGTAGAACATTCTTAGAGTCACGTACCACACAAGTTGATTTGTCCAAAAATGTTTATTTATACTATAAGAAAATACCCTCGATTTATTTTTATGCGCCTGAAAGGTAGCATTAACATTGTACTGTCCTTCTGACCACAGGTTCGTAAAAAGTGTTATAGACCACCTATATATACACATTTAAATAAATGTTGATAAGTTTCATATAGGTGGGCTTGGACCCTTTCCATGGATGTGTGCTTCTGTCCATCGGCATGTCTGTCCATCTGAGCCCACAAATGGTTTGATTGTTTGTCAATTTGCTTTGTTTTGTACATTTGTTTTTATAATGCTTTTCTTATAGTCATGCATGATGAAATTTCTTGCTAGATTGTTTATGTTTCATATTACACGTATTTTTAATCATGTTTCGAATAAAAATGATTGCATGTTTTAAATATATAAATTTACATGACACTGGATTTGTATTAATATTTCATGTATCATCGCATTTAGCTATTATATTGGTAAGTTACATAACTTTCAGGAATGTTTATCAGGGTTGTCCCTGAGGTTTTATTTTCATGAAATTTCCTTGTTTGCTTGTTTTCACCTCAGATAAACAGTATCATAGAAACCTTGAGGAAGGTGTTTCTGAAGGGTTGAATGTGATTGGCTTGTGTTTTTCGTGCTCAGGTGAGCTATTGTGATCACTCACCGTCCGTTGTCCGTCCGTCCATCTGTCCGTTTGTCCACACTTTCAAATGACATCTCCTCTGAAACCGTTTGACCAATATTGATGAAATTTTGCCTGGATGTTCCTGACATAGGGGGATTTAAAAATTGATCAAATAAAGTTGATCCATCTAGAACTCTGGTTGCCATGGCAACCAGGTAACAAAACCTTTAAAAGTCTTCTTCTAAGAAACCACAAGGCATAGAGCTTAGATATTTAGCATGAAGCATTGCATGGTGGACCTTTACCAAGATTGCTCAAATCATGACCCCCGGGTCAATATTGGCCCCGCCCCGGGGGTCCCTTAATTTTGTATAAGCGATATATAGAAAAACTTTAAAAAATCTTCTTCCCATGAACCACAAGGCATAGAGCTTAGATATTTAGCATGTAGCATTGTCTAGTGGACCTCTACCAAGATTGCTCAAATTGTGATCCCCGGGTCAATATTGGCCCCATCCCAGACATCTCATAATTTTATATAAGAAATATATAGAAAAACTTTAAAAAATCTTCTTCTCTGGAACCACAAGGCATAGAGCTTATATATTTTGCTAATGGCATTGTCTGGTGGACCTTTACCGAGATTGCTCAAATCATGACCCCTGGGTCAATATTGGCCCCACCCCGTGCCTCCCTTAATTTTACATAAGAGATATATATAATTTTTTTTAAAGACTTCTTCTCTTGAACCGCTTGATGGATCTTCATTAAATTTGGTCTGTAGCATCCTAATAAGGTCCTTTCTCAAATTTAGGGCACTTGTCTTCTTTAAGAGGCTACAGTTTCATATATAAAAATATCATGAGCAAGGTGATTCAGGTGAGCGATTCAGGGCCATCATGGCCCTCTTGTTTTACCTCGCCACCGGAAATCCATATGGGCGAGGCCCCCAGAAGAGGTTAGTCACTTAAGTTCTTGATTGGATAGTGCATGATACAAATGATGTTCCAGTTCCAGAAACATCCCTGGTTCTTTAACTTGCCGATGTTAAGCATCATACACGGGACCTCGCTTAACATCTTTTCCGACAGACTGTTAATGTGATTGGCTAATTACCTTGAGGAAGGTGTGTCTGAAAGGTTGACTGTCATTGGCTGATAATCTTGAGAAAGGCATGTCTAAGCGGTTGACTGTGATTGGCTGATAACCTTGAGGAAGGTGTGTCTGAAAGGTTAAATATGATTGGTTGACCTACCTTGCAGTACATCAGAAGTGCCGCTTCATGATAAGAGTGGCAATAATAATTTGTAATCACACTTGCACTGATAAGATGGCTTGTTTTTATTATGAAACATTATATATGAGAATACTGTAATATCACTGATTACAGGTGCATTGATTGATCTTGAACAGGTTCTTTGGTTTCGCAAAATAATGATGTACTAAAATACAGTAGAAGCCTTGAGCAGGTAGATGGCTCAAACTATTTTACCAGCCAAAAGACCTTTCAAGACATGGAAGTTCTATTGTACAATTATATTAACATACAAAGTATTTTAGACATGATTATTATGTTTTGGAGACTAATACCGGTACATGTGCCTGGAACCTGTTAGTGTTATTTTTCTACATTGTAACCGATTTTTGCAATAATTCAGGTACTGTTATTTCAGTAAATGCTATAAATCTACTGCACAGTTGTTATATTTGTGATAAATTAAACAATACAATATTATAGTGTCGTAAGGAGTTATGCCCCTTTTGTCAGGAAACAAAAGCTGGTCTGGATAGAGTAATCACCCTGAGAATGATCTTGAGAGGTTTCCGGTTTGATCCCAAGCCGCATCATGCCAGAGTTGTTAAAATGGTAATGGTATAATTATAATCTTGATTGGCGCTCAGCATAGTTAGTTCTTTGTAACTGCTTGTTCGTATGATGTCAGAAACATGTGACTGAGTAGTCTCTGTATAACTGAGTGCAACTTGAAACAATATTATACACTAACCACGTTTCTAATTGGTAACTTTTCAAACCCTAAATACGTTTAACTGTGATCATATTTTTTGACGATATGTTGCACACAAACGTGTTATGCAATAGTCCAATCACTCAAACCATTAAAAATTATAATCATGTACAAAAGTATGTGTGGTCATTCATGCAATAAATTTCGCATTTTCGCCATCAAATAATATGATCACAATTAAAGATATTTCGGGGTTGAAAAGTGACCAATTAGAAAAGTGGTTGAGTGTAGTATGGTATGTATTGTCTGACCAGAATAAATTGAAACTCGAAGCTTATGCTTGTTCAAGTCAGTATCTAAACTCCCTGTTCAAGTGTGATGAGTCTCAGTTTAATGTGGTTTACTAATACATGTACATTGTTACCATATTAAAAGCACATGCATATGTTTAGTAGATATGACAAGGGCCATAACTAAATTCCCATCTAGTGAAATAATTATATTTGTATTAGTAAGTTACCTTCGAAATCATGGGAGAGAACTCTTTGTCAATTTTCTTTCCTGGCATCCTTCTGAAATCAGGGGAGACAACTCGAGTCAACTTGCTTTAAATCAGTAAGAGTTCTTTCCCTTTTAAATCAAGGTAGAGAATCACGACAGCCTATTATGGTTAAGGGAGCTGTCCTAGTCATTGCCCTATGAAAGGGAAGTTTCCAAGTTTTTAGTCAGATAGAGTATGTTCATCCATTAATGCAGGCTTTCGTAATTTCCTATATATTTATACCTCGAGACTTGGGTGAATACTCAAGTGTAGCTTTGCACGTCCATCGATGGAACAAGTCGATCTGTGTATCCTGTCAGTAGACGGTGAGCTAATGGCTTCTGACCAATAACTTGAGAGCGGTTGACCTAGTATACTCAGACTTTGCTGGAAGGCTAACGTCGGTAAATGAGTGATGCCAATGTCATGGCATTGGTATGCGTAAGCATAAATGACCATTCTTGGTTGCCATGGGCCATCATGTCATTATTGTGGGGCATTATTATACAAATTAAACATCTTGTTTGTTACGTATACATTTATAATAATAATAACAATTACATTATTGAGAGCGACACATATATGCACCTTTCATTTCAAATCAAAGGGGGATTATCATCTGACAGAATCAAGGGACAGAACATTTTAAGTGGATACCTTCAAAGGGCAATTAGTCAATTTGTACGAGTGTCTTTTGTTTTAAATCAGTGGAAATCTCCGCTATGATCTATCGTCTTTTCTTTGAAACGGTTACAGCCACCCATTATCGGCCCAGAACGGAGACGGTAGGGCTTCATGACCATGCGTTTGAACTTATTTATCGCATGAACGTTCACATGACATTTATATACTAGTATACCACGGTACCACCCAACAACTTGTACTCCTTTGTTTTTTTATTGAAACACTTCAGTGCATGTTGATGACTTTGTCGGATGTCAAACATTATACTGGTTTAATATGTCCGATACTGTGTTGGCAGCTTGTGAGTGATACCCGAAAATATGGAATAGATAATAATACAGATCGGATAGGCAAGGTAGCAGCACTAGACAGAAACAACAGATATGACAGGGGAGGTAGCAGCACTAGACAGAAACAACAGATATGACAGGGAAGGTAGCTGCACTAGACAGAAACAACAGATATGACAGGGAAGGTAACAGCACTAGACAGAAACAACAGATCTGACAGGGAAGGTAGCTGCACTAGACAGAAACAACAGATATGACAGGGAAGGTAGCAGCACTAGACAGAAACAACAGATATGACAGGGAAGGTAGCAGCACTAGACAGAAACAACAGATATGACAGGGAAGGTAGCAGCACTAGACAGAAACAACAGATATGACAGGGAAGGTAGCTGCACTAGACAGAAACAACAGATATGACAGGGAAGGTAGCAGCACTAGACAGAAACAACAGATATGACAGGGAAGGTAGCAGCACTAGACAGAAACAACAAATCTGACAGGGAAGGTAGCAGCACTAGACAGAAACAACATATCTAACAGGGAAGGTAGCAGCACTAGACAGAAACAACATATCTAACAGGGAAGGTAGCAGCACTAGACATAAACAACATATCTGACAGGGAAGGTAGCAGCACTAGACAGAAACAACAGATATGACAGGGAAGGTAGCAGCACTAGACAGAAACAACAGATATGACAGGGAAGGTAGCAGCACTAGACAGAAACAACAGATATGACAGGGAAGGTAGCTGCACTAGACAGAAACAACAGATATGACAGGGAAGGTATCAGCACTAGACAGAAACAACATATCTGACAGGGAAGGTAGCAGAACTAGGCAGAAACAACAGATATGACAGGGAAGGTATCAGCACTAGACAGAAACAACATATCTGACAGGGAAGGTAGCAGCACTAGGCAGAAACAACATATCTGACAGGGAAGGTAGCAGCACTAGACAGAAACAACATATCTGACAGGGAAGGTAGCAGCACTAGACAGAAACAACATATCTAACAGGGAAGGTAGCAGCACTAGACAGAAACAACATATCTAACAGGGAAGGTAGCAGCACTAGACAGAAACAACAAATCTGACAGGGAAGGTAGCAGCACTAGACAGAAACAACATATCTAACAGGGAAGGTAGCAGCACTAGACATAAACAACATATCTGACAGGGAAGGTAGCAGCACTAGACAGAAACAACAGATATGACAGGGAAGGTAGCAGCACTAGACAGAAACAACATATCTGACAGGGAAGGAAGCAGCACTAGACAGAAACAACATATCTGACAGGGAAGGTAGCAGCACTAGGCAGAAACAACATAATGTGCACGAAAGGCACGGAAAAGAACACACAGAAAGAAATTAATCACATCATTTTTGGGAGGCGTTTAAGCCTCTCATTACTACCATTGTCCATTTCTTAATACAAAATTAACCGCCTATAGGCTGCTATGTGAATCCGCATTCAAGTAGTTCAAGAAACTGTCAACATTCCTAATACTGCTACATATGTTTCTTCAAATGTTTTAACTGATTTAAGCCAATCAGCAACATTTGTTTATTCTAAGATAAAAAATTATTGTGAAGCTGTTCGTTAAATCGATATTTTTGCAAAAAAATCACTACACCGGCCGATACCGAATTTGTTTCACAGTACGAAAATGACGTGTTCATCAAATGTCCCGGCTGTAAAGCTATTTTTAGAAACTTCAGACTACGGTCAAGTGATGGTTTTATCAATGAATCGTATACGGTCTGCAAAGTACTGTTATGCAATCATATGGTGTCGCTGTACTAGCTAGCCGCTTTCTATAGACTGTCTCACGCTGTGAGGGAAGTGATTACACGACGGTATTGTAGAATCTGATAAATAGGCGCGTAGTAATATTTAAGCCTATTTTGATATACGCATTTAATACACGTATTACATATAAATTAATATGCACATTTTAACAATTATTTAGATACCCAACATGCCTATATAGTCACATATGCCTATTTTGACATTCAAGACAAGATCGGCAATAAGAAAACGAAAATTAAACGTGTAAAGTCGGTTTAAGCTTTAGTAGCAGCAACCAGATCGCCTCCCACTGGTACTCTCAGTGCTTTGATTAATTCATGCATACAATTGTACAGGTCACTAGGACAACCACAAATAAAAAGTGCAGAAGAAAACCTTAAACTGAATAGCTGCAAAACTTGACAACCTACTGCGACAATCAGCCGCCTAAGTCAGTAAAACATAACCGGAACAAGAGTCATTAGCCAAAAGCGGGTTTCCTATTAAAATGTGTTTTATTGGGTGTACAGCTGGAGACAATTTGACGCTTCTGACTAATTTTGCAATGCGTTCATGGAAACATGTTTTTGTTTTTGGAATAATTTATTGTAATAATGCAACTGTTGTTGCTGTATCTGGTAATATCATCATTGCACTGTGATTTAATTATTTAAAAGAAGGTTGTTCCTTTCAATGTTCGAGGAACACTAAACAAACAAGTTTTGAGTCTTGAGTTACGACAATCTTGAGGCCCACATGGAAAATTGGGAAACCAAATGTGTAGCCTCGTTAAATAAAGTCTTTACTTAATTACTCACTAAAACAGGCCGTAGCTGATTTATGGAATCAGCAAATTCGAGTCTTTCAAGATATTCTCCATTAACAGGAAAGCGCTTTTCAAACTCAGAAACCAATTGCCTTAACGAGACATAGTAGCATGTCCTTGTTGTATACGATATACATAGGATACTATACAGACACTGGTTCACAGCACTGCCAACAGTACTTCTGGAAGTTGTATTAAATATACCCCTTTTTATGAAAGTTCAATAAAGCAGTTTTATTCATAGAATCATTCTCAAAATATATTGAGCATCCCTTGTTATGCGCTTGAAATGCAAGCGTTCGCTAAATTTTTCGGGACCGCAAGTTTCTTTGTATATTTATGGGTATTTATAAACAATTAGAAACTATAATTACATGGAATGTAAATGAACGCCAGATCAGATATCAGTTATTCCACCATCGTTCTTGTCACATTCTATCACGTGGTGTTTCTTGTCACATTCTATCACGTGGTGTGTCTTGTCACATTCTATCACGTGGTGTTTCTTGTCACATTCTATCACGTGGTGTGTCTTGTCAAATTCTATCACGTGGTGTGTCTTGTCACATTCTATCACGTGATATTTCTTGTCACATTCTATCACGTGGTGTTTCTTGGCACATTCTATCACGTGGTGTGTCTTGTCATATTCTATCACGTGATATTTATAGTCACATTCTGTCACGTGTAGTTTCTTGTCCATTCTGTCACGTGATGTTTCTTGGCACATTCTATCACGTGGTGTGTCTTGTCACATCCTATCACGTGGTGTGTCTTGTCACATTCTATCGCGTGGTGTGTCTTGGCACATTCTATCATGTGATTTTCTAGTCCCATTCTGTCACGTGTAGTTTCTTGTCACATTCTGTCATGTGATGTTTAGTGTCCTATTCTGTCACGTGATGTATCTAGTCAAATTCGGCCTAGAGATGTCGAAGACAAATAAGTTTTGAAATTTTTTACAAGCAGACGTGACAATAAATGTCATTATCACTTTCTTTGTCTGTGCTATAATTGAGACGACGGTGTACAGATTGGCCCGCCTATACGTATATTTGTCCTGGGTTATTTGTGGAAGGTTTTCCAGTTATTTAATACCGGGTAATTACAAAAACATGTACAACTGTACGTAGAGATAAGGTATATACGTAGATCAACGCAAAGGTGAATGCCTACGTTCATGCAAACAATACTTGGAATAGAACGGACACATAATGAATTTCCTATACGATCCGCCATTTTTAAAGAAAATTTCGCGATTGGCGAACTTAATGTACGAGACTTGACAAGATTTTCACGATAACGCTTTTTTGCGCTCTAAGCCGCTATCCTGATTTTTCTAAGCATATTAACCTGTGAGATATTTTTATATGATCTTTGGTCCTTTCATGCGTCTGATTCTGACTCTAATCATACATCAAATTCCACTACTTTGTGTTGCGACCTATGTCTAATGTTTTCCCAAATATATGAGATCAGACACTATTGGTGGCTTTGCCATCCATCACATTTGTGAGGGTTCTGTCGATTAGTCGGTGACCCATGTCTGTTAACGTTTACTGACATCATATCCAAAGCGGTTCATGTTTGATCGCGACACACACGTGAACCCAGTATAATGGTCTTCATTTAATGACGTTCACATAAAAACATATGTATAACCAATATGATAATACTAAAGATAGAGTATTTTTACATTTATTCCCTGAACATAATGTGGCGCCATTTTGACATGATTTGTAGCACTGGAAAGCTTTTGGTTTTACTACAATGTTGACACTTTATTACATTAATGATACGCGGCACTCCATTACTCAGATTGTCAAAGACATCATCGTGTACCTACTGCTTTAATCTTACCTTAGTAAACTGCATCCAGGTTTTGGTTTTCCTGCCGCTCTGACAAGTCCTGACAGGCAACTTGGCTTCATTTTTTGCGTCAATCATATGACTGAACTGTCAGAAAAGATAATGAAAGCGAGCATTACAGAACATTCCACAGTCGTCGTTTTCCAGTGTCAGCCTATATAGACTGAATGTTTTGTTGTTACTGTTACTATGTTGCGAAAACATTTATTATCCGAGAAAACCTATACAACATCACTACAAATGTTTTACTATACCTCCAATTAAAATATTCCGCAAGATTACGGCTTGATAATTAATAGTCGTTTCGAAATGCTAATTCTCTTTGTTGCCAGAAATGATTATTCAGGCTGGCAAAGTTTCATTTTGTAGTATAAGATATCACGCTGTCATTTGTCTGCTTTTATTATAGGTTGAATGAAAAACAGGCATAATTCAGACTATGTTTGCCAGAGTTATTCCCGTACAAAGTTCATTCTGATACGAGCACTTCCGTCATTCCGATGACGTCGGCTTTTATATATTGCAATATTGGAGACAAACGGAAATGACCGAGTTTTCACGATGGACACTTCCGTCTTACAAAGAGCTAGCTTCTCTCGACGACCTTAATTCATTGTCAAATAATATGTCTTTGGTCTTAAGCTCTCATTTAGCTATGTCATCTGTCATTTGCCATTGTCCCTTACTTGTTCTGTGCCCTAAATATGCTCTGCCTATGATCTATAATTATGGCTTATCAATGTCTTCTTTTGTGTCCATGTCGTCTTCTATGTCCTATACTGTATCTATCTATCTATCCTATCCTATCCTATCCTATCCTATCCTATCCTATCCTATCCTATCCTATCCTATCCTATCCTATCCTATCCTATCCTATCCTATCCTATCCTATCCTATCCTATCCTATCCTATCCTATCCTATCCTATCCTATCCTATCCTATCCTATCCTATCCTATCCTATCCTATCCTATCCTATCCTATCCTATCCTATCCTATCCTATCCTATCCTATCCTATCCTATCCTATCCTATCCTATCCTATCCTAGCCTAGCCTATCCTAGCCTAGCCTAGCCTAGCCTAGCCTAGCCTAGCCTAGCCTATCCTATCCTATCCTATCCTATCCTATCCTATCCTATCCTATCCTATCCTATCCTATCCTATCCTATGTTATCTTATGTTATCTTATGTTATCTTATGTTATCTTATGTTATCCTATCTTATCTTATCTTATCTTATCTCATCTCATCTCATCTCATCTCATCTCATCTCATCTCATCTCATCTCATCTCATCTCATCTCATCTCATCTCATCTCATCTCATCTCATCTCATCTATCTATCTATCTATCTCCTCAGTCTATGACGTGGGTACATCATTTACTTTACCCATTCCCTTTCTCTGTACATATTTATATCATGTTCTGTAATTTGTGTTTGTCATAATATTATGTGCATGACATTTTTCTATGCTTTTTACTTCGTGCATGCCATTTGTATATGGTCTTTACTTTGATCATGCCATTTGTATATGGTCTTTACTTTGTGCATGTCATTTGTATATGGTCTTTACTTTGTGCATGCCATTTGTATTATGGTCTTTACTTTGTGCATGTCATTTGTATAATGTTCTTTACTTTGTGCATGTCATTTGTCTATGTTCTTTACTGTGTGCTTGTCATTTGTATATGGTCTTTACTTCGTGCATGCCATTTGTATATGGTCTTTACTTTGTGCATGTCATTTGTATATGGTCTTTACTTTGTGCATGTAATTTGTATATGGTCTTTACTTTGTGCTTGTCATTTGTATATGGTCTTTACTTTGTGCATGTCATTTGTATATGGTCTTTACTTTGTGCATGCCATTTGTCTATAGTATTTACTTTGTGCATGTCATTTGTATATGGTCTTTACTTTGTGCATGTCATTTGTCTATAGTATTTACTTTGTGCATGCCATTTGTATATGGTCTTTACTTTGTGCAATGTGCATGCCATTTGTATATAGTATTTACTTTGTGCATGCCATCTGTACATGGTCTTTACTTTGTGCATGTCATTTGTATATGGTCTTTACTTTGTGCATGTCATTTGTCTATAGTATTTACTTTGTGCATGTCATTTGTCTATAGTATTTAATTTGTGCATGCCATTTGTCTATGTTCTTTACTGTGTGATTGTCATTTGTCAACGCTCTTAACTTTGTGAATATCATTTGTATACACTCTTTACTTTATGTATGCCATTTGTTTATTTTCTATACTACTTGTAATTCCTATCCTGTGTGTATGTACTTCGTCCATTTCTATTCTCTATACTTTGGCTAGGTCATCGGCCTTTATTTTGTTTATGCCCTTTGTGTATGCTTATGTTTTGTCTTTGCTTTGGTGATGTGTTTATGCTTTATATTTGGTCTACTGTCCTTTGACCTTTGCCTATAGATGCTTTGTCTATGGCATGCGTCTTTGTTCTATACCTTGTCTATGGCATTGTATATGTCTTTTGTCCATGATTTATGGCATTTGTCTATGACCACGGTCTATGCATTGTCCATGTTGTTCAACGTGTATTCGATTTGGAACTGTTTTATCTAGAACATATTTTCCTATCTTGGGTACGCAATGGTTCGAAACTTTTGGAACGTCTGATCAAAATAATTTTAATGAATTGCAATGAAGGGCCTGAACACGTATGTACGCCATACTTAGGACGCATCTGTTACGGTATGGTTTGCGAGACATGCCGTAAGGTAAATAATTCAAAAGTTGTGAACACAACTATTAAAGTAGGTATCTAAATATTTAGCGGATACGTTAACGTGGTAATCTTCATCAACCGTTGTTTGTGAATGGGAACAACAACCAATCGTTTAACATCCGCTGTTTCCGGTGTATCCGGTTGTAATGCATAAAGGCCGAGGTGATCAGAATGGGAGCATATCATTGATATACTCCAACATTTTCACATTCCGTAACAAAACAAAACGGGTACAAGCCAAACCTTGTCACCGCATGTACCTCCTGGTACCCCCCGCAGCGCACATATAGCAGAATCTAATTAACAAATACACTAATTAAGACACCATAGTGTATATAATGCGGAATTATGTGGCTTGTTATTCTAATAATTATAGGAATATTGAATGAATATTGTCTGTTTTTTCGCGAGCCAAGAAAATGTCATTCCTGATAAGTTGGAACAATGCACCTTCACTTTTTACCTTCCCCACAGAAGAGCGCCGTCAAGAAATGCCGTCTTGTAAACTCGGTTCCTGGAAATGTAATTACCAAACAGTGAGTTGGTACGCTTATGATTACAACTTAACAGAATATATTTTATGCTTGGTTACCGTGTGTACTGTAAAATCAGATAATTTTGCGGGGCTAATGTTTCGTGAAATTATGTTATCCGGTTATGCCGATAGATTAAATGACCGCGAAACTCCCGCTTTATTATTTGTTTTTATTTTAAACGAAACGTTCTTCATTTAGTATTCATTTCTGCGAATTTAAAAACCTCATGAAAATCGCGAAAATCCATTCCCCGCGAATAGTTTATATTTTACAATACGGCTGTATAGCTTGCAGTTTGACGGTGCACGATTCTTCTGATAAGCGACTTGCCAAAATATCGCCCGGAAAAAAGAAGCGAAACATTTCTTTAAAAACTTATACAAAAAACTTTCAAAACTTAAAACTAATTAATTTAGCAGTTAGAAAAACACAATTTGAAAAACGCAATTTTGTGACTGTTATTACGTTAAAAGAGCATCGACGGCTTTTATAATAATTATATTATTCGGATGTTTTATACATAAGGCTACCCCTTTCTCATGTGAAAAATATATTAAAAGCGTGGATTCGTATGAAAAGTTTTATAAACAGTCATTGTACATACACACGTCTTGGAACCAAATATCCAATGAATGCACTTTATAAAGTACACTACTTAAAAGTGCTAACCGCCTGTTTATATTTCATTCCTGTTTTATAAAAAAAATACATGTATTTACAAGAAATTTCGCATACCGATACTTGAAAAACTGTTTCAGCTGATTATTGATTTATTTTGGCTGTTTTGCAGCTACATTTGGTGCATTCGGTGTATTGCGTAGTATTGCATGTTTTGCACGTGCATGACATGTGCACCAAAATGCACGTGTCCGTAAACGTTCCTAGGAAAGAGAGTAAACACAATTCCTAGTTGACAATTCCTTTTTGATTAAGCATTCGTTAATAATTTTGAAAAGGAGTGCAATAACTATCGCACAGTGTTACAGTATTCGGATACCCGGAACGGTGGTTATTGCTCTCCTCTCTGTCCCAACCAAGATAGAAAGAATCATTATGACACACGTCACGTTAGGTATAGGTCTACCACCCAAGTATCAAATTTGCGCCTGGATCTGCGCCTGGATCGTTCGTATGAAGAACGTTTATACAGTCGTTCCTACGTTTATACGTACATATTTCATCTCGCGTTTTTCAATATACACCCAGGGACAAAATAAACGTAAGTTTTTCGGGGGCCTTATTTTCTAAATAAGGTTGATATATATTTTTATTAAAAATAGTTATAGTACACGGGTTAAACCCTTGACTCCTGTGTATTTTGCACAAAATTAATTTTATTCTAAAACCGGTTTGACCGTAAAGAGGATAAAACCTATGTTTTGCTCGTGGCGCTCGTGCGAAATCGAAATGCGCAAAGTTTGTATATTATCGATAACACATTTAAAAACTCATCAAATAAAAGAATACAAAGTAAGTTAAAACGTTAAAACATGAAATATTTGTCAGAAAACATTCGATCGGAAGAAACTGGATTTTTTCAAATGTGAATGAGTCGTGCTGTTGTTGCTAGGCAATTCCATTGCCACTTAGTCTATTCTACAATTACATGGCTAAAAGACCGATATAATGTCACTGGGACAATAAAGGACCGCCATCACAAAGGGAGACCCCGGATATATAACTCGTAGGCAAGGCGTGACAATGCGCATGCTCCGTCGTAGGAATGGCTTCTGGCCAGCTACAACCAAAGCTAGGATGATGATAGGAGTCCAATGGCGAGTAAATTGAAAAGCTATTTGAAAAATATAACTCCGTTTTCTAAATATCGTATTTTAATTTTGATTCATTTTTGTTTCATTCTTCGTTGTAGACGATAACGATACATTTCTCAGTCGATTCAGTTTTAGCCGATAAATGTCTCAACTCATACAAATCGTTTTTTAGCAGTATCACAAACAATGAATAAATGCACATTATTTGCACGTGGCACTTAAGTTGTCTGTATAGCAGTTGAGTCGGTTTCAAGTACATCCGTGCCTATCACCAAGCGAATTCACGAACATGCATGTTTGGGGCGAACTTGGTTATTCATGTACAAATATCAATAAAAATTGGAATTTACCTTTATTATTCCCAGTATTAATTCATGCGTGAGTCTGTGCAATTTCAGTGAATTTGAAAAAAATAACAACATTAAAATGTTTACTATAATATAAAATGTGCGTTTATTTTGACTCTGGGTGTACTATATAAGTTAGTAAAAGTGCTGCTATATCTTCTTTATGAAACCTTTACGATAGTAAACACTGTGTATAAACGAGTCAACATCCGGTTATCGCAAGAAGTCATACACATTGAATTATATAGTTTCCCTATAAGTCATTCAGTGGCCGGACGTTACAGGCGCTATTAACATCATTTAACGCGACATTTAATCGCACATTAATGCGACGTCGTCGCACATCATAGCGCGCCAACTTGTGGATATGTTGAATTGAAATATAAATAGCAATTCTAACATAGCGCGTGAAATTTGCCTTCTTTGCGTATGTTGAGCTTACCATATTTTATTACCGCGATAAAATATGGCTGTTCCCATTTACCCATCGTTCACAAGTACTATTGACAGAACGGGAATTTTACATAAACGTGGCTATAGTTGGGTTATAAATACTACAATTCAATGTAAACAAATACTAGAAACAAAATGATGCAAATAGATCCAACAAAAATTACATGTTTAAATAATAATCGATATTTTTTAAACAGTGGAGTCAACCTGTCTTGTTGTGCTATAAATGGCAGACCATTGGCGATGTTAGAATCGAAATAATAAATAGGAGCTGTGCTTTGTTGTGTTATAAAATATAGGCACTCGTTTGAATACGTACATTAAATCACTCGTGCTACGCACTCGTGATTTAATTACTACGCATCCAAACACGTGCATCCTATATTTTATTACGCAACAAAACATAGCTACGTATTCATTTTTTCTTAAATAAAAGACGAGTGTAAAACTATAATAGATCTAACTATTTATAGGAAATATCTGTGCAAACCGTCTCCTAGATTGGAAAACACTCTTTTCGAAGTATTTGTTCGCCTGGTCTTCTATGAGGCTAAATTTATAGTCTCTGTTGAGCAAACAAATTCCATAGTCATTTTTTTCCTCGATCAGATTATCAAAAAACCTGATGAGAAATCCCCGCTGGATGCAGTGCTTTTGCTCATAATAAGTAATAAAAGTTGACTTTTATAGCGTCGCAAGACATGACACGGTGATTAGGGTTACTTAAATGCTAAATCAGTCAGTTCTCCATATGGAAACTACCCTGACACCAAGCAAAACAATCTAGGACAACATTGAGTGCCAAACAATCTAGGACAACCTTGAGTGCCAAACAATCTAGGACAACCTTGAGTGCCAAACAATCTAGGACAACCTTGAGTGCCAAACAAGGGGGCCAATGAGCTATATGACTACCATTTTACCGATGATTTGGTCGTGCCGCGTGTTTTGACCCCGAGGTTACAGTATTGTCTCGCTTGTTAGTCGAACTGTATAATAAGAGCATACGGGGAAGGAGGGAATATTCTAACACGATTTGCGGATTAATCCATATACGCATAGAGCAAACCAGGTCATGTATTATTACCGCAATAAAACATGATTGTCAAATTGGCTGTTACTATTTACGCCCCGTATCACGTGACATAATTATTTATGAATGAATGAACGTAAACTTTATAGTAAAAACGTCCACGAGTCACCAACAAGGCAAGTTGCACGAGTATCCAGTGTTACAGCTATGACGCATCTATTATACTTCAATATACTCTCGAAACTAATTTCATACAAACTTCTGATAATCAATTCATTTATATTTTTCAATTCATACAATAGATACCTTATACTCGTGTTATTAAAATTGTTTTGATATTTAAGATGTGTTCTTTCCTTCAGAAAATTATGAAGGTCGTTTTCATTATCGAAGGCGGTAATTGTACCAGCCAATAAGCCACTCAATTTCAGCGTGGAATTGTGTTCTATGTCAAATTGGTGAAAATGGAAGGCGCGCCGTTAAATAGTACGGGATATTATCGTATTTAGAATCGAAATAAAAACTCTGTTCTTGTATTTTGTCGGTGAATAAAACACGGACACTCGTTCAGATGCGGAAAATTAAATTACTTGTGCTACGCACTCGTGTTATTCACCGACAAAATACGCGAAGAGATTTTTATTTCTTAAACAATAACTACTCGGGTCTTTCCGTCATGGATCCAGAAGCTCCCGAGATATGTTACGTCAGTAATATCCGAGGGATCCCGATTGAGTGAATATACATTGTATTGACAGGCGATTGTTATTAGTGCATATGCCCTTGTATAGGCCAGGTCGCATTGTTCATAAGCGGGTGTACAGTACATGTTCAAACCACTGAAATAATCAACGCGTATACGGTATATGTTCAAACCACTAAAATAATCAACGGGTATACGGTATATGTTCAAACCACTAACATAATCAACGGGTATACGGTACATGTTATACGGTAAATGTTAAAACCTCTAAAATAATCAACGGGTATACGGTACATGTTCAAACCACTGAAATAGTCAAGTTTCAACTTAACTGAAAAAAGTTCCTTCACGTGTAGGTCTACTCTTTACCCTACATTAAGTCCTCGTTAGAACTTATCATGTAATGAAGGGCGTGGATGTCAAGGATCATTGAAGAGTAAGTAATAACACCACGATCAGGTAACATAGTATTTATGAAGTAGTCAAAGCATGCTGCTATCTAGAATACCTGATGAAAGGCCATAAAAATAGATGGATATCACAGACGAACTATTTCTCAGTCACCACATACTGTAAGCAAAACGTTCATGCCTACTGGCTTGTATAGGTTCAGCGGAACATTATGCATATCTTATTATAGTAACTATGCTTTCAAATGCTCTTTCATGTTGAAATCCTAAGATCCTCTTTCAGCTTGACTGTACGCAGGAAAAGTTGGTTTATGTGTTGCTCTTACAAACAACATTGTTGCTGCTTTGATCTCTGTCTAGGACAATACCTCTATCGATGTTCATGACATGCTAGCTCTGAGATTATATTCGTGTAATTGTGCGAGATGTTCCAACTGATGATGGCCCATTCTCGTTGACCAAAGCGTAATACACTTTGTACATACAACTTACGTATATTACGTTATACGGAGTTCTACTTGAGTTGCAATCCACATGTCCGTGAAAAGCATCCTATACCACCTAAATACGTTAAAGGTAGATGGCTAGGAATGTTAATTTTGGGTTATTGACCAAAAAATGGATTTATCGGATACTGCTTACATATTACTCATATTAACACATGGTAAGGATAAAAAAGAAAGATTCTATTTATATACCGGTATAAAAACACATAAAAACGCATCACAATTTGGAGGACTTATAACTTTTAATGAGTGTACATTCTTTCGAAAATGAGTTAATCATCCTGCTCAAGTTCATTAAAAACTTAAAACACTTCTTTGCCGTGTGTTACTATAAATAAACTGTTTAAAACATACAGGTAAATTATCTAATTTCCGAGCAAACCACAATTACGTCTAACTGGAGGAATATATCAACTTACATTTGTATTTTATTACTCTCCTTCGGAAGCAGAATGTAAAACAGCGCATGTTTTAATCAATGTTTACCTCTATCTGTGATTTCGAGGTATTGTTAAGAAGATCTACAATGAAATACAGACGACGTTTCATATAGTTCCTACACAAACTTTCACACAACTTTAGACATTTTTCTGTCATGTGCTGTTTTTGTTTTGCAATCAATAGTTGCGAGAGTTGTTCTTTCGAAAATCTTGTTATGAATGTATTCATAAATGTCACACAATTATAATGTGTCCCCGAATAGAAAGTCAGACAGGGCAGGCAACAATCAACTTAATCAGCCGATCACAGAAAACATCAAAACATCACATATCCGATAACAATCAACCGTCAACAGTCAATAATTATGTTGCATGTATGAAGGTCACATTTTCTAAAAGCATTACAAAATACCAACATTAGACATACGCAATATGATTATTATGCTCTTGCCGATTGGGTGCATTTTTGTAAAGTTTGATATATCCTATGGACTCATTACTAACACTGAAGCATATGCACTGCGACAGGCTAAGAAATTTGACTACTGTTAGAATAATCGGTTGGGTCACATTTGAACCACCCAAATAGCAGTAGCTTTCATACGGTGGGTTAATTTGATAGGCAAAATGTTCTCAAAACTACAGAAGCAAGGAATAACACGACGGATCTGATACACATCACGGTTTGAATCGGTCGATATCGGGGGCTGGGCATATCGACTTGATACTTGTACGTATGTCGGGTTGTGACCTCCGCTTTATTGAACTCAACTTATCTTACGTTTAGTTTGTAATCGGATCCTCGGATCGCACGTCTTAGAATAATCTTTTGCAGTGATTCTATTCCTATAACAACTTAGAGATGATGATGTTTTGAAAGAGCAATTAACACATACGGTGTTAAAGCTATTATAATCATAGCAATATGAGTATAAATAGATTTACTGTTGCTAGCACAAATTGCTGAGGCCACAAACGAAGTAATGCTTGTTTCCCCTACAACTATCTATCCGCTAAAATCGCAACTATTGCAGTCACCTCAACGTCGGCGTTGGCGTCGGTGTAATGCTAATGTTATTAAAGTTTAGGTACACGTATGTTAACCTCTAATGTCCTCAAAATGCATTGACAGTGCTTTAAAACTTTGAATATTTGTTAACCATCACAGGTAACTCTATCAAGCATTTTGTTGAAATTATGCCACCTTTTCAATTTAAATGTTAAACTTAAGGTACCATGTTAAGTGTAGGTAAAACCTCAAATATGTTTAAAGTGCATTGACATTTTGCTTTGATACGTTGCATACTTGTTCACCATCCTTATCTCTACACAGGAGCTCTATCATGCATTTTATCAAAGTTATCTGCTGTCAGAAGCCACAACCTCTACACAGAAGACAGTAATGCTGCAGCTAAGAAGAATTTTTGTTTTGAATATATAACAATTATATTATCTACGCATGACACTAAGAATATATATGTATACGAGTCGCTGTTCGTAGCAAGCTCTTCTTTTATTAGATAAAGAAGAAACAAATGGGGACGAAATGAGCAGAAGTCGATTATAATGATTATTGCTTCTGTAAAGCAAGTCCATGTATATAAACATATTTTTCCAACCTACCTACCTAACCCCAAGGGCGAGTTCGGATGGAAACTCTAGGGTCGGGTATGCTATTACTTCCACCAATACATGTCTCTAAATTAAGCAACCAATCAAAAGCTTGGCCCTGGAAATATCGAAAACAGCTTTTGCCCCGCTCATTTTGCGTACCGTTCGGAAACAGGGAAGGAATAAACCATGCTAGGGGCGTGTTCGGATGGCAACTGTAGGGTAGGGTATGCTATTACAGGCATTATATTTACTCCCACCGATACAGGTCTCTAAATTTATCAACCAATCTTAAGCTTGGCCCTGGTAATATCTAAAACAGCTTTTGTCGCGCTAATTTTGCGTACCGTACAGAAACAGGGAATCAGTACACCCTGCCAGGAGTTCGTGTTACTGGAGTTCGACCATTCAGTGGTGAAGGCAAATAACGTTTAGAAACCAAATGCTATCGAATTGAACCTGAATCTACCTAGATCGAACTCGCGTTCCGTCCGAACTCGCCCTTAATGACATTGGGAGCAGAAACAAACAATAATTCATCTTAGGCCTTACAAACTGAAATTGATGAGCAGTATACGTGGTTTGTGGTATAAGTCGGGTAGCAAGTGCTATTGGTAAAACAAACATACCTGCTATGTATGTGTACGAAATTAATGGTGGTGATACAGATAAAAGTGAAATGCTCAAGACAATATGGGAACACTTAAATGAAGTAAGATGCTGTAAGCTCTTTATTATTGACCGGGTATTAAATTTCGTTGATTTCATGAATGATTTAAACCATGGTACGTATACGAGTAGTATGGTTCTGACCTTTATGGAATAAATATCTTGCGTTGAATTTCCGCGAGCAAATCGCACAATATTTGTCCTTTAATATCATGTGTTTAACTTACACATCGAGCGTCTTCGTGATACTCCCCACTTATGAAAACATACAATTGATGTTATAGTTATAGATAAGATATCAGCTGTTAAATTACGCTAATAAAAGGTCAAGGATCGAGTCCAATTCTCTGCACTATACTTAACTTTATATACCAGTGGTTATTTGTTTTAAAAATGCCTAGGTCACAAATGTCGTACGATGTCCCTAGGACCCGATTTTAAAGCCTGCGTCACATTAACCACACGATTATGTGCTTGCACGATTTACAACTCCTGATAATAAACTGCAAACAAAAACGCAGACATATAGACAGATCGCAGACATCGCTAGGCTGCCGTACGATTGCAACAATAAATCAGACAGGGACTGTTACATCCGTACGTTGACCGCATGATGTCCGTTTGAGTCCCTTATATTTATTTGCTTTTATTTATCCTCGTTACCGGAAATCCATATGGGCGAGGCCCCCAGAAGAGGCTAGTCACTTTAGTTTTTGGGGGATAGTGCATGATACAGTAGATGCTCCAGTTCCAGAAGCATCCCTAGTTCTTTTACGTGCCGATGTAAAGCGTCATACACGTCTCGTCCAAAGATTGTTAGTAATTTTAGTTATGTTAGGTGAGAAACACTGAAAAGCATTTCTGTTTTTGACCGTCTGGAGTAGGGATCGAACCCACAACCTTCAGATCAGCAGTCAGTAGCCCTTACCACTAGATCACTTATCCACCCGTGAGTCCCTTAAAATATAGATCGAATATATTTATACAATATTGCTGGTAATATTTTTCGATATGTTTACAAGTGTGATAATTAAGGTTAGGCATATTTCGTGCACTTTATCCAACCACATATGTTGTATTGATGTTTAAGGCGTGCCGTTTGAACAGATATTTGTACCTGTAATGACTCCTATGATTAATTAATAAATCATTCGCTTGTGTTCTATCTGTACTTGCAATCCTAACATCAATGAGTATGCCAATACAAGTCTTATCTTGTCTATTTCCAAAAATACTGTAAAGTGTAAACTCATATATTTTCGAAAAGCCAAATTTTCGTTCATTTGTTAGCTAAAGTAGATCTAGTTCCGATATTAAATATTAACGAATTTCAAAGTTAAGAAAGGAGAAAAACGTAACTAAAATCACGAGCATAACATATCTCTAACTATCAGCTGATCCAACTCGCGAAGAGAGCTTAATTCAAGCCCACGCGAAAAAATTCTGATTTTACTGTAAAGCAAACACAATGTTTTCTTGGTATTGTACGGGATAATAATTATTTCTAAAGATACTACAAGTGCTACCCGTTTATCTGTATTTCTTAGGCACAAGGGATGTTCAACTATGCATGCAATTTAGTCCATAAAATGTATCCTTGATAGATCTTAAATACATGTAGTAATAAATATGTCGATCCCCTTGAAGTATTCAACTTCAACAGATACAAATGTATTCGAAGTTTCAGTCGGGTAATCCATTTTTAAAATGCGATATTACTATAATAAAAATAAATAAATATACATGTAGCAGATTTATATAGCGCCCTTTTCATGCGAACACACGTTCAAATGCGCTTTACAAACATAGTGCTGCAGCCACACGGGCGCAGGTATGTCCTCTACCAGTGCAGGTACAGCATTATCTGACCAGAGGGACAAACTGAGAGAAAGCACCTGAAGGGGAAGATACATTAGGTACAGGCATGTCCGGCGCTGCAGAAGTGCGCCTAACACTTATTTCGAATAGACAGTCTGGTTCTTTAATTCGCCCGGTGTATAATTATACTTTAATGCCTAGGCACTACATGTAGAATATTAATATACTGCGCATAATTATACTGGACAAGAGCCAAACAATGATCTAAACGAGTTCGATAATTTTCGGTAGTGTATTTGTGAAGTCTTGGAAGCAGATAAAGGTCACAAAGGGCACTATCTGGCATATTCGGAGGGTGGGGGAAGCTCAAGAACCTTTTTCAAAAGAATTTGCCTTTGTAAAACATGACATTTACGAGGTGTGTTCAAATTTGAATGCAACTGTTGCTATATCTTTCTTGTATCAATGACTTTTTTAAAAACAGTTAGCTGTAAACCAAAGATCATTGTATTAGCTTTAAATTGATACCTCACATTTTAATATCCGTTCAGTGGAGCTGTAACAATACGTCATTTAACACTGTCTACTCGTGTATACTAATGCTTAAATGGTTGGGAAAATATTGCTTTTTTTGTGACCAAATTCGGGCCCATTTAAGAATCGTTGTTTTCTTAATGCGGGAGCAAATACAATATTTTAAATAACTTGTATGGTGAAATGGTGGCATGTAATATCTTATTCATCAACTATTTGATAGTTTAAGAAATATAAAAGTGGTGTAATTTTATTTGGAAATGACACCCATGGACGCCATCCAAATACCTCAACATACTAGAAAAGGGTTGAGAAAATCAAGTATTGTTTGGAAACTGGTGGAGTATTTTCAATTAGGCAAGTAGCTCAATGTGTTGGCACATCATTAGGAGCTATCCATACAATTACCAAGCATATTAAAAAAATTAGGACGATAAATATAGTTTGGGTACCCCTTTCTGCTTTGAAACGCCAGTACATATGCCCTTGTAAACTGTCCAAGAAATAATGAAAACCAGTTTCTTGGTAAAAAAGTAGACAGTTTTCAAATGTAAGGACCACAAACGAGACACGGATTCATTTTGTCACCCATGCGACAGATCCATAAACAAATATGGACCAAAACAAAACAAAATGATGCATTGCAAAACGCACCGTGGACGCCAGTGGAAATGTACACATGTTTCCATATAAATCAAGTTTCTACCATTAAATTTGATGTATTAAATGGACAATGGGTAAATGCCAAGCTTAACAAAGGTAAATTCCTTCAGCAATTGAAGAAATAATCCGAAAATCGCTACCAAGCCAACTATTTGAAGGATGGCATGCTGTCGCAGAGCAATGGGCCTCAACCTGCAGCAGCCATTAACGCGACTTTCTGAGAAGCGTGAAGGTTCTTGAGCTTCGCATATACATCGGAGATGAATACGGCAATGGGATCAAAATTTTGGTTCATTAGAATCTATCAAGGATAAATTTTTATGGGCTTAGTTGCATTCCAATTTGAACAACCCTCGTGCACATTGTTTTTTTAATACATTTATTAAAGTTTACTTCTGTGAATTGCGTATTAATTCAGTTAATTGCAACAATTGTCAAAAGAATATTCTTAATCTTAGACAATCATCTTAAGTAACACAAACATTAGCCAACTATTTTTCTTGTACTTTTGTTTAACTGTTGTAACAAGTGATCAAGTCCTTAACATGATTACACCACTTGTACAAATCATCAATTGTCCTATGAAATACTCAAGGTGTATTGCCTTAGGGATATAAAGAATGGTTCTGTACGCTAATGAGAGAACGTATTATAATGTCCTTGCTTTGTCTTAGTCATACCATTACGTTCAAACACACGATTAGCTATATAGTACTCGTCATTATGGGATTGTTCACTTCATACAAATCGTCTTCATCTTTGTGCTAATGGAATGTTTTTGCATATACCGTAGAACTTTGGAACATATTATTTTTAGCAATGTTATAATAAATCAACGAAAACTCTCACACGGAAAAATGGTAAAACTCTGAACAAGAATCCATATAGAAATTACCTAACGCACGAACAGGTGAAATGGGTTAATTATTCGATACTCTAGACAGTATACAGCGTTTTGCGATTATTTAATAATAGATTAAAGTATACAGGGTACTTGAAAGTTCCTCATTTCGACCCTACTGTTTCAATTTGTGTTGGGCATTGTGCCGTGTGATAGTGGTCTGTGGTTTGTCTGTTTTCTATGCTCGGTTGTTTCAGTTGAGTGCTGCCTTCCTTGTCCGATCGATGCATAGGATGTAGATACACGTAACAACAAACGTTACATTAGGTAAGATTTACATTGACGCAACTTGCCTTTTGACAGGTGGGAATCGTTTCTAGTTAGGTTGTGAGCTTGGCATAGTGCATTGTATGTTTTTATGTTTTCTGTGCTCGGCTGGTTAAGTCGAGAGCTGCCTTCTATGACCGACTTAATGTTATCAGTTTTAGTTGACTCTGTATTCACCTAAAGGTCCCAAAAATTGATATAATTAGTGGTTAGGTTGCAGTGGATTAAAGCCGACACATTTCGTTCAAGAAATTAACAATTTATGAAAACAGTTTACCAAAAACCAACAGTAAATAAGCTCTTATTTTAATTCAAAGGGTGATAATTTGAAAAATATCAGTGTTTGACCCAAACTGCATGAATCAGCGTAAGACAGTTTCAGTATCAAACTTGTTTTTCTTAACAACAATACGTGCATTGATGTTTACAACATTAAAATACGTCAACAGCCCATGAACGGATAGTTCGAATACGCATAATGCTGTTCTAACTAAATCAGTTATTCCTCTTTTCCGTTAAAAAAAATCATTTTTGTTTGTAAACGCATTACCTGAAGAAGCCTTCAGGGCGAAACGTTGTTATTAAATGAATGTGCATTAAATGTTATTCGTGTTTGGTGGTTATATTCTATCCCTTTCCGTTTAGTAATTCTGTGTTGTTTTCCCTGGAATTCTTCAACGGGGTTGGCAGTTGAAATGTCACGATGTCTGAACTTGGTTATTTCTTTAATTAGCGCAGTCATATCAATATATGAATAATGTAAAAATTCTTTCTTTTGCTCAGTATAGTATAAGTCCGTCTTCCGGGTACTGTTTTATCAAAGCACTGACGCAAACCGTATTTTAGCGTTCACATTTAAATTCATGGTTATTCTTTAAACACATTAGTGATAGATATGGTTTGTATGAGTTCCTTGACTGAAAGGTGATTAATATTGAACAACCCTCGGTCACAATCTGTAGTGGTAAAAGAGCTGTAAACAATTTAAATTTGAACGTAAATTTGATAAAACAGTACACCGGTCACTTGAAGAAAGAGAAACAGACCAGTTTGATACAGACAGTTTGATACTGATAGCACTACTTTAAAATGCAGAAGCCGCAATACCCGGAGCTTTCAGGAGCAACCTAGTTTCTCTGTGAAATTATATTGTACAGAACTGCAACTTAAACAATGAAAAGTTTCATATGTGTGGCCGCTGCTCTTTGAATGTTTAGGGAAAGGAAACTGTATATATATATTTTTGTGAAAATTGCATGTTTGGTATTCTGCTTCTCAATTTTGGTGCAGCTTCCCATGTAGCAGGCCAATGACTTTTCAGAAAGAAATCATATTACATAGAGGATCTTGCATGAGTGCTCATCACATACGAGTTTTATTAAACGAGTGGACAAATTGATATGACACAAGGCTTTGCCGAGTGTCATAATGTTTTTGTCGACGAGTTTAATAAAACTCGTATGTAATGAGCACGAATGTAAGATTCTATTTATCACATAACCTCAGAAAGCACTCATTATTGTTCAAAAGGATGATGTACGCTGCATTCGATTCAGCCAAAATTCAGTGGTACAATGAGCGCGACGTCATGGCGACGTTGATATTATCATGACGTCATTGACAGATCAATGCATGTATTGGCTAACGTCACGTCAAGCTAATTTAAATATTTATTGCACAGTCTGTGAGTGCCGAACGATATTTACGACACGGCTTTACGGCACTCCTGGACCGCAGGTTATGTGATAAAGAGGGTTCTGGTAACATTAACATGAAAGTAAGAACACGTACCCCACCCACTCCAAACATTGTACTGTAGACTATTTGTATGACAATATAAACAAATCTTTGGGGATGTAATATTATAACATTAAAATATGCAAACTAAATTGGAAGCTTAAGAAGTCATAATAATCAAGAGCCTCTTTGGATAAGGCAATAACCTCGTGTAGGTAAAAGTGTTTTTAATGTGTAGTACTTATATTATCGTATATAATAAAGTTTGCAAAGTACTGAAAAATCATTAATTTTTGCGGGAATGAAATTTCGTTGTTTCTATAAAATGGTTATATGGTGGTTTCTTTAATTCGTGGATTTAAAATATTAAAAATAATTATTACGTATTATTGAGGTCAAATATCCACGGGGATTCAATTTCGTGATCTAGGTCATCCGCAAAATTAACGAAAATATATCCATCTCGAATATTAGTACTTTTACAGTATGTTGTTTAAAGGAAAACATATCTGAACATAACTCTTACAATGCTTATACTGATATTAATTTGGTGATGTTACAATATTATTATATGGTTCGTTTAATGTATAGTTCTACATATCATAATGTAATACATTGACATGTATTAAATACCTTTTGTTTCTAAATTAACTTATATCTTTCACTTTTTAGATTAATAAGTGACCAATGCTACATCTATTTATTCATGGATCAATATCCAATCGCAGTTAATAGGACGATTGATTTCTCGTTGTTTTTCGAATATGCAACATTGTTTTGTTGATGTCTGTTCTCAGTTTTAAAGATAATGAGAAACTCTAACCCGGCGATCCAGGTTCCATTCCCTGTCCATGACAATTTGACAACTACATGCAATGTCAATTTTCCTCCACATGTGGAGAAGGTGCTGCTTCCTTGTGAAAGGGTAAGTTAGCAGCGAATAGGAGTGATACAGTTTAAGTAAACTGGTATGGTGAATTGGCAACTATATTAAACTAGAAAATTGAGTTAAACCCAAAATAAACAAAAAACAAAGTAATGTTCATGTGTTGTGAGTTAATATCTACAAGAATAAAGAACAAGAATAAGATTTTCACGAAGGAATTAACGCTGTTACCGAGCTTTACATGTAGCGTACAGAAATGATACATCGGGAGTATTTCTGTCTCAGGAATGGAACAGCTGCTATATATATATGAGGAATCCAGATGTTCTGTGAGGTTCTGTGAGTGTATATCAAGAGGCAGGTACTTGGGGGTATAGTCGTGTATAGATAATGTTCCGTTCTTACTACATTGCCTCATTGTTTGATTAGGCTAAAACTCGTGCAAAATATGGTGAAGATTAAAAACAAATAGTGTTGGGAAAAATTGGACTTAAATTCAAAATTCAATGAAATGCGGACTTAATTAGGAGAAAAGTAAAAAAAAATCAGGATTTTTGTTCTAGAATTTAGAATCGTGCGCGTTCGTATTTCACGCGCTTCACGTGTTTCTTGTGCTAATTGGATTTTAATTTGTAAAACAAGAAAGGAAAAACAAAATGGCGGAAGGAACTTTAGCATCATGCGCAAGATATATTATGATATTTCTTAATCTTATATTTTGGGTAGGTATTTTCTTATCTATGTTTATTCCGCTCTTTCTTTCGATAAGATTGCAATATTTGCGAGATTGTTGTACACTTTATGATTATTTTCAACTTTAATTGTTTTGTGGAACGGTAACAGAGATAAAATACTTACATTCTTGAAAACCATTAATCACACACCATTATATGCAATGTCTGCATTTCAATAAGCATTTTGGATATTAAATAAAGTCATAAAAACGTCTAGACATGTAGCCATGTGTGTATTTTCTTGCTTCAATTTAGGATACATATATTCAGTGAATTCTCATCTTTGCAGAAATTCTCAGAATATAAAGTGTCTAATCTTGTTTTAATTAGGCACTGTTTTCACCCTAAGTCTTAAATGTTTGCAACAAAAACTACAACAAATAACACATAACCACAGATTCAGTATACATGTACTTGTTTTAATACACTGCATGTGCCTGATTTTAAAGTTTGATGCTTAAAATGCTCTGTATAATACACTGGGTACGAAATGTTTAATGCATTTGGTACGAAAAGTTTAATTCACTGGGTACGAAAAGTTTAAGTACAAATACGCCAATATACCAGTGCATTTCATTATCCTTCACCTTAACATAGGTCGTACGAAACAGGTCGAGTAGTCATTTAGCCTGACTCAGTCTGGGTGCTCCTCCCAATTATCCGTCCATTTTCATTAACACACATTGTTAGATGCATGCCAAACAATTGATAACAGATAATAAAACACACGAAACTTGGATGAGTCAAGTGATTGTCATTAACCCTTTACTCTATACACTTTACGCAATTCTGATAAGAGATGAGCTAGAATATGTACACATCTCTTGTGCTGTTTTTTGGCGCAAATATCATGAATAATCTCCCTTGATAAGATGACTCGTTAAGTCAAAATTCATGAATATTGGAATGTATCTACATGATCCGTACTCATAATTGGAACATAATTGACGATGGACATGGAGTGGGTGAAATTCATGTGGTTATGGAATCAAGGGTTAATACACGAAACATACAGTGAAGAAACAACAATTTACAAAGTAACATGCCGTACATTTACATCTAATATCGGTATCTCTAATATCACGGTCTTCGGGATAATAAAATAATTAATATCAGTTCCAAACCAAAGAGAGTAGAAAGAGGTATTAAAAACTAATTGATAATTAACTCCCCTAACTACACTCTTAAAATTGGGGATATTTGAGTTTTGGATTCATACCATATATACGGTTGTAAAGGAGAAGGCTAATTGCGGTTTAAGTATGTTGGCCAATCCGAAAAAGTTAAATTGTATGAAACAGAAAAGGAAAGTGCGATGTAAGTTGTCGGGGTACGGTCAATGAACTGTTGAACTTGAAAAGGTTCTTGTTTTCTTTGAAGTGGGTTTTGTTAGTCTATTTCTGATAATGGTTCTACTTACTATATTAACATAGTATGTTTGTCAGTGCATATAATATATTTATTACATAAACAAGTCACTAGGTGTGTGTACGTTTGTCCAGGTAATTATTAACATTCATAATTAGTCGGCTATGCGAGGAATATTGGAAATAATTACCTGTCGATGTTAGTTAGACATACTAACGTTGTTTGACATTTGGATGAATTATGGAGTCCCCTGAGAAACGTTCGGTCCTGTATAATTATATTTACTTACTTATATAAGCTTGTGCAATATGTATGTATACAAAGGTGTAAGTGTAAACAACCAGTGTAAACTTTGCTATATACATATGTATATATAACTTAGTCCGTTTAAGAAACTCATCTGCTACAATTTTGTTTCACCTGATAGTCCGGATTCTTTATAATGTCACTTCTTCTCGATTCATTCCGTGACGTTTGTCCCTACCGTTCTCTCGGTAAGTCCGGGTTCTATTAACTGACATTGCTTTTCAATTTGGTCTGTGACATTTGCCTCTACCATTCTCTCGTTAAGTCCGGGAACTATTAACTGACATTGCTTCTTAATTTGTTCTTTGACATTTGTCCCTACCATTCTCTCGTTAAGTCCGGGTTCTATTAACTGACATTGCTTCTCAATTTGTTCTTTGACGTTTGTCCCTACCATTCTCTCGTTATGTCCGGGTTCTATTAACTGACATTGCTTCTCAATTTGTTCTTTGACATTTGTCCCTACAGTTCTCTCGTTAAGCCCGGGTTCTATTAACTGATATTGATTCTTAATTTGTTCTCTGACATTTGTCCCTACCATTCTCTCGTTAAGCCCGGGTACTATTAACTGATATTGATTCTTAATTTGTTCTTTGACATTTGTCCATACTGTTCTCTCGTTAAGATCGGGTTCTATTAACTGACATTGCTTCTCAATTTGTTCTTTGACGTTTGTCCCTACTGTTCTCTCGTTAAGTCAGGGTTCTATTAACTGACATTGCTTCTCAATTTGTTCTTTGACGTTTGTCCCTACCATTCTCTCGTTAAGTCCGGGTTCTATTAACTGACATTGCTTCTCAATTTGTTCTTTGACGTTTGTCACTACCATTCTCTCGTTAAGTCCGGGTTCTATTAACTGACATTGCTTCTCAATTTGTTCTTTGACGTTTGTCCCTACCATTCTCTCGTTAAGTCCGGGTTCTATTAACTGACATTGCTTCTCAATTTGTTCTTTGACATTTGTCCCTACCATTCTCTCGTTAAGTCCGGGTTCTATTAACTGACATTGCTTCTCAATTTGTTCTTTGACGTTTGTCCCTACCATTCTCTCGTTAAGCCCGGGTACTATTAACTGATATTGATTCTTAATTTGTTCTTTGACGTTTGTCCCTACCGTTCTCTCGTTAAGCCCGGGTACTATTAACTGATATTGATTCTTAATTTGTTCTTTGACGTTTGTCCCTACCGTTCTCTCGTTAAGCCCGGGTACTATTAACTGATATTGATTCTTAATTTGTTCTTTGACGTTTGTCCCTACCGTTCTCTCGTTAAGCCCGGGTACTATTAACTGATATTGATTCTTAATTTGTTCTCTGACATTTGTCCCTACAGCTCTCTCGTTAAGTCCGGGTACTATTAACTGACATTGCTTCTCAATTTGTTCCGTGACTTTTGTCCCAACCTTTCACTCATTAAATCCAGGTTCTATTAACCTGCATTGCTTCTAATTTTGTTCTGTGACATTTATCTATACAAGTCAAGGTACTATATACAAATGAGCCGTTCTCCAGGAAAACCGGGCTTACTGACATTGTATTAGTATTTATGTAATAAGTTCTTGGATAATATAGAGCTATGTCTCAGATTTATTTTTTCTCGTGAATCATAATAAAATATCTTCTGTCGTTGCTATGGTGACCAATTTCTGAAGAGTATCCATATTGAGAAAACGAGGGGTTAGATGTTGATAACAGTAGCTACGCTTCTCAAAAAGCTAAACTTTACGATATATATATATTTTATTAATAAAGGAATATAATTCTAAAATGTGATACAATTTTGAAAAGATTCCATCAAGAACTCATCAAATACTGGATTTGTGAAATGCTTGTTAACGTATCGCCCAATAACGTTTGAATGACGCTTGCGACGTCACTAACAAAGAAGACGGGATAGGTTATTTTAAAAAGTCTGTAACTTTGTAGTTTGATGTTATATTTTGCTCAAATTTTCAGAAACTGTTCAAAGAGTCTTGTCTTTCTAATGCTAAATTATCATGATTTTCATATTTTTGTCACTAAGCCCAGTTTCCTGGAGGACGGCTCAAATGTACAAACAAAACCTATCAACTTTAATAAAGCTAAAAATAAACCTTTACACAAATATATTTATATAAACAGACATACTCTGGACAAGGTTGCATGGTGGTCGGGTGGATATAACTAGATATACTCTCAATCATGACCTCCCTGGTTCGAATCCTGACAATTTTAGAAAAGCTGTCTAGAGTTTCCCACTCAACTAGAGATAAACTGATTAGTAACCCAGAGGTAGTGACGTGTGAGACGGTGCTATACGACACCGGGAACGTAAAAAGACCTAGACGTATATTCGGAAATAGAAAGGGAATCGCACCAGAATAATTGCATTTGCAAATAAACTCCGTAACTTTTGTATCATACAACTGTTTCTTCCCTGGAAGTATGGGGTCATTTGCCAATTTTGTAGAAAAAACCGAATGACCAATTACTTACGCAAGTCCCAGTCAATTACGACCAAACATACTACATGCAGTATACTTGTTATATAAGATACTTATTGATAATTGATATCAGTTACAATAATGCTTCAATAGTTGATCAGTAAAAGCATTACAAGCATTCGTATACTAAGAACATTACTGTTAACAAACTAAAATTATTTCGCGCGATTGAAGTTCGCGGAGTTCGCGAGTGGTATAGATCCGCGAAATTAAATATCCGCTAAGATGTTATTATGAATAGAAATATATTCTGTTTCACTACATGGGAAGTAAAATGATATGCTTAAAATATTCTCTTGGTATCAATGAGCTCAATTATATCGAAATTAGCTGACTTTGTGATCTATATTGGTTCTAGTTGGATACATTTCATAGAGTTTTGAATATATTCCTGTTCGTTCTGATGATTTTCATTACAACTTGTACTTGTTATCTGCGAATGTTCTTATTCGTATTCGTTGTGCTATTCGTGGTTTGCGGTGTATCTGTTGAGTGTTGTTGTCCATGTCCGATTTGTTACATGTATTATCTTTTAGAAAACAATTAGTTATACAGTTACAGTCCGCCGATGATAACACTGACATTTGTTTACAAATAAAAATACATTTTCGCTGTTCGTTTTTCAAGCGGTAAATCGACCGCGAAGTGTTTATATTATGCATGTTTATTTATTGATAAGTCTAGCATTATCTCTGGTTAGCTCAATATACCTTGCAAGCAGTCAGTACCATTGGACTGTTCAAAACTGGCACCCCCAAAATTACAAACACTTCTCGTTTCAAAGTTTCAAATTTAATTGCAAATCTGAATAATGACAAACTTTTGGTCACAAAATAATAACAACACATTCGGCCAATTATTAGAAATCATGTACTATAGATCCAAAACGAGTATACTGAGCCGTGACTGCACTTTAAACTATAAACTTTATGAATTAGATACCCAAAGGTTACGGCTCATATGTCAAATTTTATCTATATATACAATAAATCTTGCACCCAAATAGGTGGATAAGTGTTCCAGGAGTAAGGGCTACTGACTGCTGATCCGAAGGTTGTTAGTTTTATCCATACTCCAGCCGGATCAAAAACAGAAATGCGTTTCAGTCTTTCCCACCTAATATAACTAAGATTACCAAGTCTTTCGGGACGAGACGTCAAGCGAGGTCCCGTGTATGATGCTTTACACCAGGCACGTAAAAGAACCAGGGATTCTTCTGGAACTGGGGCATTTTCTGTATCATGCACTACCCCCCCCCCCCCCAAAATAAAGTGACTAATCTCTTCTGGGGGCCTCACCATATGGATTTCCGGTTGCGAGGATAAATAAAAGCATATAAATCGAAAACCCAAATAACTTCATTGTGATTCAAATACTAGTACATGTACTATGATTTGAAGACTAACGTGAGCGTATTAAACATATTAAGAAGCACGTGTGTTGATGCTTCTGACAGAGCCATCACTTCAATAGGAAGGTCGCATCTTGCTACTAAACAAATTAAGAAACTTTCGGAAAAGGTATATTTATACAACATTTTCTTCTAAGTTCACTGTACAATCGGCAGCATAATAAAAATAAATATTCATTTTCGACAAATTTAAAATTGCCAATTGCAATTCCAATTGTGATTTAGTTGTATGTATTAATATTTCGTGAATAAATTACTCTTATGATGAAAATACACGGACAAATATGTAATGGTAAAACTGTTCGGATCTTCAATTATTAATGATTTAATTAATATTCGGGTGAGTACATACTATAACGTTTTGCTTATGTTGAAAACAGTATTTTGTTTTAAAGTTGAAAAGCATTAATAATTACTAAGCTCTTGGCTCGTTATTCTGCATTTTCGCGGTAAAAGTAAACACTTGTTATAACTATTCAACTTACACACTACTTTAAAGACAATCAAAAGTATAAAAAGGTGCACCCACTTTAGACTACCTAGTTTATATTTAATCGCGATTAGAAAATAATGAATATATTTATATTTACATAGTCAAGAATGATGCTATCCCGTACAATGTTTGCAGGCGGTATATTGTCTGCAAAAAGTACTTCGCTTTTACTGCCGCTAATTAACAACAAATTACTGATAAGCCACCTGGAAAAAGTGGCTCTCTGAACATGTGTCTAAAACTGTTATTATTTCTGCAGAAAGTCAGATACTTTGATATGTGTCCATCTTAACATACACACCGGCCATAAAACCTAGTGAACCGACCTGAACTACTTTTTGATCTGCTGTATTCTAAACCTATGAGAGCTTGGCTACATATTTTCCCAAGAATATTCAATAGTCATTAACGTCATATTACACATTACTCATACCGAATGAGTGTAGTTGTCAGAGACAATATGTCTTTAATTATACACAGTATGTTTGTGTTAAGAATTACATTCCCACACGGATGAGTGATATTCACCTTGTATGACATAGCTTCCACATAGTATTTGTTGCTGTTAGTTTCTGACGTTAGTGTACTAGTAGCAATGCCACTAAATGCTGATAATAATAAATGGTGATAGAAAATAATGACACGTATACTGTCCAGTTTGGATAAAATAGAGTGACGCGGTGGTCGATCCACTATTTTGGTGTAAAACCAATTATAAAGGCTAATCCAGATTTCTTTAATTACAATGCTAAATTACAATACCTTACCTGTTTAGACAATGGTCGTAACTTTTAATTTTGTGTACACATGAAATAAAACGCAACTCTCACATTATCCGAACTGGACAGTATATATTTTGATAAACACAATTTAATTGGCACTCATTAATCTTTCGCTGTATAAAAATAACACAACCGACGGTTCGATGGACAGGTAAGCACGGTCTATATTCACGGAATCTCTCTTAAATTGTGTTCGCCAATAGTTTTAGGTTTGAATGCAACATCATTACACTATCTTGTGATTTAAAAAGAAGATGATGACAAAACATCCCATATTGGATGGTATTCAAGAAACAGGTTATGTAGGAATGATCGAGTATGCAAACTTTTGTAATCACGGTAGGATATATTGAAGACGAATACCATTTCCTTATAATTTTGCCCTTGTTTCCGGACGATATGAGATACAGTAAAACATAATTAGGCAAGTGGACTTTAAACAAAAGAAAATTGAATATAACGTCAGAATAACACAACAGTCTTGTCATTTATTAGTTCCATTCCGAATTCTCTAGACAGAACGAACGGAACTGATATGTCTTCAGGTATTGTGACTGCTTTAACAGACAACGTCGTTTCCCTCCAAATCCGTTCCGTAGTTAGATTCTATTACTTTATTGCAACTGTTACCCATTAGACCATGAGTTTTTGTAAAAATTCTGATTGTGTTTATGCGAGAAAATCGCTCAAAACGACGCAATTTACAGTGCACCTTTATTATTTCCGCGTGTATGTGTATATTGCCAAATGCGCAATTTTGTTCTGCGTTGTGTGATATAATTTTCATTTTTCTAGGCCGAAGTTTGCGAAAGAAGTCGTAGAAAGTCTTTAGTGATTTTTGCCGTTTTCGAGTTTGCCTTACATTTTGACGTTACGTCTAAGTTATGTCAAGCATAATTATCTAACATTTTGGAGATTTTGAACTCGATAAATAAAAATTAACGGTATAATAATTATTTGAAACAAATAATGTTACATTATTGTCTTACCGGTTATTTTCATAATTTATGACACTCGACGTGAATTTGTTTAAAAGTGACAGCTCTTATTACGTGTGCTTATTTTCTATGCGGAGGTTTGATTCAGAGGTTTGAAAATTCCGCACTATAACTATACGCATTTACCGCTAAAATCGCAATTTACCACAACCTTATTATATGGATGCATGAACAGGAAGTGGTTCACGTCCCATGATATCAGGATCCGGAATTACACCCAATACTCAGCACTCAAAAGTCAACATACAGTACTCGGCACTCAGCACTCAGCACTCAACACTCAGCACTCAAAAATCAACATACAGTACTCAGCACTCAATACTCAACACTCAAATATTGAAATTCAGTCATTTAAGGTTCATGGCGACATTTGTTTGAGAGCAACAAGTTGTAATAATGTTAAATTGGTTGTGAATATTATGTTTGGTTTACTTCCTTGTGTACTTTAGTGTATTAATAAGCTATAATTATAAGTTATCAGTCAGAGTGCTGAGTGTGGCACTTAAATTCACAAATTACATCTATACCTAATAAATAGTACCGTGATATTGGAAAAGAAAATATATCAAAATATTATTTTCAACAACCATAACAATGTTATACATTTTTTCTCGTCTTGATTTGCAATCTTATAAAAATAATGGCTCATTATATTACATTTTCAATATGTAGTGTCAAGTGCTGAGTGTAAGTATTGGTTGTAATTTCTGGCCCTGTGCAGGGAGAGTGGGCATTGGGCACTATATAGTGTTATCATTACGAAATTTAAGGAATCTTCGAATCATTCGTATTGAAATACTCGAAAGTTTGTAGTTTTGTCTAAGCAGCTTGGACCACAGGGTGTCAAGAAGGCGGTGACTAATTGGCATTTTTTGCATTTTATCCTACAATTTCATTAATTCTAATCTCGACTTCCGAATTGCGAAGCTTACTAACAAAACGAAGGCGTTACGAATATTGCGTTATTTTGTCACTCGGAAATGCATTATGGGAAACACGTGCCGAAGTCGTTGCAAAAAGAAGAAACTGTAATAAGTCTGCCAGAACAATTGCAAAAACTGGAGTATCACGACGAATCCATGCACTGTTACTCAACGATCAATTTGGTATCATAGTAAAATCAGATTGTAGCGCATATATCAATCGCAATATATAACTATATGTTGACATTTTGAATGATATGTCATGCTTATGGCTGTGTGATTAATAAACAGCATGTCACAACAAAGTTAATATGTATTGTGATGAAAAGTACGTATCTTGGATGCGTTCTTTGAACATTCTAAAACTGTAACCGAGTTTTGAAGAACAATACTTCTGAAAGACTTAGAACTAAGTGGTCATTTAACGTATGTGCTAATTACGCCCTCATTCCTAATAACATATTCGAAACCACTAATGACGTATTTATACGTTATATCCGAGTCTATCGGAATCCATTCGTCATGTAATCATACAATGCGGTAGATAATCACACGAGAAACCCGTCTAAAGTGTGTGTATGTTCATTACTAGTTTGGTATCTTGTTAAGCTTAATTTAATTACCTATTATCATTACCGGTATCTCTTTAGTATGTATACGAGTGACATTCTGTAGTGTAAGTTATCGCAAAAACACCATCTAATGACGTAGAACACAATTCTGATGGCGTACGACGCTCGTTTTTTACCATACGCTGCAGAAGGTGTAATACCCTGGGTTTACTTAACTAATCGGACGGTTTTTCTAATGATTGTGGATTATTAGAACAGTGTGTCCCGGCAAGGCTTGTATATTTCTCATAGCCTTCTCTCTTTACAACAGTACACCCCAACGCATGGAACTAATGTTAGCGGACACCTTAGCGTAAGTGTTCAGTTATCAGAGCTTAAAAGCAACATCTACTTAGACAATTGCTGACAATGATTACATTTTAACGTTAACGCCTTGTTTTACTCTTGTAGTCCGGCAGATAAACAACATTTTTAGGTAGTATTTTTGTCTCAGTTCAATGTAACCTTAAGCCTAGGTCCCACCGAGCATTTTTGCCTTGGCGATGTACTCACGATTGAAATTAATGAACTATCAGGATATCGGGAACATGTTCCTCGTGGTCTAGGGGAAGCATCCGGGAAGTCATGAGACAGTTCGTGATATTGGAAGGAATTGTGATGAAACGGGTGGTACCGGAAGAAATCGGGAGTTCATCGCCGATGTGGAATTCCTCAGTGGGACCTAGGCTTTATTGGCATCTGTGGCGATTGACCGTCTTTGCTGACTGCTTTCCAGAAACTATCACTTGCTTGCTAAAAGCACTGGATTAATTAACTTATAGCACTAAACTACAGATACATCCATGTTATGTTGACAGGAGTATCATCGTCCGTTTTGTGTGACAGCATTTACCTGTTCGTGTTTATTCGTCGTCCTATCAGATTCGATAGTCTCAAGTGTTAACGAAAACACACGAATATGAAAGAGGAAACAAGTACTAATAAATGATATCCGACATTACAATCCTGATTGTGACTAGTAAATGATATCCGACATTACAATCATGATTGTGACTAGTAAATGATATCCGACATTACAATTATGATTGTGACTAGTAAATGATATCCGACATTACAATTATGATTGTGACTAGTAAATACGATTAGAAATATGTGTTGAAACTAAATTTATTATCAAAACAATCCAATGACTGTATGAAATCATTGACATACATTGGGTTTTCATGCAGCATTCATCGTTTTATATAGGCCGCTTGCAGCGAAAAAAATCGTCTAAATTGTAAATGTCTGAACATCAATTCATCTGATGTTGTAAACAATTTACGTAGAACCATAATTACATTCTACCTACTCCCATTTCAAATATCATAATTTTTAATTACTTATTTAAACAAGTTTATTCTTTATTGTTGTATATTGATATTACATGAATTTGGACACTTTAACGCAGGGAGGTAATCTGGTGTTCCATTGATGTTTTACTGTCACTTTTTTAACTGTTATACTCCGTGGTCAGCGAGATTGACATTGTTGTGATGAAAGCGAAAATTATGAGGCCAATATAAGTCGATTTATTTAGGTATGTCGCTTGTGTGTAAACAGATAATGTATAATTATATCACGAAAAAGCAGTGAAAACCAAACCCTTATTCACTAAGCTACAAAAGCTATGTATATACTCATACAAGTATAATTATATATAATAATGTTAAACTAAGAACTTAATAAAGGCATTGTAATGTTTATGTACACAATGACATGTATGACTGAACCATCCTAAATAATTGAGTAATATACATCTACCCAAACCTTTAGGATATGTCTGAAATCGACATTCACACGTTTGAAGAATACCAAATATTATAAGCAGTCAAAATCGTTTAAAGACGCTGTAAAATCCGTGTTGTCATAGTTCGAGAAGGAGACTGCAAGACGCATGCTATTTTGACGTTAAAACTGGAAAATATGATACACACAAACAGTACAGATGCACAGACGGGCCTTGTATATGCTACATTAAATAAGTTACAAATACGTAAATCTACCGTTAGACGTGTCACGTGACCATAAAGTTGGCTGTTGTGAGTATCGAGTCTTCTAACATGAAGTTTCATTGTAAACTACAAATATTTTACATAGAACTTATGAACAAAACTTTTTTCACACATGCCCGATGTTGCTTAGATTTAATTGTATATTAGGTAGATACATTTCATTCACTGGTGCAAATTATCATACTTGTAGGTGCAGTAAATACTGAGAAATCTTCATTTTAGACGATTGTTTTCGCCGCCAACGACCTATACCAATTCTTCTGTACCGGTAATAGATATGAATTATCGAAATAGATTCTTTAGCGATTGTTTAATGTGTTGTTATCATTTTCACCTAAGTATATTTTCATATCAAAACATGACTCATGCGATAAATCGTCTAATATATACACATCCTTATCTGCACCCATGGTGAAAATCCGTCAGTGGGTGTTGTTCGACGCCAATCAAATTAAAATCAAACCTGTTAGCTTTTATTCAATAAACTTTAATTTGATAGAAAGCAGTTTGAATCGCTTTCAATTCAACAGACAGAATATTGGAAAGTTTTCGATGTTTTCATCTATTTGATGAAAGTGCAAGGTGTTTTACAACAACAACAACGACATCAGCAGCAACAACAACAACAACAAGTTGTAAAGTAAGGTCTCTTATGGATTTAAAACATATTTTGCATTGGAAGTTCTGTCTTTAGGTCAACTTTTCTCCTTCACCATCAAAACTGTTTCTTTTAAACTTGCAACTTTTGTTCACCTTCAATGCGTGCCTTTGTAAAGCAAAACTCATGACTCCATCCTGGTTTTCGAAGAAGTATGGCCTCTTATGGACTTGAATAATATATTGCTTAACTTTTATGTTAAGGCCAACTTTTCTTCTAAGCCATATTCACTATCATGACCTGACTCTGTAAAGCAGGCTTCATCATTCCATAGTGCTTTTGGGAGAAACCTTTGTCCATACCTTACAAAGTTATTACTTGAAATCTTGCTATAGTGCACACAGGATAATGTGATATTTACAAATATGAACCGGTTTGGTCAACTGTTGCAAAATTGGTTATACAAATTAATAAAGTAAACATAATTGGCCATTTTTGTACTAAAAACATCAATTGCTGATAAATCGTGCTCATCTGATTAATCCACCTTCGTAGAACAAACTAAATTTTCCCGCCTTTCTCATTATCGTAGGCACACTATATCGAAATCTGTAAAGGGAGACAAACACTTCACCATCCTGCTTTTGGCCAATAGAATGACATGTAGTGGTTTCGTTAAGGAATCACAGTAATTTGAAGTTGTTCTACCAATAAAATATTATACAAGTCGGTCCATCACACAACACTTTACATATACCGGTATATAGAGAGAGGGATACATACGTGGGTTGTTCCAGAATAAACTAAAGAAAGACTTTTGTCATAACTATGGTGACATATAAGAAAAGATTTCTTATTTTCGGGTTTTATATGGTACATTAGATTTATATATGACATGCCTTAATAAGTTATGACAAAAGGCTATGTAATTCCGAGACGCATATCTTACCTGTATTTTACTACTTTTGACTGACGTAACGGTAAATTTATGAAACATTTAACTTAACAAAGCACTCAACCATTGGGGGGTAGGGGTAAGAATTGCACAGGATTGGTTTAGTTTAATCGCATTACATTCTTTAACTGTGTCATGAATAACCTTGTTAACGGTAAAATCACATCACTCATCTTCAATTATTATTTAATATTTAATGATATAAATAGGCTGTACAGAACGCTCACTGCCACGATAGCTCAGTGGTATGGCATCCTCTTTAAGATTCATATCATATACATGTATAATTATATATATATTCATGTATAGTACTTGTACACCTATATGAATAATTGAGATTACCTATATACATGTATATTTGTACGTCGTAATGTCTCTTAAATCGATAATTTAGTATGTAACTACAAATACATGTACAAGTAAATTAAATTTCATTAAGGATAAAACATGATTACAATTAGCTGTAGCCTAATTTAAAACTTCCTCTCACGATTTGGTAATTAAAGACGGCTATATCAAATCAATATAAACTCAAAGTATTTGCAATCATTGTGTTTTTAACACGATAGAAAATGAATATCACTCGTCATCATTTTGTTTAAATCAAAATATCTTAGAATCAAGTACTTAAAACGTTATTATCATACCTGACCAAATGAATGGTACCGTCAACATTTTGTGCGAAAATAAGAATTATATGTACACTATTTATTTATTACGCTCTTAGAAGAACTGTGTTTTTTTTGTATCTGCATTGTAATTATATTAGGTTTTGGTTTTTGCTTGATATAAACATTGTAACATGCATTGTGCGCTACTTATATATTTACAGATTGCTGGTGTCGTTTTTCTCGGCGCAGGAATCTGGGTTATTGCGAGTGATGCGGCCACACAAACCATCACCGATAAACTTCATCTTTCCGTTACCATGGAAACGCTGGAAGGAATCGGATACGCTTGTATTGGAATCGGGTCCTTTATGTTCCTTATAGGGTTCTGTGGTTGCTGTGGGGCCATTAGAGAAAGTGCCATTATGATAGGGGTGGTAGGTATCATTCTTTTACGTAGCGATGCTATTTATAACGTATAATTATAATTATCAGTTCAAAGACACTTGTCGTTGTATCTTGTATGTCGGTCTTGCGAGAGATTAAGCAAAACATTCCAAATGACATTCATTGTTCAAACTATACGATCACACTATCGTGATAGAAACGGAGTTTGAGTTGGGAGGTCGTGGGTCTGATATATCGCCGCATGGTACCTTGTAAGTACTGGAAAATATTATATCAATGGTTTAAAATTTTATTAATAGGTGAATGTCTGCTTTGGAGTGTGTCGGGTCTGTGGTTATTGATCGCTAGTTTCGTGCCAGATATGTGAACCAGATGAGTGGACAATATAAGTGTGTAGGTCATTGGTGTAATCCCTCGCAGCATCGTATCAAATACACGAACTATGCTTCTGAACGTTAATATATCAACGGAGTATGGGAGATCGTGAGGTCGATCTATTGTACGGGAAGTTCAGTATATCAATGATACAAATAGTTACCGGAGATAGTTAAGTATAAGGTAAAAGGCATAGGCAGCCAGCACGTACCCTACTACTTCCCCAGTCACATAGAAACGTTCGATATTATTTAGTATGGACTTAATTAACGACGACAATGATCGATCTTGACGGGGTGGTTCCAGTTTTGTGCGTTACGTATATTGAATACCAACCAGGAGGTCCCTGGTTTGAGTCTCGAAAATTCATAAAAACAATTCAGAGTTTCCCACCCAACTATATAAAAATTGAACGTGTTCCATGTTCTAAATATAGTTGAGTACGGGCGAGTACGGATTACACCAGGGAACCCGATTATATAGAAATGAACTAATTGGACGACAAGAGGTAGTCTAGTGTGTATCGGTGCTTTACACAGGAACGGGAAATCAAAGAGTCTATAAGGAAAGAGCTAGGGTAGCGCGCCCGGATTCCTTGTATGAAACAAACGTTTTGCCTTTTCCCTTGAGGCCTGGCGGCAAATTAGACATGAATAAAACCCGAATGACCACGTACTACGACAATCTCAGCAATAACGTATCATATACATGTATGATGTTGTTTATGATGGATGTTGTTTTTGTTTCAGTATATAATCTTCATGGTAGTGTTGTTATGTTGTGAACTTGCTGCTACAGTATACGTGGCTTTGGAAAAAACAACAGTAAGTATAGTAACTATTATATTAACTAGTAGGTTTCATATTTAGATTGGGGTGCTCAAAAGTCCTTATATAGAGGCATTTGTCAATTTGTTATCAGTGTCTGTTTATCTAAAACTACTTCCGGTTGTTCATAACCACTTCCGGTCGTCTATTTCAGTTGTTACATCACGGTAGCTGTTTAAGAAATATGTAAATAACATAGTTTTCAACATCTAATATGCTATAGTTTATGGTTGGGACTGAATTCAACAGGGTTTATTGTCTAGGTGTTAGCGGATTATATGTTTGCTGTGTTGATAAGTTTTAAGTAAATTAAAGCGATTCTTGAAAGCACGTGCAAAAGAATAAAAAAATATGTCGCCGTTTATTTGGCAACCTCAATATGTCTTACATAAATACGTAATATATCGGCTTACCTAAAGTGCCGTACATTCATATAAATAAGACAAATTGGTAATTTACGCGGAATTTCATATCATTAATTGTCTAGACTAATTAATTGCTCAATAAGAATGCTGTTAATTTCAATCAGACTTCAGTTATGACGTAACAAGTGATTATTTTATAAGAACAGCCTCTTGCGCTGCAATCATAGGTTAAACAATCATTTATACCGAACATTAGTGTCTGTATGTTCTTGACATTTGCGTTAAATATGTGCCTTGTGGCTCAATAATTAAACGCCCTAACCGATACGCCCTATCTACGTATTTCTGCGAATAATAATAACAAGGGTTGTTAATTCCTTACATTATGATTATTGCATCTAAAACTGCCGATTCATTGGCAAAAATTGACACTAGCTCCTGATAAGCCAAAAATTAAACGGTTCTTTTATCGGGAATTTCTGCTCGCGGGCGGCTCTCAATTTATGATTCCCAGATAATCTAGCTGTGTATCTCTTCGTAATGTCAAACAATTTATAGCAAAGGTGTAAGACATATTTTCCCATGCTTACAATAAATCCCTGCAGATTTGGAATTTTTTAGCCGTATAATTAACAAGGCGCTTGTTTTAATGAAGGAAACTTATTCAAATAATATTTACGAGATAATGCAATAATTACATATGTCAGTGTCAATTATCTCGATTTTAGAGATAGCTCATGGTATTTTATAATAGAAATAACGGCACTTATAACGTTATTTCCAGACCGAGTAAAGACGACTACTATATAGAGGATATTTGTTGAGTGAAATAAAATTGATCTTACACCAAAAATCAACAAATTTTCTGTTTATTATATGCCTTAATTTCTCTTAAAGTGTGCCGTAATTGGCTTAATTGGAAAAAATCACGTCGAAATTGGAACGTCACGACGTGAGAATTATGACGTCATGATGACGTAACGCAAATTTTAAAGCCCGGCGCCGTTATTACGTTTCCTTTTCTGCATGATACTGGAAACAGCTTCAAAACAGTGAAAATAACAAAGTGGTAATTTCACTGTTATTTTCACAGGTTTGTGACCTTCGAGTGCTTTGATCCTCCATTTGAATTCGTGACGTCATTGGGAATGACAATTATTTAATGCTAACTGATGAGATATGGAGTTCTATCAGTGAAATAAAACCTATATCAGTCACTGGTTATCACCTACAATGTGACTGATATAAGCTCCGCCCCCTCACAGGGACTACTTTAATTTACAAAAAACTTTTTTATTACTGAACGGAAACATGTCATGTGGGGGTTTTTATTCTTAGTTAGACCATTTCCTACAAGTTGGTATATGATTTAATGCAAAATTCTCAAAAAAGTCGTTTTCACCTATTCACCATAATCCAAGATGGCGGATTTTGAAGTGAAAAATATGAATGGAATAACATATTCATACGTAGCCTAACCACAGTGGTAATTTGGCATAACTAGTACCAGTTTTGACACCATAAAAGCATTAAATAAATAGAATATTTGTTTGTTTTGATTGAATATGGTTAATATCTCATCTTGTAGTGATAAAATTTTAGTATTTTCACTCGCGCTACGCGCTCTTGAAAATATTGAATTTTATCACTACACGATGCGATATAAACCATATTCAATCAAAACAAACAAATATCCTCTATTTATCATTTTTATCAAAGACTCCGAGGACAGTTGGGAGCAATGTGTTGGTTGAATACACTATTTGCAAATATAATTAGCCTTTTCGTTGGTCAGATTTAAACACTGTCCATAGTTTCAACCAATCAGCAATGTACAAAAAATGTCACTTGATTTCAAACATCTTGTGAGCTCTTTGAAGGTTCACAGAAATACGCACTCACAGTAAAATGCCAAAAATATGATATACCTCTGCTTACTATACGCTGGGAAATATTAAGTACACAACATACGGTTTCAATAAAATGCTCCAAAATACACCCCGTTGATTGAATAGTACTATTTGTTGGCAAGGAAACAGTTTTGTCGTAAATTTCGGATAAAGTTTTGACTAATACCTATATATTGTGTCTCAACTTATGTTAAACAACATTTTCTTCCTTTATTACGTACTTGCTCCAATTATTGCATTATATAATCATTGTACACATAGGACGAACATTGGTATGTAGGAGAGAAAACGTTGAATTTGAAGTACGATGCTCTGCTTGCAGGCTAGTAGTTGATATATTCAACCTGTAAGTCGACACAGAAATCTAGGGCCAATGATACGTGCTAACTATACATGCATACATATGTCTTACTGCGAGCTTTTCGTGAAGTCTACTAGCAGTTTAGTCTTGTACCCGTCCCAAATCTTACATTAAATTAGTATGGGTCCGGTACCAGCTGGTTAAAATGGATGACTCCAGTGGTCAATTACAAAAAAAGGTTTACTATAATCATTACTACAGTGTAAATAGTTCCGCCATCTTGAATCTCACCACTGGTCGCCGCCATATTGTTTACTTGAAGCCAGACCTTTACTCCGAAGATTTTAACAATCTTAGCTAGTTAAAATTGATGATTCAAGTTGTCAAGCATATACTATAGTTCCGCCATCTTGAATCAAACAACTTGCGCCCCCCCCCCATCTTGCTTACTTGTCGCCAGCCTTTACTGCGAAGATTGTTAATATCGGGAACCAAACTAACTAGTATGTGTGATTGGTATAATTCTAATAAACTTAACACATGTTTATACAGACTTATCTCCAAGATGTATCTTGCTAGATCTGCAGTAGAAGCTGTTCCCCGTACAAAGTCTTTCCAATTGTGTTTGATAGTATCTACAACTATAACTACGTTAGAACAGTCACAGTTAGAGAAATGTCTATCAATCATTTGTTATGTTCTACGGTGAATCTTCCCTTTGGACAAGATGCAACATACTTCATGTTCATGTTGAGTCCCAGCACAAAACTGAAGTAAACAAATTCAGCTACATTATGTTAAGTTAAAAGTTCAGTTTCCAGTTTTTGAGGGCCGCATTCGACCGCAATTCAGCCGTTCAGTCCCCTTTGACATTAACTTCCATTGATCATTGGGCCACCTACGGAAAGATGCGTTCGAGTCAGGTTGTTGTGCAGCCAACATAGAAATACGGTGACCAAGAATATCGAACCGTTAGTCTTGCTCAGAAAACTCTCGATCCCAAAGTGCGCGTCCTACTTCTAGGCCTTGCTGAATAACACGACGAAACATGCCCACCCGTGGACGTTTGCTATTAATAAAAAACGTTAGTCTTAAAGTAACAGTTATATGGACCCTGTAAAATTGATACTTCTTACACAAATACTTTGATTAATATCATACGGGTATAGTTTCAATTAATGTAAATACAATGTATAGCATTTGCAAGAATGTATGGTTACTAATAGCGATACAGCCCAGATATGACGTACAACGTCACTTTTATTTTAAAAATTGTTTTGAGATTAATGTCAGTTACGTCGCCTTTGGGTAGATTGCATACCGATCTGAAATAAACTTAAACAAAAGTCCAAGTAATTTCGGATAACCCCTCGTATGGCTATGGATACCGTTAGTGAAAACATGATTTTCTAGGCTAAATCACATCGAAACTTACACTTTTGATAAATATTTGCATTTTCCCTTGTACCCAATCTTTTGTTCATAAATTCCTTTGCCGGAAACCATACTTAACGTCATAGTATTTACTTTTGTCTAAAACAACTTGACGGAAGACTATAACAAAGTTACACAAAATGTATATAAATCTATGGGTACATTTCGGAGGATACATGTAAAACAGCTTTGAAGTGATCAAGCAATGAAATCATGTTTTACAATCGAATGACCTATAGACACATGTTTTACAAACGAATGACCTATAGACACATGTTTTACAAACGAATGACCTATAGACACATGTTTTACAAACGAATGACCTATAGACACATGTTTTACAAACGAATGACCTATAGACACATGTTTTACAAACGAATGACCTATAGACACATGTTTTACAAACGAATGACCTATAGACACATGTTTTACAAACGAATGACCTATAGACACATGTTTTACAAACGAATGACCTATAGACACATGTTTTACAAACGAATGACCTATAGACACATGTTTTACAATCGAATGACCTATAGACACATGTTTTACAAACGAATGACCTATAGACACATGTTTTACAAACGAATGACCTATAGACACATGTTTTACAAACGAATGACCAATAGGCAATAGACACATGTTTTTATCAACGATTGACCAATCAATACCACATGTACGGGACACAATATAATTAAAATTAAAGGCAGTCATGCAGTTGCATTGACAACCTAGATAAACATGTCGTTCGACACATCAATTAATCTACTTTATCATATTTTTATTTCAGATAGAAAACACGATTCGAGAACAACTTTTGTCAGATGTTCAAAACTATACAGCCAGCAATAATATGTCGAATTTAGATTTTCTACAAGCTAAGGTTTGTTATTTGCACATAAATGATTTATGTCAGGCCCCAATTTCATAAAGGAGTAACTGATCATAATCAGATTTGACCCCGAAAATAATATCCTATGTTTTTGAATTTTGTGTGTGTGTAATTTTGGCAATTACTTCTCATAACCATGTACAGAGTACAAAAAACTATTTCAGGTTACAATGTTCAAAATATTCAGAACGTCATTTCTATTTCTCTTGCAAAAGACAATTATTGAGAACGTGATCCTGAAACACCAGAATATTTTTTAAACCAGGATTAATTAATCTAATACTAGTGATCTTAACATTTTTAAACTGAGTATAAAAACTTATTTTAATGTCTTTGAAATTGAAGGATATATCATTATCGAGCTAATCATTAACATAATTCCTGAATTGTATTGGCCACCCTATAAGAAATAATAGTATGCGACCTATTCAATCAATAACTATACAGTTGTTTCATTTTTCATTCCACGCACTTATCTATCGATTTCCAGGAAGAAATCAGCTAATCATGTACAAAATCAGCCATGCGAAACGGTTGGTGCGAAAATGACTTATGTGCACGTGATCCTCGTGCACGTGATGTGTTGTTTTTGTAATTGGTAGAAATGTGTTCTCCGTGTATGAAAAACATTAAACTTGACAGAATAAGTATTGCGTAGCCATGTACCACGCTAAAGCGCCGATATGAGAGAAGGGCAGTAAGTATCTCTTCTATGCTGAGCGTCCATCAAGGGAAATTTTGCACCATTTTTATTTTGTGTTTGGTATGACGCGGACTGGAGATCGTACCTAGTACCTTCCGCACTCGACGCGGACGCTCCACCACTAAGCTATCTAGGATACTGTTAAGTGGCATGGTCGTTAAGTGGAACTTTCTGCTATTGTGTGGTGCTTTTCTTATACAAGATACTAAATATACTTATCTAGACAGCAATTTCAAGAATTGACATTTATTTGGACACTGGATCGTATTTAAGAACTACTCATGTCTGCTACATTTATCTGTCGGTAAGATACCTTGCCGAGTTAAAGAGGTTGTTAACGTATATTTGTTATAGTTGCCAATATCAAAACTAAGACTTAATCATATTGTAATTACTTGTTTATATTCATACAAACAATGCTGAAGGATCTTCCCCTAAATATATACGGACTATTTATTACACACGCTCTTTACAAATATTGTTTTTTAAAATACTTATACATGTAGACCTGATACTTTGAATTATATTGTGGTGGTTGCATATTGTAATGCGTTATACATAGTTACATTGTTACCAGCATTCGCGAGTGTTAGTGTTGAGAAGCATACATTTTGGAATCAATGATCCGTACAATATTTAAGCTGTAGCAGATTCTTCTGCATTTTTGTCATAAGAATCACCGCCTCCTCGATAGCCTAGCGGTAGAGCGTCCGCCTCGAGTGCGGGGTCCCAGGTTCGATCCCAAGCTATTTCATAGACGAAATAAATATCGTACCAGTATTCCTTGCTAGACGCTCAACATATAAGAGAAACTGGCTTATCTGCTCTCATACCCTCGTGGCTATGGGTACCATCACATCAGGTGTCAGGTGTGATTTACATAAATTGGACAAACTTGTTTCACAATCGACCTGAAATAAATTAGTATAAACTACATTGAATAAGAATACATTTTAACTGATGCATTTGTGAAGTTAGTAAATAATCAAAGTGCAATGTTAAGGCATGAAAATATACAGATGCACCTCCTTTAACAATTAACAATCTTGAAACAACGCAATCGTTAGACTAAGTGTCTGCCATTCTGTAACAACTATGTGAAAACATTTAAAGTTTTGGCTTCACGTAAATGTTAAAATTCTCTCGGGAGTAAAGCCATGGTGATGTCAAACTATTCAAGCAGGTGGTTGTTCTAATTCGTAGACGGGTTCATTCTATTTGCGGGGTACTACAGTCCGAACAAAAATCACACGGTCCTGGTCCTAGATCTTTTTGCATGCTAAATTTAGTATCCGCTTCTTGTGAGGACTATATTAAGTTCTACGAGAAATGCGTGCTTTGTCGGTGATTGTGATATGTTCTCGTATACATTCGTCAAACTCTCCGTTCATTAAAAATAATGCCGAAACTAAAGAGTCCGGAAAAAAACATTATATTGACTGGAAATGGTGGTATGCATTGAAAAGTGTGCTTTGAAATCATGAAATTGAGTTGAAAGTGATTTAAAGTGATTGTGTACATGTATGTGATGTAGTGAAACTGTTTAATTTAGAATTTTTGACATTTTGACCTAAATATGAAAGTGAAAGTAGAGTAGGGGTTAACCGGTCTGGGATAAATCCGCGCGCTTGTGAAAATATGTTCTCCATCTTTGATGAGCAAAATCTTTCTTTGAATATGCATGGTCCCAATTTTTATTGTATCATTTTGAAGCTTAAATATTCTTCTTTAACAAGACAGTTTTTCCTTGTTTTCTCAAATGATTGAATTTGTACTTACGACCTTCTAATTCTAAGCCAGCGAAGTGTTGCTCAATGTATTATGGAAGGTCTCGGGACTGCTTGACCAAAGTTCAGGAGAATTTTAAAGATATATAATCATAATATTTCGAGGGAGTTGAATTTGCGTTGGTTTCGTTGTTAAACTCGACCACGAAATCTAATCCTCACAATTGATCGACCTCTCAAATTTAGACATGTATTTACCCTTTTCATGTTCTGTAATCCACGAATTTACGACCCCACTAAAATGTGTTTTTAACAAATTTCCCGAAATGTTACATATAATGCCCACGAACATATGTGATTGTACAGTATCTGGATTTGTTTTTGAGAGATATTTAATTTGATTACTTCAAGTGGTTGTCTGCAGGGTTGAAGTGAGTACTATAGCTAGGTATATTTCGCTGGCTTAGAATTAGAAGGTCGTAAGTACTAACGAGGCTCATGCATATTTGATTTCTGCATCTCAAGGCGCTTTTTATTAGCCTAATTTCATGAAAATAAATCGGAAGTGGTCATGATGACCAAACTGAAGTTTTAAAAGCTTGTTTTCAGACAGTTTTTTTTCTAGTTTTCTCAAATTATTGATTTTGTACTTACGACCTTTTAATTCTAAGCAAATGATTTGAACTATGAGTATGACCGAATCGTTCTACTTTCAGTTTGAGTGTTGTGGTGTGGATAATTCTACAGATTATCGAAGGAGTTATTACTTTCAGAGACATGAAGTAAGTTAAATTGTGATGTCGTAAATATATACGATATTAAATAGTGATGTTGTAAATATATACGATAGACCTATTAAATAGTGACTCAAAGAGTCCTGAAAGAAAGATAAGATTAACTGGAAATGGTGGTATGGGTTGACAAGTCTGCTTTGAAATCATGAAATTGAGTTTAAACTGATTGTGCACAAGTATTAGATGTAGTGAAGCTGTTTAATTTTGAATTTTGTGACATTTTGACCTAAATATGAAAGTGAAAGTAGATTAGGGGTTAACTGGTCTGGGATCCATCCGCGCGATAGCGAAAATGTGTTCTCTATCTTTGATAAGCAAAATGTTTCTTAGAAGATACATGCCCCCCCCCTTTTTATTGTATAATTTTGAAGCTTAAACATACTTCTTTAAAATGGTATATGTGTGCCAGGTGGCCATAGACTAAAACTTATTGAAATTTTAAGCCGGCCATTGTCACTTTACATTGTACTAAAGAACAAATCTATTTGGTGAGTCCTAACATATATACGATAGTAAAGAGTGATGTCGTAAATATATACGATATTAGACAATGAAGTCATAAATATATTCGATATTAAAGAGAGAAGTCGTAAATATATACGATAGTAAGGAGTGAAGTCATAAATATATACGATATTAAAGAGTGAAGTCGTAAATATATACGATATTAAATAGTGATGTCGTAAATATATACGATATTATATATTGATGTCGTAAATACAATATAAATACGATATTTAAATAATTGCACACCCGGTTTCGCATTATGCTATTAGAAGGTTAATTTCGCCGACTAGATACGAGGTTGTCTTTCACTTCACTAGGCAGTATCGCCACCTGCGGTGTCACCTTTTGTATATAGTTTGCTATACTGTATGGTTTTATGGCATATTACAAAAAATGCCCATGCGTTTATTGTCCACCCATGACAGTTATGTCATATTTGCGTTTATTGTCCGCACAGTTATGTCATATTGGTGTTTATTGTCTGCCCAGTTATGTCATGTTAGAACATAAACGAATAGTTTGCTATACTTTATGGTTTTATGGCATTTGTCTACCCATGGCAGTAATGTCATATTCGCGTTTGTTGTCTGCCCAGTTATGTCATTTTAGAACATAAACAGATAGTTTGTGTTTTTTAGCATTTTACAAAAATGCCCAGGCGTTTATTGCCCGCACAGTAAGGTCATTTTGGCCTTTATTGTCCGTCCAGTCATGTCATTTTGGTCTTTATTGTCCGCACCGTAATGTCATTTTTGCATTTATTGTTCGCCCAGTTATGTCATTTTGGCGTTTATTGCCCGCCCAGTTATATCATTTTGGCGTTTATTGTCCACACAGTTATGTCATTATAGAACATAAGCAAACACTTTGCTATACTTTATGATTTTATGGCATATTACAAATATATGCCCTGGCAACTTTACGTTGCGAATATTTTCTACAAATTGAAGTTAAGCCTTTGTTTTCTTTGTGATTTTTGTAGATCTTTACATAATATTTAAAATCGATAATCTTTAGTGTCTTGTTTAGCTTACATACTTAACAAATTATAAATGTTCTACTATAGATAAACCACAATCGTTCGGGCGTAACTGTACTTTTAATAATGAAATAATCCAGGTAAAAGGGGTGTATTCGGAAAAGAAATATATTATTTGAAATTGTAGCTTACATCGTCCTCCATGGCGCAGTAGGCTAAGCTACTGCTTATGAAACTAAATATATTTTTTGTCTGGGTTCGAATCCCATCCATTTTGAATATTTTTTTAATTTTGCTAAAAAGAACATTCGCGTGCATGTCTATTTTATATATATTTCTAAAATATATCTATTTCCTTTGTACTTTTTTCTGTATTTTAATCCTTGAAAACACTCCCACGTCAAGACTGTTGAACAGAGATATCGGTCAACGGTCACCCGAACTGTGCTCCCTGTATTACCTGAGTAAACGCTTATTAATGTTGAAGTTTCTAAAGAACATTCTTAGAGTGGTGATTCCAATTCTAATTCCAGCGAAACCAATGATGAAAATATTTTGTAACCCGATTGAGCAATAAATACAATATCCAGGGCAGGCTAAAATCGTAAAATGAACGAAACAAAGCAACTTTGTATTTAACGTTAAACATAATTTTATTATTCATTAAGTAATAAAATATATGAAAAAACACTCATGTATTATGATAATAAAATTATTGAAAAAGAGTTTAGCAGTTTCTAAAAATAGCTTTACGGCCGGGACATTTGATGAACACGTAATTTTCGTATTATTAAACAAGTTCGGTATCGGCCGGTGTAGTGATTTTTTTGCAAAAATATCGATTTAACGAACAGTTTCACAATAATTTTTGATCTTAGAATAAACAAATGTTGCTGATTGGCTTAAATCAGTTAAAAAATTTGGAGAAACATATGTAGCAGTATTGGGAATGTTGACAGTTTCTGGAACTACTTGAATGCGGATTCACATAGCAGCCTAAAGGCGGTTAATTTTGTATTAAGAAATGGGCAATGGTAGTAATGAGAGGCTTAAACGCCTCCCAAAAACTGGTTTACTGGGTTATTTCTACCTGGTAAAATAATGACGGAGCATAATATTATTTTAATATAATATATATTCGCGAGTGTGTTGTAATTAAAATGCATTTAATTTATTTAAACTTTCTTCAAATCGTGGCTTTAGAATTAAGAAAATACATGTAAAAACCGTTGTATATCAATCTTTATTACAACGCTATTCTTGCTCTTTGTCTAGTATAGGCAAAGTCGTCGGTCATGGTAGAATAGTTCATATTTCGATATTCATGTGGAGTTTAGCCCGTTTTAATCAAGGACCTTTATTTTCTGCGGGGCGATGAGCCCAGCAGGTCTTTGAACCCGTACAATAAAAAGTCTATGGAGGGACACGTGACCTGTTCTCGGTGGTTTACGATTTAAAAAAAATGAAGTATTTTGTAAGAATGTCGTAAACCAGGGCCCGTATTCATAAAGCACCTAAGGGAAAAATATTCCTTAGGTTAGTTGATTTTCCTTAGTTTTTATAGGAATTCCCTAAGTTTTTTAATGATTTACCTTAGGTGTCTGAAAATTCCTAAGGTCTTATTCATAAAGCATCTTAGGGTATTTTTCCCTTAACTTGGACGATTTTCTCCTTAGATTTCTAAGGTAGCTCGGAGGTACCTTACATTTCTGAGGGAAAAGATAAGGAAAAAATCTGGAAACAAAATGGCGGCACGGCAGACGTTTTTACGTACATTTTACCTTCAAAATACTCAAATGCATCAAGAAATGTAAGTATTAAGCATTCAGTACATGTTTACATGAATACTTGAAGCCGTAACGGACCAAAAAATGTACGTGTTTGTGTGGCATTTAACCGAAACTGTCGTTGTGACAGTACGAGTTAGCGTCCGTTAATTTCAAGATGAATAAACGTCTTTTATTCTTTAAATAGCGGACTAATTGGTTAAATTCTGGCACTACAACTGTTCCAAGTATTTGATGCAACGATTGGGAATCATTAATTAAAGGATCGTCGCTCTACGAAGTCGATCGCTGGATGTTGCGCGATTGCACTAGTATTCGGATGGAAATATTTCGGACATCTCGTATTGCAGTTATGTACGGAATTATAAACACATTATTCCATTACCTGGATATATTATTGCTGTATACCATAATTATTTGCAATAATAATATCATGGTTTGTTTCTATAAATTCAATTATTGCTGGATTTGCCAAAACATTGTTGTTGATTCATAGATTCATCCCTTTTTTTCTAAGACACTGCATGCTCAGATACTGAGATAGGTGAGCGCTTGTCATGCTGTATGTGTTTTGATCCTTGGCATTTTTGTGCTTAGTTTACTATGTGAAATTATGGTGCTTGTCTTGACTGCTGTCTGTATCAGTTTGAATCACATTCAGTATTCAATGTCTGGTAATGGCAACCGTGAGGTCGGAGGGGCGATCGCCCTAACAGGCCTATAGACACTTAACTATTTTGGCCACTGGTCCGACAGGGCAAAAGCGCCCAATTTGTAAATAGGACAGTTACTGGTCCTCCAGAATTTTCACTGGTCCTTCTGGATTTTCACTGGTCTTGGACCAGCGGACCAGTGTTAGTGTCGAGCCCTGCCTAATGTTGAACGTGGGGACACAACCATGAAAATTGAGTTTGTCAACACAAAGTTTATACCTAACAAGGTCATGGGTTCAAGTCCTACATTCATCAAGGTCTAATAAAGTATCCTGCTAATCACAAATAGTTATGCTATTTGACCATACCAATCAATAATGCAATGTTTTTAGGACCTGAAAAGTTGGGTACGTTTCGGTTAGGGTACGTTATTGTGTTAGAGATGTCAACTCGACCCTAATGATTTTTACTACACTCTTTCTTCTTACATACTTATGTAACTATAAAAAGTAACATTTCAGCCCTATTATAGGTTATTACAAAGAGAAAACATCCATTCATAGCCCGATATTGAGTGCAAGACGTTTACCATTGAACTTAGTTCGGACCTCTCTGGGATCGCCATTTGTACGGTCCATCCTTTTTACCTTAGGGAGTCAGCATCCAATTTTGTGTTTCGTATTGTTCAAAGTAACATTCCTGTATTAGTGTTAGATCATAGATCTTGCTGAAAGTGGCATCTTCATCAATGTTTTGTCAGATGAATTCGAGGAAATTTCGAAGATTTGCAAGGTCAACAGAATCAATATGAAAATGGAACTGATACAGTGTTAAAATATCAGATTCAAACCATATCACTAGTGTTAGACCCCCGTAACATAGTTCCATTCCCTCTAGTATGCAATTCATGCGAAGATAACTTCATAAAAAGCGACAAACTCGAAAGAAAATCTCAAATTTCATTGCACTTTTTTCACCGTATTTTGTTACTATTTTTAGTAACACAGGTGCTTGGAAGGTGATATTTACAAATACAGTGATCGTTTTTAAACGAAATAATCACCTAAGATTCTTGCCTAAGGAATTTCCTCATGTCAAGTTGAGGGAAAAAAGTTAGGGAATATCTTCCCTAAGGTAAAATATGGAGATAAGGAATTTTTTCCCTTAGTAGCCTTAGGTGCTTTATGAATACGGGCCCAGACTTATTAAACCGGTCGTTTCTGGATTTCATACCTTGTTTGAACTGTTTCAGGATTCACACGTGCCGGATAGCTGTTGCATGACGATGGACCATAGAACACCTGCTTTGCCAATCGACAGACCCAGGTGTCAGTATGAAGCCAAGAATGATATTAGAAATGGGACTGATCTCTATTCAAATGTATGTTTATCTATATTTATCAATAATTGATAATCCCTTACTTGATTGATCATACGTTTATGTTATTATATAAGAAATAACATCCCTAGAGTGTAAGGTTTATCAAGTCCGCAAAACGTCATAGTATAATCATGTATGTCTTCTTACAGGTTAAGAATCTTCCGAGTTCAGTGATTATATTTTTTTTATCTAGGTGGGGATTGCAACCAATAAATGTTTACTGCTCTAATTCTTTGCAGTGCCATAGCGTATACACGTACCACTGTATCATTGCGATGCTATATAAATCAACGTGTATGGCTTATTGCGAACCAAGCACTCTTGAGGATCTCATGGAAGATTGTCATTTAATATAAATAAGGTCTATATTTATTATTGCAGGGCTGTTTTAATATTCTTAAAGAACTCATAGAAGACAACAGTGCAATTCTTATAGGAATCACGGCGATAATTGTAGTTGTCGAGGTGAGTTCACAAATAGGGAAATACAAATTGTCATTTCTTCATACTTTAAACAAACTAATCTGTTCATATAAACATTTGCATGAAAGGATCTTAGATATTTGAGATTTGAAACATGGGTTCAGATAATTGCTTGGTTAGATATCTTTATGCATAGGTCAGTTTTTAGCTATTGAGTTATTGTGATCACCCTTTCGTCCGTCGTGCGCCGCGCGCCGTCCACCGTCCACCGACCACCGTCCACTGTCAACAATTGGACTTTTAACACTCTATAGGTCATATATTTCGCTTAATCTTTTTTAAACTTGGTCACAATGTTTGTCTTTATGAAATCTAGGCCAAGTTCGTAACTGGGTCATCTGGGGTCAAAAACTAGGTCACAAGGTCACATCAAAGAAAAACCTTGTTAACACTCTAGAGGTCACATTTTTACGTTATCTTTATAAAACTTGTTCACAATGTTTTTTCGTTATGAAATATAGGTCAAGATCGTAAATGGGTCATCTGGGGTCAAAAACTAGGTCACATCAAAGAAAAACCTTGTAATAGTCCGTTTGCGGCGAAAAAAATTGTCTAAAATGAAGATTTCTCAGTATTTACTGCACCTACAAGTATGAGATTTTGCACGAGTAAATCAAATGTATTTACCTAATATGCAAATAAATCTAAGCAACATCGGACATGCGTGAAAAAAGTTTTGTTCATAAGTTCTATGTAAACTATTTGTAGTTTACAATGAAACTTCATGTTAGAAGACTTGATACACACAACAGCAAATTTTATTGTCACGTGACACGTATAAAGGTAGATTTACGTATTTGTAACCTATTTAATATAACATATACGAGGCCCGTCTGTACATCTGTACTGTCTATGAGTATCATATTTTCGGGTCTAACCGTAAAAATGGCTTGCGTCTAGCAGCCTCCTTCTCGAACTATAAAAACAGCGCCTTTAAACGATTTTGACTGCTTAATATTTGGCATTCTTCAAACGTGTGCATGAACGTCGATTTCAGACCAATCCTAAAGGTTTGGGTAGATGTATGTTACTCAATTATTTAGGAATGGTTCAGCCATAAGACTACATGTCATTGCGCACATAAACATTACAATGCTTTTATTAAATTCTTAATTTAACGTTTATTTATTATATACGTGTATGTCCATGTATGAGAATATACATGTCTTATGTAGCTTAGTGAATAAGGGTTAGGTTTTCACTGCTTTTCCGTGATATTACATGTATTATACATAATCTGTATACAAACAAGCGACATACCTAAATAAATCGACTTATATGGGCCTCATAAATTTCGCTTTCATCACAGCAATGTTAATCTCGCTGATCACGGATTATAACAGTTAACAAAAAGACAGTTAAACATCAATGGAATACCAGATTTCCTCCCTGCGTTAATGTGTCTAAAGTAAAATAATATCAATATACAATAAAGAATAAACTTGTTTAAATAAGAAATTAAAAATTATGAAATTTGAAATGGGAGTAGGTAGAATGTAATTATGATTCTACGTAAATTTTTATCACCATCTGTTCAATAGATTTTTAACCATTCAAAATTTAGACGATTTTTTTCGCTGCAAACGGGCTTATAACACTCTAGAGGTCACATTTTTACGTTATCTATATGAAACTTGTTCACAATGTTTGTCGCTATGAATTATAGGTCAAGTTCGAACTGGGTTAAAAACACTCTTAGAGGTCATATTGTTTATGTAAACATAATAAAACTTGGTCCCGATATGTGTCAAGTTCGTAACTGGAAGAAAAACATTGTTAACACTCTAGCAGCGGTCACATGCTTTAACTAATCTACATGAAACTTGGTCACAATGTTTGTCGCTATGGAATCTAGGTCAAGATCGTAATTGGGTCATCTGGGGTCAAAAACTAGGTCACAAGGTCACATCAAAGAAAAACCTTGTTTACACTCTAGAGGTCACATTTCTGATGTTTTATTAATAATGACACTTTGTCACAATGTGTGGCTTTATGAAATCTAGATCAAGTTGGCAACTGGGTCATCTGGGGTCAAAAACTAGGTCACCAGGCCACTGATTCTGTTTAAACTGCTAGTCACCAGGTGAGCGCTATAGGGCCAATGACCCTCTTTTCTAATATAATTTGGAACTGTTACTTTTTATAAATTGACTATTTCATTGTGCCATTAGGCGATTTTTGGAGCAAACCTTCCCGATCAGACTATTTAAACAGCGATGAACCAAGATGTAATACATGCATACTCCATCCATTGAAAAGCAATGTTTTAACAGTGTTGCTAGTTTTAGCTAGCATACCAGTTAATGAAGCTCACAGAATCGATTCTGCAAACATATCTAAATATAGTGCCCACCAAAAATAAGTATACAGTTGCAAAAGTTTATACTTTGTTAAGTTATTAAATATCTTTTTATCAAATAGTCACAATTATACCAGTTTCTGAAAATAACAATATCTAAGTGTGTTATAAAGAAACAGAAGTACCCAGTAAAGATGAAGATGTTTTGAATTAAATTAATTATGTGATTCGAAGAGATGAATTATTCCATCTTTTCATGACAAATTTTCCTTTCACTCCGGTCGATGAAACTTTTTATTTTGCACTTAGGGTACCAATCAATGTATGGTCTAACATTAAATAAACTTCAAATATTACTTATTTTCACAAAATTCGTTTTTCATTGTTCAACAAGAAGTGTTCTTACAGGTAAGTGAATGGTGGAAATAACCTCTGTATACTTATTTTTGGTGGGCAGTCTATAGTAACAAGTGACTTTCTTATGCGGGACACCTCCAACATAACCGTCGTAACATGTATCGGTGCAAATACGTTATCGTTTAATTAACTTAATATTATATGTATGCTTTCAGATTCTAGGAATTGTGTTTGCGGTGTTCCTCTGTCGGAATAGAACTGAATACGACGAATATTATGACGAATGATGACGTCATCAACGCGTGTGTATCATAAACTAGTGCATTTTACCAAAACTTAGAGTTTTGCAAGTTAAGACAGGTTTCATTAGTTTGTGTGAAATGAGAATGTGCCTTATTTTATCTAGTGTCTTACGTTTTTAAAAAAAAATATCGCTGCTGTAAGTGGAGACAAGTGAACTGTCTTGTTTTTTAGGTAAACGGAAACAGTCGAATTTGTACGTATTGTTCCGGATTCGTACGGATGTTAATTGTGCTCATTATTTCCTTAATATAAGGGAAACAATTCAACGTTACTTGAATGAAGCAAGTTTATACGAGTGATGTTTCCTTGATTTTGTTCCATTTTAATGTCTGAAAGACTAAAATAATATTGTGTGTATTCCTTTGTTTGTGTGATGGTCGCCTTGGAGTGGAATTAACCTAGAATATTTTAATAATTTATGAAATAATTGACTATATTCAAAACAAATTCTGTAAAGTCATATATTTTCGCGATGTCAATATTTCGCGATTTGTCTATTTGGAAGTAGTTCGCGATTATTAAACATCAGAAGTGACTACTGTCGCTGTTCACGAATATCTTTGTTAAACTTTCGGCTATATCATGTAGCCTATCTATTATCCCTTCCATAAGTGAGAGCAAAAATATTCACCAACTTCCGAATATAAGGCGAAATATAATGCATCGCGAAAATATGTGATTTTACAGTAGAGCGCTAGTCAGTGGGTAACTGTATCAGTTATGACAATGACAATTACATATTGGCATGACTGTGTACACAGGTTCGTGAAAGTGTCAAAGATATGAGTTAAGGCTCTTTTCACGGAGTTGTGCTAGGTGTACGTCCTTGGGTATCCATTGACATGTCTAAATGAATGCATTGTATGAGTGTAGGTTTTAAGAATGACACTGCGGATTGAAAAAATAAACCATTTTTCCAAACTCTATTTGTGTTATATTTGTCGTGGGATCTGTATTATAACTACCTCTTGCACGCCAAAACTATAATAATATTACTACGGTGGAGCACTTGACTGCCTGGTCTCAATACTTTGGGTAGTGTAGGGTCGTTTAGGGTCGTTGTAATTGTCTAGCAATGAAATATGAAAGGTAGCCGTCGTCTTGGTGTGGTGGTGGTGTTTTTGACCTGTCAAAATTAACATACAATTACACAAAGCTGAACACTATATACGTTTTTTTAAATTAGTAAGCATCAGCTTTCCGGAGATGATTTATCTAAATATGTACAGTGTAAACATATCCTGACTGAGTTGATTCATCACAACGATTCTCAAACAAATTTGAACGCTGATTGATGTTTTATATTGTCTGGTTTCGTTTTGGTTGCTTTATATTACATAACGTCTATTTTATCAATAAAGTAATGCACCAGTCAATATTATGCGGGGATACAGGGGCAATTAGACAGACGAATCTTCCCGACAGGCGGGAATTAGACGACCTTATCGACCCCGAGTCCCGGGGAATAGACTTAGGTCCGGGAATTTCTACACCGCGAAAGACGAAAGTGATAATGTTATTTGTGTTTTTATTAAATTACCCGGATGAAAAGCTTTGCCCAATGGTGGGAATATAGACAGTTAGCATTGTCTCCGGGGTGAGAATTTAGACATCAAAAATTGAAAATGTCTAATTCCCCCTGGGTCGCCCACCGCTCCCCCGGGCGGGTAAAATATTGACTGGTGCATAAGTTTAATGGCTTCTTCTCCATTTTGAAATGTCATGTGACGTGTCCACCATCACGTCGTATGTCCTGAAAGCAGTGGTCAGTGTACATGCACGGGGAAGTAACCGCTGTGAGGAGTTTGATCTTATTATGTTATTAAAGTTGCACGACATTTCAATACATGAATAGATGCCGAGATGGCGATACATCCCCTGTATGGATAAATACAAGTATAGAAAATGTGTTACTTCGTCATTTAGCTATGTGATCATGCATATTCATTTCATATATGGCGGAAATTACACACCAATTTAAAGTGAAGAATTAATTACCGAGCCAGTTGTGCTATTTGAGAAACAGGAAATAACAGGCGATAATTATACAACGTATGGATTGATGAAAGTCTCGTATTGTTTGTTGAAAACCATGAAACCTGACCGTTGTCATAGAAATATATGAAGAAAGCGCCTTTGAAATGAACTGTCAAATATCGATATGCCAGATACATGCCGATGAATAGAATTGAATAGAACATGATGTAAATCTATAGTTTATGAAGACTTGAACCTTGTCTTGAATAAACAAATAATGTGCATTTGTAATATCATACATGTACAGTGATCGCAACTATAGTAATACCACCATTATTTCACGAAGATAACACATATAGATACAACCGTCACTTGCAACAATGAGGTATGTACAATAGATGATATTTACAAAATGTAACAAAACAGCTCATTTGGTAATTATACAACCTGACATACAATTGTAAACTGTTTTTTCTTGCAACAGACTTTCAGCAGCAAATCAGTATATAGTTGAGAGTCCATCAGCACAAAAGTCGCTTATTTTTCATGGTCCATGGCATTTTTTAGTAGAAGTGTTTCAATACCATATTTGAATTGCCCAATACCAGTTGTCTATGGTTTGTGTGGATGCCACGCGCAAAACCCTCTGTGAAGGTCATAAAGAGGTCAAAGGTCAATTAAGTGCATATAGCATGCATCAACTTAAAAGTGCACCATATCTTGGTCAATTCTACAGGTATAATGGTCAAAATGGTATCAAAATGATGCTAATGAATTGGTCCTTCATTTGCAATGATTTTATGCAAATTATCACATTTGCATACTCATAAATATTAATGAGGAAGTCAAAAAATGGTAAATTTTTGTTAAAAATCTACTAGTATAGTTGACAAATGTATGCCATATCTTCCTTATTTCTATTATTTAAATATCCAAATTGTACCAAAATCATGAGAAGACAAAGAGCTTTCGTTAAATTTATATTTTTGGATAAATATAATTTAATTCCACCGAGAATAACCGCCAAAGGTGGGTGGGAGTAAATTGAAATCAGAACGTAAAAATCTCAATACAGTCAGAATCAACATTAAACACTCATTAAACATGTTCCTTATATCCAAATATGATTTATTTGTGGAATTTGATTTTGACTTACTTAAATATTATGCTAATTAACTCATTTGCATATTTATGAATATTGATAATCTATTGTACATGTATGACAAGAAGCGTACAAATAAGGATCTACATCTGAGTGATAAACAAGCAGTGTCTTCTAATAATTATACAAAATGCAATACATATGTCTCATTACCCAATATATGCTTGTACATGGCGTTTAGAACTGTATTATTTATTCTTATAATCATCGGCAAACCACTAGTTTCTACCGTTATTATAATCCAGAGAATTTGATACGACTCTCGACCTTCAATTAGCATAATTAAACAGCTGATATATTGTCTATATTAATAATCCCGGCTATATGCTTTCATAAGCGGGGAATATCACAAAGACGCTCGATGTGTAATACCAACACAAATCTAAAGAACCGATAATGCACGATTTTCTCGCGGAAATTTATATATTCAACGCAAGTACCTTGTAATATATTTATGTATATTAAAGGTCAGGATCATGTCAAATTCTCTGCGCTATAAAAACTATACCAATCCCAATCAAAGAAAACATGTAGTGTCGTCAACGTAAAATGTCGCCTGGTACAGTAGAACTTCGATGCCTCGAACTACCTTCGGACCGGGAAAATAGTTCGAGTCATCTACCTGTTCGAGGCATCTATGGTACTCAAGTATATGTATGTGTATAAGTTCGAACTGATGCCAGTATGTTAAACCGTACAAATCGTCTGTGTGTGTGTATTGCATAATTGATTTACATAACTATTGCATGTGTATCATTTTTGTAACAGTATTCATTATAATAACAAAATATAATAGTTTGACAAAATTGACATGGAGTCTGATTTATTATCTTCGGCAAACTCTTCGAATGTTTAAAAATCCAAAGAATACTCGGAAATATTTATATAATAATTGACAAATCTTACTAAGGTTTCTTGTCATACATGTATACAGGGACGTATAATAGATATATTCTTCCCAGATGTATAGTGTATTTATATTAAGGAGCGCACGGAATATCCTTATGACCGAGGTCAAGTTCGACTACCTATAAATAAATGGAAATTAAACAAAAACTTTTGATATATATACAAGTACGAGTACTTTAATTTAAAAAAGGATTATGTTATTCTGATATGTTGTTGCTTCTGAATTTCATTAACGAAAATAAGTTAAATTACAATTTCCCGGTCGGCCTTCATTAACTATTTAATAGATTTATATAAAGTTAAGTCTTTTAAAAACTGGTTATACAATGCAGTCGTACACAAACAAGTGTTATTTACAGTAATTATAACAACTTGTGACCTTAATACACAGTCATGTCGCCGACTACCCGCATTCGAGCAATGTATTTCAAGAGTCAATGAAAGGTGCGAAAACTTGTGTTCGACCTAGATAGTGTTCGAGTCATCTATTGTTTTACTATATTTCATTTGTTCTTTATTTCAGTCACATTATATATCACAGAAACATTATTATGTGACCATTCTAGTACAGACTTATATTAGACTAATAAAAATTCACAGCAATAGTACATATTAAAAATGCACCTATATACACACATATTATTAATTTGTAAGCATTATTTACATACATATAGCTAAGGGACTGCTGTTAATACATTGTTTTAAAAGGTTGTTAGGAATTCTTTTAAATAAGACATGTATGATCTAAATAATTTTCAAGTCGAAATTTTTTAATGACGGTCCCTACACTACTCTTTAAGATTTTGTTAACAGTGTCTGTCAATACTGATATTTCACTGTAATAGGATATACGATCTTGAAATTACAGCGTATGATTTATTGCCTTAATTATATCGCAAAGATTTTTAAAATATACCAATTATGTGTAATTTGCATTGAATTATTTTCTATTTGAGACTAACACATGGCACATCACAAGTACAGTTGTCATGTAATTAACAAAAACATTTACAGTTTTCAGATTTCTTGATTAATAGACATGTTAGACACACTCAACTTTGAGAAGTTTTTTTGCCGATTTAAAAATACCGAACCTTTATTGTACGGTGAATAGAATTTTACAATAGTAAATAGATTATATAATGAATATAATTATTTAACTTTTCGCCAGTCATCTGGCTGATAGCTAGGCGTCCGATAGCCATTGCCAATCGCTCGTCAATGGAGACATTGTATAAATGACTCCTAATTATTTCATTTTTACCATATTTATATAACTCTTTTATCATGTAATTACTCATTCAAAAATGCCAAAAAAGCTACATACACACAATAATGACATGTTTAAGAGTGGGAACGGATATAAACATGCTAGCATACTATATATGAATAAAGAAGGGATTTTGCCGGGACCGAAGAACCAGTTCGAGGCATCTAGGGTGTTCGACGCAAATACTGTTCGAGGCATCGAAGTTATACTGTATATTAACCTCTTAATTAATAAGTTGGTATTTGTTAACACACAACCGGGTAAACGTATGTTCTTTTAGTTGCATGTATAGAGTCGTATTGGAGAACAAGAAAACGTTGTTCTTAGCCAATTGCAGTTCATTTCTTTCGTACCCTGACTTGTCCGTACTCTCATAATGTTTATAAAGCCTTAGTTAATACACTTTGTTGATATTTTATTCAGTAGCAATGTGTAGTAAGTAATGATGATTAGGACGGTATTGAATGCACATATGAGTAATTACCTTTTTGAACGATTCTATTGTGACTTTACAAATCATAAGCTCATCAATAAAGACTACACAACTTGGAAACAAACGAGGTAGAAAAGTCGACCGATGCGTCGAATTATATCTGGTCCTGATACTAGTATGCACATGCCACAATCAAACGATTACATCTTGCTAATGAGTAAAACTAAAGTCGATACTCGCTGAGTTACTTTCCTTAAGTTTGCGAACAAGGTCAGAGACGTTGCTAAGAAAGAACGAGCTTGTTGTAAGAGAAAGCTACCACAATGTACAGAAGACAACGAAACGACGCGAAGTATGCCAACTGTCATCAAAAGATGCGAGGGTCATTTTCATGCTTTGGGTGCTTCAAGCGAAGGATGCATTACTTACTCCTCATTCAGTTCTCTTAATTGATTCCTTTTTTGTTCAGGTTCAGTCTCTATTGTTCTTCACATTGCGGTTTTCAGTCTTGTTCTTGGTCTCTTAATGCAACGAGGTATCAATTGAGACGCTTGAAGCTTATGTATACATGTCCCATTGCGTATGTCTTTGTCTAGGGGATAAACTATCGATGGAGATTCGGGAGGCATCGTAAATAGGTTGCTCGTGGTCTAAGGGGAGTATCGGGGAGGTCATCAGACAAGTTGTGACACCAGGAGGAATCATGATAATCAAGGAGTATCGGGATGCATTGCAAAAGCTATCAACGTGCTCCAGACTTTATGCGTCAATTCTTCTTCCTCGGGAATATACTCCCGATGGATTTAAGAGCTTAGAAGGCGTCTAGGATCCCATGTATCTCAGGGAAGGTATCCGGTGTCTCGGGTAAATTTCCGTGAACGTTTTGGGGACTCTTGAGACATCTTGTAATAACGCGAGTACATGTACATACGTCAGGAAAATTCAATGCATGCATATTTTTACCCGATGCATTCGCGCTGTCATCTCGGGAATATCCCGGGAAGGCATCCTAGAAGCGCACCAGAGACTCGGGAATACCAGTAACCATGGATACTTATACGCTAGGCAGTGATATTTTGGGGACACACTCGCGGTCTCGGGATTGAAGTTCTGAAGGGAAACTTCGGGTAAGTCATGAGACATTTTGGGTCATCGTGAGGAATTGGGGTGGGGGTATCGGTAGCCATCGGATGACTCCCGATGTGGTCCTGAAGTTATACGCCTGTCCCACTGCCTCGATGATTTACTCTCGATGTACATATAATTTTCAGAAAATGTCTCCAAACGACCACCGTATCATTGTGGGGTTCCTCTCTTTGGCGGGATGTGAAACCATTTTTCTGCAGGAAAAGATATGACCTTCTGTTGGATATTAGAAGAGACGTACATTCAGATGAGACAGACAGTTGTACAAGCTTGTTGGTGACCCCTGTTTGTTAAAGCTCTATAAAACAAGGTTTGAAATGCTTCCGCCAAAACGTTAAACAAGAAGTTAAGTTACTAATATTCGAGGGCTGCTTTCAGCAGTTCAGCTGTTCAGCCACCCTTTGACATTTTAACTTCGCTGGTCATTGGGCTACCTAAGGAATCTTGCGTTCGAGTTTCCCTGGGGAGACTATTTCTCTCTTGATGGGTGTGCAGCCAACACCTATCTGCGGCGCCCAGAACTATCGAACGTGTACAGACATCGCCCTCATAGGCACCAATTCACACCTTGGTTGAGTGGAGCATGTGGGTTATTCTTGCTCAGAGAAATTGAGCAGTGGTCCAGACGGGGATTGAACCCGGGACCTTTCGACCCGAAGTGCGCGCCCTACCTCTATGCCACTGCTCCCCCAGTGATGTGAAGTGATGCGCTCGAACTACACGCCACAAGAGCAAACTACCAACCACGTACTTGTATACGGATACGAGCCGATGCATCCGTAATGAATACAGAAATCAAGACGTGATCTACTAATTCTTCATACTGCGTGCATCGAACTGAGAAGGTGTTTGTAAATTCACGTGCAAATATATCCACAGCAAATGTTCACAATCAATCTCAAACTAAACAGCGACATTGTAACTTGTCTTATTTGTACATATATACACTATTACTTCATGAACGATTTGTGGCGTTTTCTATATAAATTCGTAGTTTAAAATTGCCAAGAACGTTATTGTATTTAGCACTTAAGGTGGTATATGCACCTTGTGTTTAATTATCAAAGCTCCCACGGACGGGCATTGGTACCTGTCGTTTCTCGGTACTCTGTAGATGTTATTACATGAAAAGCATGTGTTAACTCTATATTCATTCTAATTTAAACAAGACATGAATGAAAATATAAATCTGATTTTGTATGAAAATATAATACTATGTAACAGTATTCATGCTTTAAAATGAACCATTCCCCACCCATTTTGAGCTTTTTCAAAGGAACAAGTAAAAGTGTATAATGAACAATTTGCAATACCATTATGATTATCATCATCTTTTAATATTCATATAGCATAATTTGAACCTAATTTTATGTCTGTTCCTATTTATCACACTAAACTCGAAATTACTATTTGAAGTGCACGTGTAGGCCTACGTGTAGGTAGCTCATTCCTCCTTAAACAAATGTTGACATATTTTAAATGAATTGGTCCATTCCGAAACCAATATAATAGTTGTTACTTGTAAACCCATTCAATAAAGCAATGCAAACATAATTATATTACTTATTTATAATACTTTAGACGCTATTGTGTTAGTTTAAGTTTATGTGTCATTTTACCCCCACCCACTCTAAGCAAACGTGTGCCCTTAAATCAACGAGAAGGTAAGTGACCAGTTTACATATCAATAGATTAATATCTCACCATTAGATTAGAATCTTTAAGGCTTTCAAATAGCAAAAATGACGACATTATAACAAATATATTGTTCATACACGTCGAATTTTTATAAAAAATATTGCTAATTTTAGGTGTTCTTATCAATATTCATGAGTATACAAATGCATAAATTTGTAAAAAGTTATTTGATTGATAGCCCAGTGCATTAGCTTCATTTTGATACCATTTGTATAAATTTTGACCGAAAACTGACAGAGATATAATGATATTTTTAGTGAGATATATAAAAAATGCACTCATTTGACCTTTGACCTTATTTTGAGAAAACGATGCAAAATCACGGATGGCATCCGGCCGTTTCAGATTACACACATATCAAAGATAACATTTAGCATGGATGCCACATTCTACTCATCGATGCCATGGCCCGTCATATTTTCTCCGTATGGACTCCCGACTAATAATAATGCATGCGTTTATTTATAATATTGTGTATATGTATAATTAATATATGTATAGTACAGAGAATTTAACACGATTCTTGACATTCTATTATCTTAATTTATCACCTGATATAGTGTCTAAATGTAAAAGCCCGGTAGTATGTCTCATAGGCGGGATGCATCACGAAGACACTCAATGTGTATAGCACAGAGAATTTGACATGATCCTGACCTTTATGCATGAATATAATACAAGGTTATTGCGTTGAATATATAAATTTCCGCGAGCAAACCGTGCAATATCGGTTCTTTAGGTTTGTGTTGGTATTACACCTCGAGCGCCTTCGTGATACTTAGATATATCAGCTGTTAAATTGTGCTAATTGAAGGTCGAGAGTCGTGTCAAATGCTCTGGACTATAATAACTATAATACAAACACAAATATTAAGGACTGGCTTTGCTCGCAGAAATTGAGCCTCGACGCACAAAGCTTGTAATATATTAATGCATAATATGTTAGGATCATGTCATTTTCTCCGTACTATGCCTATGGTTACACTGACATATTCTCGTAGACGTTTGTTTCGCAATATACCCTACGGTGCACAGTCGTTTTTCTAGCCTTCGATGTTTCTTTCGCATTATCCAAGTCGGAACCTAACAAGAGTGTGCATGTGTGCTCTACAGAACACAACTGTTTAACTCGTCAACAGTTACACATGTCATTGTTGTAACGTGTTTCCAGAGTGGTTGATACATATTCTAGGGGACCCATCTGGATAGCGTCAACAACCCAGCTGTAAGTTAGACTCCCAGGCAGGTCCGATTATGTTCTTTCCGGTTCATCATTTGCTACGGTAAAGTCCACATAAGGTGGAGAATTTTGTCCGTCGCTTGTGGTAGAGCAAGTTAGTACTGGTCGATGATCATTATCTTAGGTTAACTGGTTAAGTCAACGGATTGCCGTGTGAAGGTAGAACTTCAGAGGATGGGAACTGAATACGCTCATTACTTGTAGAAACTACACATTTCTGGTTGACGAAATGCTTTATTAAATGTGTAGTCTGGCTACCCGACTTGATAATATTTTGTCAATCAATTATCATAACTTTATTTTCAATTTTACCTAGATTTTATTTTGCGTTTGATTATCTCCTAAACGGAAATACTTTTGTGAAAGAAGAGTCAGCTGGAGAGTTGTCTTCTCAGGGTCTGTGTAGACAGACTATAAATTGTGCAGTGACGTCACTATGGTCCTACAGTTCTCTTTAAGCTAATGTACTAGTATATAGGCTTTATATTTGAATTGTTCTCAGTGTTTAATCTAGAACGTTAATTACGAGAGTTCGCCTGAATACCCGCACAGAATTCATCAGTAGAGCATATCGTATCTTTAAATGATGCATGCTTTAGTGGCTACATTATTTAAGTGAATAGCATAGTTTTAATAGCTCTTTACAAATATCACCTGACTGTGACATCAAACTTTGTAGATCTACATTGTATTATACCTGGGAGAGTTCGAACTTCAATAGGATATTAATGTATTGATCGATTACCCCTTCGTATGAAGCCACATTGGTATATGTTAATAGAACTACACGCACAGTTCTAAGTGATGCCACGGTGTAAAATGTTTGATAGAACAAAAAAGATGATTACGCTTTGTAGTAATTTTGACATTCCTCGAATTACGTGAGCCTATATTTATCATATAATGGATATACACATGTGTATTCTACAATTAAACACATTGGTAAGCATATTTTATTAGACATTATCACTTAGAAAGGCAAACTTTTCTTTAAAAAACAAGTTCTTTTATATAAAAAATATTCTAAAAAATCCATTAAAAAGTTTAGATTTGCTTAATATATACGTTTACAACTTCAGAAAGCTGAAAGCACTAACTTTTAAATCATTTGTCATGCATAAGCATAGTTATGAAACAAGCATACGAAACTGCAATATTTCAGCTTTAAGGTATCAGAGTATAATTTATAGCTAGATTAAGCATGTTTTTTATAAAAGCAAATTACTTAAAATTGAAATGTGTTGGGTACAGTAAGCATAGTATTATGAACCACTATTTTTACCATTGAAGTCAAACAAAAATAAATACCAGTAAAGTTAATGTATTGAATCATGACACCACTTTCATTGCAAATCTTGCTCGTTCACAAACAAAGTCAACGTAACATTAGGAGTCAAAGTTTGTTGTTGGCGACATAGTCAATAGTATAAGAAACAAACTCTTACAAAGAAATAATTATAAAACATATTTATGAACCTGTATCTTGCAAAACTTTAATGACCTTTCAAACCGAAAGTAGAAATATGGCAATGTTTCTTGAATACCTTTTAAAGTGTACATGTTTCAGTCAGAAACTAAATAAGGGTTTGTTCCCTGGAGTTATAACGTAAGCATGATATGAGTTTTGGCTCGTGACATTTGCAAATTTGTGTGTTTAAGAACGAGCACTGAAAGGCACATACATTCTTTGAAACAAACTATTTTAAAAGGATGCCGTTTTTTAACGAGTTTTTGGTGTTATGTTACAGTGATAGTATACATACAATACAAGTCTGTCTGCTTGAGCACTTTTATTTTCTTAGCATTTTTTAATAATTGTTAACCATACCCCTCCCACTTTTGTTCTCATTCAACACCCTTATGACGTGCCCGTTTTAGCTTAATTTTAACCATTATTTGCCTCACTGAGTGTTTTAATTACTAGTAAATGCTTGTACATTGCTATGTAATCAAAAGCCTGTACATTGCTATGTAATAAAAGGTCTGTACATTGCTACGTAATCAAAGGTCTGTACATTGCTATGTAATAAAAGGTATGTACATTGCTACGTAATCAAAGGTCTGTACATTGCTATGTAATCAAAGGTCTGTACATTGTTATGTAATAAAAGGCCTGTACATTGCTATGTAATAAAAGGTCTGTACATTGCTATGTAATCAAAGGCCTGTACATTGCTACGTAATCAAAGGTCTCTACATTGCTATGTAATCAAAGGTCTGTACATTGCTATGTAATCAAAGGCCTGTACATTGCTACGTAATCAAAGGTCTCTACATTGCTATGTTATCAAAGGTTTGTACATTGCTTTGTAATCAAAGGCCTGTACATTGCTACGTAATCAAAGGCATGTACATTGCTATGTAATCAAAGGTATGTACATTGCTATGTAATCAAAGGCCTGTACATTGCTTTGTAATCAACGGCCTGTACATTGCTACGTAATCAAAGGCCTGTACATTGCTACGTAATCAAAGGTCTGTACATTGCTATGTAATCAAAGGTCTGTACATTGCTATGTAATCAAAGGCCTGTACATTGCTTTGTAATCAAAGGCCTGTACATTGCTACGTAATCAATGGCCTGTACATTGCTTTGTAATCAAAGGCCTGTACATTGCTACGTAATTAAAGGCCTGTACATTGCTACGTAATCAAAGGTATGTACATTGCTATGTAATCAAAGGTCTGTATATTGCTATGTAATCAAAGGCCTGTACATTGCTTTGTAATCAACGGCCTGTACATTGCTACGTAATCAAAGGCCTGTACATTGCTACGTAATCAAAGGTCTGTACATTGCTATGTAATCAAAGGTCTGTACATTGCTATGTAATCAAAGGCCTGTACATTGCTACGTAATCAAAGGCCTGTACATTGCTACATAATCAAAGGCCTGTACATTGCTATGTAATCGATGGTCTGTACATTGCTATGTAATCAAAGGTCTGTACATTGCTATGTAATCAAAGGCCTGTACATTGCTATGTAATCAAAGGTCTGTACATTGCAATGTTATCAAAGGCCAGTACATTGCTATGTAATCAAAAGCCTGTACATTGCTACGTAATCAAAGGCATGTACATTGTCAAGAAAACAGCTTCTTTCTGAATACATCATATGTTTATAAAAGTGTAACCGACAAGGTATTCATTTGATTAATATTGCCAATATAATACATTTGCCTACATAATTATTTTAAATATATGTACATGTATGTCACTTAAAGCCCAGTGTAACAGTTTTAGACTACACTGTATAAATACCTATAAATATTATGTAAAATCTGGCTAGTCCAGTGGTATTTTAGTAAAATAGGCAAACAATATGATACTTATATAATATATGAAAGTTTGCTAACTAATACGAGAAAAATTCTTTTAAAAACTTATTAGTTTACATAGCCGCATTACTTATAAATCACCAACCAACGTGGCGCTATCAAAACTTGGTGCAGATTTCTTATATTACAATCGGTATTGGCAATCACCAACACTTATACAATATATATTTGACGAGCGGTATTGCTTTTATTGACATTGGTTAATAGGCTGTAATATTTAACAATGTAAAACATACATGTATACTGTCCAGTCAGGGTAAGAATAGAGTGACACGATGGTCAAGTCCACTAATACGGTGTTAAAACCATTATAAAGGCTTGTACAGACAGCTAAAATTTCAATGCTAAATTTACATACTATATTCGCTCCATATGTTCAGAAAATGGTTGTAATATTTTAATAAAATATTAGATACACTTTAACCAAAGCCTTAAAGCTTGTCTAGTATTAAAGTGTTTGCTCGACCTTTTCGACCAATAAGCGGTTTTATTTCCGTCTTCTAATCCCTGGAGAAAGTTCTATTTTTCACAAAAATTCTTCTTCACCAAAAAGTAATTTGAAGCCCATGCGCATGTGCAAGTGGACGCCGTGAGGTTTTAACCATTTAATATGAATGGGTGGTATCTGCAAAAAGGCAATTCCAATAGTGCGCCCAGGATAATGTGATATTTACAAACATGAATCGGTTTGGTCAACTGTTGCAAAATTGGTTTTACAAATTGCTAAACTAAACAGATAAGTGTCAGTATTGTACTCAAAACATCTCTGATAAATCGTTCACATCTGATTAATCCATCTTTGTGGAATATAACAATTGTTCCCGCCGTTCTCATTATCATGGGCGCACTATAATACCCACGCTTTATTGAAGGCCATCCCTTATCAAAAGAAATCATCCATTTGGTCATTATACACGCTTTTTTCGTGCAAATTGACCATGTGTAGAACAATACAGAGGCACATAAACCACTTAGTCTTGTTCTTTGGGTTTTAACTATTGTAGTTGGAGCTAAAGTTTAGGCCTTTTCGACTAGGCTGTTTCGTGAAGCAAGTTTTAGCCTGGTTCCCGTCCCCACAATTACAGCACTACTACAGTAATACAGCTGTAAAATTAGACCTGGAACCAGACTGTAACCTGCTCCACGAAACGGCCCAGTCGAAAGTCCCTTTGTGAAACGATCTCTTCAAGGATTTGTAACCACAGTCACTGCGTTCCTTAGGGTTAAAAATCCTTAAAAAATCGTTTTACAAAGTCTTACCTATACGTAGAATACAGGCTTTCAATGTATTCAAAGGTGTGTTTCGACCGGGCTGTATTAAAGCATTTAAAAGGATTAAAGCATCAAAAAGGATTAAAGCATTGATCTTTTTAATAAATGATCCGTAAATGTTTAGGAAAAAACTTTTATCGTAAAAATATAAACTCGAAATTGCTATAAGATTAAGGTAATTCCCAACTCTTATTTTTTTCTGTACAAGAGCTATCAAACACCTGATTTTTATGAAGAACACACTCGTGATAGTGATTGTGCAAACCCATAACAGTTTTGCTCGGCTAGTTTTCAAGATATTTTTAGATTTTGGGGAACCACCCCTAAAAACTGATATTTGCATTCCACCGAAAAAACTTGACATTCAATTACATGAAACTTGGCATGCACGAAATTTCGTATATACGGAATCACACGATAACGTTTGATTTAGACTATGCATGTTATTTCCACCGAAAAAACTTGACATTCAATTACATGAAACTTGGCATGCACGAAATTTCGTATATACGGAATCACACGATAACGTTTGATTTAGACTATGCATGTTATATGTATTTTTAAATGATATTTTAAAATCTGTGATTTTTCATTTTTTAGTTATACGAAAAAAATAGTTGAACAACATACTGTTTTCGTACATGCTACCAGTAGAGTAACTATTATATAAGTTTTATCCCAAATTTCATGGCAGTTGCTCGGCTAGAATTTTTAATTGACACATTAGTGATTTCGGAAATGTCGAAAACCAGGAGAGTTTACAAAATACATCAACGTTTTGCAAAACGTTGTATACAGTTTTCGCGATTATTTGTTTTTGAAAATTGTGTATATTTAAAGATGAGACCATGCTCATTTGCATTAGCTAGTCTATATTCTTAGGAAATAAAGGCAAAAGAACATTCCTCTAAAATAGTCGTGATGCTTGCTAAACAAAAAAGGCAAAAGAACATTCCTCTAAAATAGTCGTGATGCTTGCTAAACAAATATTAAAACTTGGATACAATTTTGTGAGGGTGCATTCTATTACGTTTCACATACGTTGTAGCTAGTATTCGCGAGTGTTGGTGTTTCAACGTTTCGAATAAATGGCACATAAAAGTTCAGCTATAGCTTTATTCTGCAAGCTTATTATAGTATAATATAGTAATAACTATACAGTAAATTTGCGATTTTAAGACATGAGAACATGCTGACACATCAATCTTAAGTTTTTCGTACTATTTCATCATGGTAGTTAGACGCTTTCAATACGTCTTATTTACACCGATTTCTAAATTTCCGCTCAACGGAAGAGTTGGGAATCACCTTAAATTGCCATATATATTGTAAAAATACTGAAACACCCTGCTCAATTGAATTAAAAAAGATAGGTGTTTACTTAATGATTACTTATAGTAGTATAGTATATGACGAGTGACCATTCATGTATAGCACGGATAATTTGACATGATCCTGACCGTGGCTTTACGCATGAATATATTTCAAGGTTCTTGCCTTGAATATATAAATTTCCGGGAGCAAATCGTGCATTATCCGTCCTTTAGATTTGTGTTGGTATTACACCTCGAGCGTCTTCGTGATACTTTCCGCTTATGAAAACAAATAACCGGAATTCTAAATAATAAATCAGCCGTTAAATTATGCTAATAAAAGGTCGAGAGTTGTGCCAAATTCTCCGGCCTATACGAGGGGCGTTCAATACATAATGGCTTGGTCACGAAATTAGAAAATGTGTTGCTTTCTGGATATGTTTAAAGGAGTACATATTTGGAAATATAAACCATTAAATCGTGTTTTTCGAAAATTTCACAAAATTAATATTTAATTACCGGATTGGGTTTCTATTTTCTTTTCCAAAGGCAAGTACATGTTTAGGAATTTTGAGAATAGGGGGCCTAATGGTCTACCAAAAAGTTCAATTCGAGAAGTGACTTTCTTCCATACCACTTATCCATACCTATTTTATCATAAATGGCGCACGCATTTCATTCCTTGTACTAGATTACAAATTTTGAACAACATAATAAAATCTTTTATAAATCGAGAAAATAGGTGTCGAACCAAGCCCATAGGACATTTACTTTTTGCAATGAAGATTTTCAATTTGTTTCGTTGTTTGAATTTCTCCTCTTACACAATACAAGTAAGTATTTCTTAGAACAACATTAATTTCTGAGAAGAAATTACGAAATAAAATGAACTTATATGGAGTTATTAGGGTGTAAGCCAATAAGTGTCATTTTGTATGCATAGGAATTGCCTGCCTTGCTTCTTTCGACCGTCTTACTCGTAGACAACATCACGTTTTAGTTGATTTAAATTTCTGATTGGCACATACGGATTTAGTAATGGTATCGCATTTTCAAGTTTAATGAATATTGAAAATTATTATTATAAACAGATAATTATGATACTGTTTTGCTTAAATCGAACATATTATTATGGCCGGCTTGTATACTCGAGTATACTCTCCTCTTAGCTCAATACATGTCTTAAAATAGTTCACGTCAGATGGAAATTCCAATAGAGGATATAATTATGTTGATTTTGGTGTAAAATCGAATTTTTTTCCAATGCAACATTTTTACGAGTTAAAACTTAATTTCTGAGACCACTATATAAGTGAAATTATTTTCAACAGTTTTGTTATTTTTACTATTTCGAAACAGTGGATTATGGGTTTATATTTTACTGGTTAATCTCTATAATGCATTGACCAATATATATAAATATGTAATAAACATTAATTCTTTAGAAAGTAATAAAATAATTCTTTTAAATATTGTCCTAGAAAAATATAAAGGACATGCATGGATATTATAATACAAGATACAAGATTTATTTCAATAGTACAAGGCCACCGGCCCAAAATACAGAAAACATGATTCAATAGCATAATTATAGTGATCATTTTTTTTCAGTAATATCATAGCAAAATTGCAGTAATACTTCAAATTATATTTTATCATGATTTTAAATGTAATATAATTGAATATTCAATCTGTATTATAAGGTAGTCTATACATGCATATCACAGCAGTATATAATATCGTAGTACAATTTTAGTATTATAATAATTCAAAACTATATTTTGAATTATTTTCTCATGATTTTGTTTGTAATACAATTGTATATTCAATCAATATTATAAAGTAGTGCATGCATGCATATCATATCAATAATATCATAGTACAGTTGTTGTAGTATTATAACATTTCAAAATATCCCACTGAATTTACAGAGATTACGCAGTAATCTCATCGAGTCCACACTTAAAAGTATCACACCGAATCTACACACAGTGTCTATTCACTAGCGTTCTATGGTTGATTTCCTTAGCACCATGGCGTTTGCTATGAACTTGGATAGCACTAACACACTGTTTTGGTTTTTATAAGACATTATCTGAATAAAGAGCTGTTCGGTAACATGCATAGTGTTCCACTCTACCGTGAAATATTGTGCTCTAAGAGCATCGTATAACGGGCAATACAATAGAAAGTGCTGCTCTGTTTCAACACACTGGGTTCCGTTTTTCAGGCAAAATGGACAAAACCTCATGTCTCGGTCAATGTTTCTTCGTCGACCTACCTCTATCAATAATTCATGACTAGAACACCTGAAATTTGCTAGACCTGGTTTATATTTGTATTCAATGTTCATAGACAGGTATATTTCAGGAGTCAGCACTGTCTTGAAGAGCTTATAAGCCATAGCTTTGGGAGAGTCATTTATTTTATTTATAAGGTACTGGCTGCCACAGTCTGTTAGTCTTTGTCTAAACATAGTCACAAACTTCTTAATATCTCCAACTTCACCGAAAATCCATGCGTATCCGAAACCGTGCTCAAATAACAAACGTTTCACGTGCGTAGCCCACGTTGTTCTGTCTGCCTCATCAAGTCTACGTAACATTTTGTAACACTGTTTTGGGTATCTTTCATTGTCCATGTGAGTAACAGTTGCCCAAAATTTAACACAGTTTGTCATGTAATTTATGGATAATGGTAAGCGACCGCACTCGCTCAACGCAAGGAAATTTGGCGTACTCTGATTTAGTCCTGCTAGTCGTTTGCAGAACTTTATTTGTACGTTCTCTATCACTTCGCTGTGCTGGTAGCCCCATATTTGCGATGAGTACATGAGAATAGGATATACAATTGCGTCGAATAGTTTAAACGCTTCGTAGTGATTTAAACATCCAAAGTATCTAGAACATCGGTATATTGTATTGACGGCTTTCGTTGCTTGTTGCGACAATACTTCTTTGGTTCTCGACCATGATAGCTTAGGTGTGAAGAATGCACCGAGATATCGATATTCATTTACCACTTCGATTACTTGTCCTTTGTATAGCCACTTTTCTGTTTGACGTATTGGTCCGCCATTTCGAAAAACAATTATTTTCGACTTATCGACATATAAAAATTATATTGAACGCCCCTCATATTTATAACAAGTCTTCTCTATACTATATAATATTGGATATTTGAAGTCCAATAACATACAGTGTGTAACCGGTTGTCAATGTTTGTGTAGTTGTGCCCGTGGGTGTATCTATAATGATAATTAATTGTGCAAGTAATGAACGCGCGATTGGGAAATATAACCATCTTATAAAAGGTTATAATTATTACCTTTGGACTTGAACTGACCAATTTCTAAGGTAAGTTACCTGGACTTATTATATACATCCGAACAAAAGTTAATAAAGAAGGCATATTTAATGTTAAAATCTGACATGGAACGTAATCATGTTAAGGTACATTGGTTAGCTGAAATTGAAGTTATCACAGTGAAACTGTGTCAGAAAAAAATTTGATTTTTCAAGTTTGCAATATAATTTTCTGACAATATTATTATGCTATATTCACACCGTACAACCCGCTGTGTGTAAGGCAGTTCTGTATGTTGAAGGCAGAGACACACGCGTTTTGCGCCACGAGAGTGGGGTAAGTATTTGTTATTTTATATGTGGTTTGCGTTGCTTTTGAGAGTGATCACTTACATATATCGATGACGTGGTGAATGAACAGTAAGTATATACAATTTATGTGCCCACAAATGCCATATTAATCAAGTAAACAGGTTTTAGGTATGCGATGTTTGCCAAAATTTCGAAACTTTTGCCTTTGACATTACATTCTCAAATTAATTCGTGGTTTGGAACAATTCTAAAACATTGAATATAAACTTAAATCCTTCCTCAATATATCTGTCGTTTCCGTTTTGGAAAATGTACATTTTCTGTGAAGATACAGAGGTTTAAATTGAACGAGGTACAAAAAAAGCTAACGAAATAGGCAGTTCTGTTTTTCGAATGATAACGACAAAGGCAGTTCGTTAAATATTAATGCTAACGCAGAGGCAGAGATAAGAGACTTATGCTAACGACTAAGGCAGAAATTCTAATGACTTGACAGGGCCATAAAACTCCTTTGTACGATTTGTGTGTTATAAATATAACCCAGGTTCATGTTAGGCTGTTTTCCAAAGTCCATTTCACCAAGAATCACGAGCACGACGAGTGTTTAGTGGTTATTTTCGTCAAGTTGATTAACGGAATATATTACATACCTGCTGATCGCTGACGCTGGCAATTGTCGGTTGTGAGTGGCCTTTTATGCCTGTTAATGACGAGTTCATGGCTTTTTGGGGCCTACGCTCTCCGGACACTGTCTTAGAGTTTAGAAACGAGTGGTTTTCGTAGTATTCTATCGATAATATAAGTACAATGTTAATAAAATGACGGTGAAATTTGCAGTTTTTGGGAGGCGCAATAAGTCATACAAGTTGCGACAATGCCCCAGAGCGTGCCCGGCAAATGATTTGGAAGAAGAAGAAGAGTTGAATTTTATAGTCTCCTAATCATTGAAGTCATACAATGGCCGGAAATCAAAGGTTGTTGCTCTGTCGAGGAGGTTGTGTTTACATTTTATTCGTGTTGGAGCTTTAATTCTCTTAAACTTAGTGCATGTCCATGCACGTTTACATATTTAATAAATATAGATCTATGACAGTAAGGTATAAATACAGCACTTGTTTATCAGCAGTTTACATAAACTGTAAGTCATCGACACTGTATTTGTACGTGTCAATCTAACTGCTTTATGTGACATTGATACTTTTTGGTTGTTCGAGAATCGACCAACTATAGTTATATACACACGTTTCTACAATCGACTATACTTTAGTTGATGAAACCACCTTTGCAATAGTAAACCGGTCAACAGGTATTGCATAACTACCGACACGGATGTAAACCGTCATGCAAAATAGTTCCATTAATTGCAGCATATAAATACTACAACGCTATTTCATATTTCTAAATCTATAGGACAGTTGGATATCCCAATAAATAATTTAAACCTATACATAATTTACAAAATTGCTTTGTAAATACAAAGAAATACCCATTATAACCGCAATTGATGGAAACTTTAATTGGCTCTTCTTCCAATCTTAAAATATTTGGAACAATTCTAAAACATTGAAAGTTAAGAAACGAATAGTTTTTAGCATTCTATAGAATATGTAAGGTCGAAACGCAGCAATTCAAATTACTTGACAGGGAACTTAATTCATTGTTGTGTTTGTACAAAAATGTATGTTATTTGTATGTTACAAATTTTATTTGACTATTTTTCGTGAATAACTCACACGACGAACATAAGACTTAATGTCGTAAAACATTGTAATGCCCCGATTCATTACTATACATGTGCAGTCGAACATATGATCTTGGTATTAATCTTCTAAGCATTCAATGTTGATTAATAATACCTGTATTTTATAAATAAACCAGTTAGGTTATTTAAACAGTCATAGAGTATACGGTATTACATCTATTTATGGGCTGCTTAAAATAGTTCGGCAATACGTGCTCATGTAGCATCACGTATATCATGTAACATATTATTACATGCTTAGTTGTTTGGTCTTCTAAATGTATTCTAAATAGTATAACTACATGGTTATCATTGCAAGCTGTGCTATATATTATATCTTACCTTTTTTACTAATTCACATTTATACATATACACTAATTCAGAATTTGTAAGGTGTGTACTGGATTACCCTCGACCCAGGCACACCTATTGTAGAGGATAATAAACAATCACTCAACCTCAAAAAATAAATACAATGTACAATTGTACATCCATTTTAAAGTGATTAAAACGACGATATGTAGTGTGATATGTTTTCTTTTGTTATAGTTACAATTAGCAAAGATCGGATTTCTGATTGTTTTGCTGCTGTTTAGAAGCACGAACAAAAGAGGTTTAATCTAAATAGACAATTCAGCTTACATGATATATTAAGATTGGGAGAAGAGCCAATTAAAGTTTCGTCTGAAGACACAACATATGTTGAACTTCTTTTTATTGCAATATCTTATAATTATAGTACATGTTTTTAGTATGTATGTCCAATTTGCACGTTAATAGTGGTTAATACGAAAAGAAACGAAAATGATCATACGTATCCGATGTGGATTTAAATGTAAAAAAAAAGTTGTTTGGTCTTAATGACATCATCTTACGTCTTCCGGACCACAGATAATTATGCAACCAGGCCTAGCATAATACCAATAAGACGAGACGCAAGTACGCGTAAATTCTTTATGTACATGTATAATTAGATTTACGATGTACAAATGTAGTTGTTATCAATAACATTTCATATAAAATCAAAGCGCTGAAAGGCATCAGTTGTTCGAATGAATACCATTCTGATCACCTCGGCCTGTAAGCATTGAATTATTTACCGGAGACAAACGGAAATGTCCGAGCTTTCATGATTGGAATGAACGAATGCAGGAAGTACAAGTCAAATAGTTTTCTGCGGCCAAATAATGTCTAGTATTGTTCAGCAGTTTGGATGCTGATCGAATTTATTCCGGTTTATGTTAAATGTATTAGTCCAAATGATCCAGTTACGTGTAACATCGGATACTACCGTCTGATTAATCTAACCTAATCAGCTACGTGTATGTATAACAATTTATATAGAGTGATGCTCGGAGTTATGGATATTCCGCGTACCGCTCGTTGAGAGTAGCTAGATTGATTACGCATGGAACTATGACCTCGATATAATTAAAAATACTGGGTCTGTACCACAGTATATATATGATTACGTAACAGTTTATGCCGACGAAAAAGGTACGGAAGGCAGTTATCAGAAGTGGTAATTGCTTTGTAAATACAAAGAAATACTGGAAATAGGTTTAAATTATTTATTGGGATATCCAACTGTCCTATAGATTTAGAAATATGTAATAGCTTTGGAGTATTTATATGCTGCAATTGATGGAACTATTTTGCATGACGGTTTACATCCGTGTCGGTAGTTATGCAATACCTGTTGACCGGTTTACTATTGCAAAGGTGGCGCTACCTAGCGGCGGTGTAAGAAGAAAAGTAGTTTCACCAACTAAAGTATAGTCGATTGTAGAAACGTGGGTATATAACTATAGTTGGTCGATTCTCGAACAACCAAAAAGTATCTATATAACATAAAGCAGTTAGAGTGACACGTAAAAATACAGTGTCGATGACTTACAGTTTATGTAAACTGCTGATAAACAAGTGCTGTATTTATACCTTACTGTCATAGATCTATATTTATTAAATATGTAAACGTGCATGGACATACACTAAGTTTAAGAGAATTAAGGCTCCAGCACGAATAAGATGTAAAGTACAACCTCCTCGACAGAGCAACAACCTTTGATTTCCGGCCATTGTATGACTTCAATGATTAGGAGACTATAAAATTCAACTCTTCTTCTTCTTCCAAATCATTTGCAGGGCCCACTCTGGGGCATTGACGCCACTTGTATGACTTATTGCGCCTCCCAAAAACTGCAAATTTCACCGTCATTTTGTTAACATTGTACTTATATTATCGATAGAATACTACGAAAACCACTCGTTTCTAAACTATAAGACAGTGCCCGGAGAGCGTAGGCCCCAAAAGCCATGCACTCGTCATTAACAGGCATAAAATGCCACTCACAACCGACAATTGCCAGCGTCAGCGATCATCAGGTATGTAATATATTCCGTTAATCAACTGGACGAAAATAACCACTAAACACTCGTCGTGCTCGTGATTCTTGGTGAAATGGACTTTGGAATACAGCCTTACATGAACCTGGGTTATATTTATAACATACACATCGTACAAAGGGGTTTTATGGCCCTGTCAAGTCAATAGAATTTCTGCCTTAGTCGTTAGCATAAGTCTCTTATCTCTGCCTCTGCGTTAGCATTAATATTTAACGCACTGCCTTTGTCGTTATCATTCGAAAAACAGAACTGCCTATTTCGTTAGCATTTTTTTGTACCTCGTTCAATTTAACCCTCTATATCTTCACAGAAAATGTACATTTTCCAAAACGGAAACGACAGATATATTGAGGAAGGATTTAAGTTTGTATTCAATGTTTTAGAATTGTTCCAAACCACGAATTAAGTTGAGAATGTAATGTCAAAGGCGAAAGTTTCGAAATTTTGGCAAACATCGCATACATAAAACCTGTTTACTCGATTAATATGGGAGTTGTGGGCACATAAATTGTATATACTTATTGTTCATTCATCACGTCATCGATATATGTAAGTGATCACTCTCAAAAGCAACGCAAAGCACATATTAACTAACAAATACTTACCCCACTCTCGTGGCGCAAAACGCGTGTGTCTCTGCCTTCAACATACAGAACTGCCTTACACACAGCGGGTTGTACGGTGTGCACGAATTAAGTTGAGAATGTAATGTCAAAGGCAAAAGTTTCGAAATTTTGGCAAACATCGCATACCTAAAACCTGTTTACTCGATTAATATGGCATTTGTGGGCACATAAATTGTATATACTTACTGTTCATTCATCACGTCATCGATATATGTAAGTGATCACTCTCAAAAGCAACGCAAACCACATATAAAATAACAAATACTTACCCCACCCTCGTGGCGCAAATCGCGTGTGTCTCTGCCTTCAACATACAGAACTGCCTTACACACAGCGGGTTGTACGGTGTGATATTGAAATATGTACATTCTTGAAAATAGAAATCGATGAATAAATAAAATACTTACGGCTGTTTTCGTCTTGGATTTGTAGCCTTAAATCACGTCTAAGTCACGCGGTATTGCTACACAGGTATGTGTATGAAGTCAAGTTCAAGGTAACTGTTACTAAAATCTGACAATCAGTTTCTGTTCAATATCTTAAGTTAATAATGAGAAATTCTGATGAAACATTTTTTGTAGGAAGCTTGCTTCAAGGCCCTGCTTAAGTGTGAAAATGGAGCCGATGGGGTCTAGGTCTCTATTACTAACAGAAAATCTGTTGGGTGGGAAACATTGAAAAGCGACGTTTTCATGATTTCAGTTAAGAGAGTTATTCCCTCGACCTTTATGTCACCCTAGAACATTGACGAAAATACAGGCAAAAATATCACTTTATGTAGCATTAGATTACGTGACAAATCTTGCAAATACTGCATTTATTAAAATGGAAGATAAGTCACATATTTCCTCATCTCGCTCTATACACGATGTACAGTGTGGGTACTCACGGGACTACCTCTGGGTTACCAACCAATTCAACTCTAGTTTGGTGGGAAGCACTGAATCTTAAGTGTTTCAGAAATGACCTAGTACTCTGGCCAAGAATCGAACCAGGGATTTCTCGATCCGTAGTCTTGAGTGTTATCAACTCGACCGTCGTGTCACTCACTATACGACTGATTGTACAATACTAGTATCAAGGTCTAACATGAATATTTTATTTTCAGGTGTTCACTATTACCGTAGTGTTTAATTAAGCAGGTTCATCATGCGGCCGAAATATGCTTTGAAGATTGCCGGTGTGTCCATCGCCTGTTTTTGTGGTATTTATATAGGAATCATCATAGGAGTCTTACCGAACACTAGGGGTAAGTCACTGACAGGTTGATGTTTTTAAAAACAAAATAGGTGACAATAAACGTATATAAATTACGTACATGTTTTATATTGGTTTAGCAGATACATTTAAATGGTATTATCTCACCGGAAGTCATTGTTGGTCTCTTTCCGCCGTTTCCGGTCATCCACGAAGAATCGTGCAAAATATCTAAGGTTAAAGCACCAGTTTTGTTTGTAATACAGCTGGATATACACATGTTCATGTAATGTTTTTCTACCATTTACAGTTATTCCTAAACTTGTTAGGACTTTATGACAGCTAAAACTAGGCCTTTCAGCTGTTTATTGAAACTAAATCATTCGGCTTTTTATAGCTGAACTTAGATTATTCAATCTTTGACATTTAACCATTTTTGAAAATTTGCAACATTATTACTACTTCTAGTTATTTTGAAGTTACCTGTCGCACGAGATCAGCAAACTATACCATACATGCTTTCCCCGTGCTGTACTATACTTACTTTCTTTTAATTGCTTCTTGTGCAGTCCAGCATCAACGTTTTCCTTCTCAACTCAGGTTTTTATTTTAAACACACTTACTATTTCTCTAATACTAGTCAATGAATGTGTCTTTGTCGTCGTTTTTAAAAACTAACCTTGCTGAGATTCTCACCTCAATACCATAGCTGTAAGTCTTATAATAAAGTTGCTGATATACCGTGGTATATAGAGGATATTTGTTTGTTTTGATTGAATATGGTTTATATCTCATCGTGTAGTGATAAAATTCAATATTTTCAAGAGCGCGTAGCGCGATCGAAAATATTAAAATTTTATCACTACAAGATGAGATATTAACCATATTCAATCAAAACAAACAAATATTCTATTTATTTAATGCTTTTATGGTGTCAAAACTGGTACTATTTATGCCAAATTACCACTGTGGTTAGGCTACGTATGAATATGTTATTCCATTCATATTTTTCACTTCAAAATCCGCCATCTTGGATTATGGTGAATAGCTATAGGTGAACACGACTTTTTTGAGAATTTTGCATTAAATCATACACCAACTTGTAGGAAATGGTCTAACTAAGAATAAAAAACCCCACATGACATGTTTCCGTTCAGTAATAAAAAAGTTACAGACATTTTAGTGTTGAGATTTTGGTAAATTAAAGTAGTCCCTGTGAGGGGGCGGAGCTTATATCAGTCACATTGTAGGTGATAACCAGTGACTGATATAGGTTTCATTTCACTGAATAGAACTCCATATCTCATCAGTTAGCATTTAATAAATCGTTGTATATTTTTTGGCTGTACACATGCCTGATGTGTTACACCGACACTGTGTATGAAAACTGTTGATACAATTTGAATATAAACAACATTAAAATATATTGACATGATCGGCAAACAAGTTGCCTTTGGCCATCTACAAACCTTAAAAACGATGACAAAGACATACTCAGTACACAAATAATTTTAGTCGTAATGATTTAATATTTGTATACATTTTAATCTAGAAGATCCAAATAAGCGATACAACCAACATTCTTACAATGGAAATACGTGGTAATAAGTTGTAATATACACAAGAATTACTCTGAACAACGGTTTATGATATCAGTGACAGGTTTTTTATTTTAAGTTTGCGAGATTTTGTTTTGCTGTCCGGAGGCAAAAATGAAAAATATAACAATACGGTCATTGGTAGCTCACCTACCGTAAACCTAAAATAAATTTAAAAAATCTGGCTTTAGGCTATTTCGCGATTAATTTCAAGGACATTCTCAAAGCCCTAATATAATTCGATCTTGCGCGAGAATGGACAGATAAAATCGAATGCATGTTTGTTTCTTTGTGTTTAACGCCTCTTCTGGACAATATTTCTGTAATAACAGCGACCGATTCACCTAACCAGTTTTCCCTGACTGTACTAACCCACCCTTCAACAAGGAAACAGCAACTTCTCCATAATTTATTATGTGGAGGAAAATCGACGTTGGTGTCAATTTTTCATGGAAGGGTATGTCTTGTTGCGACTGGGAATCGAAACCGGATCGCAAGCTGATACAGTATCAAAATATTTCTAGATCTTAAATAGACGGTTATAGTTAAATATAGATTCTATTTTTTTTAGGTCTGATAAACAACATGAAGAATCATCGATCGTACATGGAGAGTATAAAGTATGCGTTACAAACAAAACTTTCAGAAGAATTGAATTCTACTCACAAAGACATAGACACACATACGCCTGTGTCCATACTTACAGACACGCCTAAACCTCTTGGTTATGAAAGAGCAGCATTTCTTCAACATGCATGCAGCAGTTATACCAAAACAAACACTCAAGGTGGAAGAGTTCGTGTTAGTTATGACCCAACGTTTAAAGTTCTATATTGTCCCCTGTGTAAAATAGCCTCAACCTTTTGGACTCGTGCTTTCAAAATGGCCAAACTAAACTCGGATGGAAGGTCTAAGAAAGTAGCAACACCATTTGGTGTGCCGATTTCTCAAGCACCAAAGAGTACGTTGTATTATGATAAAAGATTAAAAACTGTAACTGGTTTTGGGGATGCAAGTAACGCCTTCAAATTCCTCGTAGTACGGAACCCTTTTGGAATGTTGTTTTCAGCATACGTTGATAAGATAGTGGGCCCTAATCCAGTGTTTTGGAAAGAATTTGGAAATCCGGCAGTTAGATTTGCCAGACATCGCCATAGTGATATGTGCGGAAGTGACGTCACGTTTGAGGAGTTCATACGCTATGTAGGATACGTTGGTAAATCAGGCAGGCTGGACTGTCATATTGCTAAGTTTGATGCTTGTCAGCCATGCCAGATGAATTACACCTACGTGGCAACCATGGAGACATTCAAAGATGACACGATTCATATTCTTAAACTACTTAACCAGACGGAAACACTCACAGAATTTGAAAATACATTTTCTGATTTACATGCTAACGACGCTATCGATGACTCCGTTTCCGGCCCATTTTCTTGGAAACCCCGTATTACCCAATGCATTTCATGGCATGAAGCTCTTCAAGGAATATGGCGGAAGCTTCAAATGCGAGGGGTTATTGCTAACCAAGAACCGTTCCCTTTAACTGAAGATGAATCGAAAAACGTTACACGTACGGAGTTTGTAAATGTCTTACAGACTGCAAGAAAAAGATCTACTGTGAATAATAATCAAAAGAGAGAAGCGTATTTGAAAGAATTCAGACAAGTACCAGTTGATGCTTTAGACGCTGTAAGAAAAGTGTACGAGCAAGAATTCAAACTGTTTAACTACGATGATCGTCCGAAGGAAATATTTGATCGCGACGAAACACGAAAGGCAGCTTTTGTGTATCATGTTTAATCAGTATTCTGTTGTGCTATAGTTAACGTAGTATTTGTGTGATACAATGTGCTTTAAAAGCAGAACCACTGTGAAGGTGGATTAAACACAGCCGTCGTGTACACCCGGACTGATAAGCCTACCTGGCTGAATGTGGATTAAACACAGCCGTCGTGTACACCCGGACTGATAAGCCTACCTGGCTGAAGGTGGATTAAACACAGCCGTCGTGTACACCCGGGCTGATAAGCCTACCTGGCTGAAGGCGAAGACACACAGTATATGATAGATTTTTTTCTACTGAAATTTTCTGAGACGTCATTATTTTGTTATTGACGTTTTCATGTTTTTCACTACGATAAAAAATTGAGATTTTTAAAATTTTCTTCATGAAAAATTACAGTAAAAACAGATACAAATGAATTATGCTAAAAACGTTTTTCTTAGAAAGTGTGTTGTCTTATACAAAATACTTACTGGAAGCTTGAATATAAGATACGTTCAAGGTGAAATAAAAAGTTTATAAGAAATTTGATATCTGTACCATAGGGTTGGTTTCAAAACAAGTTTCGTAACTAGTATGCATTGTATATTATGTATATATTAGAGAAGTATTTTAGTTACTGACTTGTTTGTATGTGATATTAAAGTCTTTAATATTTTGTAATATTTGCAACTTAATCATTTTTTTTTTAAATCAAATTCATATTAAAATATATGATACTAATATTTTTATACATGTATTTATTTGGCGATAAACTTATTCGTTTATGCCAATACTGAATAATTTGACTTGACTTGATAAACCACAGTAAATCATTATGGTGTGTATCCAGACCAAGCACCCGAAGCATCTCATATAAAAACCCCGACCATGATCAAATAAGAAACTGAGTGTAGACCTTATATCAAGTTGGGGCCCTCGAAACTTTGCTTCCATAAACTCAGAACAATCTCTTCGTTACAATATTAGAGCTTAGAATTAACTGTTGACATTTACGACATTCCTAGACATTCGGATTTTGATCAGTAAAATGTCACATTTCCAGAAAGTTTTAAGACATACTAAAAATTCCTTAATAAACCATTAGCTACGCAATGACATTGCAAAAATACAATAGCAAAAAAAACCAATGAATGTTTGAATAATTTAACGCCACACAATGTTATTACCACTTTTCAGCTTACGACCAATTTAACGCATTAGGCCTCGGCAAATAAATAGTTCTATGATTTGAACAATATTACAAGCATGCAACACAGGTTACACGTATCATTGGACCTGATTTGTTTACATTACCAACATTTACTTATATTAAGACCAACAATTTTATCAGACTTTTATTTTTAGAGGATTTTTATAGCAAATCATTCCGCAACGGACTATATTTTTACTACCAACGAATGTTCTCACTGGTGGCGGGAATCTAATAGTTCCCACGGTTTTCAATCGTATACTGTAACGTATGTAAATCACTCCGCCGCTGCACATTGCAGACGATGACCTAATTATGTTGTATACAAACATTGATGCTATATATAGCTGGTGGGGGGAACTGAAATAGTTCTACGTACATATCGATCGGCCGATTAACGATGTTATCGCGGTAAGCGTTAAACGCACTAGTCAATTTCTACCGTGCTTTATATAAGACCTCATAATTTTCGTATCTATTATCCGATTTTGAATATTTAAAGCTTGTAATGAAGCAGAGATATATGTCTCTCTTTTAAACAACATTCAACACGATACCCTAATTAGTTAATCCACGGCGACGAGTAAGAATCCGTTCCGCGTAAAAGTAAGTTTAAAATATCCCGTTTTATACCAAATAAACGGTCGAAAATCATCAATTATTAATTTAATATTCGATCGATTTTGTTCGTTAAAGCTGGTTTTAAAAGCTAATACTTAAAGGTTTTATAAAATGTAAAACTTGTTTTTAAAGCATTAATCGGCCGATCGATATGTGGGAGCGACGCCATGTTTACACCTTTTACATACGTTAATATAGAGTGTCATTTAATTAACATGCGTGGTCATACGGAGAATAAACAGTCAGTTATCTTGACACTGGTCGAATTCTCCAAGTCGTTAAAAATGGTATTTGTAAATATCCCTTCATTGATGCTCAGCAGTTACTTAAGTAAGTTCCAGGTAACTGCTGGTTCTCTTGGTGTCTTTAGCAGCACAAATGTTTGAGTAAGGGTGGGCTTATCAGAACTGTGACATTAAATTATGATACAACCTGGATTCGATATTGGATTTAATGGCATCAGTACGCCGCACAGCAGTACTTTCAGTGCTTTGATTACATTTGTAAGCGACGAACGGACACAGGTTTCCAGAGTACTCTGGTTTTTCCTGGGCGAGTTGAATTGCAGTATCTCCTTTCATGCTGGCTTCCGTTTACCTATACGCATTGAAACTTTACAAAGATAGTTATGGAACAATATTTCATATTAATGGTGTATGTTACTATTAACATTGAACATAATGTGTGTACATGTATGACATTTATTTGGTACGCTATTTATTATGTCATCGGTTCGTATTACAACGACATCGCACGTTTATGTAATTTCATAAACTTATATACATGATATCTGTATTCACTAGTGTCTTCACCCAGCTGACTGAATAAACACAGGTCTGGTCAAGCAAATAGTGTTTTGTTTTATTATTTGAGTGTAGCATAGACCTTGTCTTGTTACATGTTTTAATAACTCCAAATGAACACTGAACAGCTTATACAGGTACATTGGAAAAGTTTTAAACACAACCTTATATTACTAAAGGATCAAATATGCGTTTTTTCTTACGACCTTGTAACACTACATGTGTATGATTTTACACTAACCAGTCCCTGAACAATTGGCAAGTTAATGAAAAACGCTGTCATAATTATTTGTTACTTGGTCGATCCTAGTATGATTATGCTTAACGCACATGGTCATACAAATTACACAAAAGTACGTATAACCACGTGCGTAGCGTCCATGACAATGGAAACTTTTATATAAGGCTAGTCGAAATTGTGTTTAACTGAAATGCAACACCTTGGCATTCGCTGTAACTACCTTTGTGTGTGCACAGAAACATATACCATCGCATTTCATGCTGGTTGTAACTTTTGTTAAACTAACCCTAGACGTGCATTTGTATTCGATGTGCACCAGCGTTTAGTTTCTAAACACTAACTAGTACATTCGGCAATCATTGACCAGTGTTAATTAAACTTTGTCGTGAAACAGGTCAATTACATAAATAAAATTATGTGAATACTTTAGCATGATTGTTAGATCAAGTTTGGAAGAAATTCATAGCATTCGACATTTCCAGTACTCGAACCGTGACATTGTTTCAGGTATAATGGAGCGCATATCAAAACACTACAAAGCTTAACAGCTTACATATTATGGCATTGTGGCATTTGCTTTCACTTTCAGTAATAGTGTAACGATAAAATTATTCTAAAAATCTCATTAGCTTGGTAAATATTCGTCGTAAGTTTTTCAAGGGTATTTTTGGTTTACTTTCGAATAATTGACATGCATTTATCTAACTATCAATCTTCCTCGTTATTTACTATATTTTGCTGAGAATCACAACGCCGTATTGGGACTATAACGAAGTGATTGGAACCACAAAGGTTAAAAAATAGGACATACGTCATCACAATTAACCTTACAAATGTCTACATTTAGCATAAAACATTTAAATATCAATAGTTATCGTATACATGTACTATTATAACTTGTAGCTATAACATGCATAATCAGGAAAACTTAAAACATAAAATTCACATTTTGGTCTGATCAACACTCTGACTGCACTTTTTGTGCGAGCTGTAAAATATCAGATTCGGATTTTATTCTGAATATTGTGCTTTTACAACAAAGCCTGGACATATCTGCATAACACTACATTCCCCGATTTATAAAATTCGAGCTTAGATGTTTCTAGTGAAGAAAAACACTCACCATTGTCAACAATTTTTGCCGATTGGCCCTATAACGCAAGCCGCATTGGAACATTTTGTACACATAACGAAATGTGGTGATGCCAGTGATTACCAGGCGTGTAACAGTGCGTTTAATCACAATTATTGTCTGACGGAAACAAAAAAGGGCACTCTTTGTCCAAGTGTTTAAACAATGTGAGAAACATCAATTAGTATTAAATTTATTAATATAGAATATCAAACTAACCTGGCATAAGGCCACATGACTAGTATTGAGTAATAAAGTTACTGTGATTTTCATCAGCCCGGGTGGCTCAGTTGGAAGAGCACCTGACTTGAAAGCGGGATGTCGCAGGTTCGAGCTCCGATCAGGGTAAATAAGATTTTACTAGATCTTACGATAGTGACGCCCAACGTGGAACTTAGGCAAATTTTGGCTAAGAACGCAAGTAGAAATCTGTCAACACAAAGTTAAATGCCGAGTATAGCCTTCATATGAGCGCCCCCCCACCCGTATTTGAACCCGGATCACCAGATAAGACGGCAAGCGCACTAACCATTGAGCTACGGGAGCACACTCGATCACATAATAGATCATATTTAGATTATATTCATTCCGTTGCTTACGGGGTTCAAAATGTTGCTTATGGGGTTTTACAAATAAAAAGGAAAAACAAAAGAAAACCCCACAATGTCAAGTCAGTGAGAACGTCCGTCCGTCTGTTTGTCAAAAATCTTCTTCCTGACATTACTTAAGCAGTTTCCAAGCCATGTTTATGACACGTGGTATGTTGATAGGGGGCAATGAGGGAGTTATGCACGTCTAAACATATTTTGATGCGGACAAAAATTTGGTTGCTATGGCGACAGAAAGAGTGAAAATATGTCCAAAATCTGGATCCTGTGATAACTCAAACAGTTTCCAAGCGATTTTTATGAAACTTGGTATGTTGGTAGGTGTCAATAAGAAGATTATACAATATTTTGATTCTGACAAAAAATTTAGTTGCTATGGATACGGAAATACTTTAAAATGTGGGATCCTGTCATAACTCAAACAGTAAACAAGCTAGGGCTATGCAACTTGGTATATGTAAAGGATTTTATAAGGAGTTTGTGTACACTTAAATATTTTTTATTTGGTGGTTGCTATGGATGAAGAAATAGTTGAATTACTTCCCTTTAACTGGATCTTTGTAGAAACAAAACATTGGCAATGCTAGGTTGACAATTTATGGTCTGTGCATAGAGAGCAATGTTTAGATGACACCTTTTAATTAATGTTTCACTTAAACAAACATTGTGGTTGCCATGGCAACAGAAGCATTCAAAATAATTTCAAGGTCATGGCTTCTCGCCTCTAGGGGACTTCTGTATTGCTGTAAAAATGTTTCCATTCAAGTTTCATGACAGTAAGTACTTTATTTGTGAATAATTTAAACTAATATTTCGTCATTTTGCACAATTCGAGCCGTACATGAACGGACCAACGGGTTTAGATATAATAACTGAAAACATTTCAAAGCTGGTTTTTATTTTCAACTTAATAATATGTACACAGTGAACCGTATCTTCTCATTCACCGATATTTGAATGTCTCTTTTCGTTTAGATGAATGCCATTCATTTCACCGATGATTGATTTTGTATCGATTTCCCCCGACGGCGAGTTCGGTTTTGGCGATATATCGATATCAATCGTGGGTTTGTGGTTCAAGTCACTTTGACTGAGTGGTTCTGCCATCACTTTGTCTGCGCATGCCTGGACGACCAAGAACGAATATCGGATGTCCTCGGATGTCGTCCGTTCTGCGCATATGGCCAGGCGCAGGAAGTAGATGTCACGTGCTATGGCGGGTATTAAATAAATTCGACCGTCGGCAACCAGTTCTTCGAGCAATTTTTCGCTCAAAACATTATCTCCCTGAAAACGTAGCACATGATTAGTATTTAGTTTTTTAAAATTTATTTTCTCCTACAAGTTGTTAAAAACACCTACCGACTACATAGGCGGTGTGTTTAGACCGTTCGCATCAAGGAACGGAAAATTAGATCCAAGGCCGCGCCAAAGTCGTGCAAAATGATACTGGTATTGCTCCATTGACGTTCTACCTAACAGCACATGTAACAGCTGTAGGGAATTTCTGCTTTGTCCGGTGTCAGGATAATGTGACGGGGTCGGTCGGTCGGTCGGTGATAGCAAAAGGAATGCATGTTGGTTTTATCTAGTTTACGAACAGTATAATAATTGAAGGTTCATACATAATTTACAAAGACTCAAATTCTGTTTAGAGCTGTTTTCAGCAAATTCAAAGCCCCATATTCACTACAGTATATACTGATATCGGACCAGTAGCCGAACAGTACCAGTATCCGAACGATCGTTATTTCTCCTCTCCTGTATCTCTTCAGAAGAGGGTTACTTGTTTGTTTTGGAGCTCTAACACATGAGTATGCTTCGTGTAAAGTGTATTTACCTAAATAAAAGTATTAACACAGAAATTTTACTTTCTTTATTACCCCACCCACTTTCTGTTTTATTTACATCTGAGGGATTCCGAACGACTCTCGTATGCGCGCACAAATCTTTCCCCATTGGCGCCTTTAAACCAGAGGACCTCTAAAAAGTTTCTTAAAATGTTTATTATGCATTAAAATAGCTTAATTGAAATAAATAAATCTTAAAAAATGGACAAAACCAAGAAATTTTACCGTTTGAAACGTGTATCAGATCTGCGCCACATGTTTTAGTCAATCAAGGGAAATAATCCTAAAATTATAATTTGCAAATGGGTAGATTAATCTCCCTTGATTAAAGAAAATTTTGTATTAGAGTGCCGTTATCATTTACGTGAATATAGTGAATATACATTGAGTAGCTGCTATGAATCTCATTTCATGATTATGAAAATTTACACTGATGATAAACTGTACCAAAGTGCTTCTCCGATGGATTGCACTATGTGTTAATTTAGTGCACGAGATGGTGTACGGTTCTAGTACGGTACGAGTCGGCAAATAGTCACACACATTTTGACAAGTGATGGGAAATCTAGTAAGGGTTATTTACATTCTTTAAAAAAATAGGTCATATTTTAGCTATAAATGTCGTTTAATCGGCCGATGAAGCATCTGTTCGGAAACTGGTACTGTAGACTAACCAATTAGCGCTAAATAGTGACCCCTTTGGAGTCCTTGTTTTAGGACGCATGCGCAGACGAGACTGGAGTTGTTTACATTTCTAGAAGGGGGAAAGGCTTAAGTTTATAAAATCGCCGATTATTTTTGTAAACAAACAGTTTTTAGAGTAAATTCAGTGCAAACCTCCATTTTTGTTGGCTACTGGTCCGATACAAGTAGTGTAATTATAAACAGTCAAGCAATTTTCTTTATCGGCAGCTTTGTAGAAGTGTGCTACGCAGCATGTTTGCCTTCCCCATACCCCCGCCCTCGCTATCCTAGCCCCGTATCAAGCCTGTGCCTATCCTCCGAATTCGCTAATCTAAAAAAAATGTTAAAAAAATAGGTTTGATTCGCTCTAACTTCTCTATGTATGTACAAGACCTTACCTTAAGTCTGAAACAGACCAGACCCATGATGACATCGGTCACAATTTCAAACCGACCATCGTCCAGCACCATTTGTTCAAACTCATGGGCCAATCGACAATGCTTAAATATAGAATAATTATATGCAGCAGATATCCTGTATTTTATCATGTACTTTTAGAACTTGTCAGAATACAATGAGATTATACTTATAAACATTGAGAATGAAATACTGTTGTGCGTTTTTAAACGTACTGAGTATATACACCAACACTTACGTTACGAATGTATTTCTGTATTCCTTCCACACCGTATGATCTCAGCATGAACCACAATTTCAAAGAACGAAACCTTCGTCCCAATGGAATCTGCCAATGCTATAAACACAGCAATACATTTTAGCTATGCATATATGACAATACCAATATAGATACTGTATAGCGGGTATATTTCGCGGGGGTCTAATTTTCGCTATATTCGCGGTTTACATCGATAGCGCAAAATCTAAACCCAGCGAAATATTTACCTCGTAAATATACAAATTTTACAAAGGGAGACAAGTCATGATTAAAAACATTGAAGAAGCAACCAGAAAAAAAACTTGATGACTTTGCAATAAGTGCGTCGGTTAAGCAAAATAGGGTAAATACGCCAATAAGACTAATAATAAATAACGAAATATAATTCGAAATTAAAATGTGTGTATACTCTTTGCATGTGTACGTACATCATGTTTTCTCAACGTTAAAGGTGTTAATTATAAGCAGGTGTATCAAACCTGTTGAATTTAACGATTTTATTTGCAAAACGTGTAAATGTTTGCCGAAAAGTATTTTGTCTGTGTACATTTTCTAATGATAGTTAACACGGCCATCGAACAAACCGTTCAGAATAACAGTATCTGCATATCTGAAGCGTTGATTTGATTTTGCGTGCATGAAAAATAATAACATAGCGTATCGTCAATTATAAATTGTCGGACTTGTTTAATTAATTATTAATTATGGACTATGATAGCAATATGGGACTTGTGAAAACGTGCGTATATTCGCAATTAATCAACACTAATTGTCATTACGCCCGGTTTTCTTACAATATTGCATTTAAGTTTTAAGCTTTATAAATTGCCGTTTTCAGCAATCTTACCTTACGTAAGATTGACCTCCAATTCCATGTTTACCAACCAGGTTTTAAATTCGCGGTCGAGGTAGTTTGCGCGAAATCAAGACACCGTGAATTCAAAAGGATCCAGATAACGCGAATAATGGACCCCGTGAAATATACCCGCTATACAGTAACTAGTTCATACATATTTTAACGTTTACTTATAATGATGCTGACCATAGTTCAACTAGAGATCGCTAAAACCTTCAATAGTTCAACTAGAGACCGCTAAAACCTTCAAGAGTTCAACTAGAGACCGCTAAAACCTTCAAGAGTTCAACTAGAGACCGCTAAAACCTTCAAGAGTTCAACTACAGACCGCTAAAACCTTCAAGAGTTCAACTAGAGACCGCTAAAACCTTCAAGAGTTCAACTAGAGACCGCTAAAACCTTCAAGAGTTCAACTAGAGACCGCTAAAACCTTCAAGAGTTCAACTAGAGACCGCTCAAACCTTCAAGAGTTCAACTAGAGACCGCTAAGACCTTCAAGAGTTCAACTAGAGACCGCTAAAACCTTCAATAGTTCAACTAGAGACCGCTAAAACCTTCAAGAGTTCAACTAGAGACCGCTAAAACCTTCAATAGTTCAACTAGAGACCGCTAAAACCTTCAATAGTTCAACTAGAGACCGCTAAAACCTTCAATAGTTCAAACTATGAACGAACCAACGCTAGATCGATTTTTCTCAAATTGATTCTTGAAACTACATAAATGCGAATTTTGTTTGACTACTGGAGAAAGCAGACATGGTGAGATAATCGAACCAGCACCATACTATAGTTAGCGATAACCCAGCAATAATGTATAATTGGGTTCGTGTCAGAGTTGATGTATAGTTCGAAGGTATTGACACGATCCTAACCTTTATGCATGAATATATTGCAAGGTTCTTGCGTTGAATATATCAATTTCCGCGAGCAAATCGTGCAATATCGGTCCTTAAGATTTGTGTTTGTAGTACACTTCGAGCGTCTTAATGATACTCAACAAGGAAATAATACGGGAAGGTCGAGGGTCGTGTCAAGTTCTTTGAACCATTCTAATACCCACCCTGTAGTCCGGGATGTTTCCCTCATTCTTATGTCGTAGATATATCGGGTCCACATTAAAGGCATCCACCAACAGTCGACTGTCTTGTATCCTAGAAATGTCATAAACTATTAGAGTGGTTGCAAAATAATCACCGCAACCTCCCTGTGCTCAATGAATAAGAAACAAACAACTTTTATATCTACATAATTATACCACCGAATACAAATTAAGGGCATTTTTAAATTGAATAAATCGATTTGTTAAAACGCAAAAAGTGACCTAAATATACACATTAACGTAAAAACAACTCGTATAGTTGTGTATTTTTATTTCCACATGACAGGACACATTAATTGCTTTGCATGTGCCACATGATCACTGCCGTTTAGAATTGTAATGAACTGAAGATCTCGTTGCATTTTGACTATTCTGCATTTGAATGTTTTTTTCTTTTCTGGTTTAAACAAAGAAATTTCATTTTAAGACTGCACTGACTTTGTTCTATGTGTAATATACATGTATTTGTCGAATGTTTATGCACTTTGTAACGTGCACCTTTTATAAGGAGAATTTTAATGTGGGATAAGTCTGTAAACAATGGCTGTTGCCCAATCCTATTTCGTTAGAAATAAACTAGAACATTATATATTTAAATCAAGATCCGCATGAGACCGTAGCTAAATGAAGGTTTGGAAAAAAAACCTACATGTCCGACCCTGTATTAGAATCACAGTATACATATCATATCATAGAATAAGCAAGTACTATTTTCATATTTTCAGAAAAAACGTTTTCTATAAATATGATTATATACATCTTTCCATGAATGCTGAAAGCATAGGCGGTCAGTACTGCCCAGTTAGGATAAGAATAAAGTGGTGCAGTGGTCGAATCCACTATCACTGTGTAAAACCGTGTAAAACCAGTCACAAAGGCTAATCAAGACATCTGTAATTTCAATGCTAAACTAAACTACTATATTCGCTTAACCTGTTCATACTACGTATATGGTTGTAATCTTATGTGTACACAGGAAGAGAAATGGCACTGTCACATTATCCTAACTGGACAGTACGTAGCTAATATGGTCATAAAACACTTCTCACAGCAAATTCAATTTTACCATTTGTCTACTCAGACAGAACATGCTGTGAACTGATCAGTACACTTGTCTCTATCCCATATCAGATATCTGACAAACTGATTTTTTTAATTAGTCAAATGCAAAGTTCCATGTGGTGGACAAGTGGTCCAGTGGTAAGAGCTACTGACTGCTGATCCGAAGGTTGTGGGTACGTACGATACCGCCTCTAGCCAGATTAAAACAGAAACACTTTTCACTGATTTCCACCTTACACAACATAACTAACTTACAGTCTTTCGGACAACACGTTAAGCGAGGTACCGTGTATGATGCTTTACACCAGGCACGTAAAAGAACACGGGATGCTTCTGGAACTGAGGCATATTGTGCGTAATGCACTATCCCCCCAAAACTAGAGTGAATTACCCCTTCTGGGGACCTCGCCCTTATGGATTTCCGGTGGCGAGGATAAATAAAAGCACATAAATCAAAAGTTCCAGGTACCAGTATGTAGCTTATACATTATACTAAGGGTAATATCACCAATGCAATCGTTACATACAATTGTTTCACAAGTCCGATTCATGACAAAAACACTAATTGCCAACCCAACCCATGTCTTTAGGTTGGGAGTGGTCGAGGGACACCACAGGTAGGACAGGTAGAAATATGTCCTTGCACAGATGAGTGTCCGGGTAAAGTTCTAGGAATTAAGGGTAGAAATATGTCCTTGCACAGATGAGTGTCCGGGTAAAGTCCTAGGAATTAAGGGTAGAAATATGTCCTTGCACAGATGGGTGTCCGGGTGAAGTCCTAGGAATTAAGGGTAGAAATATGTCCTTGCACAGATGGTTGTCCGGGTGAAGTCCTAGGAATTAAGGGTAGAAATATGTCCTTGCACAGATGGATGTCCGGGAATTAAAGGTGCTGCCTCATAGATCGGGCTAAAAATTTTGTATATCGTGATTTTTCAACCTTACCAAGTATTGATGTAATAGAAAGCCACTGACAATTGCTTAATGAAAGATTTGGTGCAAATAAGCAATTTTAACAACTCTCGAAATCGCCCACCGAGTATTTTTTTCTTGAAAAAAGCGCTAAGTTTCCTTCCAACATGCTTTGTGAATTATGTAATTCACACGTGATCGAACTGTAACATCAACAAAATACAGCGTAAACATCAGTGAGGTATTTGGTTCGATTTTCGATTCCTTTTCATCAAATGCGAACACTTTTCAGGCAATTTAAGTAATATTCTAACACGATCTGCGGATTAATCCATTAAACATAGAGCAGACAATGCCATGTATTATTACCGCAATAAAACATGGTATCAAATTGGCTGTTACTATTTACGCCCCGTATCACGTGACCTATTTATGAATGAATGAACGTAAACTTTATAGTAAATCTTTAACGGACCCGACTCCGACCGCGTGTTGCACAAGTATCCAGTGTTACAGCTACGACGCATCTATTTTTAGAAACTCCAATAAACTCTCGAAATTAAGATTCATAAAAACTTCTGATAATCAATTCATTTATATTTTTCATTTCATGAAATAGATACACTGCCCTACTCGTGTTATTAAAATTGTTTCAATGTTTAAAATGTGTTATTTCCTTTAGAAAATTACGAAGGTCGTTTTCATTAACGAGGGAGGTAATTGTACCAGCTAATAAGCCACTCAAGTTCACCGTGGAATTATGTTAAATGTCAAATGGGTGAAAATGCAATGCGCGCAGTTAAATACCGGGTAAAGTCTTAGGAATAAGGGTAGAAATATATCCTTGTACAGATGGGTGTCCGGGTAAAGTCCTAGGAATTAAGAGTATGTCATTGTACAGATGGGGTTCCGGGGATAATCCTAGGATCTCAGGGGGAGTATTATTTCCGATTAAAGAATGACACGTGTAAAGGTAAAATAAGATGTGGAAGGGGGTAATTTGAACATTGGCTTACCATAGTACAGACAGGTCGAACGAAATCAGCATCCATTTATGTGGATTCATTGAAAATGTTTGTGCGTACTAAAACAAAACGTTAAATATGATAACTCCGTTGCCATGGCAACAGCGTGATGACTATTCCAAATAAAGAAAATATCATAATTATAGTTACACGTTTTATTTAGGATAATGGAACATGTTACTAAATGAGAAGTCGTTAATCAACAAACAAGGCAATCATTCGTGAAGAGAAACGTAATATCTTCAATTCAGTTAACAATTTCCATAGTGAAACAATCCATCGATTTAAACAACTCCGCTGAATAATTATATAAACAATCTCCATGACAGCTGCTCATTAGTGTCTCTTCTATTAGATACACAGGGGCGTGGTACTATCTAGTAATTGAATGTCACTACATTAACACTACGTTAATCACTGATCTTATCTATATAGTACGGAATTCGATTCAAGCCATCGCCTTAAAATTGTGGCAATCTATAACGCGAGATCAAAGAACGTACGATGAGGAAACGAACACGACAGTATGATGACGGAAATTCGAAAGTAAGATGACGAAAGTACGATGACAAAAATACCAAAGTACGACGATGTTGAAAAAGCGAAAAAAGTACAATGGCGGAAAAACGAAAGTTCGATGACAGAAACACGAAAGTACGATGACGAAAACACCTTAGTACAGTGACGAAAACACCTAAGTACGGTGACGAAAACACCTAAGTACGGTGACGAAAACACCTAAGTACGGTGACAAAAACGCGAAAAAACGTAAGAACGATGATTTACTATCGTAGTAAATTTGCATCATCGTACTCTCGCGTTTTCGTCATAGTAGTTTCTTATTCACGTTTTTCGTCATTGTACATTGTTGTTTTTATCATTGTACTTTGGTGATCTTGCGCTAAAGATTGACACATTCAAAGACGATAAGTACCTCTACTCCTTTCATATAATGCCTGAACTCAGGACAAACAAAAGCACTTCCGGCGTACGCAGCGTCTATATGTAGCCACATGTCGTTTTCTTTGCCTAGAAATATAGATTTGTATAGGCTATGTTTTGGCGCTTACTATAATCTGGTCTGGTTGGAATATCTGAGCATGTCTGGGGTCTACATACGGGTGTGTGAAGCTGGCAGTCCATTGTCAAATGTCCATTCTAGCTGTCCATCATTGAATTAGAGATTGTTCTCTAATTCATTATTGGACAACTGTCCACTGTTCATTCTAGCTGTCCATCTAATTAAATATGCTGGACAACCGTCCACTGTTCATTCTAGCTGTCCATCTAATTTATTATGCTGGACAACTGTCCACTGTCAATTCTAGCTGTCCATCTAATTAAATATGCAGGACAACTGTCCAAAGTAGCTGTCCATTCTGAATGTCCATCCTGGCTGTCCATTCCTATATCTGTTCAACTGTCCATCTGTATTAGTCATCGCTGTATTTATATAAAAAATATACCAACTGGCCATTGTAGCTATCCCTTCTGAATGTCCATTCTGGCTGTCCATTCCTATAATTGTTCAACTGGTCAACTTTGGTATTTGCTTTTATATCACAAATATACCAACTGTCCAATGCAGCTGTCCATTCTGGCTGTCCATTTTGGCTGTCCATTCTGAATGTCCATTCTGGCTGTCCATTCCTTTGATTGTTCAACTGGTCATCTTTGGAATTTGCTTTTATATCACAAATATACCAACTGTCCAATGCAGCTGTCCATTCTGGCTGTCCATTCTGGCTGTCCATTCTGAATGTCCATTCTAGCTGTCCATTCTGACTGTCCATTCTGGCTGTCCATTTTGGCTGTCCATTCTGGCTGTCCATTCTGAATGACAATTCTGGCTGTCCATTTTGGCTGTCCATTCTGGCTGTCCATTTTGACTGTCCATTCTGAATGTCCATTCTAGCTGTCCATTCTGAATGTCCATTCTGGCTGTTCATTCTGGCTGTCTATTCTGAATGTCCATTCTGGCTGTCCATTCTGGCTGTCCATTCTGAATGTCCATTCTAACTGTCCATTCTGGCTGTCCATTCTGGCTGTCCATTTTGGCTGTCCATTCTGGCTGTCCATTCTGAATGACCATTCTGGCTGTCCATTTTGGCTGTCCATTCTGGCTGTCCATTTTGACTGTCCATTCTGATGTCCATTCTAGCTGTCCATTCTGGCTGTCCATTCTGAATGTCCATTCTGGCTGTTCATTCTGGCTGTCCATTCTGAATGTCCATTCTGAATGTCCATTCTGGCTGTTCATCTAATTAGATATGCTGGACAACTGTCCAAAGTAGCTGTCCATTCTGGCTGTCCAAACTGGCTGTCCATTCTGAATGTCCATTCTAGCTGTCCATTCTGGCTGTCCATTCTGGCTGTCCATTCTGGCTGTCCATCTAATTAGATATGCTGGACAACTGTCCAAAGTAGCTGTCCATTCTGGCTGTCCAAACTGGCTGTCCATTCTGAATGTCCATTCTAGCTGTCCATTCTGGCTGTCCATTCTGGCTGTCCATTCTGGCTGTCCATTCTGGCTGTCCATTCTGAATGACCATTCTGGCTGTCCATTTTGGCTGTCCATTCTGGCTGTCCATTTTGACTGTCCATTCTGAATGTCCATTCTAGCTGTCCATTCTGGCTGTCCATTCTGAATGTCCATTCCGGCTGCCCATTCTGAATGTCCATTCTGAATGTCCATTCTGGATGTTCATTCTGGCTGTCCATTCTTGCTGTCCATTCTGGCTGTCCATTCTGGCTGTCCATTCTGGCTGTCCATTCTGGCTGTCCATTCTGGCTGTCCATCTAATTTATTATGCTGGAAACTGTCCACTGTCAATTCTAGCTGTCCATCTAATTAAATATGCTGGACAACTGTCCAAAGTAGCTGTCCATTATGAATGTCCATCCTGGCTGTCCATTCCTATATCTGTTCAACTGTCCATCTGTATTAGTCATCGCTGTATTTATATCAAAAATATACCAACTGGCCATTGTAGCTATCCCTTCTGAATGTCCATTCTGGCTGTCCATTCCTATAATTGTTCAACTGGTCGTCTTTGGTATTTGCTTTTATATCACAAAAAAACCAACTGTCCAATGCCGCTGTCCATTCTGGCTGTCTATTTTGGCTGTTCATTCTGAATTTCCATTCTGGCTGTCCATTCCTTTGATTGTTCAACTGGTCATCTTTGGAATTTGCTTTTATATCACAAATATACCAACTGTCCAATGCAGCTGTCCATTCTGGCTGTCCATTCTGGCTGTCCATTATGGCTGTCCATTCTGAATGTCCATTCTAGCTGTCCATTATGACTGTCCATTCTGGCTGTCCATTCTGAATGACCATTCTGGCTGTCCATTTTGGCTGTCCATTCTGGCTGTCCGTTCTGAATGTCCATTCTGGCTGTTCATTCTGGCTGTCCATTCTGAATGTCCATTCCGACTGTCCATTCTGAATGTCTATTCTGAATGTCCATTCTGAATGTCCATTCTGTCTGTCCATTCTGTCTGTCCATTCTGAATGACCATTCTGGCTGTCCATTTTGGCTGTCCATTCTGGCTGTCCATTCTGAATGTCCATTCTGGCTGTCCATTCTGAATGTCCATTCCGGCTGTCCATTCTGAATGTCTATTCTGAATGTCCATTCTGAATGTCCATTCTGGCTGTCCATTCCGGCTGTTCATTCTGGCTGTCCATTCTGAATGTCCATTCTGGCTGTCCATTCTGGCTGTCCACTCTGGCTGTCCATTATTGCTGTTCATTCTAAATGACCATTCTGGCTGTCCATTTTGGCTGTCCATTCTGGCTGTCCATTCTGGCTGTCCATTCAGAATGACGGCCAGAATGGACATTCAGAATAGACAGCCAGAATGGACAGCCAGAATGGACAGCCAGAATGGACAGCCAGAATGGACAGCCAGAATGGACAGCCAGAATGGACAGCAAGAATGGACAAAATGGACAGCTAGAATGGACATTCAGAATGGAAAGCCAGAATGGACCGCCAGAATGGACATTCAGAATGGACAGCCAGAATGGACATTCGGAATGGACATATAAAATGAACATTCAGAATGGACATTCAGAATGGTCAGCCAGAATGAACAGCCGGAATGGACATTCAGAATGGACAGCCAAAATGGACAGACAGAATGGACAGCCAGAATGGACAGCCAGAATGGTCATTCAGAATGGACAATCAGAATGGACAGCCAGAATGGACATTCTGAATGGACAGCCAAAATGGACAGCCGGAATGGACAGCCAGAATATGCATTCAGAATGGACAGCCAGAATGGACAGCCAGAATGGTCATCCAGAATCGACAGCCAGAATGGACATTCAGAATGGACATTCAGAATGGACATTCTGAATGGACAGCCAGAATGGACATTCTGAATGGACAGCCAAAATGGACAGCCAGAATGGACATTCAGAATGGACAGCCAGAATGGACAGCCAAAATGGACAGCCAGAATGGACAGCCAGAATGGACATTCAGAATGGACAGCCATAATGGACATTCAAAATGGACATTCAGAATGGACAGCCAGAATGGACAGCAAAAATTGACAGCCAGAATGGACAGTTGCATTGGACAGTTGGTATATTTGTGATATAAAAGCAAATACCAAAGATGACCAGTTGAACAATCATAGGAATGGACAGCCAGAATGGACATTCAGCATGGATAGCTACAATGGACAGTTGGTATATTTTTTATATAAATACAGCGATGACTAATACAGATGGACAGTTGAACAGATATATGAATGGACAGCCAGGATGGGCATTCAGAATGGACAGCTACTTTGGACAGTTGTCCAGCATATTTAATTAGATGGACAGCTAGAATTGACAGTGGACAGTTGTCCAGCATAATAAATTAGATGGACAGCTAGAATGAACAGTGGACGGTTGTCCAATAATGAATTAGAGAACAATCTCTAATTCTAATTCAATAATGGACAGCTAGAATGGACATTAAACAATGGACTGCCAGCTTCACACACCCTCTACATACACTAAAACACATATTAGCGTCTGCGTAGTTTCAAGATGGCTCAGATTAAACGAGAACAAAAGTTGTTTCGACCATAACTTAACCACGGACAGTTTTCGCAGTCACTAAATGATCTATTGTGACTATGGTTAGCGCCAAAACCCAGCCATATTAAGCTGCATTCGTTTGATTTTTTTGTAAACACATTTGTACATGTAGTATACTCAGCCACTGGGGTATAGAACAGAGCTATTGGAATGTTAGACATACTGTTGTTTATTTCATTACGTCGTTAAGCTTATCGCAATTCAAGAACTCGCTAGACGTGTTGAGTTGAAGTGTGATGTGTATTCCTACAATAACATTGTCTTGATTCACCTACATACTCAATTTTATTTAAAACATGATTACACTTGCAACGTTGACGTTTTTTATGGGTGGCAATCGAAATCAGGTATTTATTTTTAAAAACGACAAAATCAAAAACATAACAAACACATTTCAGGAAAAAGAGCATCTTTAATTCAAAAATCAAATTAGTCACTGAAGCAGTTACAAGACATTGCATTCGTACCATCCCTCTTACCAAAATAATCAGTAACGCAACCTTATGCTTTTAACATTGATAAAATGTCAATATAAGATCGCATGCCATACAAGGTAAGTATGTATGTGTCCAGAAAATAATAATTTGTAATGTATAACTAGCGATAATAAAATTGGTTATCTGATTTCTAAATAATTAGTAAATTATTCTGTAGCTGTGATATCATTTTGGCTGAAGAAAGACAACTGCGTTACACTTTAACGTTCGGCTAAAATCTGATTACCTCCCTTACTACCACATACTTCATCCCTGGACCCATGGAGGCAGCTTTTCTTATTGAGACGGATAAAGAGCAAACTTCTTGAAAGATGAAGTATATTAACTATGCAACTTACATATAGGACCAAGCTCATCTAGATTATCGAAGGCACATGACCCAGTCGTTCCAAGCGAGGCACATAACTATCAAACAATAAGAATATGTCATGGTTTGTAAACATTTGTGATTCTTGTTGCATATGTGTATGTCACAACTTCAACGGATCTCGACGTCAGAACAATCCGATTACCGAGCTGCTCTGTGCTGATATTTATTACGCATCTTAGTGGACAAGTTAAAATTTTTGACTTAGGTAAAACAAATTCCGATGTGCTTATTTTCCACATATTGAAGACCATGTTTTCTCAATAGTTATAGTATCTCTCTAAACAATGCATAAACACTATGTAAGAAATTAATATTCTTAATTGTATGACATGTATTTAGCAGACACACATTAAAAAAAAAAAGTCTTAGTTTTCTAATGTTTTATAAATACCGATCCTGATATCATGGTCACGAGCAGTTTGGATAGTTTCATGACGTAAACTATTCCGACAAGAAACCAATACTATGTACATAATCTCCAAAATGGCCATTTGGCAATAAATTAATGAATCGAAATGTATGAAGATAAGGTCGGTGCGTACAAAAGCGTATGAAGATGAGGTCGGTGCGTACAAAAGCGTATGAAGATGAGGTCGGTGCGTACAAATGCGTATGAAGATAAGGTCGGTGCGTACAAATGCGTATGAAGGTGAGGTCGGTGCGTACAAGAGCGTATGGAGATGAGGTCGGTGCGTACAAATGCGTATGAAGATGAGGTCGGTGCGTACAAATGCGTATGAAGATGAGGTCGGTGCGTACAAATGCGTATGAAGGTGAGGTCGGTGCGTACAAGAGCGTATGGAGATGAGGTCGGTGCGTACAAATGCGTATGAAGATGAGGTCGGTGCGTACAAATGCGTATGATGATGAAGTCGGTGCGTACAAAAGCGTATGAAGATGAGGTCGGTGCGTACAAATGCGTATGAAGATGAGGTCGGTGCGTACACATGCGTATGAAGATGAGGTCGGTGCGTACAAATGCGTATGGAGATGAGGTCGGTGCGTACAAATGCGTATGAAGGTGAGGTCGGTGCGTACAAGAGCGTATGGAGATGAGGTCGGTGCGAACAAATGCGTATGAAGATGAAGTCGGTGCGGACAAAAGCGTATGAAGATGAGGTCGGTGCGAACAAAAGCGTATGAAGATCAGGTCGGTGCGTACAAAAGCGTATCAATACAGTACATGGTTAATCGAAATTTTACGAATATTAAAACGAACAGCTTAATGTACACTAAACAAAACCAAACAACAATCTTACGAAGAACGGGATTTTTCCAGCCGCCTTGTCTTTTTCTACAGCTTCCCTGAGTGTTTCTGCTTGAAGACTAAACTTCTCATCTGTAGGTAGTTTCACCATAGAAACGGAACCTAGTAATCCTGATCGATGAACTGAAGAATTGCCCTGAATATGCGATCAATACTCCTTAGAATAATAAGGTTCTAACTACAAAATTGAATCTGAGAAAAAAACTTTTAAAAAAGCAAACGCTGTCGGAAAACTTCTATTTTCTTTGCGACGAAAAACTGTCTCTTCATATTTTCAAAATAGGTTTATTGAAAGCGCATTGTATTGCAGATATGTTCTGATGTATAGGTCCTGTAAGGTACATGTAGTAAGTCATTGTGTTCGTTCTTGCCATATGTATATATTATTTTGTAAATCTGCCATATTTATATGTTATTTGTAAATGACCTAAGGTAATAATGTTCTTACCTTTTATGCCATTACACTTTGAACTGGTAAATCATTAAGAAAACCAGGTAAAAGTCCTTAATTTGAATAATATCATTCTTGTTTTACAACTAAATCATATCAGTTGTGATGTTACTTGTAAATCCCTCACTACACACATATCGAACCTTGCAAAAATGACCTTACCTGATCGGAACAGTATCCAACAAGTTTAGACAAGATGGTCACTTCATCAAGCTCTGAGTATTGTTGTTTTAGTTTAGTCACCATTTTAGTTCTGGCAGCCATCAGACACAACAGAACTGATTCGCTTGCAGTTGTCTGTAAATAATTGAGAATAAATCATAACTTACATCGGGTATAGCATAAGTATTATCTAATTTGGATAACAGTTTCTGTTGAACCATAAACAGAGCGGGCAAACATTATCTGGTATGATGAAACAGCTTATGACGCAGTTAGTTTATAATAATATATTTCAGGTCGAATTTGAAAAAAGTTTGTCTAACTTATATTAATGACTATCGACACTTCATATCCATCGCCACAGGGGTATGAGAGGATAGAGGCCAGTTTCCAGCTTATGATGAACGGCTTACAAGGGTATCCCTGGTATCAATTACATTCCGCATTTGAAGCGGACGCTCTACCACTAGGCTATCGAGGAGGCGGTATGAAGCAGTTGGTTTAGTGCTAAACACTTTCGTTGTCATATAGGGACCACACGAGCACATCCACTTATTTGTTGCCTAGATACAGTCACTGTTGTAAACTGGTATAAAACTAATTCAGAATGGTTTAGGTAATAAAATTATGTTATTCATAAAAAAAATGCCATGACACAATATGATTATAATATATAACATAATTATGCATTACCGATTTCACGACATAATCAGAATGAATGTACGTTTAAACACTGGCACTCAACCAGAGAAACAATTTTATAAATAGCTCAAGCCTATAATCATATTTATAGCGGACAATACGCAGGCCGCAAGGCCTGCGGATGTCGTTCCGCTTTACGATAACACGTGTGCACGTGGTTTGGTCAGAGTTTGAATTTACTAATGGATCTAAAAAGTTGTCTTAAAATCCCGCACTGAAGCAAAGATACTAGAAAATGGCTACTAATAGAATAACAAAAAAATTAAAATGCGATATTCGGCAGCTCATAAATTTTCTTTTATTTTTTAATGATGTTTAAAAATATTCCAAAAACTAGCGTAGGTCCCTGTCTAGAAAAGAAAAGATAATAATTATCAGTCTTCCATGGTTGCTATGCAACCAATCTTTTTATATGGGGAGGGCTATTTCCTAATATTTGGACACAAAAAAGGCAGCCATTTTTTTGCCCACTTCGGAAGGAAATTTTAACATTTTCAGTGCATAAACGATGCTACAAACTGTTATGAGACACATGATTACTCTGAGATAACGAAGTAAGCCGAGCGGGAAATGTTCATATGCGCGAAATATCAACCAATCTTAAGAAAATCTAATGAAAAAGACACAAGTTTCGGATATTTCCCATCGCAAAGTTTGCAATACAATTAATTAATTAAAGTCCGTTTCGGGTATTTACGTATCTAGACCGGACGGTGATAATCCCCATCGTAGTTGTAGGTTATTGTAAAGAAAGTAAAACAAATGCATTTTCGTAATTCCTCACCGAGATGTAATTAAAAAATCCCTCCAAAATCGTCAAAAAATATTCGCAGGATGAAGGTCGCGAAAACTAATTACATGTTGTTGTTGTCGTTATTGGATACAATAAAACCCGTAATTTTCCGTCCAAATCTCTTTTATGTTGTGACGATTTGCAGGGTTTATTTAACGAAAAAAGGTGATTAAGATTAAAGATGTTTGATATTTAATCGTAATATGATTAATTGAAATGAAAATAGACTTTTCTTTTGAACAAAAGTACTATCTGATATGCTCATGCAACCCACTAAAAAAAGATAAAATATCAAATAAGTCCTAGAAATCAGTTGTTATCTGTGTTTGTATCTAATTATTCATTTTTAAATTAGTTACCCCTGAATTAAGTAGACCTAGAATTAAACAAATTCAAAAACGTGTATTATTCGTGTTCATTCGGACTGACAAACGATAGCAGGTTTGTATCGTCTTTCGTTACTTTGTACCCAATATTTCGTATCAAACCGCTATCGCGCGCTTTCTTGTGCAACAAACCGCTTCGATAGGTTGCATAGACGTAGGAAAGCGCTCGGTAGCGCCTTTTGGAAACGGCTTGCTCCAGATTCGTAACTTCGTAACAATTTTTTGTGAAGTTATGCATCACCAAAAAATCCAGTACTAGATGAGCATGTTACAAATAATGTAGGACAACTGACATCGTCCGCTACATATGCTGTGCATTAGTTCATATTAGAATAGATTATAGGCCACAGCTATTAAGAGAGTGTCTAGTCAAGTGCCAGTGGTTCAAAACATACATTTATGAGCGGCATCCACTATAGCATATACCTCTGTTCAACAACACAATGTATTATCCTATAATAGTCAATACTAATATTTCTACACAGTAGAGCTTTAACCTCTCGATCTCATCCTTCATTTGCACATACACAGCGATGTATCTTTAAACAGGTTGCATTTTATGTGAGAACATGTACCTGAATAACGCCCCCGCCTTTGCCTTGTTGTTGATGGAGAAATTGTTTCGGCAGTCCAATCATCTTGCCCAACCAGTTTGTAGTGATCATTTCTAGCTCCGTACATGCCGGACTTGCAGCCTAGTGAAAGCAACAACATGTTTACTTATGTAATAAGAAGCTGTGTGTATGCTCTTCGCCGGAATTTAGTTTCTACTTTGAAGAAACAAGTACTGTAGCTTTGATTCGGACAACTTTAACTGTAACGAAACATATCGAATCATCTTCTTAAAGCATTTTTCAGAAGACAACAGTCAGAGTTAATCACATTGCCTTGAACTGGATTTTGCTAAACTAGTTTACTTCTGGTGGGTACATAGATTCAAGAATATAACTGCATTGTGGAGTCACAAGCTGATTGATTGTCCCGAATCCAATATGTAAATGGTCATTATGTTGGCTTTAACCAATAGCTAGTTACAAGGGAAAGACATTTAAAAACTCAATAAACAAAGGAAAACTGTAACTCTAAGTATTACCCAAGAAAATCCTATGCACCCAATGGCGTCAGACAACATGTCACCAAGAATGGATGGAAAGGAATTTCCGGCAGCATAGTAACCATGAAAATGTGGGCTGTGCCAATGTGTTATCTGAAAAATATATATATTTAATAATGTATCATTGTCCGGGCTTTGTAAAGATGCTGTAGACAGTTATCGTCCGTCTAACATTGACCACATGTCATTTCTATCGGCGGTGGTTCAACTGGACGACTTGCATAGACAATGCTGAATATTTTACCTAGTATGCCAATATCGACTTGATGCCCACCGGTCCTGCTTAATAAACCTTGTACACTTGTAAATCGTACGCTATTAAAGGAACGTGGTTTATACCACGTAAAGGAAGCAACTAGGGTAATACTTTACGCACGCAGTGAACAATTTTCCTTCTAACCGAATCTGATGACAAACGTTTTTTAGCTTCGCTATTTTCAATAGGTACATGACCACTTGTTACGTTTGAAAAAATATACTTTGCTACAATTATGATAATGGCAGTATTATAAAGTATAAACAGGTACATACCCCTGGCATAATGACTCGTTCAATATCCTTCATAACTTCTGAGAAATCCTCAGCTTTTTCTGGTGCTTCTTGTGGTATCAAATCCTGGAAATATGCATAGAAATAATATCTTGTTTTGACAATGTTCATACCTTCAATGTCTCCCCTCCCTACAAAATACTTGCCAATGACCAAGGGACCAGTAATAGCATACTCTTCAGCAGTAAGTTGAGAACCTCTCTACATGTGAAGGATATAATCGTATCGTGTGACACAGACCTGTCAAACCCGAGAATCAACCCGAATATTAGGGTGATAATAAGGAGTCCTACTAGTTCGCTAGCAGTGCTTTTGTGGAGACTGCATGCTACCAGAACTAGTGTCTTGTACCAGAACCGCATGAGGTTACAATATAATTACAATCCAGTCTGTGTTAACGATCACCGGCAAAGAAAGGGATTCATAAAGTCATGCATGCATTTAACTTTCAAAGACAATGAGTGTTATCTCACTTTTCAGACCATACGTTTATAAATGATATTATCCTGCTAAGAGGGGCCACCTGTCGACACGACATGTTGTCCTGTTTCCACCGGTGGTCGTTACAGACAGGGGTGATTGTGTACTCCGTAGTTACCTGTAAATATCCTGGCTGCACTCTATGCACAACCGGTCTGTTACGAAGAGTTTCCAGGTAATCTGCAATATAGTCTACCATCTGCCGACCGTACGTTCGAAATTCATCGGCGTCCATTGTAGATCTTAAGATAAACGCAACTTATCACACACGCATTATTAAGATATCTGTTCCACTAATTTGACTCATGCAGCATGAAGAATGATGTTTGTATTTGTGTTATTACCCTAGGACCACAACGCTGTTTACATTCAATATCAAGTTAATACTCAATCATCGAACTAATAAAGTAAAACGTTTTAGATGACTGTTTTAAATTTAAATTCTGGTGTTCTTATAACAATTTTAATCCATATTTATTCAATTCTGCAGACATTTCTTTACCCATACCCTTTTCAATAGTTTCCGGTAATAAATAACTCTTTCTTTTCTACTCATTAACGGGCAATGCATTGCCATTGCAAGCGTATTAATCAAAAATTGATTGATGCAAATTAACAAGTTTTAATGCTTGAACTGATATTTTGATAGAATAAATGGTACATACGAATATAGCTGTCGATGAGGTTGTAATACAAAAATTATAACCAGGTAATACAAACACTATACAATTTAACAGGTACAATTTATATAATATAAAGTTCAGCTAGAATCTGTTCTGTGACCATCTATATGCGTCTCACCAGTTTGGCCGAACTTAATGTCCAAGTACAGATAGTTCTAAATAGTTATCAATACATGTAGAACATTTCTAGTTTATCTTAGTTTGTCCAGATAAGTAAATGGTCACGTGACCTCCATGTTATCCAATCCCAGAAAATAATTGACTGTCTTTTCGGGTCGTCAACATGAAGTAGATAGTATTAAAGTACTAGCATGTACATTGGTATTTATAAAGCTTACACTCGAAATTTAACAAATGAAAATTGCAAATACTAAGAAATGGGATCGATGAAATTAAGTAATACAAATTGTACCCTTGAATACGCAAAAGGGTAACTTTGAAAGTCAGATAAAAATAAAGCAAAATTACGAAGAGCGAACCATCCATATCCCAAAAAATGGATATTTCAAGCAAGCCTATATATTCACCCCGCAATGAATGGCATGCTGTGAACTGTGGATTTCGTTCATATAGGCAATATATCCCTTAACTTCCATGTACTTTGGTTCTACAATCGGAATGTTTTTATGTTTTTTTGTCCCATTGCGGGGTAGAGTAATAGGCTTGCTAGAAATATCCATTTTTGGGGATATGGATGGTTCGCTTTATGTGTGTGGCAAGGCGTGGCGCCGTTTTTGTGCGGCTTTGGATTGTCTGTGCGCCACCGTATTTAAATTATTTAATACAGTCAGTCCGTTTAGTTTTGTGATAAGGGTTTGCTTTGATTACTGAACAGATGCGAAAATCCCAGATTTTCTGAGACATCTGACATTTTAATCAGAAATGTTTATCACAACGTCGTAAGCTGTCTCTGCTCGTATATCTATTAATGTGGGTCAAAATGTCTATAGTAATATACGACGACATATCTCACCTAACCAGATTTCCTGAACTATATCCTAACTATAGTGTATCACATAGGCGGTTCCAAGGGGGGGGGGGGGGCGGACCCGGCGTACGCCCCCCCCCCTAAAATCGCCGGAGCCTAGGTAATTTATCATATTTAGTATGTAAGAACAATATAGATATTCATTTTTTTTCGCTCGCTACGCTCGCGTCAATAAAACAATAGTTAATTCATGGATTATGGATTATTCACAAGATATGGGACTGATTGGTAGCATGGTGCCAAACATCGGCTGCAAAGATCCCGAGATTCTTGCACATTAAAAATGTCTGATAAATCATAAAAGATTAGTACAGCTGACGAATTCCGTGGTACTTTTAAAGAAAGTCACGAGGCAGAAAGCCACTGGACCCCTTAGTCGCCGGATTCCATGTATTTGACATTTCCACTTAAACAAAAACTGACGTCCTGGAGTTCGCAGGGTATGCTGCTCAGATAGACATTATTTTTTTTTCTTCGTGACGTATTCACAGCAGCTTTATATCTGTGAATATTATCCAGTCGAGTATCGTAAGTCCTGGCTATGCTGCTCATATAAACAACGATTTTTCTTGCTCGCTTCGCTCGCTATAGAACTACGTAAATTCAAAGACATTTTTCGATTTACCAATGAGTTTGTTAAACACTGATTTTTTTCCAATTCTTACAATTACTAACGTTATATCATTGAATATTACCAAGTAATAAGGTTGTTGTGTATGCTGCTGAAATAGATAATTGCATTTTTTCTTATTCGCTGCGCTCGCACAACCATTATCAGTTAACTTTGTCAAGTAGGGAATGAGTATGAGGGATATGCTGCTCAAATAATTAATGCATATATTTTTGCTCGCCTTGCTGTCACATTAACTTTATAAATGAATTTTATAAGATAAAGAACGAAATTGTGTGGAATACTTCTCAAAGATACTTTTTTTCTAGCGCGCTTCGCTCGCACATTTTTTTGAGGGGGGATATCAATACATGAATGTACGCCACCCCCCCCCCCCCCTAACGCAAAATCCTGGATTCGCCCCTGTATCACATTCATATAGCACATGTCACGGGATTCATTACTTGGTATCTAAGTGTAGTTACATTCTTGATCCCATCTCAGTATGTTTGGTACGAATTCATCGGTCGTTTACCACTTATAGTTGATCATGTATAGTTGATTCACTTTTCAAAATTGTGCCGAATGTTCCAATCTTGCGCTCACGGAATAGTTGTCACATGACTACACGTCACAACTACGTCATTAGTACCAAAGAGGCGTTCTTGTTTGAATCAGCTATTGTAGAAGATCATTATTACACTTTACTTTCAGTTTGTTACATACAATTTATTGTTGTTTGTATTTTTCTTAAGCTTCTTGTATTAATGTATTGCCTATTTGATCGCATGCTTTTCTGTGTATGTGCACAGTACCTAATAGTTAAGGCGACGAACAGATCATATTCATTATGCTAATAAACTAAATTGAAACTACAAAATGTATAAAAGTATGTACAGGATGATCCATTAATTCCACACATTATTACACGATTATAACTTTAACATCTTTAAAGTTATTATATTAAAGAAAACATGTAATTGCAGAGTATATGTGTAAATTTCGTTCTGATCTAAAACGAATGTTCAACAATAATATCCTTATCTAAAGCAAATGCTCAATGTGACCATTTTCTCTGAATTGCGTTTCAATCTGTACATAACGTTGTTGCATGCAGCTTAGGTTGAACCCGTCTCTTTTCCCGACCAATCGAATGTTTCATTTCATTTGACTTATCAAACAATATTCCTTCTTGAAAACAGTATTAGGACACACTTAGCAATTATTTTAAAAATTAAATCGCAGCTTTTCCTGATTCATAATAAAGTTTTATGATTTCTGAGTTTCGGACATCTTGGAAATACTAAAGTTATATGACGCAATGTAAATTACTTTTTCATTTAAGCAAAACTATGTATTTATTACCTTTCCAACAATACCAAATTTATACGTTTAAGTATAAAATATTGAAATACTAATGTGCGGAATAATTGGATCACCCTGTATGATGTAATTATATAGTCACAAGCATGTCACATGTGAATATCTATTAAAATGATGCAAACAAGTACGTTCGCGTGATTGTTGTGTAGTTTATTCTTAAATTCTCATCCTTTGATTTGTTGAATCTGTGCTAGAATGACCAATCACACGGCTTGTTTATAAGAATGTTAACCAATAGCATACATTCTGTATGGTCACTATGTCCACTACTGGTATCGGACCAGTAGCCGAACAAAAATGGAGTTTTCTCTGAATTTGCCTCTTAAAACTATGTGTTTACAAAAATGATCGGCAAGTTCTATACTTAAGCCTTTCCCTCCTTCTAGAAATGTAAACAACTCCAGCCTCGTCTGCGCATGTGTCCTAAAACAGGGTCTCCAAAAGGGTCACTATTTAGCGCTAATTGGTTAGTCTACAGTACCAGTATCCGAACAGATGGCTTCATTGGCCGATTTAACGACTTTTATAACTCAAACATTAATAATTTTTATTTTAATGAATGTAAACAACCTTTACAAGATTTCCCGTCATTCGTCAACATGATTGTGTGTGGCTATCCGTCGACTCGTACCGTACTAAAACCGTACACCATCTCGTGCACTCAATTATCACATAGTGCAACGCATCTGGGAAGCACTTTGGTACAGTTTTTCATCAGAATAAATGTTCATAATCATGAAATGAGAGTCATATCAGCTACATTTCTTAATCAGGTTAATGATTACAGCGTTTTAAAACGATTTTGAAATCATGTGAGAATAATCTTACTATTTTTGTTGTAAATTATGATTGCATGAATTATTTTCCTTGTTTGACTAAAAATGGCGCGAATCTGATACACGTTTCTAAAGGTAAAATTTCATGGTTTTGCGCATTTTTTAAGATTTCTTTATTTCAATTAAGCTATTTTAATGCATGTTAAAGATATTTTATATTTTAAGACACCTTTTAGAGGCCGTTTGGTTTGAAGGCGCCAAATGAGGGAAGATTTGTGCGCGCATACGAGAGTCGTTCGGAATTCCTCAGATGTAAACAAAACTGATAATAGGTGGGGTAATTAAGAAAGTCGAATTCCTGTGTTTAATACTTTTATTCAGGTAAAGAAACTTTACATGAAGCTTACTAATGTGATAGAGCTCCAAAACAAACAGTACTTCCCTTCTGAAGAGATACAGGAGAGGAGAAATAACGATCGTTCGGATACTGGTACTGTTCGGCTACTGGTCCGATACCAGTATGCTGTTTGCCTTTGGCATGTTCAAGTGGTCAAAGTAGATCGTGTACACACTTCGACGAATTTCTAATCGGCCAACCTATAAAATATAATAATACGCAATATATTCAATCAATAACTATACAGTTGTGTTCATTTTTCATTCCACGCACTTATCGATCGATTTCCTGGAAGAAATCACCTAAGCATGTACAAAATCAGCCATGCGAAACGGTTGGTGCGAAATGGCTTATGTGCACGTGATCCTCGTACAAGTCATGGGTTGCGTTTGTAATTGGTAGGAATGTGTTCTCCGTGGACTTCCTTTATGAAAAACTATTAAACTGACGAGAATAAGTATTGCGGAGGGCGTTCAAGCCCTCGGAATGTTGAGTGCCGACATCAAAACCAGACAAGTGCGACGCACGTCGACTTAAACATTACGGTATTTTTTAAGTATTTGTGTTGAGCGCATAATACTTTATCATGAAACATCTTTTCCTATCAATATACACAAATTTGATGCCATAATTTTACGTTATTGGCGTCGTATAGCCAATTCGCATGTCAGCATTGGTTTCACACGGCTACATTTAGCATGTACCAAACAGACACCTGTTTTGTATGCTATTACATTGTCGTTGCATTGTGCACTATTGTCATTAGTATGTTATGAACTTTCATTTGAAACAATACTTTTCATAGCCAATTTCTGTATCGCACTAATTTTCTGACAACGACTTCGAAGCAAATAGTTCTAAAATGTATTTTTGAAATCGTGAATGTCATGTTACATCAATTCATATTCCAAACCCACCCTTTAGAAAATTACAATTTCCCTGAATATGCTTTACACCAACAGTAAACAACACTGAATAAATCTTTTAGCATTTATTGGTATTTGTGTCTATGTCAACCAACTGTGAATACTATTATATGATCATATAATCATACCATACAAATACATACATGAGACTCAAATAAAGAATATATATTACATGCATAACATGCATTAAACCACTGTAAACATATCATGTATATATTTCATTTCAATCCAACACATCAATGTGATCAGATGTAAGTTGTTCAATTCAAACAAATATTCATATAAATATATACATTAAGTTAGGTAGCTCACTCTTTGTAATTAAATTAGTAACTTTCCGCATGAATATCATCTTTCAATAATTTAAATAAAATCGTGATGTTTCTTGGTTTGACATACAACGCTGAATGAAAACTGGCGCGGATACTCACGTGACTTTACGAGATCACCACTCCACCTGTTGGCTAAACAGGTTCAAGGGAAAGTAATTTTCATCTTATTCTCTCCCTTTCAAACAATGAAAATTATATATTACAAACGCACGAATGATACGTCATCGTTTGCTACGTTCAACGTTGAACGATACGAAAATTTGGGGCCCATAACGTCGAGTGACGTTGCCATAGGGAACTGTGTTTTGTTCTGACTTTGGTTAATATTGATGATCAGCTGTGAATCAATTTAAAATAAATTTATCTTCATGTTTAGAAAATATCAAATACTTACAATGACAAATGAAGATATTAGGGCTTTTCCTCGTATTTGTTGGTCACCCCTCGTATATAAGTTGGTATTTGCTGATATTGGAATAACAGTACAATTGAGAGGATAGGCAAGTCTAGTTTTCCATATATGGAAACAGCCAAATTGTCCTAATAAATGGATTTACTTCATGAACCACTTACTAGATATTGTGCCCATTGCAAAAATGAATGGATTAGAGGTCCAAAATTGGAACATACCTGGCTTTTGATTGGAAAAAGAAGTAGGATAAACGTGTGTCCTACCACTGAGCCACGACAGAAGCATACGCTGTATATTAAGATATAAAGTCTTATTCATTTATGGTATCCTATGTTTTGTATTGGACTAATCTTTTGCTATAAATATACATGTTTGTAAAAAATATAATAAGTAATATTCCTTTTATTATATACCTACACACGTTAAAAAGCGCTTTTACATTCACAAAAAGGTAAATGTTTACGGTGTGACGTCATTGACGTTGACATATGTTCGGCATATAACACGTCAGACAGGCATGATTCAGATTTGGAAAACTAGACATGTATGATACGGAAAATGTGATCCGTGGCGTTGTATTCCACCGTGCAATTTTGTATGTATTCGTGAAAATACAGTGTTAGGTATATAATAAAAGTGGATATCATAAGGTTTGATATCTGACGGCTTGTGTGCTACACATTCTCGTTTAATGTTTTTCATAAAAGGCAACCAACGAAGAATAACGTAATAATCACTAAGTTGTGCTCCGTTTGTAATCATTCCTGAACGCTGAATTAAGTTAATCAAAGTTTGCTTAAGTTAAACTCGGTTGGCAAACGACTGCTGAAACACTGATGGTGTCAATGAATTGAGTCTAACATTTATCTAGCGGAGACTAACGGGTATTCAACCCAAGTAACGCAAGGGCTGGTGTACGCGAACGTTCCCCAGCGCAAATGAACGTCTGTCCTACGTAGGCAAACGGGTATCAGACGCAAAGAACGCGATAACAACGCAAGTTGTTAACGCAGTCGAACTATCCACAACGTTCAGTACCTTAATTAGGTAAACTTTGTACAACGTATCCTGGCGTTTAGCAACTCGTTCGGATTAAGTTAGGGACCGCTACACATCCGCTAACCTGCTTTTGCAAAAGTTCACATGCGCTGGTAAACGTTATTAACGAGCGTAATTTCACCGACGTTTTGGTTCATTGTGTCGACTGTTGAAACGCTGACGAACGCTAGTCTTAACGTTCATAGTGTGAACCCTGCTTTAGTTTAGCATTGAAATTATGGCTGTCTGTATAAGCCTTTATAATTGGTTTCACACCGTAAAAGTGGACTCTACCGCTGCGTCACTCTATTCTTACCCTGACTGGACTATACCAACAATCAGTGCGTCTTTGTTTGTTTTGAATCCACCTCGAGTGTTTTACCTTGGGTATATCGACTCATTAAGTTTACTGTCAACATCAGTGTAAGCACGATGTAAGGAACAATCATATTCAACCAGTTGACAGCAATACAATATTTACTTTAGAAAGAAAAACAGCTCAATTACTTCTAAGTAAAATCAATCGTCTACCCAGCAAGCCAATAATTGCGACAATATCCGATAATACGTATAGCCGAGAACTATTGTACTTGTCAACAATAAAACACAATAAAACCCGACATGCTGCCGGTCTTAGTCAAAGAAAATTTCTGAAAACATTCTTGGACAACTCGGTGTTATAACATTAAGATCACGTGATGTTGTAAAACGTGTATAAGGTTTTGAAATTTATTTGTGCTGTGTATATTCAAAGTTGTCTTATTCGGTTGACGATTTGTTGTTTTTATGTCCTTAATAAAATATTTTAATAAATTTTAAAAAAAATAACTAACGGACATATAAACTAATTGCGAAGGATACTTTGCTCGGTTTGGTGAATTGTTGTGTAATTTTCAATCTATTTGTTAATGAAATGATTGAACAAGTCATTGTTTGTGCTAAGGAAATGAGGCCATTGACCGAAAAGGACCATGGAATTAGTGAATATTGACTAAAAGGTGAATATCAGCTTGAATTGTACACTAGTTGTAAAATTAAGTCCTAGAAGACTGGTTTTGAGACAATATAACAACCCGTAAATGTTAGGACACGTGATATAGTGCAATGACTTTAAGTACGGAATAGTTTTTATTACAGGAAAACATTTGAACATTGCAAATATATATCATCAGTGAAACATCGTTTAGTAGAATGATTAATATTACGGGGACAAAGGAAATATATGCTAACAGTGAAAACTCTTTTAGTATGATTCATATTACAGGAAAATGTTTGGACATTGGAAATATATTATTAGAGTGAAACATCTTTATTATTTGGTTTATTATTACATGAACATCGCTTGTTAATGATTGTTGCTTTCAGAGATATATTGATACTGTTGTTGACATGAGAGAGGGCCACATGGTAGAAGTAAAATAAACAGTGTATATAATTGATAAATATTGCTACTCATCAGTGACGCTGTCTGTTGTCTTTTACGGTCATTCAATGAGTCCATGACGTCAAGAATGACGTGACCACAGAATTGTAAAAACGACACCATGAAGTGTTAACGTATGAAATTACTTCAGTAGAACGAATGATGATATTTATATAATAAACAGACGTTTACGAGATTACGGATAGTATATTTTGGAGCTGGATGACGTCATGGCTGGTTACGCACGTCAAGAATATTACAACGTCGACTACCAACATAGAGCAGTCATCATGAGAAGGCAGCTTCTTGAAAGAAGGGTAAGATTTCGAATTATTGCATTTTCTGAATTTATTGTTTTCTGATTCTAGTAATAATGGAGAAATTAGACAAGCAACTTTATTCTTGATTTTAACCTTCCCCACATATTTTCACATAAAGGCTAATCTTCTAGGGTTGCCTACAGGGTTAATTGCGTTTCAAATTGCCGTTGATGACGTCATAAAACACGACATTATAAAGGAAAAGATGACTTATATTGTATGATATAATGTACAACACAATTAAACCTGTGGTCAAACAAACCATATTGTTAGGGTCATTGTAAAGGTCAGCTGCACGAATTTGCTCCCGACCATTCGAAGTATCTCAGTCTGTGTTAAATCTCAGCTGAATTATTATCTCATGTTCTTTGAATTTTTCTTTTTTTTAAGTGAATCCCCATACCAAATCTGACTCAAGCTTGATAATTATGAATGAAAACATTGAGCCAAGTCAAGTCAAATTATTTATTGGCATAAACAACAAAGTCCATCGCAAAGTAAACATATATGCAAATCAAACTTTATAACAGCAAATTTCTAGAGCTCAAAATTGAGATTTGGCTTACGTCCAGACTCTGGTTTTAGCAAAAACCCAATTTGAGCTGAGATATATCCTTGAGATGCGTCTGAAGATCAGGGCAATGCCCCATGATTATAAAGTTTTTTATGGTCGATCCTATTTTGGGCTCAAACTTTAAATGTTTCAAACGTGAAATGTCTCATAATTTACTGAAACTTTTATATCACATTGATTGTCATAAAGAAACAGAGTAGCATTTTCTCAGGTACAGTAAAGATTATTTAATTCATGATAGGACTTTCTAGGAGCTAGGGTCATAAGTTACTCCAGTTGAATCAAACTTGAAAAACCCTTTATAATCACGAGGCTTAAAATGTGTGCAGGCATTTTCTCTGTACCAAGCATTGAGTATTTTAAAGCATTTCAAAATCATGAACAAATAAGAAAGCGCAAACCCTGTGACATGCTGCCCTGTTGCTCGACTGAAGTTAAATCGTTTAAAAACTAGGACGTTCTCGTAAACTTCAATTCCTTTTCTCTCTACCATTGTGTAAGAAATGAAAACGAACCATTTTAGACTTCGTTAAATCGATTTTAGGACATGGTTAAGTAAAACCACAAATACTAGAGCATCGAATAACACAATTTCATTTTCACAGTCAATAGAGAACTGCGCTAAACTTCAACGAAATTGATTACAATCAACAGTATTGTGTTGACTTTTATGCACCGACAGGAAATTGGGTGGTGGTAAATGTATTTAGTTTCCCTACAGTTCAATTAATACAAACATCAGTATGTTCGCTTGTAGTTTAGTTGAATGTTCAGAATTGTGTCAGGTTCCTACTTTGTAATACAATACATACATTGTCGATTTACAACATTAATGAAAAAAGCTACATTTCCCTTTTTCATTTATAAAACCACATTTCAAAACAGAAATTTCAATATACGTAATCATACTCAAAAGTTAATACACACATGATTCAAACGCTGTCATCAGATTGTATCATTGTACGTGCCAGTATAATTAATCTCGCTAAAAACCATAGTGTAAAATCATCATTTTTCGAGGGGTTTGAATGCTCGTTGATGTCGTTGTTTTTATGCGAACACACGTTCAAAGGCACTTTACATTATAGTGTTGCTATACTACAAGGGCGCAGGTACATCCTCTACCAGAGCAGATACATCATTATCTGCCCAGAGGGACAGACTGAGAGAAAGCCCCTGAATTAAGAGAGAGGCGTTAGATACAGGCATGTCTGGAGCTGCAAAAGTGCGCCTAGCTCTTATTTCGAATAGACAGCCTGGTTCGTTAATGTGCCCGATGTATAACACCGATACACAGTGAACCATATCGAAAATTGATATTGCTGTCAAATATGTAATCCACAATAAATAAAGACGTTATAATTATAATAATAATAATAATAATACATGTAATAATAAAATAATAATAATTATTATTATTATACACAGCTTCCTGGCACCTCATACTCATATACTTTGCATTACAATCAAATACAGCGGGAAATATTATAAATATTTCCGAAAAGTCCAGTTACCATGCCGGGGATTGAACACACGACCTCTGGATTGAGAGCCCCAGTGCGTTACCACTGAGCTTTCGCCGCTATATCATAGTTTGATTAAAACAGAAAGTGGAGGGTGTTGTAATAAAATCGCACACTCAACTTGCAAGTTTGCAGATATCGCACTTTTTCCAGAATAGCGCTACAGTTATTGCTCTCGCGTAATGCACATAATAAGAAGCAGTTCTCTATCTATATATGTATGATTGTGTTATTACGTAATAATGAAAATATATGCTATGTTATTCTGTTCCAAAGTTTGTTTAAAGCAGTGTTATACTAAAAATTAAAATATACCAATATATCATAGTATTACATAAATATAAAAAATATGTTCAAGTAAACAGCGACACAGAAACAATGACCAATGCTTTATGTCAAGGGCCAGTGAAAATTATTATTTTACACATGCAAACTAGCACTATTTAGAGTTTTGTTCGTATATATAGCTGTAAAACTCCGTTCGAAATATAAAAACAACATAAAAACGTGGGCTATTAAATAAATATCCATTTTGACGCTGGAGTCAAAGGTTTACATGTCAGTTGAGAATAAAAAATCAAATTCATGCCTTCGTGTCAAAATAAATACATACATTTGTAGAATTAGCATAATTAAAAAGGATATTTCGTATAAATTAAAAATCCTTTACGCATGATTTGAAATCTATCCATTAATAAGAATGGTATCGAATTTAACTGTCATTTCATTGAAGTTTTATACACGAGTTAAAATACAGACTTAAGATTAGCACAGGAATTGATAGACATATTTAAGTAATTATACCCGATTTTCAAGTGCTTAAGGAATATAAGTAACAAGAGCGTGCCTCTAATTATTTTGACTGATAGATTAGTTAGGGATTATACATGTATATAATATTATTTGATTGTAGTTTTTGATTTCATTGTGTGTCAAAGTTAAGACTGCATATCCAGTACCTTATAAATAACAGGTGCGAGAGAGAATGTTAAACTGTATATAATACTTGAAACTTGTGCGTATTTGTACAAAAGTTTAAGGTTTTGTTCGCATTGAATTATATATGAACTCCCAAGGACTTTGATTTAAAATATACATTTCATAGTAAGTACGTTTCCTTGTTTCACGTTTTTACGAGTCTCGTTATTTTATATAGAAGATATCATCTCATAATAGTACTTTTTACCAGTTTTCTAAACCGTCTTTCCATATTTCGACAAAATAAAAAGTTTTGGAACCTTATAATAGGCATCATATTGTATTATTACAGTCTTCTTTCAATTACGCAGTTTTGTTAACCGAATCGGATCGTTTCACACGGCAACTGACTTCTTAACATTTGTAGACCATGGCTATAGCTAATATCACAGAGGAACGTACTCTACCCACATTCGGTAATTTCAAAGGAAACGAAAACATAAGAATTATATTTATTGCTGTATAACTTAATCACATCGTTTGTGCTCTATGTCGCTTCTCGACATCCCCCTATAACAGTGGTCAGTCAAGTTCCTACACACTGACTCTGGTGTCAGAAGAATACGTATGGACAACTCGGAATACTTCTTGACATTTCATTTATATAGTAACTGTTGGCTATAACTAAATAGTGCTTCATTCTGGGCTACTATCCATGTACCTTCCTCCTAAAGGCAACTGATGGTTTCTTCATAAGTCAGGCTGTAGATTGTGAGCACTAAATATAATGCCTTTTAGATGTACATTTGTATTTTTATTCAGTTGTATTGTCAAGAGCGACCATGCGTCTGGCCTATGTTTCCAAGCCACGACCTCATACGACATGACCTTACGGAATGAGTTACAGTCGTAGTGAGTGACCATTTGGTTTTATCCCTGCCTAATTTGCTAATGACCTCCGACGAGGGAAAACCATAGGCACAAAGGGGACCAAGAGCAAGTAAAAGAGCTTTCCTCTGGCTATCTTTCAAAACTCTCCAAATACAAGGTCGAGCCGATTTCTCTATTGTACGTCTCCAAGATGTTTTGTAGCCTCCTCCTTATCCTTTCGTTCACGTGTCCATCGAGCAACATTTGCTATGTTGTCTTGGGGTTTGCGTAGAACATGTCCAAACAAACGCCAGCGTTTTCTTTTGAGAATTGTACTCATTTCGACGGCTGCTTAGTTTGCTCAAGCAGGTCTTTATTTGATGTTTTTGTAGGCCAGAAAATTGTTAGGATCTCCCTGAGACAGCCGTTATGAAAGCTGGGTAGTCTGTTTCATTTTCAGACAATAGAAACTTGACAATATTCCATAGGATCCTCAACAATGAACAATCGAACCTGAATTTTGTCTAAGCAAAGAAAATATTAAGTGACGTTTTGGCTCATAGGATGTCTCACAATATAGGTTTAATTATGGATATTCAAAGAAAGCGTTATTACAGTTACCGTAAATCATTATTTTTCGAGGGAGATAAATGTTCATTGACTTCTTTGTTGAACTCGGCCACGAAATGTAACTCCCACGAATAATCGACTTTCAAAATATGGAACAAAAATATTACTCTTCAGTATTTTGTAATTCGCGAATTTACGACCACAAACAACGTATTTTGATCAAAGCCACGACCTTTGATACCCACGAAAATATGTGATTTTACAGTGTGAGAAAACTAACTTGTGTTTTACTTTCCTATCTTTGTAAAGCATTCTAAGGTTTCTGAATCAGAATGACAATTTATCATTCGAATTATTGTCCAAGACCCGTGAAAATGGTTTAAACAACTGTGTATTAAACGAACCAGGCATAATATGGGAGATATCAAATTTATACTTAATGAATTACGTGACAAGTAATACACCATTTGTAAACACGAATGTCTGGTTTCTCATTGTACGAGTATAATCTATTTAGCACATCTTACTGAAACTTGAAGAGCATTTTAAAAAAGTAAAAGTTGGTATGGTACGCATTGTATAACTGTTTGTATTTACTGGTTATAGATGCGTTGAGTATAGTAATTCTCACCAATTCTTTTAAGATTTATGCATTTTCGGGTGAAATTTGAAATATGAGTAAAGTATCAAAGAAAATGTATGTTTCGAACTTCTTTAATTTTCAATGTTTACAAATTTTTCCTTCTTTAAATTGCAATTTTACGACAAAAAAGATCCCGACTAATGCCTTTAAATGCCAACTTTTGTCATCAATACTATAAACTATTGTTTAACTGTTAATAAACAATCCAAAACACATTTACAAAACATGAACATACGAGGTAGTCCAGTCAGGGTAAGAATACAGTGACGCAGTGGTCGAGTCCACTAATTACGGTGTGCAACCAATTATAAAGGCTTAACCAGGCAGCTATAATGTCAATGCTAAACTAACATACTATATTTGCTCTACCTGTTCAGACAAAGGTTGTAATATTTTGTGTACACATAAACGAATACGTCACTGTCACAGTATCCTAACTGGACGGTATAAATCGTTAATTTAGGTCAGTAAACATTGCATTTTCCTTTATCAGTGTCTTCTTTTCGCAGTTAATGTACGTATAAATGGATTAATCAGGTCGGTCACTTGAATACATAACAATGTTTATATAAACATTGCAAATTCTCGTATTAATGTATTATTTTAATATATAGTTTGTGTATTAGTATACGGCTTTATGAATAAGGTATTGATTTTCACTGTCCTTTTCTCAAAATAAAATGTTTAGAACTATAAAATGCCTTAAAAGGACAATGTTATTATATTATATATTACAGTGTCTGTATACAAGTGACAGATCTGATTAAACGGACTATATGTATGAGCATGTTTCTTATTGAATAATGTATTGATTTGCTCTGCCTGTGTAAGTCTCCCATTGACTGTTGGAAACAATAATGCAGGTGTATTTTGAAATCAAATGTTTTCTCTGCACAAAGTATAATTTACGGGGTGATTCATAATATCTGTCACACTTTTCAAGTAGACGGTTTTGATATGTCTGAGTATTACCACAAAAGGGTAATTAATCCAAAACGCATGTATGACGTCATGGTGTCAACATCGTTCCTGTATCATATTTACATTATATAAAGCTTTCATGTGATATATGATACATACATTCAGTTTATTCAGATCTGTCACTTGTATACACACATTGCAATATTGTAACATTGTTTTTTTATGGTTTTAAACATTTTGTTTGGAGAAAAAGCAGTAAGAAGCAATACATTATTCACTAAGCCACACACTAAGCCACACACTAAAACATATACTCGTATATTAATGTTATAATGTATATTACAACAAAACATTAAAAAGAGAAAATATGTTGTTTATATACACAATGTTATGTTAGCACTGGCTACGGAATTCCATTTTAAAGGGGTAATGTGTTGCATTCCTTCAGTATAATAATGTATAGAGCGATTTTGAATGGATCGACTGCTATGGTACTTAATGGGTAAAACTTTAAATTCCTGTAATTTAATACACATATTATCAATGCAGGTTTTGTATGACATGGCGGGAATGTACAAGAAACAGTTACCAACCTGGACAGAATTAAAACACACACAATTACTGGATGAGAAACAGAAAGTAGAAGAACAAAAATGGGACCAGGAATTCATACGTCGACAACATGAGCTTGAGAAACAGAGACAAATGTCAGACCAACGAAGGTATACCGTAAAACTCTCATAATATGACCATCATTTTTATCCTTACAAAGTAAAGTAAAGTAACTAGCTAAAGTCTATTTCAGTCACTTTTCAGACATGCCTTCTTTCAGCCTACAGCACATTTATCCCCCATACTATTGAGTCGCAAGCCGACTTGATCCTTGATGATCAGGTCTCATTATTGTGTTGGTCATTATATTGCTATTTTAAAAAAGAGTAAAATGGTGGAAACCAAGAAAAGTGTCGTCTAAATTTTGAGGTGGTCTTAATATTGAGGGAAACAATATATAGCAAAACAGTGCAAGTAGACCTGGAAATGGTGGCCATACAATAGCATTTAAGTATTTTGTGCTGGTGTTATCTGAAATATATTCGAACAGGGATAAAACGATTAGGTGACGGTTTAATGATGGATTAACGTATTAACAATCAATTGATTGTGGTTTACACTTCATTGTTCAAGTACGCCAAAATAATTTTGCCGTCAGTTTAAGGTTATTACCCTGTTTTGTATTAATGTCTGAAAATAGTAACCGGAACCTGACCTTTATGCATACATACATCACAAGGGTCCTATGAGGAATATGCGTGCATGTATCATCAGAGTTCTCGAGAAAGTAGTGCCTTCTTGTCCTTTGAATGAGAGGTAATCGGCGACACCCCAGATGGAGTGTCACCATAGTTTGTGTCGTATTATTATGCTTATATTAAAAATGTTTATATGCTTTCGTCTGAGTTAGTCATTGATTTATATGCTTTTATTTAACCTCGCCACCGGAAATCCACATGCCCCCCCCCCCCCCTGAAGCTGTAAGTCACTTTAGCTCTTGGGGGATAGTGCATGATAAAGAAGATGCCCCTGTTCCAGAAGCATCCCTGGTTCTTTTACGTGCAGATGTAAAGCATCATGCATGGGACCTCGCTAAACGTGTCGTCCGAAAGACTTAGTAATTTTTGTTATGTTAGGTGGGAAACACTGAAACGCATTTCTGTTTTTGATCTGGCTGGAGTAGGGATCGAACCCACAACCTTCATATCCGCAGAAGGTAGCCCTTACTACTGTACCACTTGTCCTTTTAGTGTGGCTGCCATTGTATAGCTTATTTTTTACAAGTATGCGCATGCGCAACTATAAATGCCTTTGGGAAGTTATGTATTTTTATGCCCCCGTATTGATAGATCGGGAGACATATATTGATTCACCTGTACGTCCGTTTGTTCGACGTTCGTCCGTCTGGTTAACCCAAATTGACCGTTTCTTCTAGCATCATTATGGCTTGCTATAAAGCATCCATACTTGCATGGATGTTATATAAGAACACTCTCCACATGCCTGTATCACCTGACCCCATTCTGACCTTCACCTTGACCTAATTTTGGACTTAGACTTACTGAAAGTTAACCCAAATTGACCGTTTCTTCTAGCATTAAATGGCTTGCTACAAAGCTTTCATACTTGCATGGATGTTGTATATGAACACTCTCCACACGCCCGTTTCACCTAACCCCATTTTGACCTTCACCTTGACCTGATTTTTGACTAATTATGGGCAAGGCTTTCACAGGGGGCATAAGCGTTTATTGAACGCAGTCTTGTTTAATTCAGCGTTTTATCTGTTTTCAGAACGAGAAGCTCTGCTAAACTATCGGATCTGTCCGCTAGATGGCGCCATCTTGAACGAAAACGTGTTGAAAAGAGTGCATGTTATCTGGAACGATTGAGAACGAATCTAAGTATAACTCTGCGTGCAGAATCAATGTCATCAGGATCGCCATTCTCTGAAAGATGACGTCATTAATGACGTAGAATTTGGCAAGATTCGTGATTCCCTTATTGATGGATATCTTCGTTATTTTCCGGACAATTAACGGATTGATGTAGATATACCTCTATATGTGTGCCACTGGATTTAAGTGAACTGTTACTGCTAGCTTACTATATACAAGAAAGCTACACAGAAGGTCAACAACTCGGACATTATATTTTCAGATGACTTTATATTGTTATACAATCACGGTTTGGCATTATGTATCTGTATTATATATCATTGTGTTCTTTCAAATCGTTCTTAGCTCCATATTCACAACATATCTCAATTTCAGCAATTTCTTGTAATCTTACGCCAAAGGTTTCGTTCAAACCTGTGTAATTCGTTGCATTCTTATTTGTTATAATCGCAGTTTAGACAAATCCAATGCACTATACGCTATGTACATTTCAAATACCTCGTATATACGTTTGTGTCTTTGTTCCCGACCTGTTCGAAATTTTGGAAAACTTTTTACACACTTTTGACTTGAGATATTTTGTGAATCCGGGACGGAAAATTCGTGACAGCTCGTCCCAGCGTTGTCCATGTACATATAATGTCGCTTTCATTCAGAAATCAATGTATAAATATATTTTATTGTAATAAAATGTGTATACCCAGTTTGCCTTGGATTTTATTACCGTTATAACTGCAATATGGCTTTGCACACTTTTAAATATGGGTGCTCAAAAGAAATTGTCGTTTACCGAATGTTTCTATATTACAACAACGACCATGGAATATACTCCTATATACAATTACACATGATAAACACACAACACATGTCCCATCGCTGATGCCAACAGGTTACTTCTATACGAAGTATGTGCTGTCACCCTGCTAATGTCTGGGTATGCACCTTGTAGTCTCAGCACAATCGTTGTACTTGTTCACATCTCGTACAGGACATATGTATGGATGTCGTAAGCAAGACGGGCTTTTTGTATCATCATATAAAGGAATCATATGCGTGAGGATGGCAGGCTAGCGGCGTGAAGTTTGCAGCCTGGTGGCCTAGCTGCCAACTTCACGCTGATAGACTGCTAGACTGTCAACTTCAAGTATATACATGCATCTTTCGATATAACAGGACGATGTGTCCTTGATCATTTTTATGGATGTCCAAACCAAGTAATTGGGGGCAAATATATTTGCCCGTGTTGGTCCGTCCTGTCGTGCGCACCCACATGTAGGTGAGGGGTGTGGAACAATAGGCTATATTTGGATTCTATTCATTCCGTTGCTTACGGGGTGCAAAATGTTGCTTATGGGGTTTTACAAACAAAAGAAAGAACAAAAGAAAACCCCACAACGTCAAGTCAGTGAGCCCGTCCGTCCGTCCGTCCGTCCGTCCGTCCGACCGTCCAAAAATGTAGCATCGTTTGTAACCAGACCACAAAGTATGCTTCCTAGGTATTTTAATCAGCATGAGTTGTTGTACACCTATACATATTTACGGTTCCGACAAGTATTAGCTGTGTTATATTGTCCTAGAAATGATGCGCAATTTTGCCTGCAACTTGAAACCTAATTGTACTACGGACTTCAAACATCACATGAATAGTAGTCACCCTCAGCTTATGTTCACCAACATATCTCTATTCTGATCCAACAGTATTAGCAGAGTTATGGCCCTTGTCCAAAAAAGAAAGTTTACAGAAAATTTGCGCGTGTATAGACGAAAGTCGTAAGTTTCTTCTGTGACGAATTTCAAGATTTTAACTTTAATTGCATTATTTTGCCCGTGATGCCTATTCGTAGTAAAAACGACGTTTTCACGATGTCTGCCCTTCTGACGTTTCCCGTCTTGCACCCTTTCTTTGAAACTATTGATTACATTTGCCAATGTGTCTTAAACGATATCCATACCTTCTCTTTTGGTGTTCCTTACGAGCATAGACGTGTATGTTGGCTTACGATTGTACACTAGCGATTCAGAAAGCACATATACTCAATCCGTTACTTGCCTATGTTAAACAAGTTCATTCCTAGGTGAATTCCGCAGATGATTTATTGTTTTCAATGATGCATTGTTCATGCAAGATGTGCCAGGTATGTGTTTGAAGTTGGCAGCCTAGCAGCCCAGCAGCCCAGCAGCCCAGCAGCCCAGTAGCCTAGCAGCCTAGCAGCCTAGCAGCGTGAAGTAGGAAGCCTAGCAGCATGTGCAAGGGCCACACATTTTTCTAAAGGGGTTGGATGAATTACATGAAACAATTGATAACCACTGCTAAGTGACATGGCCCATCACAGTTTGGACCTATATCATTGCGAATTATTTGTAGGGGCTATATGAATTCGCTAGAAATCAAGCCCAAAGACAACAGACACGTCTATGCTCATGATGAACATCAAAAGGGAATGTAACAATATCAGTTTTGACCCATATGCAAATTAAGTAATCAATAGTTTCAAAGAACGAGTGTAATTAGGGAATTGACAGAAGGGAATAAATCTTGAGAACGTCATAAATTACTGAATTGACGTCACGGGCAAAATAAGGTAATTTAAGTAAATTGGCGTTTTTCTAAAAAAAATATCCAAGTTATTATCTTAACACTAGCACTAGAAAAAAACTATTTTGTGTACACATGTGCAAATTTTCGTTGCAATATCAGAATAAAGATATTAGATATATAGACACTGAAACTGAATACTTTTTTTTGACACCCTGATTATGTGTAGTTCCCTATCTTAATACTTTAATTTGGATCTGACCTGTATAAGCAGAAGAGTTATGGTCCTTGAAATGATTAAACTTTTATTGCTCATTACTCTATATATATAAGTATGTGTGCTATAGTCGTAATCAAAACTTTATAGAAATATCAGCCAACGTGTGCAATTGGGCTACGTCCATTGACATAGTCCAATGACAAGTGGGGGCATCAATGTCCTATGGACACATTTCTAGTTGTGACTGTCATTGTGGCTCTAGCTTGTACTTGTGATATCTGATTTATCTCAGATAGTTTGTCCCTTTGGTCAATTCGTGCCCATCGCGCTTATTTGTTTCTATTAAGTGCTGCCTTCCCTGTCTGATGTGTCATTAGTACGAAGTTACTGGTTTCTTGTGGTCAGGTAAGTTGTATTGGAGTTAGAATACAGTTAAGGAAAATTGGTTAGGTGAATCCACCGTCATACATATAACTGAACAATTGTTGGTAAATGCGTTAATGCATGTAACTCTGAAAACATAAACATACATTATAACAGAACCACACTAAATGGTGTGTTCCATTAAATTGTTATTCATTCTGCAAAGGGAATTTACTCGGTTGCACATTTGCTATTTTAACTCCATCTATTATCTCCCTTGAAATCTCATTCTAGGGTTACTATCAATTTTCAAACTTTACACCTAAAATAGTCGCAAATTCTTTATGGGCGCATATAAAATAAGCAGATATAATTAGGATAAAGTTTAGGCGCATATCGAAAATAAGCTCATAAAAGCGTCGCTAAAATTATTGTAAGCGTATTTTTAAGATTCTACAGTAACGTAAAAACCACTGCGAAAACATACATGCATAAACGACAGATGTATAATTCAATTTGATAAGGGGCGTCTTGTAACGTTGATCTTTAGTTGTTATTTATGCACGACTTCTGCCACGACCTTGATAATTATAATGGGAACGTACAGGAATGTAGTTTTAAACATATTGTCAGCAATTTGCGCTAAATCATGAACGAAAGTTCAAACAGATTGTCAGCATTTTGCGCTAAATCATGAACGGAATTAAAACAGATTGTCAGCATTTATCTGATATTGGTCCGAAAACCACAGTGCGTGCTCAGACGTTTATGTACACATTGATGAACAATGTTTGAACAATTACAATATTCATTAGTAATAAAAGTTTGCGTGACACATGTTTAAAACGGAATGCAAACAATATGCTTAGCCTAGTTAAAATGATAGCGCAATGTCAGACTTTACGCACTTTGTGACATCCTGTTCTTGAATACATAGGTTAAAACACTTTTAAATTCGTGGAAATATTTCATTTTTACTGGGGTGGGGGGTTCGTATTACATACCATCTCAGAAATCACTACGATTTTAACTTTGTAATTTCTCCACAACCAATTCATCCGAGCAAGAAACAAGTGCCAGCAAAAATCTCAACAAATATCGTAATTTTCAACCAATTTTAAGAAAATTTGTTTATAACTATTGAATTATCTTTTATTTGTTTGTATTTAGTGAACGTTTTGAAAGTTTTTATCGATGAATAAATGTATTTGTGCAAATAAATTCTTACGCGCTGTAAAATGACTAATGATTTTTGAAGATCGATCGAAATGTCACTGTTAAAGGAACCCGTTGGGCAGACGAACTTTACATAATTCATGGTTTTAACATTCATTTAGTTTAGCTAGAAACTCCTAATCTAACGTGTGCTTTTTTCATTATTTACAATATTTTGCATTTGTTGATAGTATTGTTCACATTTCTATTAACTTACAAGAGATCTTCAGCTGAATATTTTGGGTCTACCGTTAGAACGACCCTTTCCCAGCGCTGTTATATATATAATTTTTTTCCGCCAAAAGTCGAGACCATATCAGTTATTTGTGTTTCGCCCCCATCGGATTTGTTCGGGCTATTCGTACTTTATCCAGTTCGTATGCGGGTAGAGTTATGGAAAAAAGACTCTGTGTAGTTTTCAGTTTATAGTTGTTTAGTTCACCTGTCACAAAGTGACAGAGTGAGCTTTTGTAATCACTCTTCGTCCGTCGTCCGTCCGTAAACAATTTTCTTCTGTAGACACTAGAGGTCACACTTTTAGCCTAATATTTATGAAACGTGATCACAATGATCATCTCAACAAAATCTAGGTCAAGATCGATATTGGGTAATTTGGGGTTAAAAACTGGGTCACAAGGTCAAATTAAAAAAAACCTTGTATAGTCACTAGAAGTCATAATTTTGGCATAATCTTTATGAAACTTAATCTCAACAAAATTTAAGTAAAGTTCGATATTGGGTCATGTGGGGTCAAAAACTAGGTCACACAGTCAAATCATAGAAAAACCTTGTGTAGTCACTAGAGGTCACAATTTTGACCTAATCTTTATGAAACTTGGTCACAATGATCATCTCAACAAAATCTAAGTCAAATGTGATATTGGGTCATACGGGGTCAAAAACTAGGTCATAAGGTCAAATCATAGAAAACCCTTGTGTAGTCACTAGAGGTCATAAGTTTGACATAATCTTTTTGAAAGTGGGTCACAATGATCATCTCAGCATGACCTAGGTCAAGATGTATATTTGGTCATCCGAGGTCAAATACTAGGTCACAAGATCAAAACATTGAAAAACCTTGTATAGTCAGTAGAAGTCACAATTTTGGCCTAATCATTATGAAATTTGGTCACAATGATTATCTCAAAACAATCTTGGTCAAGTGTGAGATCACTAGGTCAAATCACATGGCTTGCATGCATTATTACAACAGGTGAGCGACCTAGTGCCATTTGGGCCCTCTTGTTTATTTTATGCGCCGAATGTCGAGACCATTCGTGCATTTGGGGTTCGACCCCTATTTTGTTCGTTCTCGCTGATCATATCCTATACAGGTGGTTTATAATTTAGATATGCAACTGAAGAATTGTGGGATTAGAATTTTTGTAGTTTTTAGACGCTGGAATTTTTATTTTTTTCTTGCGCCCATTCATAGCCTATCCGATTTCTTATATTATTTAGGTTAACTACTAAATAATTAGCGCGGAAACGTTATGTTTTTATTCTATTTATTACGTGAGTTTGACCTGCAATACTGTATACCAGGACTGGTATGTGTATGTGGTAGGTGTATTGCCTTCATGAGCTCGGTTTTTATAATGGGTCCGTTGTGGTGTGATTTAAATCAGTCAGCTGCTATCGCGTCTCTGAGACTTTGTCACAATATTTACTTTTTTTTGAATCCATTACCATTAAAGATGGAATCCAATATTACCAAGAATAGTGATTCCACCCCCCCCCCCCCAGTAACAATACTTCAGTACTTTGATTATATTGATTTATATCGTGTTTGTATTAGATTGTTATGGTGGCTAAGAGTGCAATAACTGCAATACTGCACTGGAGACGAGTCTGTGATAATTCAAAAACTGTAAACACGTTCAGTCTTCTTCTACGGTAGCCTGAAAGTTCCATTCCGCTTATATACGTACGTAACATGTGTGCAAAGGATACTACTGCGACTATTTGATCTAAAAGTCCATTTATCACGAATCATTAATCACAAGATCTAGTACCATCTTGACTGACTACTTCTCTTCAAATGGAAAACTTCGCTGTAGTCATGGTCACAAAAGAACATAACCTACCCGACCAAGTATTCGTACGCGGGTCGCTACGGTTGATAAACGAGTGCTCGAAATTGTTCAAGGTAAAATTACCATGTTTCGAGGACCGCTTGAAAAAATCAGCAAGCCAACCGTTCAGCCAGCTTTTGACATTTATCCCCCGGTCATTAGACAACCTAAGGAAACCTGCGTTCGAATCTCCCTGGGGAGACTATTTATCTCCTGGTTTGTGTGCAGCCAACATTGAGATACGACCCCCAGAAAAATCGAACATAATTCAGACATGGCCCTCACAGGTATCAATTCATACCTCGGTAGAGTAGAGCATTGTGGGTTATTTTTGCTCAGAGTTAATGTTATGCTAAGCATTTAAAAAGTTTGGTAAAAATTAGGTAAACGAAAGCCATGATTTTTAATGTCACAAAATTAAAAGCATGGTGTACTGTTTAGCCGAATAGATGTGTTATAGTTTTGAACTTGTCCATGAACATTCGTTTACTTTCGTTTAAAGGTCATTCAGAATAACAACTTTTAGTTGTCTGTCAGATTGAAATTATAATGTATCATGTCATATTTGGCATTGGTTCAGTGACATATGCTTGGAGTACATTGATATTCTGAACCCACTTTAAACAAAATTATTTCACGCTAAGCGATATATATAAATACACAAATAATGGTGAAAGTACTTGAACAGAACGCACTTAGTGTCAGGAGTACATGCATTGTCCATTTATTTGTCCTGTACTTGAATTTGAGTAATGTTAGGATTCTCTATTAGTTAAATACGATGATATGAAAACTTTGTTCTACCATTGGGGCTACATAACGACAGAACACCAATACGTGGGCACCATAACGGCAGAACACCAATACGTGGGCACCATAACGACAGAACACCAATACGCGGGCACCATAACGACAGAACACAAATACGTGGGCACCATAACGACAGAACACCAATACGCGAGCTACATAACGACAGAACACCAATACGCGGGCTACATGACGACAGAACACCAATACGCGGGCTACATAACGACAGAACACCAATACGCGGGCTACATAACGACAGAACACCAATAGGCAAGCACAATAACGACAGAACACCAATACGCGGGCACCATAACGACAGCACACCAAAACGCGGGCACCATAACGACAGAACACCAATACGCGGGCACCATAAAGACAGAACACCAATACGCGGGCACCATAACGACAGAACACCAATACGTGGGCACCATAACGACAGAACACCAATACGCGGGCTACATAACGACAGAACACCAATTCGCGGGCTACATAACGACAGAACACCAATACGCGCGCTACATAACGAAAGAACACCAATACGCGGGCTACATAACGACAGAACACCAATACGCAAGCACAATAACGACAGAACACCAATACGCGGGCACCATAACGACAGCACACAAATACGCGGGCACCATAACGACAGAACACCAATACGCGGGCACCATAACGACAGAACACCAATATGCGGGCACCATAACGACAGAACACCAATACGTGGGCTACATAACGACAGAACACCAATACGCGGGCACCATAACGACAGAACACCAATACGCGGGCTACATAACGACAGAACACCAATACGTTGGCACCATAACGACAGAACACCAATACGTGGGCACCATAACGACAAAATACCAATACGCGGGCACCATAACTACAGAACACCAATACGCGGGCTACATAACGACAAAACACCAATACGTGGGCACCATAACGACAGAACACCAATACGTGGGCACCATATCGACAGAACACCAATACGCGGGCACCATAACGACAGAACACCAATACGCGGGATACATAACGACAGAACATCAATACGTGGGCACCATAACGACAGAACACCAATACGTGGGCACCATAACGACAGAACACCAATACGTGGGCACCATAACGACAGAACACTAATACGCGGACACAATTACGACAGAACACCAATACGCGGGCACCATAACGACAGAACACCAATACGTGGGCACCATAACGACAGAACACCAATACGTGGGCACCATATCGACAGAACACCCATACGCGGGCACCATAACGACAGAACACTAATACGTGGGCACCATAACGACAGAACACCAATACGCGGTCTACATAACGACAGAACACAAATACGCGGGCTACATAACGACAGAACACCAATACGCATTTACACCATAACGACAGAACACCAATACGCGGGCTACATAACGACATAACACCAATACGCGGGCTACATAACGACAGAACACCAATACGCGGGCTACATAACGACAGAACACCAATACGCATCCACACCATAACGACAGAACACCAATACGCGGGCTACATAACGTCAGAACACCAATACGCGGGCTACATAACGACAGAACACCAATACGCAAGCACAATAACGACAGAACACCAATACGCGGGCACCATAACGACAGCACACCAATACGCGGGCACCATAACGACAGAACACCAATACGTGGGCAACATAACGACAGAACACCAATACGCGGGCTACATAACGACAGAACACCAATACGCGGGCTACATAACGACAGAACACCAATACGTGGGCACCATAACGATAGAACACCAATACGCGGGCTACATAACGACAGAACACCAATACGTGGGCACCATAACGACAGAACACCAATACGTGGGCACCATAACGACAGAACACCAATACGCGGGCTACATAACGAGAGAACACCAATACGTAGGCACCATAACGACAGAACACCAATACGCGGGCACCATAACGACAGAACACCAATACGCGGGCACCATAACGACAGAACACCAATACGTGGGCACCATAACGACAGAACACCAATACGCGGGCTACATAACGACAGAACACCAATACGTGGGCTACATAACGACAGAACACCAATACGTGGGCAGCATAACGACAGAACACTAACCTCGCGCCTACATCATTTCACGTGACACTTTATTATGCATGGACATTTTTCATTATGTTCCCTTGCACAAAGGGAACCATCCACAGACAAACATAGTACAGTCCTACTCAATATCACCTGTTTGTACCTGAGGTTAGACATACCGCCCCTGACCAACAGCATTGTCAACTCTTAACATCCACATTATACTCAGAATATTGTATAAATCACACCCTTGGGCATTGTTAACAGTTCAACCCCCTGACATTTGTGTATCAGCTACATTATTTATAATCAATACATTCCTAATTAAATTAGATAATTATGATAATGTAAAACTATTAATATTTGCGGCAAATTAATTCTCGTTCATTTCGCGGATGACCAAGATTGCAAAATTTAATCCCCTCGAATAATTGACATCAATTGTACGTAACAAGAGAGGTTCCTTTCAATTTTTTAAATCCACAAATTAAAAAAAACACAAAATTATCATTTTACCATATTACGCGAAGTTTAATACCCGCAAAAATTAATGATTTTACAGTAGTTAGAATAGTTCGTGTTAACAGGTGCTGAACTTCAGACGACCATCAATGATTATAATTACGAACTATTTTAATATCACTGTCATTGTTTCTACAATAGTCAGGATAATGTTAATGTACTTGATGATTCTGAAGCCGCGGTCGTGCTTCAACTGGGTTTGTTTCCCGACAATTTGGGTTCGACTTTCGGTCGCATCGGTCATACTCTTTCATAAAAATGACACAAAGTTGACCTTCCTCCACATGTAGCCATTGTGAAGTTGCTGGATCTTTGTGAAAGGGTAAGTTAGCACTGGTTAGGGTACACTCCAGGAAAACTGGTTAGGTGAATCGGCCGCCGTCTACAACTGAAAAACTGTAAACTTGAATAAAAAAGCTACAAATGATTCTTCCGTATTGCCAGTAGTGTAATTACCAATAGCCCCGTAAAAAGTGCGTACCCTCCAAGAAAAAGAACCTACCTGAGTCTACCGACCAGATAAAATTGTGACCTGTCATCACATATTTTGACATACATGTACGTACATTTGCCTGACAATTGAGACTTAAATCGTGTTTCGGTAATAATTTGTTATCTGAAAATTCTTCAGACCATTTGCAATTGTTTTAAAATAGTTCTTATTATCGGACGGTTATATGGGAGTTCGTCAACATACCAATGATTTCATAAGTATCAGAAATTGCTCAGCGCGTCAACGTTTATAGTTCAAGAAATATTATTGGCATAAAACATAATATTTAAATAACACACATACATTATTTACAAACAAAGCATGGCAAGTTTTAAATTACCTCCCGTTATGATTAATTATGTACGCAATTCGAGTTTCACAGTATGTAATTCATTGCGGGTGAGTATATGAGTTAGCTTGAACTATCCTTTTGGGGGATATGAACGTTTCGTTCTATGTCGGACTCTTTCCTGGGTGGCTAGGCGCTTCCCCCGTTTCTGTGATTTCTGTGTGGCTTTTGGTTGTCTGTGGGCTACAGTATTTTAGTAGAAATCCAAATGATATTTTGATGTGTTTTTACTATTAAACAGAGACAGACTGATGTACCCATGCAATATTGTGTAACAAAATAAACATATACAATTTGCATGGTATTAGGAAACTCCTACTAATAGCGAATAAAATTCGCATTAAGTCAACGTGTCACGTGGTTTGGTCAGAGTTCGAATTCACTAATGGATCTGAAAATTTGTGTTACAGTCTCGCAGTCATAGAAAGATACTGAAAAATGACCGCCAATAGAATAACAAAGGTTACCTAAAATGCGTTATTCTCTAGCTCATAAATTTTCTTTTATATAGTATCACATTGATAAGGGAGATATATAGAGCTCTACTCTTTCGCTTCGTATAGCACTTTGATCGACCGCCATCTTGGAATAGGAACGCTTGGAAAACATATATATAGAGAAAACACAGAACGTGACAGCCAGCATATAATCAGTTATTGATAAATGATTACGCCATGAAAGTACTTGTTTTAAACAAGGAAAGTCGTATTTTTATACACATAATCAACAAAGTGCACTTAAAAACGAAAGCAGGTTCGTATCGTCCTTCGTTACTTCGTACCCAAAAATGTCACAAATTTTCTACTGACTGTACATTTATGAATCATATGATCAGCAATCATTCTGTACTGGATGATCATGACGTTACTAGCTATTCTTTAATATTTAAGTAATAATTCGCTAGAATAGGCTGCGCCTTAGTTCATATTAGGGGTATTTTGTGTTTTGTATAATAATTGTCTACATTGTAGTTATAAAGTAAATGGTCGCTGTTCTATATTTGGCCAATGCTCATTGTAAATAAAATATTGCCGTCAGTTCTTAATTGGTGCTGTCCAGATTGATGAATATTTAAAACAAGATGATTAAAACAAGGTGTGGCTCTGATAGAAATGTAGTAAACAAAACGTGTCAAATCGATGACCATGTATCAACTCTACCACGGATCATTCCATAGTTACGGACAATTTTATTACATGCATCTCCCATGTGTATAATGCATTTGTTATTGATGTATTTCCCGTATTGTCTATATTGCCTGTATTGTCTGTATTTAAATTGTACTATATTCGGATAGGACAATGTTCGATGATGTACTCCCGATTAAAATTAATGAGCTATCACGACATCTGGAACAGATACCTCGTTGTCTAGTGGAAGTGTCGGGAAAATCATGAAACAGTTTGTGATAAAGGAAGGAATTGTGATGATTCGTGTGGTATCGGAAGAAATCGGGAGAACATCACCGATGTGGAATTCCTCAGTGGGGCTTAATAATGTACCAAGCATATTATTAATAGTGACACGCATACAAACATAAGTATACACTCATGGGTACATGTGTACAGTACATATAGCTAAGAAATAAAATATGAAAACCCGTAGTATATGTCTTTTAAGAATAGCTTTGAAGAACAGCTTTGTAATTTGGAGTTCTGACGACAGGAATAAAGCATTACGGCCGTAGGCCTGAGTGGTTAATCACAAGCGTCAGAAACGTCAAAGTACAAAGCTGTTCTTCAAAGCCATTCTTAAAAGACATATATAAGAATATCTATAATACCGCATGTTTCTTTATTCGTTTTGCCAAATGTATATATATGGGGGTAACATTTCATACGTATAAAAAAACAATAAAACGATTAATACATCTCCCACAATGTATTGTACTTAGCTTATCGTCATGAATTATTATGTAATAAAATGTACGAGGAGTCGTTAAACATTCATTATAACTTTTTATTATTATTTTATTGCACTGTAGGAGGATATGCGCTCATAAATTTCTTAATAATCATAATTTATATTATTATTGTATAAGTAACCTATTAAACGCCTTTCTTAAAATAAATATGTATACGCTTTGTTTTTCTTTGTATTATGTTTTAACGTATATGTATACGGGTACACATCGAATGATTCAATAGACCAGGTATGTCTCTTTGGTTGGGTGGAGGGACTAGAATGGAAAGCTCCATCCGAATCATGAGTGCATCCTATAAGCCGAGTATCTGCGTAAGAACACTTAAAAGTGTAAGTACTGACGTCATTAGTTTGTTTTAACGTCTACACTTTATCCCCATGGAGCCGGACTCATGTCTCCAGTCTGGCACCATATCACTGGCTTAGAATGATAAGGTCGTAAGTGCTACTTACGCCCTTAAAAGACCAATACATATTTAAAACCTGCATCACTATGCGCTTCTTATGAGCCTATTCTCATGAAAATCGGACCAGGTCATGTTGACCAAACTGAAGTTGAAAAAGCTTGTTTTGCCGTAAGTAAAGAGTAGTTTTCTGAAAACGTTTTCTTCTCAAAAGCCTTTTTGTACTTACGACCTTCTCATTCTAAGTCAGCGATATAACCTATACTATACTGACACAAACTATACCATATCTGAAACATCATGTACAGTGATGTTATATGTTCTGTTCCGAACCACCAGACTTCTCGACCTCTACACGCATGTTTGCCAGTCAAACACTTCCGAGTAGACATATCGACCGAAACGACCAAAGTAGACTTCTCCCGACCAAACAAGTCAATCGGAACGGTCCGTTCGGCATTTATCGCTTCCTGACGTCGCCAGATTGACTGGTACCACGTGTCTCATTTTCCGACTACGTCATACTTCGTCTACGTAGACAGTGTGGTTTATAAGCCGTTAAGTTAGATTAGAATATGCTTAACACAACCCGGTTCATCCAAACTTTTGTAAATATTAATCAATAGCAAATTAAAGTAGAAATACGTACACAGATATGACATTCGGCAGCTGCAAAATGAATATTGTTATTCATGAATGATTGTGTATATTATACAACTTGCAACAATACAGCTGCGTTCGAGGGTTTGTTCAACAGACAATAAAAATATTTTTAAAATATTTAATTTTCCCAAACAAGTAAAACCAAGCATTTATAATTTAACTATAACAGCGTGGGCATTACACGTAGTTTGTGACATACGTTTTAGCTAAGAACGCAAGTAAAAATTTGTCAACACAAAGATAAAAACGTTGGTAAGTACTTTATTTAGTAGTTGAGACGGTTTCGGGCAAAACTGTGACGTATATTACGTTGGGTGGATACTGTACATATGCTCGGTGTGAGCGTCGATGAAGTCTCAATAAAATCGGTCAAAGAATAAAATACTTACCGTTGTTTTTTACTTCATGTTGGTAGCTTTTTACTTGCGTTCTTGGCCAAAACATTACGTCACAAACCACGAGTTTGTTCAAACTGCATACGTTTACACAAAATCATCTTGATTTACTTCATTTTCAAAGCAAGTGGTGCAATAACTTGTGCGGTATATTAGTACATATTAACGCTAAATGTCGCAATCCTTTATAAACACTCATTTGTAGTATTACTGTTCTAGTTTTAGTCCAGACGTATCCACAGTTATTAGGGGTTTGCCCAAAGGGGTTCGACACATAAGCATTTAGTGATAAAAAACCGTTTTCAAAAAAAAAAAATTTTTACTTCTACAATGTAAATGTATATTGTATGAAATATCACACACGGTAGAAATAAAAAAAATATTTTTTGAAAAAAAAAACTAATCACTGCAGGTTCATGACTGTGTCGAACTTGTAAATATGCCGTACGGACCATTCGGATTGAATTTTTTTTTTTTTTTTTTTTTTTTTTTTTTTACAGGGGAGATAATTTTATTTTCCTCGTCAATAGGTAGATGTGGGTCGAGGGCATCCCACATACTACCGTACAACATGTAGTATAATTGTAAATGAATCATACAATAGTATAATATACATACATTCATTCATTCATACATACATTCATGTTTACAAGTGTTGCAACTTATGTACATGCTTACACATATAGCATTTCAAAAATCCCCTGTTTGTTTGTTTTTGGTGGGTACAGGTACTTTTTTATGTTTCAATTCCGTCGGTGGTTCCTTTCTTTTATATATGATACTAAAAGCTAGAATTTCTCTGGGCTGAAAGTGCAGTACATTTGAAATATTTTTTTTTATTTCTTGAATTATTGGAAAACATTTAAGTACATATTCCAAGTTGCATTAAAGGAGTCCAAACTATTCAATTTAACCGCAACCCCTTTTTGTACCTTATATTGATAATTGACATAATGTTTTGCTCGATTTAGGGTCGGATTAATTTCTTGAACTTTACAGTTGTAAATATATCTTTTAAGGTATGTGAACATAAGGTTAAGTACAGCTTGCTTATGATCTCTGATTCCTAATATAAAATTTTCACAATTGAGAAATGTTTTTATTACTTCATGATTTCCAAAGAAATTTAAAATCAGTTGCTTTATTTTATGACAATCCCAAAATAAATGTTTGATTGTTTCGGTCATAGTTTTACAGAAAGAACAGTTTGCATTATCTATGAAGTTAATTCTAAATAAGAAAGATTTTGTTCCAATAATTCTATGTATAATTCTGTATTGAAACCATTGCAAGTTTGAATCTGTTGTTATTTCGAAAGGAGTTGAAAATATGATATTCCAGTCTTTATCTGTTAATTGCAAGCCTAAATCCTCGTTCCATTTTGATACACAAGCTGGTTTGACTTCTGTTTTTATCAGAATATTATACATTGGTTGAGTTCCTTGTTTAAATTTTAGAATATTTTTAAAAAGTGTTGGAATGTATGGTCTGGTTATTTTGTCTTTACTATGGCAATCATTCTGTTTCAAGAAATCAGATATAGACCTTATTACACCTTGATATTGAATATAGTTGGTTATGAGATTATTATTTTCTTTAAAATGTTCGAAGCTGTAAAAGTTGCCTTTATTGTCTAACAGGTCTTCGATATTTTGCACACCCGATTTGAACCATGAGTTGTAAAAAATGGGGTTATTATTTATAAGGATATTAGGATTGTAGAAGATGGGTTGTGCTATTAATTCTGTTTCAGTGATTTCTTGTTTTTTACACAATGTTACAAAAGCATTTAATGCATCTCTCCAATAATTATTTTTAATTCCATTTGCAATTAATTCTGGGTAGTAATAGCTACATTGTAATAATTTTTGTATGTCAATCATAGTTTTTGCTACGTTTGTCCATTTTCCACTACTCATTACCATTCTTCTGATACATGTCAACTTTAAGGAATGTATAAATGTATTTATGTCTGTTATTCCTAAACCTCCTTTATGTTTGTGTTGTGTCAGAACACTCTTCTTAATTCTTGCATTTCCTTCCCATATAAATTCAGTTAATGAGTCAGACAATATTTTAATCATATCTTGCGTTGGGTTAGGTAGAGATGTGAATAAATGTATTAATGTAGATAATATAATTGTTTTTATCACTTGTATTCTTCCGATTGGTGTTAAAATTCGTCGTTTCCAGTTAAGTAGCATTTTTTTAATTTTTAGTAGTTTATCATTGTAGTTTAATTCTATCATTTTTTCAAGATCAACGTGAAATGTAATACCAAGCATATCAAAATGTGTTTGGTTCCATTGAAGTTTCCATTTAGTTTTAATGCTATTGGCACTGTACTTTTGTTTTCCAATCCAAACTACTTTAGTTTTGTCAAAGTTCACCCTCAGCCCAGAGAGTGAAGTATATTCAGTTAGTACTTTTAGTGTTTCATTGAGAGACTCAGTAGAGCCATCAAGGACTATTGTTGTATCGTCTGCAAACTGTGACAATTTATGTTCAATCGCATTTACTTTTATTCCTTTTATAGCTTTAGTCTGTCTAATCTTAAGAGATAAAATTTCTGCACACAGTATAAAAATATAACAACTTAAAGGATCACCCTGTCGACAGCCTCTCTGAATATTAAAAAAGTCCGATAAAAAGCCACATTGTGTAACAGCCGATACACTGTCTTTGTAGAAAATATTGAACCAGCGTTTTATATCCTCGCCAAAATTGAATACCGTAAGTGTCTTTCGAACAAAACTCCAAGATAATGAATCGAAAGCTTTTTCAAAATCTATAAGCAGAAGTAGGCCTGGAATATTATTAACTTCTGTATATTTCATTAAATCGTAAATAAGTCTTACATTTTCTCCGATAAATCTGTCTTTTATAAATCCCGTTTGGTCACTATTTATAAGTTTATCTAAATATTTTTTAAACCTATTTGCAATACACCCAGAGCCAATTTTGTATATGCAGTTCAACAACGTGATTGGTCTCCAATTTTTTAAGTATTGTTTCGGCTTATCGCCTTTTGGAATGCATGTTATTATTCCCTGAGTTTGTGTAATTGTTAGATTGCCTGTTATAAATGCTTCATTAAGTGCTCTACATACGAAAATACCAATTTTCTTCCAGAATACTTTATAAAAGTCAGCACTAAAACCAGATGTCCCAGGACTTTTATCATTTGCCATATTTTTTAAAACCCTTGTTGCTTCGTCGATGTGTATTAGACCTTCTAATGAATTTGACTCTTCTGTCGTTAGTTTTGGAATTTCTATATCATTTATGAACTTGTTGAAATTCTCTGAGTTATTGTTCGTTTCGTTTTGCGAATATAGCGTCTTATAAAATCTGGATGTTTCATTTAGAATGTCATTTTGATCGTTTAGTTCAGAACCATCTTCGATTAATAATTTGCTTATTGTTTTCGTTGTGTAATTATATTTCTCTAAATTACAGAATAATTTACTTGGCTTTTCGCCATTTATAACCCAGTCTACCTTGGATCGTACTATATTACCTTTTAGCTTATTTTCGTGTATAGATTTCAATTCATCCTTAAGGAGTTTTAAAGTATCTGTGTTGTCTTCCGTGAGTGAATTTTCTATTGTTTCTATATCTTTAATTATTTTTATTTCTCGTTCTGTTGTGGTTTTCTTTTTGTATGAGCTATAGGAAATTGATTTTCCACGGATTTCCATCATCAGTGTTTCTAAAAATAACTGGTCGTTTATTGTTAGTTGTAGTTCTGAAATTGGAATTTCATGTATTTTTTCTAAGTTGTAAATAGGTAAAGCATATTGTATTTTGATATCTTCTATTGCTTTATTTATCAAATCTAAGTATTCTTTGTCTTTTAACAGAGAATTATTGTGTTTCCACAAGCCTTTCCCGTGTTTAAAATCGGTAAAATTTAATTTCAGAATAACCATTGAATGATCAGACTGATAGCTTGGTTTAATCGCTATGTCTGATATATTCAATTGAAATATTGGGGACATTAAAAAGAAATCAAGTCTTGCTTGTTGCAGAGGATTAGATCTACGCCAAGTATAACGTCTGGTTGTTGGATAGAGATGCCTGAAAGGGTCTATCAGTGCTCTACTTTCAATTTCATTGACTAGCACTAGACGTGCCTTTTTATTATTTAAGTGTTTGTAATTTGAATAGTCAAGATCGGGATTCTGTACTAAGTTAAAGTCGCCACATAGTATGACGTTTTCATTAGCTGTATTATCAATATCATTAAATAATGATTCATAAAAACTGGGCGAATCTGTATTTGGTCCGTATATAGAAGCTAGAGTTATTCTTTGCTCACATATCGACACATCAATGATTACATAATTTCCATTTTTATCAGAATGTGTTCCGTGGATTTTGTAATCTACGTTTTTAGAAAATAAAATGGCAGTCCCTCTAGAATTGGATGATGAAAAACTTAATAAGCACTGAGAACCCCATTCGGTATAAATGTCTTTTAACTGATCTTTGTGAAAATGTGTGTCTTGTAAACAGAATATGTCACACTTTGTATCCTTTAAAAACTGAAACACTTGTAATCTTTTACATCGTCCTTGAAGGCCTCTACAGTTCACTGATAGTATTGAAACTTCACTCATAACATTTTACATTGTGCAAATCGAAGGAACCAACAATGCTTGTAGTGCACCCACCAAAGTAAACATAAATAGAATGATAATAAAAAAGAAAAAGGGCATATAAACAGAATGCCCACATAACATAAAATGCATAATTCTGTGGGAACATATTATATACAATTTATACGGATTTCATATATAAAACGCGACTCATTATGATACATGGTAACTTCAAAATGGTTTGTGGTAAGCCAGATAATTTAGACAATAGCACTCTATTAGATTCATGTACTAAACTAAGTGTAATATACACACATTTTATGCAGAGAAAGAAGTACGTAATACAAGTTATGTTATATTTTAGTCAATTTGTATCAATTAAACTTATCAGATATATGTTGACGTGATAAGACATCACGTTAGAGAACGTATATAGTGGCAAGAACGGTCTTTACGTTGATCAAACACAATACACTCGAAACTTTAAAATACATGAACAATGGTAACGTTGAAATACAATACGGATTGAATTTATTGATTAAAGCCACTCGGGCGATTATGCTTCCTGTGGGCCGATTATCTAGACCCCGTCATACACAGCCGTGCATTATCCTCTAAGTAACTTATCGTGTGGGTTTGAACACTACTTTTCGTCAACACAAATAAATTGATGTCAACAGAATTTCAATTATGATTTACCTAATTATTTATTTAGTGTATTTTGCATTGTTCGACAAATACTCGGTAACTGCAACTACACAGACCTTGGTCGTGTTGAAACCAGTATAATTAAGTAGATCTATAATCCGTAACGAAACGGGTTTCTACCGGGCATACCGTATATAACCATAATACGGGTATATGCCGCTATGCTCTTCCCTGCCTCCATCGGTATGAAACGCACTTTACTGGGACTCAACCGGTGTAGAGCCAGGGTTCAGCGCAGTCCAAATAATGCCGGTATACCACGGTTTATAAATAAATAAAATAGAATACCAGAATTGGTTTGCACCTATAGTGGATATCGAACCAATACTGTACGACGTCATACGGTCGGATCAACACGGTTCGTCACGGTTAGCCCGAATCGACTAAGAAGTTCACGATGTCTCTAAGGTTCATACAAGGGGACAAACCGGGGTGCCAAACTGACACAAGGTATGCTGTCAGCTCAGAACCGGGATACACCGAGGATACAGCGGGATAATCCGTACTGAGACCGGGATGCAACATCGCGGTAGAGCTAATGTGTAGCCCCGGTTGTAATCAAGTTTTGACTCCATATTTCGATTGATCATTCTATTGAAATCTTGACCATTCCTCCCGGGAGCTCCTAATGACTACATGAGGCTTTAAACATTTTAAAACAACCGGGCCTCTTTTGCCAGTTTGATAAGAGTATCACGGTTCACCACGGTTCGTCTTGCCAATCCAGTGTTGTTACGGTTGTACGACGGTTCACTGAATCGGGTATACCGAGTAAGATTCGGTTCATCCCGTTAAACCTAAAGGGGTTCGACACATAAACTTGCAGTGATTAAAACTGTTTTCAAAAAAATATGTTTTTATTTCTACTTTGTTGTATATTTTAAACAATATACATGTACTTAGTAGAAGTAAAAAAAAATATTTTTTTTGAAAACAGTTTTTAATCACAGCAGACTTATGTGTCGAACCCCTTTGGGTAAACCCCTAATAACTGTGGATATGTCTGGACTAAGACTAGAACAGTAATACTATAAAATAGTGTTTATAAAGGATTGCGACATTTAGCGTTAATGTTGCGACATTTAACGTCAGGCCAGTTTGTTGCGACATTTAACGTCACAGATGCGACATTTAGCGTCAGGAGGGATTGCGACATTTAGCGTTGGTTGCGACATTTAGTGTCAGCCTTGCGACATTTAACGTCAAGTGCGACATTTAGCGTCGATGCGACATTTAACGTTGCTACAGACAACTCTTAAATTTTTCTTAAATTTCTGTACAAGAAGCATCAAACACCTGATTTTTTATGAAGAACACACTCATGATAGTAATTGAAAACCCATAACAGTTTTGCTCGGTTAGTTTTTAAAATATTTTTAGATTTTGGGGAACCCCCTAACTGTTATTTGCATTTTCAGGACCGAAAAAGTTTGACATTTAATTACATGAAACTTGGCCCGCACGAAATTTCGTATTATACAGAATCACACGAAGTGTATGTTTAAATGTTGCTTGTTCGAGTACCGTGTTAATTTTTCATGTAGGCCTATGTATTTTAAAATAAACTACATGTATATAATTATATACTGGTCGGGGAACGTTTTTAATTGAAGATTAATGTTATGCAAATGATTAATGACATGCATTGAATAGCCACAAATATATAATCGTTAATTAGACAAATGTGTTAATATAACGTATACTAGGATGCTACGCTATACAGTTGATATTTATATTTGGATTTTAACGAATGTTTCGGAAAAAACGTCGTCCGTCCTTCATACCAACGTCTGACTTAAACCAGCTATAACCCGGATGAAGGGTCATTAAACAGCCTATTATCACGTCTCTGAGCGAGGTCTCAAACCAGCTATAACCCGGATGAAGGGTCATTAAACAGCCTATTATCACGTCTCTAAGCGAGGTCTCAAACCAGCTATAATCCGGATAAAGGGTCATTAAACAGCCTATTACCACGTCTGTAAGCGAGGTCCAATTACAAATTCTAGAAGGAGCTTACATATTTAAGTACGCATCATATTATACTTATCGTTTGGAGTTAAAATTCATAGTAAGAAAATGCGCAATTTATTACATGTATGCAGCCCAGTATGTAAACTGAACCTTTTTACTACCGAATATCCGGATAAACTACCTTAAATAGTTAAATTCTCAAAAGAGACAAATCTTATTATAAAACTCTCGATTTCATATCCGATTTACATTGCAATAAATTTTTATTCACAAGAAACTTAGCTAAACAATTTACACCTGGTTTTCAATGAAAGTTAAAGCTCGTCCATTGGTAACCAAAATATGCTATTTAACTAGAGTAAATAACAAAATGAATCTAACTACGTCGCTACCGCTTGGACTAATTTGTATGAAATTACCGGGCTACTTCAGAGGCACTTATCGTCTTTCAATGGTGACTTAATAACGGCTGAACATACTTTGGATGGACAAAATTTGAGCGTTACTAAATGGCTCGAGTGTTGTGTATCACTTAGTGAGTTGAATGAAAACAAACGATTAAGTTTGTTAAATCTATGGTCCGGAATTACGACTATGTTGGCCACACGGAAGAGTTATTCTCACGGACAATTTGATAAGTTCGAGATGGGCGGAATAAATATTCGCAGTGACGTAGTTATCATCATTAATTAATTATTATTACATGGCCAATTAAAACGTTCGCCGATTCCCAAATAGACATTAAAAGTGTTTACTGTTGACAGGATTGGTTTAAAATGACCTTTTGTATCCATAACACTTTAATCTAATGAGGAACTTTAGTTTTGATTAAAAACAAATAAAACTTCGGTCTATATTTTGACCACGTGACGTACTAGAAATCTCACTTCCTACGCAATTGTCTCTGAATATTTCAGATGGTGGTTTAAAAATAGAAATATGACATCATCTTAGCTACACCACCGTGACACCCAGTGACTTTCCTAAACCAATTATTAGGGGCTGGGTGAGCATAACTGCTGTATATATATAAGTGAATGAAATCTTGACTACAAACGCACGGCGATAAAATAGTTGTTGGATTATCGCGTGGTTGGTGCGGCAGTGTCGTTTGAAGTTAAGATCAAATGAATCGAGACTAAAATAATTATAGCAAAATAATTCAAACGTTTTATGAAATAACATGTAATTGCACGGAAAAAAACTATACTGTAATCAGTCGAATTTTATGACTCTAAATTACCTGTTCTTAGCCTCCTATTAGATTATTAGATTTTTATATTGCTGGTTTATTTTTACATGCAAAACACAAGGAAGGTGTTTTTGAAGTATTCGCCTGTCTGCCTATATAGATAGTAGGTGGAGTCGGCGCACTATTGTAGTAATATAGAAATGCCGGTAGGAGTTTATTTTTTCATTTGTCCGTTTGAAGTTCAGTGGAGTTTTTTCAGCGTTCGGCTGTGTACGTATAGATATATGTAAATGTAGTTGGTGGACTAGCGTGGATATAAAGCTACTGTACTATACAGTTAATACCAATAGGAGATCGTCGATTCAGATGTCCGTTTGAAGCTCTGTTGAGGTTTGGATTATAGGAAAATTCGAGTAGAGTTAAATATTTATATATGATAAACGGACAAGTGATCTACTGTTCGCTCAGCTTCCGGAAAAGAATTATTATAGTTTGGAAGCTCTCACGTGTGTTTAAAACAAAGCAAAGTAAATACTCAAATATGTTTGAAGTACTCATCGGAAGCAGTATTGTATTGTGTGTTGTTTATGCGTCTGTATGCTTGTGGCGTCGGCGGAAACAAAATCCGCCGCCGGGACCGGAAGGGTACTTATTCTGTGGAAATAGTTTTCAAATAAACACAGACAGGTTTCATCAAGATTTAAAAGACTTGGGTGATGAGTTCGGACGTATATTTAAGTTAAAAATATTTGGTAAATCCATTGTGACTTTATCGTCGGCACCATTGATGTACGAGACATTCGGTACGCCGCCGTTGATGGAATACACGAACGATAGAGCAGCAAATTCTACGGCAGATATATTCTATGGTAGAAAACATATGGGAGGTGCAAACTTGACTAGAACGACACAACTGTTACGAGAAATCCATTCAGTTTATATACCAAAATATTTTGAAAATGAACAATATTTTGAAATCCGGGCGATGGAGGAAGTAAGAAAGTTGCATATAAACCTTATAAGTAAACCACACATTGCGATAAATCCGCATGATCATTTAAGAAGATACTTCAAAAATCTCTGTTCAATTCTGGTAAGTAGGCACGCCATTGTTTTCTTTATGAGTGGTGGTAATATTTATATTTATGTATAATGTACTGTTGCAAAGTGATGATCTTATTGGGGGGGGTGGATCTTATACCGAGAATGAATTTACAGTGAAAATGGACTTGAAAAGTCGTAATGGTCTCAATCTTTATATTATTATTGATGTGGGTTTATTTTATTGATGGTCTTATTGCTGAAGTGGCTTTAATTACCAGACGTATAATTGTTGAAGTTGTTATACTCATCAGGTGGTCATCTTGTTATCTTATTGGTAAGGTGGTATCATAATTGAGGAACGTTGTTTCTGAAGTTGCTAATTATTAAGACCTCTCTAAGATCTATTTTCTAGATGGTTTTATTCTCGAGATGGTATCAAATTTTCATCGATTCTTGTGTTCGTCTTATTATTGTTTTACTCGTACAATTGAGGTGATCTTATTATTGAAAATGTTCTAATTATTGAGGTGGTCTTACAATTGAGGTGATCTTATTATTGAAAATGTTCTAATTATTGAGGTGGTCTTACAATTGAGGTGATCTTATTATTGAAAATGTTCTAATTATTGAGGTGGTCTTACAATTGAGGTGATCTTATTATTGAAAATGTTCTAATTATTGAGGTGGTCTTACAATTGAGGTGATCTTATTATTGAAAATGTTCTAATTATTGAGGTGGTCTTACAATTGAGGTGATCTTATTATTGAAAATGTTCTAATTATTGAGGTGGTCTTACAATTGAGGTGATCTTATTATTGAAAATGTTCTAATTATTGAGGTGGTCTTACAATTGAGGTGATCTTATTATTGAAAATGTTCTAATTATTGAGGTGGTCTTACAATTGAGGTGATCTTATTATTGAAAATGTTCTTATTATTGAGGTGGTCTTACTATTGAGTTTGTCTTATTATCTAGATTATTTTAGTTTTATTCCCGTGTTGATTTATTATTGATTTAATCTTACAACTGAGGTGGTCTTTATTGAGATTTCACTGTATGTAATAAATGTCTAAATAAATCATACATGATAAATATACATCAACTAACTTATATATTAATAAATATTAATGGTGTGTAATGACTTGTAATGATCCCTTTCATCAACATAAACTTAATGTTGTCTTAACCAAAATGGCTGGAGGCAAGTTGAAGTCAATTCATTCAATGAGGAGTAAACGCTGATCAGACTTCTTGGCTTGAATACGTAATTTAAATGGATCATAAATGTCGTAATATTATAATTGTGTGAACAGAGATTTGACATATTGCGTTTTGTATATGAGTAGATGTTTATATTTTAATGGCTGTATTGTTGATTGATGCACGTACGGGTTTAGTTTTGTATTTAATTTTCTATTAAATAAGGCAGTATATTTTTATACTTTTAGCAATATTGCTCACGTAACAAAGATTTCAACATTGAGCATTCGTCGGCGTATTTGTTGATCATCCCTCATACATGTATATCATGCACTTTACGGCTTATAATGTTCTTGTATTCAGTATAAACATACGATAATAAAACATACAATTCATACTAGATATTCATTTATACCAATGAATCTGTGTAATGAATTTTATATTATATAGTAAAAGCAATATTAAATTGTGTATCAAGTATAGTGCGCGAAAACAAGGTAGAAACGGAATAAATCGGTATTTTCCGTCGATTATTGGAATCACTCGGAAAAGATCGTACGCTTTCTCTTCCCTTTACGGAACACACCGAAATGTCCCGATTGACCTTGTGCAGGAAATGTGTTATTAACACAACAACGTTCTTTCCACCTGGTTCATGCTTTTTTACGGAAAGGCCCGAAACGTTCCGATTCAACAGCTTACCAAATGACGCAAGTTTAATCCATATAATAGATTTTCAATTTTCTAAATGTTCCTTGTACGTACGGCTCCCCTTATATACTACAACTGTTACATGGAGTTAGAGCCTGTAATAGGACACTGTCAGTTTTTTAATTGAATAAATACATTATTTCTAAATTGGATTAAAAAGGGTAAAACAAGCCACTTACTCGAAAACAGATTCATTGGGCGTTAAGATTTGATTTTATTAAAGAAAATGCGTGATATAAAAATTACAAAATATCATACAAACAGCACGAAGTTCCAATATCGCCGTGTAATACAATCGTTAGTTGCTTTGAGTGGAGATTTACTTTATTTGCTCAGTATAGTTAATTGACATTCTTGTGACCTATTGAAATGTCATTTATTTTGCCAGTATGTGATAATTTAGCATTTATTTGAGCCGCAGTCATACTAACCAATGTCTCGTCTCATGTTAGACACTTTTACCACCGGAAATAAAATAATAAGTTGTCTGTAAATTACCACTGATTTGTGCGATTCATCGCGAGTCAATTAGATTAGACATTAGACTATGGATAATGAACAAAATGCGTATGTAATTTACGCCGACGTATGCGCTTAAAACGTATGTTTTGAGGTCAGGAATGTGGGGAGCAAAAACAATAAATCTGGTTAACTTTACTTTTGTTTGCGCCACTAAATAATGCGATTTTGAATTAATAATAAGCAGATCGTTGCAATTGTATTGATTTGAGTAATTGTGATATGTGGTCATCTTTGGATAATTTTAGCTACATCATCTCGACTGTACTACCAGCTATCTGCTCTTACAGTTAGACAGAGCATGAAGAACGCAATAACATTAATTTATTCTTAATGTGATTGATACGTACACATGTTGGCGGCATGCATTCTGACGAATTTTGTTATATCAACTGAGCGAAAACTCTCCTTTTCTGAGTTTAAATCCCCAGCCTTGAGTGCTACAGGCCAGTGACCAGTGTAAATTTAAAGCGCTAACGGAAATCTTAAGTTTACGTTCAACCTTTAATGCTTTATAACTTTAAACAGATTTAGAATTTGATAAAGTGTAGTTCAATATTAATTATGATTCAGTTAGCGAACTCTTATCAACCACATGTGTCCCATACGTGTAGGTTTTATAAATTAATTAATAAATTAAATCTTCATAAGTACTTTGATGAAACAATATCCAAAAGAAAGTACAGCGCCGTGCGTATTCGTCACTTGAAGCACAGTGTAGTTGTTAATACAATCATTTATTGCTTGCGTTACTTCATATTTTTCTGTATTTTTAAAAGTGTCTGTCGTATTTTATTTCTAGTGTTGTTATAATCTTAATATCCTGTTTCTTATATAATACCAATATATTATGTAAGACGTTTTTACGTAATTACCTCACATTCCTAACCTGTGAACACTTAAACTGTCGCCAGATCAGTTTTTAAATGCGATAAACTGATTTGAAAACGACATAGCATATTCGATAGCATCTGCAAAAACATTTCAAATACCAAACGTAAATTTCACATTCTGAATAATTATGTTTCAATCGGCGGGGCTTAGGAGATGACAGTTTCATACCACAAACGAAATATGCCTAAATATAGATTTAAATTTTGTATTTATAGATTTTATTACATTACCTTCGGATTATAAATTAAATGCACATTTAAGTTACTCTATTTGCCTGCAGTCATTTGGAAACTATCGTCAGCATTTTTCGAAAAAAACCACACATGTTCAGTGTTGTGACTGCCATGGTGTAGAATCTGCATATCCATTTTTATGATTTTTACATTATTTTTATTATTTCTAAGCTACAAAAAACATATACGTTATAGAACCCTTGACACTTTAGTCAGAATGCAAGCGTTGTCACACCGAATACAACTCCATTCGAACACAATTTACAGTTTATTTGCAATACATTTTAGGCATTTTACCCATGAGTATTCAGCTCCTCGGGTTATGAGGTATGTGTACATGTATTTGAACAGAGATGTATTTTGTGTAAACAGAACGTCCAAATATATTTTTTGACATTTCAAAAGTCAAAAAAGGGTCCATTCAACTGCTATATGACACCCTCGATATCTTTTATGTCCTCCGACAATACAGTCACAACAAATAATTACAACTTACATAATCTCATAATATGAAGTAAACTTTTAAATTACAGGGTGTCCCAAGAAAACGGGGACCTAGGTTAAACATTCGTTACTTTGTATAGCATATGTGAATGGATACCTATGTATAACCGAATAAACGTCTGTTTGTGAACTGTTAAACAAAATTTGATTTATTATTGATTAGTATATATAGGGTAAACATCCATTCATGTCGTATGTGGATAATTGGCAGATTGCTTTATACGATAACGTCTGTGTTTAAGTCGATCCCAAATAATAATTGTGTCAAAATTGCGTCCTTGAATTATTGATGCAACCTGCCTGAATATATTCATGATCAATTCATCTTAATAAATACATAATGGTCTATTACAATTCATTTGACATTTTGCATACAATTTATATAATGCTTATGCCAAGGTATCAAGCAGCATCAACCCCTCTTGGTCATTATAATCAATCTGTAATAAGCCATTGGCGTCTCTTCAACAGTAATGTTAAAATTAATGAAACATCACTTCTGTGCAAAAAACAAAACCACAACAGCAACAACAACAACAACCATACAACATCAGTATTGTAGATGTCGCCACTTAGAGATTCCCTACTGCATATACATTGCATGATCATGTGATATTGGTTTGTCCTCAGACTGATAAGCCATCATTTGGCTTGTGGGACTGACAACTAATTTGACTATTGTTCAACATTAGATACTATGGTGTTGTAGCCTGACGACCGATAAGTACTATGTTGACGACTTTTCAATTAAGGTTATGCAAATGAATGTGGTTTTAATGGTTTTAAACACATAAATGTCAGCATGATTTTTGTCGACAATCATTGTCATATCAAATAAAACAATCCTTATGTAGTTTTAATAATTATAATTTTATACGTATTCTGCTTCAGGCTCTCAGTCTCCGTATCATCTTGATTATGTATAGATGATGCGAGGAAAGATACTACTGTAAACTTATTAATATTCGCGGTGGATTGATTTTCGTTAATTTCGCGGATAAAGTAGATCACGAAATTAAATCAATCGATTGACGTAACAAGAGATTTTTCTTCCAATATTTTAAATCTACCAATTTAAACAAAAAACCCACTAAATTCCCATTTTAACAAAATTCGCGAATTTTAATACCCGCGAAAACTTATAATTATACAGTAGAGTAATACAGTACAAAAAGTGCTCCGCTTTTTGTGCTAATTCTTTAAATTCCAGAATAGCATTAATCTAAGTGCACAAACATTCCATTGCTGATAAACCTTAGCATGTTTAAATCTTACGTCGTCACATCCGAGTAACGCCGTAACCGCCAAACCATGAGTTTGCACAACTTCGTGCGAAGGTGGTCATAACTGAATGGTGCGCGATTTTATAAAATCATCAAATAACCACACCGTACATTTTAACTGCTAAATGATTGTCTACTGTTAAGTACATTATCCACGTACTTATAGCTGGTAACTATTTGCTGGGCGTCTAGGTTGGGCCTAAGCAATGGTAATGCAGCTTTGGGATGTGGGCGTCATTCAATACGGAAACATAATAATTTCGAAATAAATGTATTTACGAATTGAAAAAAATATTTTATAATCTTATCCTACATTGTTTTTTCGGAACATGGGGTACAAATGATGCATTATTACTTGCGAGTACTTTCTAACTACATGTAGTATCTGTTTATATATTCGTATTTTAGAAAACCGTAAATCCACCTAATACGGGTTAAAAGTGCACTTATCTGACATCGATTTAGCCCCGATTCGAACCTGAAATAAACTGAATACATTTTTAGAAACGGCCAACTGATCAACAGTATTTCAGCCATAGGGGGACTCAGTCACGTTACCTTGACACCTGACGAACCAGCTGTTAATAGTAACTAACTTTACCGAGTGTATTTAGCAATTGAGATACATGTTCTAGTCATGATTCCGTGGGTCCAATTCCTGTGCCGTGCAGATTATGCTCCCTCTGTGACCTGTGACAGTGGATACGATTACCGCCACATATTGTCAGATGATCCTCAGGACGTTTGTCTTTAGTCGAGGCTCTGTTACACGAGCGAGTGTCATGTTTCGTGAAGAATCTATGACAAGTTGCATAATAAGAAAATCATTACGAAATTGCTAAATGTTCTGCTTTACAGAGGTTATGGAACAAAAACAACGCCGTGAGAGCCTTTCTTGTAGCATATGATTTGATAATGCTAAATACTATGATACCGTGTGCTTTTCTGGCGCTATGTACCTGCCTTGGCAAAGCGTCCCTGGTATCAAGTATTTCTTGAACTTTGCTACTCGATAACCTGAGCAAAGCATTATGTTGTAAGTAGGTTATTATTAATACTCTAGTAAACTGGAGTCTGGTTTATCAACTGAGTTATGTTGTATACTATGCAATCTACCCGTCTAGGTTCGTTATCCTGTTTATTAGAGCCGTATATCAAACTATTATCTTGATAAGAAATACATCATGAAGATATATAAGGCTAATTTTATAAGCATTTCAATGTGAAAGTCGTGAACAAGTTGTAAACGGTTGGTCTAGTGAAAGAGAAATGTTTACCCAGCGTGTTTGCCGTCGTAATGATTAAATTAAGATTATCTAAGATATAACTACAATTAGAATACATAGGGGCCTACTAGATTAACCAAACTATGTATTAAACGATAAAGCCAAGGTTATGTTTTATGTTATAAAGCGATAGGCCAGTTAAAATAAATGCTTTTCGTGTATTTTCGTCTCGTCTTGAAAGGGGAGATTGTCGGCGTGACTTCAAATAAAATTATATTTTATCAAGGTTGTAAATATGTCGTAAGAAATATATATTAATCATGGCATCCTCGTTGCTGTATCTCTTTTCTGACAGCATTTCAAGTAGTCAATCATGTACAAACACGAAGTCGGAATTCACATTCATAAGCCCACTATGTCTTGTTGATTTGGTCTCCGACCGGCCATAATTAGAATGAACTACGGGTCGGTCCGGGTTTCATACCTTCGACCACCTGCTTCCAACCTTAACTCTATAACCATTGGAACGCGGGTACGGGATTTTAAAACATTTTATTTAACAATCACTCCCATCTAGATCCCGGCAAGACCCCGTAGGCCTTCAACCCACCATCATGTACGTCTTTCTTCGTATCTGGTAGTCTGGTTCCCGCCCCAATATTACTGTACACTAACAGTACTACTACTGTAACATTGAGTCGGGAACCAGGCAATACCATGCTGCACAAAACAGCCCAGTCGAAAGGGCCAACGGTCTATTCTAAAACGTATAATTAGTACGAGTATTTTAAAATATGTTTAAGCAATCACTGCGACATTCTTCGACTAGAATCTCATCATTCACGTACGACTTTCTTCTTTCATTAAGAAAATATGTTGCTAGTATCTGTCGACATCTTGTCAACTTTTGGCATTGATATATGTGATTCCGAAAAAACATTTCGACTCGGAACATATTTCATACTTCCGATTAATCACATACACGTACACTCAGTGATCCGTTGTCTAGCTATAAAGTATGCCACATGCTTAGCATTCGCCAAGTTTGATAAGAACCGTCTGAATTTGTTTTCGGTTCAATTCCATTTTGTTCAGCCCCATTTGAATCCTGACGCTACCATGACTTTTTTATATACAATCAATGTTTTAAATTGTGCTTTTGTTGATGTTGTAATATTTTGTGATATTTTAGCTCCCTGATATTTTGCTTCTAACTATAATATTATTAAATGTACTGCCAAGCAGACAGTTCATCCGATTGTATCCTTTAATTTAATTTTAGCATGGCCTTGTTATATAGATCTACATACGTAATTAATTAACTGCCTCACGTCCGCGTTAATAGTCGACCAATTGTCAGGTAGGTTCAATAGCAGGCCATTTAAGTAAAATCCTGGTTAAAAGCATTATGACACGATATATTGATACTTTTAGTATTCCCTAACACTGTGTTAAACTCAGAGAATGAATGTCAATAATATATAAATGGATTTATTAATAGCAGACTATAGATGTGACCGATTGGTGATGGTCAATTCCTTGGCAGAATTCAGTGCGCATATGTTGAAACATATTGTCAATAGACTCAACAGAAGTTCATATAAAGTATTTATTAAACAAAGGCGTATGGGTACACTCGTGACCTCCATGACTCGACATGTGTCCAAGTCAACAGAACAAGGAGATGAAAGTAACTTTTCGAAAATATCTCGTAGATCTAAGATCTAGGCCTATTTTAAGACATCAACCTAAAAGTTTGAAATTCTCGTGACGTCACTAGGACTTTATGGGGTCAGAAGACGTTTCCTAGAAGAATGCGACTGAAATATTAGTATGCTGATTGCAAGGAAATACTAAACGATGTTTCAGTCGGTGAGATCAGAATGTCAGTTCATACGATTTGTATACGAAATATGTCCACATATCGTCTTACGGTGCGTCCATTTAATGGTGTATACTTGACGTCACATGTTTTCAGTTAATTAATAACAACACGTTTTATAGACTAACGTTAGATATACTTGTGAACACTATAATTTTGCAACTTTTTGTCTTCCTGTTTTTACACATTAGCAACAATATGATTAAACATACATTTAATGTATTTGTGATCATGAACAACTAAACAAAACATAGAACATGGTAATGGAGTAGATCTAGTAAACAAGCTAAATAATCACAGTATCTACATTCTAACTAAATTTATAAAAACCTGAAACGTTTGCAAAACCATATTAATTAAGCGCATTTTAAGTTTTTTCGAATTGAAATGTCAACGCATGCAGCTTTCAGAATAACCAAAATGTCAGCGTTATTTTTCTGTCAGTTATTCACAAACCACATCACACGCATTTCCAAAAACGTTTTAATATGTACTCTTACTGCTTAACTTAATGTATCGTCAACATTGTTTTTGTCACAGTATTGGATTGCAAACAGGTACCTCAAACAAGAAACTTCGGAACACCATTTATGCTATTGTTATTGCAATGTCAAAAGTACATATAACTTATGACATGTTTTGTTATCTGGAAAATGAGGTTTAGTCAAATACAAGTCCCCTGTTGCACAGACGCTTGTCTGAAATAGACTTTATATTGGTTATTTACTTTATAAGATTTGAATACTCGTACTGAGGGATAGGTCTGATAAAGCAAGGCGTATATGTAGTGTTATATATTCAAAGAAAGAAATATATTTAATGGTTGTTATAATTTGGTCGTTTTTGTCGTTGACACATACATTAATGTCCACATTATCGTTAAATATTGTATTAAGCTGTGCAATTTGTCTGGTGAAACGTTGTGCCACCATGACAACGCAAACCGCTAACGATCTTTGAAAGAATCTGGAATAGACAAAGACATTCACTTTGTAGGTGTATAATTACAGCCTATGATTCCAACACTACTATTAACTCTACTAATTGTCCAATGATCTTCATAAATACGAAACAATGATGATAATAACAATACTAATCATACAGTAACATTTATGGGGGCGGATTTGTCTAGTGGGTACAAAACATGTACGCTATTCTTTATTTTAGGGTACCTGTATAACCAAATGGGAACAAAAGTTTGCCGTGCTGTGCGCATTTATTTCCTTCTACGTATTCAAATGTCATTATGTAATTAAATTTCTCATATTTGATTTTAACTATTTTACTTGTTTAAAAGAATATGAGAATCAAATACAAATTTAACGTTTTCCGCGGATAAGTCAATATAATAGTGGCATGTGTGTCACTGAACAGCTTTCAATGTTTGGATAAACAGTTTGAGCGTTTGCTCACGTACATAGCAAGTGGAAGGCGTTACTGAAATCGAGTATTGTCTCTACCTTTTGACCGAAATTAAATAAAAACTGTAACGACACAGACTTATAGTGAATGTTTGCTTATTGTAGTTTGTAATGCATTAAAAGGCTAGTGAAAAATGGAAAAGCTTTAGACATATATAACCTTCAGTTGATACCCATTAATCACAAAGCATGTTCGTTGTTTCGCATGTGCTAGAAATCTACATAGAGGTGTGATATATTTATATAGCTGTAATCAATGCCTACAGTAATTATCATCATCTATTTATTTATTGTATATTTTATCATAATGATTGTCTGGTGTTAGTATGCAAGGTTCCACGTTAATGTTATAGTTAGCAGATTTTTATCTGAAACCCCATTTTCTCTGGAAGAGCGTTGATCTGAAAAATACTTATGAGAGACATTAGTGTACACAACATACAGGGCAGAGCATAGCAGAGCACGACAGAACAGAGCACAGCAGAACAGAGCACGACAGAGCAGAGCACGAAAGAGCAGAACTGAACAGAACTGTACAGAACAGATAATTTGCTACATATAAACATGTATAAATTACTAATACCCCTTGTAAGTTTAAGCCCGAGGCAGACCAATGAGAACTTTGGCCCTAACTTGTATACTTTCTATTTTCAGTTGATTGGAGAGGCTCTCTCAGATGTAGAACCGGAAACGGATGCACCATGGGAGTTTATAGACTCTTTATTTACTATGATAGAACCGTCGGTAGATGGCGTTTTAAGAATGTTTCCTTTCTTACGTTACCTTCCTGGTTACCATGGTAACATTTACAGACAGACAAAGACAGCTAGAGATAAAGTTGCAAAACGATTCTTTGATGACCAAAAGGTAATTTACTGGAATTATGTTGAAACATTCTGTACCTTCAAAGCACCATTGTCTTAACACTTCCATACAGCTCTTTGATTCCGCTACCGTTACATTCGCAGGGAGGGGGTGTACTTTGCTGTGCATGTAATATGCGTACGTAACAAGTATCAAATTTACATACATATCCAGTATGCTAGCTTACATATCAGGACAGCATTTTCACAGACTCCATTAACTTTTACAGATCAAATTTGCTATGTCAAAAGTTGAAGAATGTTTCAAAGTCAAACAGATATACGAGTACATTGTATATTATCAAACGCTTCTATCTTTGTCTAAACGCTGTCAACAAAGGCAGAATGTAAGTCGTGTTGGAATGTGTTTACTAAGATATAGTGTACTAGGGATGTTTAGCATGCTATTAAACTTGAGCAAATATAAATCATTCACTGTCCTTACAAATTCCACAAAGACACTCGTATGCTTCGTCGTTTGAATAAGAATTACAAATCAAATGGTTCAAATGCATTCGTACTTCATAATAGACTTTCACGTCTATATACTGACCTATCATTGTTCAACGTCTTCTTACGGCTCGTATAGTTCAATCAAATTAACATTGTCCAGAACCCACTAACTAGTAATTTGTTCGCATTATACAACACACACAACTACCCATATCACATTGACAGGACGGGAAACGGCTGTGGTAAGGACTTGAATCATAGCTTATCCGACTTCTTAAGGATTACAACACACTTGTATAAACAACCATCCCACAAAAACAAGATGGCCAGTGCCGTGTACTTGTAGCTGTGCCTGTCTCTTGCGTGGGTGTCTAGAGGCGCTGCCACCGTTTCTGTATAACATGTACAGTATGTTGATATTGTATACTGACGCACCATTGGTCAACGCCTTCAGGTTTATACAACACACAAAACTACCCATATAACATGGACAATTTGGACATATGTATCAGTGCTGTAGACGTACCTTGTGTTAACGCCTTCTTAAAGCTTATATAGCACACGTTTTTAAACACCCGCATTATATGGAGAGGTTTGACAAAGCAGGACAGGATGGGCAAATGTGATAGGTTTGTGTTATTACTGTAAGTTGCAATATACTAATTTGATGATGCAGTTTCTATATGAACAGTATGAACACTGCAAACAGAAATTCGACGAGTTTGAAACATTATACACTACGTTAACTGATGTATTAGATAAAATAGGTGCCATAATAGATGGTAGTCAAATAAACAAATGAAGAAATAACGGATAGGTAGGTGAACAATACACTGTTTGTAGGCATACATAATTAGCTTAACTTATCGCAGTGATCACATTTCTGTCACAGTATCAACCATATCATGTATAGAATCGTAGGCACATTGTCAAGCCTTGTAACAGAAGACAAAATATGTGGTCAAATATTTGTCAAGGACGCAAAGAACGTAAAGTACGCAAAGTACGCGACCTTATTTCCATGATTTTCAGTTAATTTATAGTACAGATCTAGTGTCTTATTACGAATCTACATATACTTTGCATTACGATGAAGTACAATATATTAAAACATTCTAGTAGCCTACGTTAATCAGCTCCACCAAATAAATAATCTATATGTTATGTAAAACCAACTTCATATGTCTTTATAGTACGGAGAATTTGACACGGTTCTCGACCTTCCATTAGCATACTTTAACAGCTGATATATTTCTATATTTATAATTCCGAGTTTATGTTTCATAAGGGGGGAGTTTTATGAAGATGCTCGAAGGTTAATACCAACACAAAGCTAAAGAACCGATATTGCACGACTTACTCGCGGAAATGTATATATTCAACGCAAGAACCTTGTAATATTACATGCATAAAGGTCAGGATCATGTCAAATTCTCTGTGCTATACAACAGGTAACGATATACATGTATAATATTATGTACAAACATATAAGTTAAATTCAGTATTTACGTACGGTGATATTAACCTGATCATAACTTTTATGCATGGATTTAGTTCAAGGTACTTACGTTGTATATATCAATTTTCGCGAGTAAAACGTGCAATATTAATTTAGACGTTCAGAATAGTGTTTGTATTGCACATCGAGCGTCTTAGTTACTCCTTCGCTTATCCGGGGTATAAAATATAGACAAGATGTCAACTGTTAAATTATGCTAATAGAAGGTCGAGGATCAAGTCAAAATATCCGGTCAATGTATACACGAAGTATTTAACATTCACAACACATATAAAAGGAACATGTACATAACCATTTAACATAGAATTATATGAGACATGTGACATTATAATGCGCATACAATGCATTGCAAGTATTGCATTACATTACATATATTATTTACATGAATACATATATCAGTATTAAAGTAATAATCAGACGCTGAGACTCGCTATATTTCATGAATGTGAATACATGTACTTCTTGTTTTGGATTGTATCATCTTTAGAAGGTTACATAAAAAACCTAACAGTGCATTTCCAGACACGTAGCGTATGCTTTGAAATCCACCGAACCAAACTTGCGTAATAAGCAGACCTAGTCAAGAACACAAATCTAATATTCGCTACTCAATTCAATAAATATCCAAAGGCGCCTTTTGCAAGTAAAGCACGTAAACACATACTAAATACATGGAGAGCAAATATTTGCTAAACTATTACCAACATGCCAAAACTATGTTTGACCAATTTGTACTTTATATCTTTGGCTTTATATAAAAAACAGTTATTTGTGATGATTGAATAGACCACAACAATATAGAATCAGAAAATTATAACGCCATTATTAATAATTAGTATTTATGTTTTCACTAATACTTAGAACTGGTATGCTAGAAATTTATGTCAAGTCTTGGTGGGTAGACCTGTCCTGCTTGAGTCATTTCAAGCACAAATATCGTTTCCCGCAAAACAAATCAGGACGAAGATAAATGCAAAACAATAATATTTCATAGTCGTTATCGCTTCTTATTTATTTATACACGTATCCGCTGGTCAGCCAGTTTCGTTTGATGGTAAACTCTAGTGCACATATATTGTGGGTTTGGAATCTATACTGAACGGTGCGATCGCCTTCGATCAAAAGCTTATTTCTGATTTTTGAATGCAAGTTATGAATAAAAAATAATTGTTAAGTTTTTTATTGACATACTCATGTTTGACAAGTGATAAGATGGTAAGACTTTTAAAATACCAACAACACCATTGGGAATATGATGTCCTACAGTACAACGCCAGTGCCCAAGTCAAACCAAACTGGACACCACACTCCAAAACGGCGCCAGTTAGTTACAAGTCTGAACCATAACTGATATATATAAACAAAAAGATTAAACACCGTTTTGTAATGTGCGAGGTTTCATACGCTCGTGCGTATTTGCTCGATAGATTACTCGTTTCCGCTTAATTAGAATGATGTCTGTTTATTCTTGCAAGTTATTTTGTATAAACACTTTGTGGTTGTTTATATGAATCTGACACGGAAGAAATAACGATATGTGAAAGGTTCTAACCGTAGAGTATACTAGAAAATCTAAACCAGAAAATAAACTCATTTAAATACAAATGTTGAACTTAGTAAACATAACAATGATCCACTTTTGCATTCGAGTAGATCTACTGGATTGTTTTACAAAAACGAAATACAAGTAACAACCATTACATGTAATTCATTACATTTTTACAAGGACCTAAAATATTCGGATTCAGATTTAAACCTACCCCCGCACAATTTACCTTACGATTGTTGTTAGCACTCGGTGCTTTACACCGGACACGAAAAAACAAGGAGTCTATTCGGAAAGAGCTAGCATAGCCTATCAGGATCCTTGGTATCACACAGCTGTATCTTCCCTCGAAGTCGGAGGTCACTCGTCAATCTGGCAGAAAAGAAAGCGAGTTACCATGCACTAACAACTGTCTCAGTCGAACGAAGTTGGTGTGCACTTGTCAAAAAGGCTCATTTGTAAAAAACTTTTAACATATGGTGCAATAGGGCTTTCTGTATTTACAAGTATATGCTAGTTAACGTGATTATGTTCCTTTAATTTCAGGCAACATATTCTCCAAAAATAACGCGAGGTCTTGTAGATGTCTGCATTTACCGCCAACAAGAAGACATCGCGAAAACTGGTAACAGTCTGATTTCGGATGAACACATAAAGGGACTTATATTTGACACATTGGCAGCAGGTACGTATTGTAATGGTATATGGCAGTGTTCACTGAAGTACAACAAGTTCATTTTATTATCGCCCGTTACGATTTGAAGTTTTCTATCTTTCAAGTTGAAAATCAGTATACCAATAATATTGTCTTTAGAAACTACAATGTACTCCATTCTATTGGTAATGGCGTATGATCACCTAGACTAAGTATATCTGATAATTAATTATTTCAATCGTACTACCAGATAGCACGTTCTGTTTTTTTGTGCGCTTTCAATCGGAATTCCTCGTCTGATTCTGCGAAAATCATATCTTGGGTATCATCACCGTTCGGACTTCTTTTATAACAACAGAGATGAAGTCAAAGTCATTGGCATCATTCAAAACAATAGCAACTGTCTATGTTTGTAATGCACATCGATAGCAGTTGCAAAGTTTCGACGGCTTGAAATTCCCTTACGTCTGTGATGTTGACACATTTCAAAATTAACCGTTAGGAAATTATTGCGCGCACTAGTTTTGCAGCGTATACAGATGTCAGCTTTTCTAAACGTTGTATATCGTAAAGCGCAATGATACATCCGGTGTTGCTCTTGAACATAACCTAGGTGTTCCGAATGGTTGGCTCTCTAAACCAAAGCGCTGTGGTGAGTGTTTTCAATCATAAGATGAATATTAAGTTATGATGAATATTGTATTTTAGGCATGACGGAATTGTTAAAAAGTCTCAGATTGTTTATATTATTGATGTGTCATCACCAAGAGGTACAAACAAGACTTCAGGCGGAAATAGACAGTATTATAGGTAGGCATAAACTGCATATAATGTACACTTATTCGTCGGGATTTGATTTCGTGGTTGAGAACATTCACGATTTCCATTGAATTACCCCCGAGGTTATCAACGATAACAATATCTAGCAAAGCGCTACTTCGTACTAATAAAGGGTTCCTTTGTTATTACCGGTTTTTAGCCTCGCTCAAAAATGCAATATAAAACTACATGTATACTATGTTTCATGTTTATTTCAATTGAAATCTGATATTAAAAGTACATTATGGACATTTAGAAAATTGCATTGTGGTTAAATATTCACTATTTAAATGCATTCAAAGGACAATACTTAATTAATGACTTTGTTTGTTGTTTTAATATGCACTATATGCGCGTTAAGTATGTGCAAGAGAATAATGTTAACTGTAATCAGTGTAATCACAGACTTTGTTACGGTTTTAGGCACCGAGAGGTTTCCAACATGTTCGGATCGTAACTGGATGCCATATACACATGCCGTTATGTTAGAACTTCTACGGTACGGATCACAAACACCTTTAGCCATACCTCATAAATGTAACAAAGAAACAACTTTGGCTGGCTATACCATCCAATCCGGTTCAGCAGTAAGTAGTTACGTTATACGTTATATTATTACTGCTTGAAAAGTGTAGCAAGGACTGTTAGCCGTCAATTTCGAAAACGCCATGTTAGGCTTTCGGGCTTTAACAAACTGTATCAAATTGGTTGTTGTTTATTTGCATGTTTTAGCGTCTTTTTTCAATCATTTACGGTGATCAATTAACCAAGCCAGCGCCCCTGCAATTAATTATCAAACATTACTATCTTGGTCTAACTTAATCACATGTGCAGGACATGAACCGAAACACGATTTCACAACACAACAAAACCTGCCCAAACCACGATTGGTTTCATGGCTTAATTTGACCCTGTGTTTTGTCAAAAAATATATCCTATATTTCTAATAACCTAACACAGTCTTTTACAAAATAAGCGCACACATCCCAATTTCCACCGTAATCTATCGACAAATCTACTAAATAAAGTGTCATGTTTAGCAAAAAATGTCATTTTTAGCCATGGCTTTTCATGACGTAAACCCTTCACCAAAACTACGATAGCATTCTTGCTACACTTACAAACAAAACAGAACACTGGTTTTGTAAAAATATAAAAGTGCTGCAAGAATGCCATCGTTGTTTTTAGTAAGGTTATACGTCGTTAATAGTCGTGAAAATGTCCAAAAAATGACATTTTTGACAAAACATAACATATTTTTTCTGAAGTTTTGTCAACAGCTTACAAGAGATATTGGGTTTGTATGCTCATTGTTTACACAGGACGTGTTAAGTTATTAGAAATATTGGACATATGTATACTAACATGCATTTGATTGCTTGTAAAATCACTGGGCCAAAATAAGCCATTTGTGAGCCTTGTCCTTTGAAACATCGATGTTCCTCCTTATGGTGAGAAGTTGTTTTATGGCAGGGTAACTTAACTTTGTACTTGTAAGGGTACATTCCTGGAAAACTAGTTAGATGAAACGGTCGCTGTTTATAACTGTAACAATGTTGAGATATAATGTTAAACCCGAATAAACAAACTGAATAAACAAAAAATAATGTTGTTTTTCAGATTATACCTAACCTATACGCAGTACATCATGACGAAAGCATCTGGGGTGATCCATGGGAATTCCGTCCGGAGCGTTTCCTTGACAACCACGGATTTTTACTTCCGGCTGACAACATTTTAATGAAAAAGTAAGTACTTTATGTTCATTACGTACCCCTGGATTCTTAGACATACTTCTGTCGATAAATTAGGATTTCATTCTGTTAAACAGTTCAAGTCCTTGGACAGCTTTTGAATATGCTGACACATGTATTTGAAATTCTTATGCGTTATCTTTCGCTATATATATGTAATTATTTGTGTTTTCTGATAGTGTAACACTTGAATGGTAAAGCATGTATCCATGTTCCAGCTTTCATTGTGAATACGAAATGAATGCACAATGGTTTAAGTGCGTGTGCGCAGGTTATCAAACATTCTACAATTTGTAGGCCACTTATTTATAGGATTGGGACGATTTACAGTCGGGGCGAAACTTTCACACTACGACTACATGTTTAACTACAAATAATTTATTGCGTTAAAGTATGAAAATGTACACGACATATGTGAAAAAGACATATTTATTCTGGTCCTATGATTACCTGTATTAAACAGTTTTCATGATCAACTCACGGAACTCAATTTGCTCCTTTAAATCTCAGCAAAATTGCAATACAACAAATTTAGTTTGTCATGAAATACAACTGTGCTTTCTTTAGTCAACTTAGTTAAATAAACGTCTCAGTCGAACTTGAAACATCTTAGTGTTTGAATCATTGAACTTTTAAGCACCATTAATGAACTTGATCATGAAAAATGTTTTTACAATATTGGGACCTAAAGTGAACATGGTATAATTATATACTAGTAATATATGATGTTATAAAATAAAATGTAAATATTAGAATATACTGGACGGGGATACATCCATACTCATATATTATTTTTTCAAAAAGCTAATTAGATTTAAATGTACAAAACTAATAATTTATAATTATACAACATAATTATGCATCTCATTACGCAGCACTACATATCCGTACTTGTTGTAGAGTAAAAGCGACTTTAGTGTGATTAAATGTTCTCATATGTACTTCGTACTTTACATACAAACATGTTTAATAGATTAATGTAAATGTGGTTCTTGTATTTACATGGAAATGTACGTGAGTTGTCCCAAATACATATTATTTGATGCAAAACTAAGTCCAACAGAATGATATTTGCACGTACATGAAATTTTGCACAAACAAGACATTTTGCACGTACAGTGAAATTAAAAAAAAATTATGCGACACGTAGGTTACTAATTTATTTGTTTTTCTCTTTCAGCATTATCCCATTTAACGTTGGCCTACGCGCATGCCCGGGACAAGATTTTGCACAGTCACGTGTGTTCCTCAGCATGACGTCATTATTACAGCGAGTCAGAATTTTATCACCGGAAAACGGCATCGTTCCATCAGCAGATCCAAGACTTTACACTCGACAGTATCCATTGACAGAGCCGCAATATGAATGCAGATTAGTGCCGAGGGAAAATATCAGAATGTAGAATGTTGATAAAATGAAATGCGTCAGTATCTTACCGTGGCGTTATAACATACGTCACATTGTAAACAATGATAAAATATTAATGGTGACATAATAATACATCTTTTTCGTTTTTATTGATATGTTGTATTGTGTTCATACAGAGTATCCGTGAATTATAATGTTGCAAATACTTTGCTTTATTTTTTGATTTCTTATATTTTTGTGAGAAAGCCGTTGTGAAATTTTAGAGGTTGCGATGCGAACGTGTACAGCTCTAGCTACTTGTACGTGTAGCCACCGGTACGTATATAATAAGGTTGCGGAACACAAGGCAGGTGATGAAGTCTGAGGTTTCCCGTGGACACGCATACCTGTGTGACAAAGTACACATTTTATTTTCGTCTGTTACACGTCTGTAACTTGTACAAACTACGCATACCTAAATGACGAACTATCCAAGACAAGTATTCACGTAGACGTGTACGTTACATGTTCAATTTCGCAACCTCTCTAATGGACGTGTACGTCAGCGGGTACGTGTATAATACATTGTACGCATATCATCCTCGTGCGTGCGTGTGTAGTTTCTACAGGTAAACTCGTGTGATAGATAAAATTAAATGTATACAAGTTTACGTAGAACGTCGCATAAAAAGGTAACATTAACTTCAGAAAGAAATGATTGCTAATGAAATCAACGAATTGTATTCAAACTAATATGGATCAATAGGAAATAATGCTGCAACTGTCACGTGATATCCTCGAGGTACACGTTATATTTTGCAAACAAATTTAAAATGGCGATAAACGTATTGTACATGTACGGATAGTTTCATGTACACGTACTCGTGTAAGTTTTTCACAACACACAAGTATGTCAATGGCCAATTGAATTTGACTTCTCTAAGGGGGGTAACTGATTAATGTATTTAAATAAGCATGGAACAGTAACTTCCCCTAGTATACAGTCTATGGAAAAAGTTATTCAAAGCTATTGTACACATTGACTTACAATACAGTTATACAATGGAGTTCAAGAACAAATACAAACAATTACCTATAAGTATTGTCACTACAAGAAATTGAACAGAACGATGTAAGTGACTCTGTCAACGACGTACTGGGAGAGATACATCATAACACCTTAGTGTGCCAGGTTGCGCAAAGTTGACAACATCGCACAGGCATATTGCAACACAGGAATTTGCATCATTAAAACACTTTTATAAAAATACTACTGTAGAGTCTGTAGTAAATTTTCCCCCATTTTTTTTAAATAATGCAAGTTCCTGTGATTGCAACAAGGCAACAAAATTCCGATTAGATTACGCATAAAAGTATTGCTTTAGAAATGATATATGAAAAACCATGTTACAACGGTTTGTAGTTCTGACGTGTACGAACTGACAAAACACCACAACGACAGACGGTAAAGGTAAAGCAAGAGTTTTGAATATTTCATTTCGATTCTAATATGATTTAAACTCGCAATTTTACTAAATCCAGAGTTACTATGCTAGAGTATCTTATTATTTACTTTATGACGTCATAAATAATTACAGACATGACATGACGCCACTGTCATCGGCGTACCAAACACTATACAACGCTGTTCTTGTGTTTTGTCTATTTGGAACAATGGTAGGACATGATAGAATCTCGTTCATATTGCAGACCCAGTGCGAGATGGAGCAACAATAAACAATAATCAAAATGCTCGGTTAGCATGACACTTTCGCGGAAATTCATATTTGTGCCTATTCTACCAAGAAACTTACAGGCAGAATTTACTCAAGATCTAGGTACATTCAAAATGGATAAATCGAAGGCTTAGATGCTTAAAGTCAAAGTTAAAAAAAAATGCTATTTGGAGAATTCAAGATGACGAATGAAATAAACTCTTAAATTTACTTATACAATGTAGTAAAACAAACTTTCTACTTCAGTTTGGTAAACATGACATTTTTTGGTATGTGTCTTATACCACTTACGACCTTACTCGTTTAAGCCATCGAAATGTCGTTAGCTAGTTTAAACTATTCTGACTAAAGCTACTATACCAGTCGTTAAGTGGATTCCCATAGACTTGAAGTTCACAAATTGTAATCATATTATGTTGATCATTGTAATGGCCTTGCCCTTCAACAATTTGTAATTTAACATATCTACCAGAACACACTTCTTGCAAAACAATATTCTGCATGACAGGATCAAGAATGCCAGGATGTTTGTAGCATGAAGATAGTGAATCCATCGAGTTCCCAATGTATATCTCCAAATCATGAAGTCTTCTTTCTGAAAAAAATAAGAGTTTTACGAGGGTATATATCCGAGAGTAATGTCACTGGTGCTGTACACACTAATACAGCACAAGTAATGCATTACACTTAGTCATTTACCTAAATCTATTTCCACTACGATAGCCAAAAACAATAACATACCACTGATCGGTTACCAAGATATTTTCATAAGCATGAGACATATACGTCAGTCAACAACGTCATCCATGACAGTAACATCTCTTGAAAATAACACGCATGGTATTCTCCTGATTTTTTGCAGCCATTTACTGGTCTTTTGAAAACCGTGCAACCCACCAGACACTCACTCTGAGTCTCAGAACTGTTTAATGGCACAGCACTAGCACTTCACACAATATTCGCATTGTTGACCGTTGCATTGATGGCGTAAAAGACAAGCCTTATGGCTTTATGTTCTAGTAATATATATCACACGTCGGTATTCCGACCCTCTGTTAACAGAAATGCGATTATCCCCGTACAATAAAAGGTGATACAACATGTACCAGAAGTTATGCTTTTGCAATGTGTATTTTGAGGTTTCTGATGGCGTCTTTCATAACTTGTTGGCAAAATGCATTACTATACAGGCTGCGTCTTTTAGTGAAACATCTTCATTGTCGTCGCTAATTAATCAATGCGTTAACAAATATTGCGAGTTTCGACCTTGAGTAATGCCACTATATTCTCTAGTGGTAATGGAAAACACATGAAATGCGGTTTAATTCGATTAATTTGGGGGTAATTATATTCGGAAACGAACAGTAATAACGCGTACCCTTACTGTAAGAATATAATTCAACAGTATTCAAAACAATGTAATAACGGTAAAACATGCATTTTAAATAGTTCGAACTGTTCTTTATCAATTATTACAATTGCTGGATACAAACAGGTCAAACCAGGTTGTTAGTGAATGATGATAAATAATGTATAGTTCGCCGGAGATAACACTATAGCCTTTGTTTACAAATAAAAATGAAAATTAAATACATTTTCGGTATTCATTTTTGTGCAATCTTGTGCATATACACTTTTAATGATATTCTTTTTAAATCTACACTGATAACAAGCGGTCAGTCGACCGTGCAGTGTTTATAATTGGCTTTGTTTGTTTATTGATAAGGCTAGAGTTATCCCCGGAAACTATACGTACTAAGTACTTTATAATAATAGCAGCTTCTCCCAATTTATTTACGTACATGTATTATCATAGTAAAATGTTGAATTTTATTGAGTATTGACGGTATGCTTCTTGGCACCGACAACAAATTATAAAAATAGTGAAAAATAATCCCACGTTATATTAGGAGTTGTTAGGTAAATTGTAATATAAACGTTATGCAACCATAAATTGTGTTAAAGGCGTTCGCTACAGTTTCCAAAAAAAAATCCACATAATAGATTTTGATGAAATTTTGCATACAACGAGAGATTGTTGTGCTACATTGAAAAAAAGAAACTCCACCAATTTAATAATTGATGTTTTACTTATCAAAAACAGGAATAAAAAATATGGGTCACCAGGTTAATTTTGGCTAAAAAGTTGAAAATCTATGGGGGGTGTAAATTAATTTGGTATAATGCTTGTAAAATCACACAAAGGCAGTTATGTCCTATAGATCATAGCATATTTAACCTGAATGTTATTCCATAGTGTAATGAATATTGGTAAAGCTAACTCATGTCCAAATATCAAAAAATAGTTTTCTATAGATGATAATTGTGACCGATATTCATTAAGTGAGGTCAAAACTTTAATATCTGATGACGAACACAAGGGTTTCTGAGTATTGATCATGAGACCTAGTTGAGACATCCAGATGTACCACATTCAAACTTGATCAACAATTATTAGCAATGATCAAAACCAAAGAGATGGCCCAAATTGTGGCCTTTAATGTTTTATCAAGCCATTGAATACAGACAGACCTACATGTAAGGTTAACGATGATAATAAAAAGTACTTTGTCATTGAAGAAAGTCTGTAAATCATTTTATATTTGTGCGATCATTACATAACAGACTTGTTTTCCGACTTGATGAAGTCGGAATTAAATGTTTAAGGATGTGTATTCATGTTATGAAAGTATATTTACATGAATTCATGCTTTTGAAAGTAATTCAAGTTGATAATAATAGTGAAAAAACATCAAAAATGATATCTGATGTACAGTACTATTGTATAATTTTATTGACTACATTATTTGACCTAATTGATGCCATAAGTCTATTTCGGATATATTTGGCTAACTATAAGTTTCATAATGATTAGACATTTATGATAGTTTTTCAATGCGATTGCAGTTTATAATGTCTTATATCAATACACACAAGTGTACAATTATTGACTTAATAATAGTCAATGCCAATCTGCATGTGATATGTTGCAAAATATACTTATGATATTCCATTTCAACATCCCTTGCAGAGATTGAGTAAGTATTATCACAATAATGAGGTTTACAATAACAACAGGGTCGAGATGGCCCTAGATCGCTCACCCGAGCACCATGTCTACCAATGTAAACATGTACAAGTTCAGCCCCTGACAGTCATTATTTCTTCACAATTCAACTAAGTAATAAGGATTTCAGTTGAGGGTCACTCAAGGTACATTCCTGTGGAATTATATTGAAATTAGGCGGCTAACAGTTTCTGAGAATGTTTTCTCTAGTTTTTCATATGTAGCTATACAGTGGAAAGTAGCCCCGGGGGTGATGACCATATTTAAGAAATTTGGTAGAGCCCAGCCGAGGAAGTTTTCTCAAGACTATATGAGCCAGTCTCCAGGAAAACCTGCTATAATGACATTATGTAATTACTATATGTAACAAGATTTTAATAAAGCTCTAAAATAAGGAAACATACATATCTATTGATTCTATTTTAGGTATTTGACCCATATAGTTCTATACCTTAGCTTTAAATTTTCCTATGAATTATGTCGAAAACACATACTTCGTTGCTATGGTGACCAATTTCAGAAAAGTACTCCGATTGAGAAAAACGAGAATGTAGTTGTTTAAAACAGAAGTAGCCTTTCTCTGAATGCAAACAATTTCGATTTTGATATATATTTAGAAAAGTGAAACATAATTATAGAATTTGGTACTATGTTGAACAGTTTATCTCAAGAATTGATCAAATGGTGTAAAAATTAAATACTTATTTCAAATACGTCGAATAACGTTTGAATGACTTTTGCGACGTCACACAAAAAGCTCCGAAAAGGGACTCTACAAAAACAGCTGTAACTTTCTTAAAACTCAAGATATTAACATAATTTCTTTTGCAATTTGCTTATTTAACATTATCCTGTAATGCTATGGAAAATCTTAAAGTCAACATTTTTGTCAAAATAGCAGGTTTTCCTGGAGACTGGCTCATATTGAAATCGAGCGAACAGTTTCTGATAAGAAGATTTTTGAAGCCACATAGTGGAAATTAGCCCAGCCCCTACCGGCCAGGGTTATTAAGCCATCAACGTTAACATCATGATTTGGTAGAGGGAAGTGGTTCACCCAAGGAGTATTTCTGTCACAAGGTTTTGATATGATTTGACCTAGTGACCTCAGATGAACCAATTATCAAACTTGGCCTCGATTTTGTTGAGATTATCATTGTGACCAATTTTAGATTAGACTAAAATTGTAACATCTAGTGTCTACATAAGCAAATTCTTGGCAGGCGATTGACGAAGACTGCACTGTCACTTGTAAGCTAAAAAATCTGTGCAGTGGACAGTATAATCCACTTCTTTAAGAAAATCACAGAAGTAATTAAATACATTAAATAGCTGTCTACAACAGAACTGTAGTGTCCCAGGTTCGACTGAACACATGTTGTTATACAACTGTTCATGATTCATAAACGATAATTATTGACATTGTGTTTGGCAAGTTTGGGAACGAAACGATTAGTGCTCTTACGTTCATGCTGAAATCTCAGCATCGGAAGGTGATGACATCCAGGATTATTATGTGTGTAAAAGATGGTTTTCCTTGTAGAACAAGTACTTTCATCGGGTAATCAGTTATTAACCTGACTTTTAGCTGTTTTTCTCCGTGCTTGGCGCGATTCAGTTTCAGCATCCGGAAGTTCTCGCTAAACCGGTGCGCATGTTATTTGTTCTCCGTAGTAACGGTAGAACACCACTAAATTTGTAATTATCGTCAAACTTGTAATCCACGGTCGTTAATTGAGTCATGTGGATGAAAGGGCCCCTTTATTAAATCAAGTTTTATTGATTCAGACCGATTGTTTAATGTTTTAATGTGTTTTTATCGTATAAACACGGATAGCACTTCTCTGACCCTTGCCTTATTAATAATCTCTACGAAAAAACATCGGTTCGTTTTATTTGACAAATAAACGCAAAACGTTGTATATTCTCGTTGCGAATAAGTTTATTTATAAATCATGAAATAATGATGTAAGAATTATTGACAAAGACGTTTAAAATTTTAAGATATTGCTTTATCTGTTAGAGACTACGGTACTGTGATAGAAACTGTAGCGAACGCCTTTAAGTTCGTATGCTCAACCGGTTACTTTAGTAGTGATATTTTATCAGCCATCAAAAATCATAAGTCATTTTGCAGAGCGTAGGAATTCATTATCCCAAATACATTAGATCATAGAAAACATTCCAAAACATTACACAATACAAATAAATAAAAAATAATTTAATTGCTAGAGGCACATGTTCTTAAAAATGTTTGAAAAATACGATTGTGGTTGATAGCGAATAAATTTCGCATAAAGTCAACGTATCACGTGGTTTGGTCAAAGTTTGAATTCACTAATGGATCTGAAAATTTGTGTTACAGTTTCGCAGTCACGGAAAGATACTGAAACATGGCCGCCAATAGAATAACAAAAGTTACATAAAATGCGTTATTATGTAGCTCATAAATTTTCTTTTATATTTTAATGATGTTTAAAAATATTCCAAAAACTCCAGTAGGCCTATCTAGAACACATTAATGTAAGGGAGATAAATGTTCTGTTGCTTAGTATAGCACTTTGATCGACCGCCATCTTGGAACGCATGGAACATAGAGAAAACACAGAACGTGACTGCATATAATCAGACTGAATAGTGAATACGCCATGAAATTACTTGTTTTAAACAAGGAAAGTCGTATTTTTATACACATAATCAACGTAGTTATACAGTGAACTCACAAACGAAAGGTTCATATCGTCCTTCGTTACTTCGTACCCAAAAATGTCACAAATTTTCTACTGACTGTACATTTATGAATCATATGATCAGCAATCATTCTGTACTGGATGATCATATCATTAATATTAAAGGACATCTGACAGGTGTTTACTGCTCTGTTTCAATACTGACGGCTCCATAAGAATAGTGAAACAGCCCCGGAGTGGCTATTCCGTTACGGGAATTTTATACGTAGTTATTTAATGAATATATAATTAACTTTTATATTCTAAATGTATTTATTGACATTTCTTTTCAAAATGAATGAACACACGCATGACGGACGTGCGACGGGTCTTCAATGCAATTTTGTGGACTTTCGTGCGTCCGCCATAAGAATGTCTTGGCTGCCAGGATTTGAGCCGTGGACATTTGGAAAATCTCAACATTCATCTTTGTAAAACTGAGTTCAAAATATGCCAACTATGAGTTGGATGCTATCCAACGACCCTTCCCGAAGAAAAACACACTTTTACCAAAAACTCACTTAAAACCAACTTATTAGTGGGTTTTTCCTGCGTTTTTTGACAAAAGTATGCTAAAAGCGAGTTTTTCTTGGGTTTTTTGACAATAAGTGTGTTTTTTGTTGGCTAAAGTGGGTCTTTTTATCAAATAAGTTGGTTTAAGTGCGTCTTTTAGTACAGGAAGTGTGTTTTTGTTGGTCTTTTCATAAATGAAGTTGGTTAAAGTGGGTCTTTAACGAAAATAAGTTGGCTAAAGTGCGTCTTTTGAATAATGGTATTCTCAGAAGTGGGTTAAAGTGGGTTTTAAGTTGGTCTTTTACATTTTTGATAATTTTTCGTTAGTTGAGCTTCGCATTAAAAAGACTCACTTAAAACCCACTTCTGAAGGAAGTTGGTCTTTTGTTTTGAAATGTTGACATTCACTGAACACAAGATCTTAGATCTACTCATATGTCTCATAGTTCGAATGTAACGCATGATCTATCACGTATATTCTCATTTGGTATTTCAATTGGTGTTTATGCATGGTAATGTTTTTTAATTTTCACAAAGGACATGTTATTTAAAGTCCTTCATGTAAATTAAATATCCTGTGCTAAAAACAACGGACCTTATTTTTTTAATGCCGCCGCGCGCAGTTGAAATATGGCTGGCATATGTGTGCCTCCGCCCGGATTTGAACCCGGTCACCAACTTCACTGTCTAGTGTATTTGACAGCATCATGTAAATATACAACAACCCATAATAACATTAAAATTAATATAAATTATATTGGTAATGACGAATGCAACATATCGAACTATACGTATATGATTACCGAGGGGTGAAAAGCTTATCAATAAGCTTCAGTTTAGCTTATTCATATAAATGCAAAGTCCTGCAAACGCATTTATAATGTTTCACTCAGTTTAAACTGATTGGGCTGAATCCGAATGTATTACATAGGCTTTCTTATCTGCCTATGTTACAGTCGCAACTGTATTTCACGCGGTACTACATGTATAAATAAAACACTGATATATTACACAGTAAGCGGTCCAGGTAAAATAGATATGGGTGGTGGATTATATTTTTGACAACGTGGCATGTGTAATATATACATTATGACATAATTGATCACGTGTTGCACAAAATCCAGACAATTTCCCAGCGTGTGGTCTGTTTAATTTGCCTATGGCTATAAAACACGGCATCTTTGAACAGTGATTTACACATTCCGAACTGTATGTCACGTGGGGCTATAGATAAAACATTAAGATAATTACACAATAATCGGTCCAGGCTTAATCAACTGCCCAATTAAAATATAGATAAAGGTGGTAGCTAGATTAAAAAATTGACCACGTGACATGTTTGGATCCATATGATATAGCTTGTTGGTCACTTGCGACAATACAGAAAACAGCGAGTGGTCCTGTACACAATGCTTTGACTTAAATTGATCGAGTAAATTGATTGTAATCAATGAAAGCTACGTTGAAAATAATCTGGAAATATTTTTTTTATTATACACGATATGACTTCCCGTCAATTTTTGTCATGCACTTAGGCTACATAGTTGACGTAATTTTAGTTCGGTAGCATTATTTTTAAGCGCTAAATATGAGCTGACACATATACATGTATATACAAAAATGTACATGTAATAAATGTCTATGTAAATATATCTTCGATTTAAGATTTAAAGACACGCTTTTTTATGATTGAGTTTGATATCTACACAATATAGTTTTGTTACTTAGTAGCTATAAAGATCTTACAGTATTATTTGGTAGCTAAGTGTTCACAAATTGACATTTAAAGTCACGAAGTAGGCCTATTTATTCTGGTTTATTCTCGCACGTTATTTTTTTCGACTTCGCGGTTTATATTATGATTTATGCAGTGTGCTACATTTTCAATATGTGTTGGCGTCTCCTTATTCATTATGAATGATATAGAATGTATTTGATAAAAACTTACTTGGCCAGAGAATTAAAAGAAGTATTGTAATAGCCTACACTGACTAACCTACACTAAATACCGAAACTAGAATTTGTATACAATATATAAATCACTCACATTAATTAACCTAGGGGAAAACAGAATAACTATTAATTTTTCATAAGCATTCGCGAATACCGATCGGAGATTTTATCTATGATGCTGGAACCGAAGTAGCGATACACGGTCCGGAATTACGGGTTTTAGCATCTCGCCCATGGATTTGTTATCGTTTCCGGCGGAAAATTTGAATCGAACAAATCGAAATTCAATGTTTTATCAGGTAATAATCAATTTGTTGTGGTATTTATGTATTGTTTTATCACAAATTAAGAACTACACATATTTTGGCACCCTCCAACTATAAACAGGCCTGTGATTCTTTCTCCTTCAGACTGATTCCATTTTCAAAGTTTTTGTCTCAAATCTTCGAAACAAAATGGTTCAGATTCAGACTTTCAGTGTGACCAGACAGCCAAACTGTTTCTAAGTGTGCTGCATTTTTATTTCTGACAGTCCAGCAAGTGTACTTTAACACGTCGAGATGGTTTCACTTCAATGTGGCCTACTCCGAAGTAATTATTTTTTCAAGTGGGTGGGGTAATGTTTTCCAGACTTTATCAAAGTTTATGCTCTGAGCAATCACAGGCTTGTATGTCACGGTCTGAACCTGTTCACAGTATGGGTGAGGGAGTGTGTAGGCAGCCGGCTAGCTCAGTCGGTAGAGCATTCGCCCTGTAAGCGAAGGGTCCCGGGTTCGAGCCCCGGTCTGGTTGCACATTTTTCTCACCCTGTGACATTTGGCGCCCAACGTGGGACCGTGGCATCGCAGTCAGGTTGCTTCACAGCTCCTGTGCTTGAAATTATTTCTACTCTCTGAAATTCGGGACGCATTTCCATTTCAGAGGGGGAATATGTCACGGTCTGAACCTGTTCACAGTATGGGTGAGGGAGTGTGTAGGCAGCCGGCTTGCTCAGTCGGTAGAGCGTTCGCCCTGTAAGCGAGGGTCCCGGGTTCGAGCCCCGGTCTGGTTGCACATTTTTCTCACCCTGTGACATTTGGCGCCCAACGGGGGACCGTGGCATGGCAGTCAGGTTGCTTCACAGCTCCTGTGCTTGAAATTATTTCTACTCTCTGAAATTCGGGACGCATTTCCATTTCAGAGGGGGAATATGTCACGATCTGAACCTGTTCACAGTATGGGTGAGGGAGTGTGTAGGCAGCCGGCTAGCTCAGTCGGTAGAGCATTCGCCCTGTAAGCGAAGGGTCCCGGGTTCGAGCCCCGGTCTGGTTGCACATTTTTCTCACCCTGTAAAATACTGACTTCTGTGATTTTGTTGTCCATACATTGGGTTTGAACATTCACTAATAGTGATAATAATTTAAATTTTATTTTTTAGACCACATACACTTCTGGGTCTGGCTCCCCCCCCCACACACAAACATTATTAAACGTATCTGGGACATATAAAAAATATTCGCAAATGCCTCTCTAGCTTAAATAACACAAAGATAAAAATGTTTGTCTGAAATTTCTCGCAAACCTTCCTTGAGTATAATCGCGTCATGTTTAACTGACTGTGCAACTGTCCCGCCTATATTTGGTGTCCTTCGGTCAAGCACACGTTACTATACACGACGATGATAGTGACAGAAACCGATATTCACCCCTGCCTCCACATTTTGCAAGAAAGTTGGTAATTTTAAACTCAAAATGCGCCATGCACATAATCTTTCGACAATGGTTTCCCGTCCGATCCACAGGCCCTCTATGCGATTTTATTGCCGGAAAAAGTATTACTCTTATTTAACCTCAAGGTAAATTTGTCCGGCTGGAATTCTCCGAGGGTAGGGAATACAATCGTGCCCATAAATCCATCATTTATTCACCGATCTTTAATATCAATCTTGGTGTCAATCGTTAGAGGAATGATTTCTCTTTAAGGAAAAATCGCTGTCATAACATATGTTTACACACAGCAAGTAATATCCGACCGCAAAGGGTCATAAAACTTAAAACATAACATAAAAGGCCATTCCGAAAACATCTGATTGCAGAAATTTTCAGATTGTTCAACTATTGACGATATCGTAATGATTGAACAAATTCCTTCGGTAGTTCTTTCCAGTACATCAAATAGAATAACGTTGTACCCTTATAGTCTCGATAAATAGTGTAAACCTAATAAAACGAACCTTTTTCTTCACATTCTTTGCTGTAGTTTCGCTTTCAACGGCCATGAGTGCAATGCGCACGCTCACAAAGTTTTGTAAGACGTCCTTTCATTAGCCAGCGACGAGCACCGACGGAGGTGTGTCTGTCGCTGACTAATGAGACGATCTCTTAGATAATTCTGTGCGCATGCGCGTTGGCCGGTCATGGATGTTGTCAGACGTACGATTGAAAACGTATCGTGAAGAAAAAAAGTTTGATTTGTTACGTTTAATCAATTTATCGAGACTTTAAGGGTACCGCGTTATTCTATTTGATGTACTAGAATGAACTACTGAAGGAATTTGTTCCATCATTACGATTTGACTGTGTTTTAATCGTTGATAGTTGATCAATCTGAGAATCATGCAATCAGATGTTTTCTTAGAGCCGTATTGTCACAATTTGTGACAGTTTGTGGTCAGATATGACCTTCTAATGTGTTCACATATGTTTTGACAGCGATTTTTCCTTAAAGAGAAATCATTCCTCTAACGATTGACACCAAGATTGATAAGATCGGTGAATAAATGATGGATTTATGGGCACGAATGTATTCCCTACCCTCGGAGAATTCCGGCCGGACAAATTTACCTTGAGGTTAAATAAAAGTAATATTTTTTCCGGCAATAAAATCGCATAGAGGGCCTGTGGTACGATCAATACGAAAGAATGGCGTTGAACGTTGGAACGAGATATTTAAATAAACCTTTTGGAATACCTCGTTTGGGTCCAATGTTCAACGCGCGATGTAATTCTTATGTACTGGGGTGGGAACCACCGTTCAATTTGTCGAAAGATTATGTGGGCGGCGGAAAATTAGTTGACAATTGTAAACTTTCTCGCATATTTTGAAGACTAGAGTGCCAATGGAGTATTGTCAGTATAGTCATCGTAAAGATTAATTTGTTATTGACGAAAGATACCAGAAATATACGGGAAAGTTGCAAAACTAGTTTTACACGATTAGTTTTTCTAGGTCAGTGTGCGAGAAATTTCAGCGAAACATTTTTATCTTTGTGTTTTTTAAGCAGTAGAGGAATTACGTAGATTTTTGTATTGAATATCAAATATATCCAACTCCTCTCAGCACTGCTCCAGACCATTGCTTTCTTTAAGTTTCTTATAAATTCATTTTTATATAGTTCACTGCATCGGTAACGCTCAATAGCGCTTTGCTGTGCAACAGTCCGATATCTGCAAACGCTAGCCAGTAGCATATATATGTATTTTCCATTTTGTTCGCTGTTATGAAGCAAGCTGTTTCCAAGCAGTGCTATTGAGCGGTTTGGTTAGGCAGTTGGAGCTCCTGAAAATCTGTTGAACCAACAGACCTGACTGGCAACAGGTCGGACTCAATATTTCGAAAATTTAATGACGATTGTTTAGAATTAATTAGGAATATGACAAGCTGTACCATCTTTTTCAGTTAAGAAGTCATGCAAGGATGCATTGGAGATATATGCGGAGAATGTTGATAGAGTGACCCTTACAGGAGGGTGCTTGTGGCTCAGTATAGGTGGGTTCTGACTTCATTCAGCATACATGTAATTTGTAAAATCATTGTATATACAGGGTGTTAAAAAAGTTTGTTCTCAAAATTTAAATTCATACTAAGTTTTATCTCAACCATGTACAGAGTGTACAATTTTAATTTCTTACACTCATAGCTTCATTTAATGCTCGAAAGATTAGAGCAATGTAAAACCTTCTGGAATTTAACCTGAAAATTTTACATTTACAAATGTGCATGTCGTCAGGAGGAAAATGCCTGTATTATGCCTTAAAAATAGCCCAAAAAATCACTGACACATTTTATTTTTTCATGTTAAACATATTAATTATTCTTAATATCTTTAGTAAATACAGAAGTCTGCAAAATAAATTTACCCGTTCGCTCTTTCTGTTATATACTGCCATCCCCTGAGGTAACTTCCAGGTCAATCAGAACACCTTCACATCATGTCATAGAACTATCGGATTATTTTGTAAGGAGTTACGGCCCTTTTGTAACTTAGACATTTTGGTTACTTAAAAGTATTTGTGTTTACAGTACTATCAACATCACACTTCAGAGCATATGTCCATTACAGTGACAGCTTTTGTTATGACATATGCTTGTACATGTCTAATCATTTCCTCTTATTCTTGCAGCACATCATTCAAGCTTTAATAGATAACAGCATCAGGTGAGACTAAAAAAGCCATGTATCATGACATTATTGGGGATGCTGTTTACGTCAGGCAACTTGTGGTCTGCTCCATGAAATGTGAATCCTATAGACAGGACCAACTATAGATACAAAAGTTGAACGAAGAATCCCTGCTGCAGAAAGAACAGCTATCATTGGTAATTTGCAGTTTATTAATAATGTGATTTTAACTGAACTTGCACACAAGTTGTATTCAAGTTTCTTGAACTGGGTGTATCCCATGATGGCTTACATAGAAACGACCCTTTAAGGGGCCAGGAATTGGCTAATTTGGTCTGGTGTGTGTGTCAATTATTATGATGAAGGTTTTTATCACAAATCCATTTTAACCCAATTTTAAGGGTGTTATTTCTGTTTGTTTTTTGCTCTTATAATTATATCCACGTTATTTTATGTGACAGCAAATTATGGAACAATGTTTTTCGTGTGTGATAACAAATGTGTGTGACATCTCAAGATTTTAGACGCCAAAACGTAACGTCGCTGGCTTAAATATGTTATTTCTGATGTTGTTTTGGCCTGGTTACTTAACTATAGTTACGTGTCACAGTGATAAAGATTGCATTTCTATCTGAGCAGCATATCGCACAATCTTGTTGTCTACTTGGCATAATGATATTCACTGATAAAATTATTGTGGGAGTGAGGTAAAATGCTTTGATTTTCTGAGCAGCATGTTGCACAAAGTCATTCTCTGCTTGATGATATTGAGAAAGTTATTGTGGAGCGAAGCGAGCTAGAAAAAATGCATGGTTTTTCTTAGCAATATAGGCCTACCACACAAACTCGATCTCTACTTGATAACGTTCAATCATGATTAAGTTACCGTTACATGATTAAATCCGGTTTTGTACTGGTTATTTCAAAACTAAAATATGTGTATTATATTATTGCAGATGTTATTTCTGACAAGTTTGACATTGCCCGATGTCAAGTCAAGGAGAAGATGCGGGGATAGCTAAGACGACTTAGGATCATGTTTCAGTAAAGACCTGCTTTCGTCCTTCTTTTTTCTGGACCAGAATGTTATAGAAGGAACCACATGTTACCAACAGAAGAGTCACAAGTGCAGTGGTTATAATAAGTGTCGCCCCTGTGGTACATCAATTAAAACACGTGTAGTAGAATATTATCTTTTACTTAAGGCTTTTTATCTATTCTAATACAACCAGCGGATTCAGCTATATACACATAGAGGAAATCACGGTGCGCATGAACTGCCAATAAAACACAGGTACGGCTGAATAACTTCAAACTGCAAATATGCCTTCCGAGGAAGAAAATAGTGCAGCGGATAATGCATTGATCTGTTGTCAAATGCGGAATATTGGCTTTATTAGAATCGAAATAATGAATATGTACAGGTCTGTGTTTTATCTATAATAAAGCACAGACACTTGTTTGAATGCATACATTAAATCACTAGTGCTACGCACTCATGATTTAATTACTACTCATCCGAACTTGTGACTGTGCTTTATTCTACGATAAAACACAGGTACATTTTCATTATTTCTTAATCAAATTAGGGGCCAAAAATGTCTACTTACTTTTATTTTATTAGCTCACCTGTCACAAAGTGACAGAGTGAGCTTTTGTGATCACTCTTCGTCCGCTACCGCCGTCCGTCGTCCGTCCACAATTACTTGTGTAGACACTAGAGGTCACAGTTTTAGCCTAATCATTATAAAACTTGGTCACAATGATCATCTCAACAAAATCTAGGTCAAGTTCGATATTGGGTCATCCGAGGTCAAAAAATAGGTCACAAGGTCAAATCATAGAAAAACCTTGTGTAGTCACTAGAGGTCACTATTTTGGCCTAATCTTTATGAAACTTGGTCACAATGATCATCTCGACAAAATCTAGGTCAAGTTCGATATTGGTTCATCCAGGGTCAATAACTGGGTCACAAGGTCAAATCACTTCAATATGTCATTGGGTCTAAATGTGATGTAAATTATAAAGCATAAGTCAATATGAAAACCTTGTACATGGAATAGAAGCTACCATTAGTGGTGCATGAACTACTAGGACAGGTGAGCGACCTATGGCCCTTTGGGCCCTTTTGTCTATACATTTTATGTTTTTCCTGATTATATTATATCAGCTCTATATATGTTTGATTATAAAGTTGTTTGCAATTTATTTTTATCATGCACATACTTCATAACTAACTGTCATGAAGGGAACTCTCATTATGCTCCCCATCTTCGATGAGTGGGTTTATATTGCTTGGCACATGTCGGTCGGTCTGTCGGTAGACAAAATGGCTTCCATTCAATTACTCGAGAACGCTTTGCCCTAGGATCTTCAAACTTTATATGATGGTTGGTCATCAACAGTAGATGACCCCTATTGATTTTGACCTTAACCATTTCTGACTATTCAAATAGTTTCTGTTCAATAACTCAAGGACACTTTGCCCTAGGATATTCAAACTTTATATAGAGGTTGATCATCAACATTTTGAGGCCAGTAGGTCAAAGGTCAAGGTCACAGTGACCTTTGCCATTTCTGACTATTAGGCTGCCATGGGGGCATACATGTTTTACAAACATCTCTTGTTGATTTTAATGTCCGTCTAACAATGTTATCTATTGCAACCTCTCCAGAGCGGTTTTCCATTCAGCAACAACCTGCTTAAAACGACATGCCCGGTAATCATTTTGTTAAATAGTAACATTTTACTATATATCATACCTCACCAGACACAACCTCTGTACAACAACCAAACTTTGTGTTTACCAACGGGAGTTGCTCTGGACAGTTTGTTCTGTAGTTTAGTCAAAATGTAGCAAGCTTTGATGTTTAGAACAATGAATTTAATTTGCTTATTTATGTCAAAAAAGTTATTATATTTATCTATTTATGCTATATCTTTTTATTAATGCAATGTCTTTCTGTATGTATCTACATTATTGTTCACCAGGTCTTTCATGTTGTTTATATGTAAAACATTGTTTTGTGTTTTGATTGTATTGTTGTATATCAGTAAGAACATCTTTATTTTTTCAAGTAAATATTTTATTAATTGATATTTATTGTTGTATTCTTTATTAAATTTAAAAAGGTATGTCATTTCATTTTAATTGATCAAAGTGAGTTTACACAACTAAAACAGCATTTAAACCTGGACTCCTCACATTGCTTTGAAAAGGTATTCCATTTAATTAGACCCCGCACAACGAGTTGTAAGGGGGGTGTACTGGATTCAGTTTCTCTGTCTGTCTGTCCGTAGACACAATCTTGTGGACGCAACTCCTCCATTCAGTTTTGGCAGGATTTCGCTCAAACTTTCACAGATAAACAACCTCAACATATAGATGTGCATGAAGAAAGGAATTTGCGCTGCCATGAATTTTGGCATAATTATGGCCCTTTGCCGGTGGGGGTATATTAGTCTGCGGAATGGCAACTGCTCTAGTTTAAATTGAATAAAAGTGAGTTAAAAGCGTGTTTAAACCGAGATAAAGCTGGCTAAATGCGGGTGGAAAGTTGGTTTCTTAGTGAGCTAAACGTGAGTTTAAAGCGAGTTAAATGCGGGTTAAAACCGTGTTTAATGCGAGTTTAAAGCGTGTTTTTTCACAGCTAAAACTCGCTTTTAACTCGCTTTAAACTCACTTTTAGCTCACTAAGAAACCAACTTCCCATCTAGTAGAAGTGTGTTAAAGCGAGTTTTTTGACGCATAAAAAACTCACTTAAAACCAACTTATTGAGAAAAAAACACACTTACTTGAAATAAGTGAGCTAAAAGTGAGTTTTAAAACCCACATTTATATAAGCGAGTTTTTCAGCACAGAAAAAACACACTTAAAACCAACTTATTGAAAAAACACACTATAAACCCACTTTCTAGAAATAAGTGAGCTAAAAGCGGGTTTTAAAACCCACATAAGCGAGTTTTTCAGCACAGAAAAAACACACTTAAAACCAACTTATTGAAAAAACACACTATAAACCCACTTTCTAAAAATAAGTGGGTTTTAAAACCCACATAAAACCAACTTAAGTGAGTTAAAGCGAGTTAAAACTGTGTTTAAAGCGTGTTTTGCCCGGGTTTTGCTCAGAAAAAACCCAGTCGGTAAGCTAAAAGACGCACTTTTAGCACGGTGCCAATACCGCAGGGTTTAACACGGTTTTAACCCGCGTTTAACCCGGGTTTTGCTCACTTTTTGGAGAAGGGGATACCTCTGCTTCATGATGCAGATATTTACTACATGTGTAAGATGATTGTCGATGCATTTTTCTGGCGTTTTTGAACCTCAACAACTTACAATCGTACATGCAGTCGGACCAGAAAAGTAATTACATGTCATAATAACTTCTAGGTTAAATAAACTTGCCTAGTGTAAATGATTAATGACATAGCTGAGCTATTCTTTAATATTTAAGATATAATTATTCGCTAAAATAGGCTGTGCCTTAGTTCATATTATTTTGTGGCACTCGTTTCTTGAGCGGATAAATTTGATGTGGAGAAATAACATGGTTAAATTCTTCAGGCATTCCAAAGTCATATTTACTTACAGTACTCAGGGTCTCCCCAGTGCAAATGTCTGTATAATTGTCTAATTACATATGCATGTGCCTTAAGTGAAATTCGTCATTAAGTTACTTTAAAACCTAGCGATACATTTAGTTAGCTATGAATAAATTATGTATCCAAAGCATTGTAGCGTTAGCATACTTATAACTTGATTTAATCTTTACCAGTATAATTGTTAGAAAATAAACGTAACTTAAGTGGTTATGCGAGCAAGAACTCGCTTACACACTAAACAAGTCTTGTAAGTTAGTGTTAACTAGACGCTGTTATATTCCACTTTCATTCTCAATTTCAGTTATATAATTATGTACAGTCGTTTTTAGTTGGTCGAGGGCACAGACCTCCGGCGAACTTGATACACTGTAGCAACGTTAAATGTCGCATCGACGCTAAATGTCGCACCTGACGTTAAATGTCGCAAGGCTGACGCTAAATGTCGCAACCGACGCTTAATGTCGCAATCCCCCCTGACGCTAAATGTCGCATCTGTGACGTTAAATGTCGCAACAAACTAGCCTGACGTTAAATGTCGCAACATTAACGCTAAATGTCGCAATCCTTTATAAACACTCTTTTATAGTATTACTGTTCTAGTTTTAGTCCAGAGGTATCGACAGTTATTAGGGGTTTACCCAAAGGGGTTCGACACATAAGTCTGTAGTGATTAAAAACTGTTTTCAAAAAAAATATTTTTTTATTTCTTCTAAGTACATGTATGTTGTATAAAACATACACAGTAGAAATAAAAAAATATGTTTTTGAAAACAGTTTTTAATCACTGAAAGTTTATGTGTCAAACCCCTTTAGGTTTAACGGGATGAACCGAATCTTACTCGGTATGACCGGTTCAATGAACCGTCGTACAACCGTAACAACGCTAGATCGGCAAGACGAACTATGGTGAACCGTGATACTCTACATCTACCGCGATGTTGCATCCCGGTCTCAGTACGGATTATTCCGCTGTATCCACAGTGTATCCCGGTTCTGAGCTGACAGCAGACCTTGTGCCGGTTTGGCACCCCCGGTTTGTCCCGTTGTATGAACCTTAGAGACATCGTGAAGTTCTAAGTCGATTCGGGCTAACCGTGACGAGCCGTGTTGCTACGACCGTATGACGTCGTACAGTATGGGTTCGATATCCACTATAGGTGCAAACATAAACCGTGGTATACCGGCATTATTTGGACTGCGCTGAACCCTGGCTCTACACCGGTTGAGTCCCAGTAAAGTGCGTTTCATACCGATGGAGGCAGGGAAGAACATAGCATATACCCGAATTATGGTTATATACGGTATGCCCGGTAGAAACCCGTTTCGTTACGGATTATACTTAATTATACTGGTTTCATCACGACCGAGGTCTGTGTAGTTCCAGTTACCTAGTATTTTTCGAATAATGCAAAATACACTAAATAAATAATTATGTAAATCATAATTGAAATTCTGTTGACATCAAGTTATTTGTGTTTACGAAAAGTAGCATTCAAACCCGCACGATGAGTTACTTAGAGGATAATGCACGGCTATGTAGGACGGGGTCTAGATAATCGGCCCGCAGGAAGCATAATCGCCCGAGTGGCTTTAGCCCGAGGGTGATTATCAATCCGAAAGGTCCGTACGGCATTTTTACGAGTTCGACACAGCCATGAACCTGCAGTGATTTTTTTTTCAAAAAAAATATTTTTTTATTTCTACTGTGTAAATTTCATACAATATACATTTACATAGTAGAAGAAAAAAAATATTTTTTTTGAAAACAGTTTTTTATCACTAAATGCTTATGTGTCGCACCCCATTGGGTAAACCCCTAAGAACTGTGGATACGTCTGGACTTAAACTAGAACAGTAATACTACAAATGAGTGTTTATAAAGGATTGCGACATTTAGCGTTAATGTTGCGACATTTAACGTCAGGCCAGTTTGTTGCGACATTTAACGTCACAGATGCGACATTTAGCGTCAGGGTGGATTGCGACATTTAGCGTCGGTTGCGACATTTAGCGTCAGCCTTGCGACATTTAACGTCAGGTGCGACATTTAGCGTCGATGCGACATTTAACGTTGCTACATACACCACTCCACTGTATGATCATGTATTGATAAAGAATTAAATAAAAAATCTACAATTTCTGTATTTGTTTAAAAAAATAAATGATACAGTTACCTGTGGTTAAGTGGTGAATAAGAACAAAAACAAACACATTCTAAACAAAATTATCATGACACGGTATGTATGTAACCAACGAAACAATTGACAAATATGCAATTTTAGTTTTTCATTCATTTTTTGAAAATTACAAAACACCGGACAGGTGGGTCTGTGTATCGAATAACCAAAGAACTCTGGCCACACAAACCGCATCATGACTTGTCGACCTTTTTGTCATGTTCTAATGATTCCCTGCAATTGCAAGGCATTCATTTTTATCCAGTCACTTCCGGCAAAATCTGCCCGTTAACGGGGTGCCGATTCAACTTAGCTTTAATCGGTCACCTGGTCATGTGACTAGTGACAATCCGTCACCTTACCACTTGATCTGACGAACTTCTTCTTATATGAGAGTTGCAATTCCGTACCCGAGGGTGAGGTCTTCCTGTTCTAAATGAGCTGGTGGTTGATCGGTTATTTTCTTCTACTTACCTGCGTCTACACGACGTCTATCGAGGTGCCCGACGTCGTTGTTTATCGTGTCGTCACGGAACGAATGTGACGTTGTGCGCTAGTTAATGAAAGAGTAACAGTATAGTCCCGAGTTTGATTCCCTTACTGAGCAGATTAAGCGACTGGATAAATAGAATAATAGGTCAGTGCCGTGAATGAAGTAAAAATTTATCCGGCTCGGCTGCCGAAATTATCGGATTCGCCTACGGCTCACCCGATAAATTCCTCCGCCTTGCCAGATGAACTTTGTCATCCACGGCACTAACCTATTATTCTCTATGTAACCGACTTTATCAATGTAACATGTGGAACAGTATGTTGGATGGGCGTTGTACACCAGCCTTGCACGTATTCTGCTGAATGAGAACTGGGACCTCATATACTGCGAACATATCATTAGATAGCTGACTATGACAAGACAAATACTTTCATTGTAAATACATTGCAGATCTATAAACACATAGTATTACCGACTATCAAGAAGGACAACGTTTGTCAGTATTCAATATTGATCTCACTTGACTTGAGGATAAGGGAAACCAATCAGGTCACACCGTACCCTCTTGGTCAGTAACATGCGATATGATTGGTTATCCTTATTCTCCAATTAAATGAGATTACTATTGAATACCCCCCTGGTCAATAATTAAAGTCGTAATTTATTTCTTATCATGCAAAATATGTTAACTGTATGAATGACTTAATAGTATTACACATGTATACTTACGACAGCAGTCTTCACGATTGTAAATCTTAAAGGCAAATATCACATGATTTACACCAAGGTCAACCATGGCCCATGGTTCTGGTTCATGCATGGTACAAGCACAATGCCACACTCCTGAGATGTCTCCATTAACCTGGCTCACATAAACATGTTATACATCATGGTTGCATTCACAAAGAATTGTAAGGGAAAACTACAGAAAAAGTGCTGATAAGCCCAACCTCACTAAATGTGTGTTTCATTTAATTTATTTGTCGCTTTAGTTTTGATATTAAAATAGCTCGAATAAAGTATTAAAATGCGCAGTATTTACAATGTATAGATAAGAAGGTACATGCATGCACTTACCATTAACAAACCTTCAGTATGACCTCGAGTGAACACCGTACTCAATGCTACCGTCTTTCCTAAAGCCACGTTATCAGCTGAAAAATATCGCATTTTGGACCTAGGTACATGTAATAATTAAATATATTATAATAATATACTTTTAGTTTATGGTGATATTTAATTGATCAACTTAGTGTTAATATTATTACAACAAATGTTCTCGCAGAAGTCGTTTGACGTTAACATTTGGACAAGGTTCATTAATGTGCTCGTCCAAAAATAAAAATGCATATTTTTATAAATCTTACCTATGTTTCTAATTACCTTATAACACTTTCAAAACATTAAGCATACATATACCAATTCCCCTTGTAATCTGTCGACAAGTATTCTGTAAATATCTCCTGTTAAACAAATAAACGTCATTTTTAGCTTTTTACGACGTAAAACTTTCCCAAAAACCATGATGACATTTGTGCTACACTTTCTTATTCTGTACAGATATAGAAATATGCAGAACACCGAGAATGTAAAAATATAAATGTGTAGCAAGACTGCAATCGTAGTTTTGTGGAAGGTTTTATTTCATAAATAGTCATGAAAATGGCCAAAACACGACACTTTTGGCTAAACACGACATATTGTCTGTCCTTTGGAAATTGATTACATAGGAAATTGGGATACCTATACTTATTTTTTACACAGGTAGTGTTGAGGTATTAGAATTATAGGACATATTCAAATGAACATGCATTTTTATTTTTTGAAAAGTCCAAAAAAGCCTTTTGTGAGCCTTGTCCTTTACTTACGTTCCACACACGGCGATCGACGATTCCATGTACCGTTCGCTTGACATGTAATAGGTGGTTTGAAAGGGAATGTCATTGAAATTGCTAAAAATGTTTCGACAAATTTATCTCTTTGAGTTGCTAATATTATTGAGATTGTACGATAAATTTAAGTATTCTTTTAGTTTAACATTGAAGTGTTTTACAGTCACCAAACGTCTCTATACCATTGCATATATATCGTTTGCTGGACAAATAAAAGGAGTAGAATCAATCTACTTAAATAATCAATTATGTGTTGAATATATTACGACAAATGTAAACTTACGTTCCACACACGAGAACTGAAGATGCCATTTACCGTCTGCTTGACACGTGAGAGTGATCGTAAAATTCCCCAACTGGTTGTGACAAATTTCTCTCTTAGTGTTCCCAATATTATTGAGATTGCCAAGAACAGATCTATTATCTACAGTCAATGGTTTGCATTCTGCGGATACAAGAATTATAGTTGAATGCGAATATCAAAACATTTGATTGAGTAGTTAGTGACTGTCGATGCAACAAAATCCCTTTTAATAATAATGATGATGATGATAATAATACAATTCACCAGTTTGACAATATCTGCTTATGACAGTTATATAGTAGAAGCCCATAACATTTTACAACATTAGATTAATACTGTAGACGAACTGTGTCTTCAAATTTAAAATGATTATGTTGAACTCTGGTTATGCTAGTAGTTATCTATACATTTCTTTCAGAATCAAAAGTTTCCTTAACCTCCAATCTAGGGAATGGTTTTCAATGCATAATATATTGCCCAATATTAACGGTGTACAGTTTAGGGAAACTGCTGTGGTGCACTGTTAGAAACTGTTCTTAAGTTGCAAAAACGTGCAGCCAGAATATATCTTCATAACGAATTTGATGCCCATTTGCAAAAACTATTTGAAGAATAACAGTTGTATATTGTACCAGCACTAAGAACGTCAGCTTATATCACTTGGAAATGGTGAACTTAAATTCCTAAACCAGGAAAAACCAGATGATGTGCCATTTGCATGTTTCACAACATTACAATAAATTACATTTTTATATTATATTTTGTAACAATACGTTAGTCTTTACCATTGACTTATTTGACTGAGTTATTTTGTTCTCTTCTGCTCATATTAATCATGTATTCGTGTAAATTACTATATTGTTGTTTTGTTAAATTATCTATCATCCAAATTTTGATCAGGTTTGGTGGAAATAATTTCCACCCATCAACAAAATAAGTCCGTACATTAATCCGATTATCGAGTAAATCATACAGCACGGTTGCTGGTAACGCGAGTTTGAATATACGACTTAACCATACCTGATATCACACATTCATTTGTTGCCACATCACACACCTCTCCATCCACACAGTTATTGTTACATCCACTCTGAAATTAAGAGGTTGATATACGCGTTTCTACGAGTGTTAATTGTAAATATGTATTTGAGCCAGGCAAAATTAGACGTGGTTGTCCACTCACATTCTCTGATTTTGAAAATATCTAGTCCGTTTTCTAGTATTAGCCAATAGAAATTATTTATTGAGCAAAACCATGTTTTTCACTACCATTGCTATGGCAACCAAAGAAATGAAATTTTTAGCCATTTTGCACATTTTTCGAAAAATGATTTTGCAATCTTTACATAAATACTAAAGCTGGCACGGGTTATCTAACTAAAACTCAAAGAAAACAAACCGGAAAGAAAAATACAATACTATGTAATCATGTAACATACTTCAAATGTGATGTCTGATCGTTTCATGTAAACACAGTGTCCGTTCACCAGTAAGATATCCTCTCTTGTATAAAGGTTGCAGAATTTGAAACGACCACTGTAATCCAGTGATTTACATGACGGCCGCTGACTACATTCATCAACACAAGCTGATTCCGAAATGCTCCAGACCGATTTGAGAAGAGCATCCGGCGATGCACCACATACCAAGCGTTTATATATTTTGTACTTTCTCCCTTCAACATATGACAAAAGTAAAGCCAGAGCCCACAAAAACAGACATAGACGCACAGAACAACGTTTCTTCTTCATGTTGATTACAAACTTTGGACAAATCAAATGCATTGCTAAGGGATTCCAATCGGTATACATTGATAAATGTCTACACATTGTATTAATTCAGTTGAAAGTTTGCAATCGGCAAGTGCTATCAAACAATATTTTTTCCATTATTATTACATATTTGAACTTGTAAATCCATAATAACAACTGATCCGATCCGAACTAATTGAACGGTACTTTTTTTCATCACTAATTATAATAGATGAACCAGAAGAGTTTCCTCAAGTTTTCCTGGAGAGAACTATCTAGATACACACACTAAATGTTTAAGTTCTAAATGCATTAAGAGAGATATTATCAATAGCATCACTTAACGTAATTGAGTATGCATCATAATCAACGGCTTTTAAGTTTTAGAGCAAGTAGAGCGATAAATGTTATACGAGTATGGATTTAAAGCAGTCACAAATGATTATCTGTATGACTGTAATAAACCTTTAAATAAGTTGAAACAAGACGAATTCCAAGCTGTTTGCAACGTTTCGACTTTAAGAGGAATTTAATTTAAGAAACTAATTAAACTTTATTATACAATGTTTTACGTACATTCTCGTACCATTTTTAAAAGCGAAAGCATCTATAGTTACACAGTCCATCTTGTATAAACAAAACAGTCACGCCTCTCATCCGCAAAAAAAATGTTGTATTAGTTTAAACTGACAAAGGTTGGGGGTATAACCAAAGGTAACTGTATCATTGATAAAGACAAAATTTTTTTTTTATAAAATGTATGTTATCATAGAAAGGTGCAGTGGTCAGATTTCCATTGCTATCAAAAAACAAGAAATGGCTTTCGATATCTTTATAAATTAATACGATTCATAGGACAAAATCGTTAGAATTACCTCCATGCAAAATCCCATTGCATTTGATCAACTTGTTTAAAATGCTATACCATGAAATGTATACCACATTGTCCAGTCAATTCACTGAGGAGCATTCAATAGAAACGACAATGCTATTATAAACAGGAAAAAAGAAGTGAGTTCACGCCCTATGGGTTTATTTTCTTATTTATGGAGTTTTTTTTTAAATATTGATATCAAATTAAAGACGAAACTCTCTAGTTTCTGAGTATATAATACCTAATATTTAAAATTATACCACTATTAATGAAATGTTGATAAAAATCAAACTGAACATCAGTGGACTGTGTGGGTAATGTTCGTGTTATAAACCTTTCTAAGATATTATAAATTTTATAAAAAACAATTCGTTTTTTACTCTTTATAATGATACAGCTACCTGTGGGTATAACTTCAGGACACTGTTGATTTTGAAAGCAGGGGGAAATACTACAGTGTTAGGCAATTCAAACGGAACAAATACACTGATCGGCTTTTAAAAACGCAACACTAATGAAAATCAAGATAACTTTTTTACATTAATACTTCTAAACGAAATTGTATGTGCGTGATGTTTGCTACCCATAGATTGTAACTCAATGCTCTTTCTATCTAAATTCGCAACAGTGGTACATTGAACCATGAGACGGAACGGGCGAAAGATGTACAAGGAATTGATGGGTTGATGCTAATTATCTTTATGTACGGTCAATTTGAATGCTCGATCTATCGATACAATTAACAAAACACAAAATGAAATGATTACCCACTTAGCAACATAGTGGTCTTTAATTAAAACACAATCTTAAAAGCCATGTTTCTTTTTTACCGGAAGTAACTACTAACTTAACTTTCAAGGGGAAGTAATTCTTGATAGAGATTGAGTGAATAAAAGTCCACTTTTCTAAATCTAAATTAACCTTTATTGTTATCGATATTTTGATTTATGTCTGTCAGCACGGACACTTCGCAGGCTAGACGTAGAAGGACGACCTTGTAAGACTGTTACATATTTGAAATCTGCATCAAAATTCGCTTCTTGGAACTGGTCATGTTGACCAAACTAAACTTGGAAAACTTGTTGCCCAAAAGTAGTTTTCCCGAAGTATTGACTTTGTACTTACAACCTTCTTATTCTAAGCAAGCGACTAGTACACGAACTTTATCTGACAAATCTGACAAACGCAGAAGGACGCACGGCAAAAAATTTATTTATGCTTATGTCATCATTTTTTATTGTGGTTGGCAAAACAAAGCATTTTGGTAACATGCTCCGAGAGTATTCATGTATCACAGCACTAACTTACAATGTCAGAATATATCGTTTATTAATAAGCCATATTGATGCAAGTTGTTTCGCAAAATCCAACAAACTACAAAGGATTATCGTATTAAATATAGTTTAACGAGGGAGACAAAAAGCCGCCAAACCGGTTAGTCCCGATCTTCGTATATTCTTTGGTTTTAGTCATTATCTTTCTCTACCTATGCTTGAGAAAAAGGGCATCTACATAGAGAGCTGTTGTTCATGTTATGATTGCACACATAATTATTATATCAGACATATACTCGATTTCCATACACTTGAACTTCGCAAATTGTCAACATATTACCATCCCGCTCAATGTCTCGGGGCCAACTAGATACTCCAACAACTTGCAATTTTACATATCTGCCAAAACACGCTTCTGTGACTACCATTGTTTCCATTATAGGATCTAGAATGCCCGGGTGATCTGCGCATAAATGAAGAAGCCATCGACTCCCCAACGTATATTTCCAAATCATGAAGTCTTGGAGCTGAAATAAATGTTCATTATTATCACCGCTTCGACAGCCTAGTAATAAATCAAGCCCTTTGAGTGCGGAAGGTAGACTCGATGGCCGCATCATACAAATGTACCTAAGATGAAATATAAACGGTACCTGTTTTTCCCATGCTCGAAGTTCAGCAAATTGTAACCTGGTTCGTTTAATCTCCTCGTGGGAATGGAAATCTTCCGAATGAGGAGTTCAGAGCAACTTATTTAAGATATACTTTGCTTCACAATCGACCGACATTACTATGTATAAACAATATTCAGGTTTGAAAGTTGCCATGAATCCCGAAAACATTGTTTCTAAATGCAAAAACATAATTTTTTGTAAATATATATTTAGTTCCTGACGAATCAAAGTAATACCACTGGAGTAATCTGTTTGTTCACGTTCGACTAATACAGTCGTAAACTTGTGCATGGTCTTTCCATTTGTTTTTCTGAGCCTAAAGGGCCAATGACCTTCAGCTTCGTGTGAGGAGATAAAAACTTGGACTACGGGTGCGTTACCCTAGTTTTTTCCGAAAAGACAGATATTTTATACTCATTTTTTTCAGTTCAATTGTGAAACAAGTTTTCGAATTTATGGGCGCTTTTGCTTGCAACAAACCTGGTTTGGTTTCCAACAGGTTTGTCAAACCGTCCGTTTGTTCAGTAAAACTTGTTTAAAACGGAAACAAGTTTTTCCATTTGTTTAAAAAATCTCGAACCGGTTTGTCAAACCTTCCAAATTACACCCGGAGGCGGTTTGACCGGTTTAATGCATCCGAAATTACATGCAGTTGAGCGCGAGAAAATGGCCGACAATGTTGAATATTACTGAATCTCTTAGTACACAATTTTGACATTATTGACAATATAAAGAGAGCAATTATCTCAATTATATACCATCCTAGTATTAAATATATCAACCAAATTTGCAAATATCACAGCATAATTAGGGAATAACAAAAGAAAAGAGATAACAAATTCATTCTTTTTTCTTTTTTTCTTTATAACCATGTGTTCATGTTGATATATCAAGACCATAGTACAGCTCTTTTTCTGTCGCCTTAGAGATGAAAATGTTTCTTAAAACTACCCGTTTGTTCGCCAATCAGTTTAAATCGAAACCAATTTTAGTTTATCGTCCAACGTTTAACCAAACCTGAACCCAAAACTGAAACCGGATATTTCCAACAAAAGCGCCCTCTATTAATCACTCTCGGCACCTCATTCTCGATATACCCACGAGGGTATGAGAGAAGAGAAATGAGTTTCCTTGGTATGCTGAGCGTCTAGCGAGGGAGTTACTGGTACTATTGTTATTTCGTCTTATTTCTCTTAATTACGACGCGACCTGTGATCGAATCCGGGCCACCCTCACTCGACACGAACGCTCAATCACAAATAATAAGCTATCGAGAAGGCTGAACCGGATAGACTTATAGGTTGTGTAATGTACCAGCAGCGATAAATCCGAGATTATCTATGCGTTACCAACGAGTTCACCGCTAGCTGGATGGGAAACAAATATCATGAAGGGGGTAGTCACACTACAACATATAGTAACACCGTTCGCTGAACGTTTATCAAATTTATCCAGAATGCTGGACATACGCAGGCATACGCCGCAGATGACCTAAAACAACACACTGATGCCACATTCGGATGTATACTCAGCGAATTAATAACCCTTTATTAAAATTTACAAAACCTATGTCTAGCTTATTCGTAGCGTATGTAACATACACAACTTTGCGCGTGTGTCCTGCGTATCTCTGGCGTTTATAACGTATGTGAAACGTTACTCGAACTTATATCCATCTATTACGTCCAAAGCTTGTAAGTGTATATTGCGACCATCACGTACACATCTTAGCGTGTTTTAATATGCTTGTAACGTGTGTAAACCTTGCCCCTAACGTAATCGACGTACACCAGCGTGATTGCAAAAACCTCAAACGCTCGTTGTAGTTACGTGTTGTTGTGAGACGTTTTAAAACGAGTAATTAATTGTTACGAATGTAATAAATATTCATAGCTTCTATGTACCCGATATGCTTTAAAGTTGATATTATCCTCACGATATTTAAGTAACGTACGTGAAGGTTTGAATGTCGACCGGTAACTATTTACATGCCTGTTAGTGTTATCACGTACTTAAGTGTCAAACAGATGCTGTTAAATTCCTCAAGATGCCATTGAATTATGTCATAGTTTAGAGACGTCCCATGTATTGCTACCAGCATTATGTATTGTTATACTGTTTTGTATTGTAATTCAGCCTAAACTAGCTTTTAAATGGTCAGCGTCAAGCATGGGAATAACTAATACTATTCGTATTTGGCATGACGGAGGGAAGCACATATCTCCCACACTCAATACCACTTTGCGTTGTTCTAACTATGTCCTGATAAGACACAACAAGGCCACGCTATCTGACTATAGCAAGTAAAATATGTTCATTGTATTAAGTAATACAGAAATAATAAGAACACCAATGAGATCCTTATTAGTCGACGTATTGTTGAGTTGGTCGTAATAATGCGAATAATATGCGAACCAGTGAAAATGTTTATGAAATTAGAGGCGATCTTTAACTGCGTATCGTCAATGTTCTTACTTATATTAATCAAGAGATTGTTAAGTTTAATTTGTAGACTTAATTTATTTCATATCATGATTGTTTTAATAAAGAAAGGAAATATGACTTAATGTACTTACAACAGCAATTACGACGGTTGTAAATCTTAAAGGCGAACATAGCATGATTCTCACCAAGGTCAACCATGGCCGATGGTTTTGATTCAAACAAGGTACAAGCACATGGCCTCACTCCTGATATGTCTCCATTTACCTGACATACATAAACATTGGTATCAATTAGAAAACAATGTCACTACGCTCTGTCAACTATATTTACATTGTACTTATAGTCCGTTAGCGACTAGGCTGGACCCCCATAAACCTTAAATATCTTAAAAAGTACAATTCCAATTAGAATAAAAATTGGTATATCTTCATAAATCAACCTTACCAACTCTCATAAATTTAAACAGAATTTTTGGTCTGCAGAAAAGAGTACTTTGCATTTACTTCCAATGCAAATTTAAAGTCTAAAACAGGGTAAGTACATATGGGTGATTGAAGTGACTGGAACAGCAAAGGTAATCAAATTGGTCCAATATAACTGTACATTAAGTAACACACCAGTGACGATTGCAAATATATAATGAGGCCAATACATCAAAGTGTATGTTTTTTATGTTGAAGCTCACCTCAAGACTCAACATTTTGATCATACAAATGATCATTACAATCATAAAGGCGGGGCCTCAACTATATACACATTAATGACCAGTCAAATGTAGGTCAAAGTGATCCATATATGTCCCGTTACAGTTATTACAAATAGAATAGCATTAGTCTAACTACCTGATCGTAATGGCTTATTTAACTCCCTGTCCATTTGTTGATTAAAATACAAACTTTAATACATTAGACACAATGAGGAAAAAATTAATGAGTTCGTAAAAAATTCTGAAATTTAAACACAGAGTTGGTAAAGGTAATTCAGTGTACCATACTAAATTTCAATCAAATTGTATAGTTAGTTTAAAAGATATTTAAGGTTTATGGGGGTCCAGCCTAGTCACTAACGGACTATACCTGTATATAATAACGGGAACGCACCACAATGCATTTATAAATTTCCTTTGTTTTTTTCGCCTGTAATTTGTTAGCTCTTGCTATTTTAAATATAAATCACGCACTGATGTGTATTATGTTTAAGTTAGGTAAAGGGTGTTTGTACATTATTTTCATTGCCACCATTCTTAATACATCCCATGTATAATCAAGTCAAGGTAAAAATCCTGCTACGCAGCGGTCGAGTCCACTATAACGGTGTAAAACCAATTATACAGGCTTATACTGTACAAACATGATTTCAATGCTAAACTAACAAACTATATTTCTCTACCTGTTTAGACTATGGTTGTTATATTTTGTGTAAACATAAACTACAACGTCATTGTCACAATATCCTAACCGGGCTGTACATCGCCGAATAAATAATGCTTTCTGCTGAAATATGACAGGCATATATGTGTGCCACCACCCGGTTTTAACCTGGGTCGCCAGATTAGACGACAAGCGCGCTAACCATTGAGCTACGGAGGCCACACACATAAACTGCAACGTCACTGTCACAATGCATTTTGTATCCGAACTGGACTGTACATCGCATATCTTACCTATGCAATTGAACAATAGAATGGGTTTCAAATGAAATAGAAATAGATAACCCCTTTTATATTCTCAATAATTTCTGGGAATACTATAAAATATTTAGAGCAATTAAATAACACAATCTATCTTATGTATCATATGACCTTCAATTATTATAATGATAATAAAGCATTCAAATTAAAGATCAATGTTACAACTGTGTGCATATAGTTATACATATTCAATTTCACGGTACAATAAGATTGCAACACACAGTTAAAAGAAGTAAACTAAATGAATAAAAATAAATAAACACATTCGTCGACAGATAATAGGAAGTACCGCTCATACAAAATGTTGTCAATGTTCAATAAATAGATACTACATATTTCATACAAGTATACCACGTTTATACGTCAATATATACACATTTTAATTTTCGAGCGTAAAATAGGTTGTAGCTACCACATAGGCACATGGTTTCAAATTATACGGCTTTACAAAAGCAGCTCTAGGTAACAGGCCCACCGGATCCACACACTGAACTGATATTCCGTATGTATCAACATAGTATGGGGTATCCAGAAATAATAGCACTGTGTCAATTACTTCAAAACTATTTGTTGCAAAGCATAAAAAACACAGCATCATATACACTGTCTAATATTTCCTAAAAAAAGAAAGTGATTTACTCAAAAAACAGTGGTGCATAAAACTGCACATTAGGTGAACGCTGAACGGGGCCACATAAAATTACGTCACGGACGAGTTTGTTTTGAATCACTTGGCACCCACACGTACATGTATATTTGATCAAGCCTTCGTGGCTTTACTCAATGTATTCCTTCAGATCGGGTGTTTTCACTTCACTGAACTTCAACAAGTGGTCGATTAATCCTATAATAATACCGTAGTGGCCCAGGGGAATAATTCATAAACACAATACAGCAGCAATTCTGATGTGCGCGTGTTGTCACAATTATTTGAAATTCAAAACAAAAAATATCCAATTAATGACGATATTCCATTTTTTTGGAACACAATTTATTCGGTTAAACTTATGGAAATCTAAAATATGTGCGAGAAACGTTTTGGTTGAGAGTTAGTATCTTATCTACCAAGGCTTCTGATACTAGGGTTCGGAATCAAAGATTTGACCTCAAATTCTAAAATCGTAGGATTAATGTCAGTACCAAATACATAACTGCTAGTTATCTGAAGTTAGATAATTTATAGTAGAAAATACTTTAATATTGGATTAACAATGTATACATAAGAAGATGCATAACTATAATAACTTTGAAAATGCTTACCATTAACGGTCCGTCAGTGCTACCTGGGTTCCACACTGTACTCAATGTTACGGCCTTTCCTAAAGCTACATTATCAGCTGAAAAATATCGCATTTTAACCTAGTTACATATAATAATAATTCTTCATAATATAAATAACGGTCTTTGTAAAGGAAAAAAGTAACCGGGAACATGGAGTCGAAGATAAATATGTTTCACATGTTAAGAAGCATATACATTATGTAATAAGATAATAGATAATCGGACAGGGAAGGCAGCACTCAACTTAAACAGCCGGGCACGAAAAACATGACATACCAAATTACACGGCACAATGCCCAACACTACGAAAATACGACTTGATAACAAAATGGCACAGTGAATGGCCAACGTGACTACAAAATCATGACATCCCACACGTACAGCATCAAACTTCAACTTCAATCTTTTATATGACGAAAACATATACTAGTAGTATGTGTACATTTTGTATTGTCACTGAATAGATGACATTTCAATTCTTACTGAAATTCGAAATCAGCCATCATGATACTTCCATCCTTAAGAAGCGAATTTTAAAAGTCTAACATTCTGATTAATGTTTGCGTGTATTCGTTATTTAAGAAATAAAAATCTGTTCGCGTATTTTGTCGGTGAATAAAACATGGCCAGGAGTTCGGATGCGGAAAAATTAAATCACCAGTGCGCATCCGCATCCGAACGAGTGCCCGTGTTTTATTCACCGACAAAATACAAGAACAGAGTTTTTATTTCGATTCTAAAAACGATAACATCCCGCACTATTTAACTGCGCGCATTCCATTTTCACCCATTTGACATTGAACATAATTCCACGCTGAAAGTGAGTGGCTTATTAGCTGGTACAATTACCTCCCTCGTTAATGAAAACGACCTTCGCAATTTTCTGAAGGAAAAAACACATTTTAAACATTGAAACAATTTTAATAACACGAGTATACTGTATCTATGTCATGAAATAAAAAATATAAATGAATTGATTATTAGAATTTTTTATGAATCTTAATTTCGAGAGTATATTGGAGTTTCTAAAAATAGATGCGTCATAGCTGTAACACTGGATTCTCGTGAAACTCGCGGTCCGTTAAAGCTTTACTATAAAGTTTACGTTCATTCATTCATAAATAGGTCATGTGATACGGGGCGTAAATTGTAACAGCCAATTTGTTACCATGTTTTATGGGGGTAATAATACATGGCCAGGTCGGCTCTATGTTTAAAGGATTAATCCGCGGATCGTGTTAAAATGTACCGTAAGAATGTTGTGACTTGATAACATAACCATTATGATAGGACGGTGAATAAACACACAATCTTCCTGACTTCCAGGGAAACAATTTCGCACACTATGTTTGCTGATGACAATTTCACCTTACCGCTTCGAGTTGCAGAATATTCTTCTTGAGCGTTTAAGCACGATGTAGAGTAATCAATAAACAGTGAATATCTGGTGATAGTCATAGAACGATACATACGAGTAATATGAACTAATGCACAGCATATGTAGCGGACTATGTCAGTTGTCCTACATTATTTGTAACATGCTCATCTAGTACTGGATTTTTTGGTGATACATAACTTCACAAAAAATTGTTTGGTTACGAAGTTACGAATCTGGAGCAAGCCGTTTCCAAAAGGCGCTACCGAGCGCTTTCCTACGTCTATGCAACCTATCGAAGCGGTTCGTTGCACAAGAAAGCGCGCGATAGCGGTTTGATACGAAATATTGGGTACAAAGTAACGAAAGACGAGACAAACGTGCTATCGTTTGTCAGTCCGAATGAACACGAATAATACACGTTTTTCAATTTGTTTAATTCTAGGTCTACTTAATTCAGGGGTAACTAATTTAAAAATGAATGATTAGATATAAACACTGATAACAACTGATTTCTAGGCCTTATTTGATATTTTATCTTTTTTTAATGGGTTGCACGAGCATACCAGATAGTACTTTTGTTCAAAAGAAAAGGCTATTTTCATTTCAATTAATCATATTACGATTAAATATCAAACATCTTTAATCTTAATCACCTTTTTTCGTTAAATAAACCCTGCAAATCGTCACAACATAAAAGAGATTTAGACGGAAAATTACGGGTTTTATTGTATCCAATAACGACAACAACAACATGTAATTAGTTTTCGCGACCTTCACCCGCGAATATTTTTTGACGATTTTGGAGGGATTTTTTAATTACATCTCGGCGAGGAATTACAAAAATGCATTTGTTTTACTTTCTTTACAATAACCTACAACTACGATGTGGAATATCACCGTCCGGTCTAGATACGTAAATACTCGAAACGGACTTTAATCAATTGTATTGCAAACTTTGCGATGGGAAATAACCGAAACTTGTGTCTTTTTCATTAGATTTTCTTAAGATTGGTTGATATTTCGCGCATATGAACGATTCCCGCTCGACTTACTTCGTTATCACAGAGTAATCATGTGTCTCATAACAGTTTGTAGCATCGTTTATGCACTGAAAATGTTAAAATTTCCTTCCGAAGTGGGCAAAAAAATGGCTGCCTTTTTGTGTCCAAACATTTAGGAAATAGCCCTCCCCATATAAAAAGATTGGTTGCATAGCAACCATGGAAGACTGATAATTATTATCTTTTCATTTCTAGACAGGGGCCTACGCTAGTTTTTGGAATATTTTTAAACATGTTAAAAAAATAAAAGAAAAATTATGAGCTGCCGAATATCGCATTTTAATTTTTTTTGTTATTCTATTAGCAGCCATTTTCTAGTATCTTTGCTTTAACACAAATTTTTAGATCCATTAGTGAATTCAAACTCTGACCAAACCACGTGCACACGTGTTATCGTAAAGCGGAACGACATCCGCAGGCCTTGCGGCCTGCGTATTGTCCGCTATAAACTTTGTATGGAGTTTAAAGTGTTCGCATTCCTTGTTCGTCAGTTGAGGATTGCATGTATCGTTACCCCGGCAGATGGTGCAGGAGAGCCAATAACTTTTAATATATGGACTTATTTAATTAATAAGTGAAGTGTTGAATATTGTTCGAATACACTTAAAGACTTTAAAAAATCACCACTTATTCAAACCACACAAATATATAGTAAACATTATTGATTTGACACATACATTGGTATATAGAAAGCATATTTCATTACTTGGGGGATTCTAAAATGAATGATTTGATGATATGGCATGATGATATGAAATGACACATGCACGATTGATTATATATAGCCCAATGTACAATTGTCCCTGTGACATTATGACAATGGAATCGTCCGAAAACAGCGTGGTTGCAACTTCCGGTATGTAACATTGCTACACATCTAGACACATCATTTTCGGGTGAACATGACATACCAACAAATTCTTTTGGAAGTTTGAAGATGTGATTTTTTTGGATGTCAATGTATCGTGTACACATTTCCATTTACACAATTTGGATAGTTTCATTCATGCGAGACCACGAGCGAAAAATGAGATTTGGCCATGGGGTTACCACGTGTAATTTTCTTGATGAAACACGTTTCAGATGTTCTCCACTGACAAGGTTATTAACAAGGAACATAATTTCATTCGTACACAAAACAGCTAAAACAACTCAAACAAAAAGATACGGGCCCTTAAAAAGTCCGTAAGAATATTAAAAGATGTTAAAATATACTTACGTTCCACACACGGCGGAACTGATTGTGACAAATTGCTCTATTAGTGTTTCCAATATCATTGAGATTGCCAAGAAATGTACCATTATCAACGGTCAGTCGTTTGCATTCTGTAGATATAAAATATAGTGCGATTTCTTTGAAATTGAAATTACATATTCATCGTAGTACTAATCCGTGCAAATGCTTCAACAAGCAATTGGAAAGACATCCGTCTAAAATAATTATAGCTTGCATCTAATATTAGGAACATTAATTTTGTTTAGTCCTTCTCGATCCAGGAATGACTGACTAGCACTCACAATATGAACTATAAGATCAACACCTAATCAATGCATTATTTCAAATCGCAACCATTGGTATGACCTGGCATTTAAATTCTTAGTCAAAAGCACTAGTTACCTCCATTATGAGTTATTGTATGCTAATATCAAAAAGAGTATATTAAGTCAGACAGGGAAGGCAGCACTCAACTTAACCAGCCGAGCACAGAAAACATTAAAAACACACAAAGCACAATGCCCAACTAAACAAGCGCAGATCCGCCCAAGTCCAAGCTGTCGAAAAGTATAATAAATTATAACTAGCTGAGTTATAACAACTAGATAAAGTATTGCAACATTTTACCAATACTATAAAATACTAAAAATATAAGGAGTCATACGAACCATACCTGATATCATACATTCATTTGTTGTGACATCACAAACCTCTCCATTCACACAGTTATTGTTACACGTGCTCTGAAATTTAAAAACATTATTCACAACAATACTTGATGTTGTTGTTTTCAGAGATAGATATATAACTCCAACGCGATAAATTGCAGTACAAAAACAAACACAATATTGCCTATATTTTTGTTCTGCATTAAAATCAAGGACCGTAACACTTACCAATGAAAGCATTTAAACATTTGGCACAACATATAAAGTTTTCATGTTCCTAAATATTCAGAAACGATAAATATAGCGGATTTTGATTTTTGTTTGTTTTTGTGTTGCAATTTATCGCGCTCGAGTTATACCAGGGCCTGTGAAAGTACTTGATCTCATCTAGGAAAACCTCGTAGAAAACAAACAATTCAAACCGGAAAGAAAATACAAAAAAATGAATAAACTAAACACATACGTCGATGGCGATATCTGTTCTTTTCAGGTAAATACAATGTCCTTTCGCCAAATTGATATCCTCTCTTGTATAAAGGTTGCAGAGTTTGAAACGACCACTGTAATCCAGAGCTTTACATAACGGACGCCGACCACATTCGTCAACACAAGCTGATTCCGAAATGCTCAAGACCGATTTAAGAAGCACATCTGGCGACGAACCGCATACCAAGCGTTTAGATATTTTGTACTTTCACCCTTCAGCATTTGACAAAAGTATAACAAGAGCCACAGACCACAGATAGAGACGCACAGAACAACATTTGTTCATGTTGATTTCATACTCTGACAATTTTATTATATTATAAGTAATTCCACCAAGTTTACGTTGAATACTGTCTACAAATCACATTAATATGCTATTAGTATTAGCTAAACTATACGGTTTGTAAGTGCTATCAAATCATATTTCTTCCGTCATTATTGTATAATTTAACTTACCGATTAATATTTAATGCTAAGTATACATGTGCACTTGTATTTACCAACAGAAGCAAAAAAATACACAATCAGGCTAATATGAAAAGCAATCATGCGTCTATAGAAAAAGAAAGCTTAATCAATACCAACTACTACTAGTATTGTTTGACCAGATTAAACTGAGACTCCTTGCATAATTCGTTCAAGTCCGGAAATTTCCGAAGTTATAGAAACATATATAAAATTTATTACATTTATCGCTATATGTGGCTTTATTGAGTTGCCACTAGATAACAAGCTGTAATGGCTCATTAGTTAAGTGTGTGGTGTGTAGACCAAAAGGCATCGGGTTCGAGGCTTACTAAATATATCAAGTTTTATTTAACATTTTTATCTTTTTATGCAAGTATGCTATTTGTGAATTATAACCATCCCTATGTTCACATATCCATTACAAAATTCAGACATACATTAAATTTATAATGAGCTAGTCGTTGAAGCCTTTTTCGTGTACTTAAAATAAACAAATGTGCAATTGAAAATATTACAAAACCCGAAAATAAAGACATAATAATATAAGAACGTACGGGATATAGTTTTAAACATAAAACCCTTTATTGAAGGATAGAAAGTTGAAATAAAATATTAATGACAAAAACTTGCAGTAAGTTCGGAACCTGCGACCACTGGCGTTAAAGGCGCAAACGTTTCCACTGCGCTACAATTCATGCTAGGTTTTTTTTTCGATTTTGTTAAAAATACAGAGATTACTGCACATGTAGTAAATAAGCATACGAATCGAAAACAGCCGAGTACAGCCGGGGGTATACAGACTTTGATCAGAGTCTCAGTTTAATCTGGTCAGACAATACATTTAACTGAGTATATATCATAAATAATTACTTGACGTTACAGAGTTAAATATCATTGTTTGTAATCGGGTTTCAAGTTGAAGAACAAACAAATAACTTAGTTAAGCTAGTTAAGCTAGTACGAGGCGTGTCAAAAAGACAAATATCATTAAACAAAAACAATACATAAATCAAAATATCACTAAAACAACAAACACTTACAATACACATATTTCAGTTATGGCATTACCAGTTACTTTTTCTCATTCTACGAAAAAGTTTAATTTACACTCAAATATATTTCAGCGGCGAATAGCGTAGGTCAGCGGCGAATAGCGCAGGTCAGCGGCGAATAGCGCAGGTCAGCGGCGAATAGCGCAGGTCAGCGGCGAATAGCGCAGGTCAGCGGCGCAGCGCCAATAACGGTCACAACGTCACTTGTATTAATAACATCTCAAGTAGCAAAAAGTTTCTAAGTAGCAATAATACATATTTTTGTTCATGTGTCGCTTGACAAGCTTTATACTTCTGTTGGCATACATTAAGCCATGCCTTTAAGTATAGTAATATGAACAAATGCACTGCATCCAAGTAGGGGATTACCCATTAGGTCTTTGGATAATCTGGCAGAGGAAAACATGACCGAGGAATTGGTTTGCTCCCATTGAGACCATAGAGTTAGAACCACAAAGAAGGCATAGCGAAACAAGAGGGCCATTGGCCCTAAAGCGCTCACCTGATGACTAGCAGTTTAGGCAGAATCAGTATTTGTTATGATATTACCTTAATATTTGATTAAAATTTTACACTGACCAGGTTTTATATAGATGAGGTGAAAATGTGACCTCTAGAGTGTTAACAATGTTTTTCTGTGATGTGACCTAGTGACCATGTTTTTGACCCCAAATGACCCAATTATAAACTTGACCTAGATTTTATAGAGACATACATTGTGACCAAGTTTCATAAAGATTATGTAAAAATGTGACCTCTAGAGTGTTAACAAGGTTTTTCTTGAATGTGACATGGTGACTTAGTTTTTGACCCCAGATGACCCAATTATGAATTTGGCCTAGATTTCATAGAGACATACATTGTGACCAAGTTTCATTAAGATTATGTTAAAAATGTGACATCTAGAGTGTTAACAAAGTTTTTCTGTGATGTGACCTAGTGACCTAGATTTTGACCCCAAATGACCCAATTATGAACTTGACCTAGATTTCATAGAAACATACATTGTGACCAAGTTTCATTAAGATTTTGTCAAAAATGTAACATCTAGTGTGTTAACAAGGTTTTTCTTCAATGTGACCTGGCGACCTTGTTTTTGACCCCAGATGACCCAATTACGAACTTGATCTAGATTTCATAGAGACATACATTGTGACCAAGTTTCATTAAGATTAAGTGAAAATTATGACCTCTAGAGTGTTAACAGTCCAATTGTTGACGGTGGACGGTGGACGGTGGACGGCGCACGGCGGACGACGGACAAAAAGGTGATCACAATAGGTGAGCTAAAATGCTTTGTCATTTATCATGCTTGCTTTAAAGTTCAGGCTCCGCGAAAACTTTAAAAGCCTGTCAGTCATTCGGACTGCTAGAAAGAAAAATGTTGTTAATCTGAACAAAGATCTAAACACATTTAGATCTTTGTTCAGACTAACAACATTTTTGTTTCTAACATGTTCAGCCCGATTGAAATGAAAATGGATCTGTGGATAATGCATGTTTTTAATTTGTTTAATTCTAGGTCCACTTAATTCAGGGGTAACTAGTTTAAAAATGCATTATTAGATATAAACACAGTTAACGAGTGATTTCAAATAGGCATAATTTGATACTTTACCTTTTTATACTGGATTTGCATAAGAAAATCAGACTTTCATTAAAGAGAAAGGCTATTTTCATTTCAATTAATCATATTACCATAAAATATCAAAAATCTTTAATCTTAATCAGCATTTCATGTTAAATTAACCATGTCGCAAATCGTCAAAACATGGATGCACGCCGAGAAGTTTCCGGGTTTTACGGGTTTTATTGTATCTAATAACAACAACAACATGCAATTAATTTTCGCGACCTTCATCCGTTGAATATTGTTACATTTTTTGAGGGATTTTTTTTATTATATCTCTGCGTGGAATTACGAAAATGCATTCGTGTTACATTCTTTAAAATAATCTACAACTACGATGTGGGATTATCACCGTCCGTTCCAGATACGTACAGACCCGATACAGACTTTATACTTAATGTACTGCAAAGGGAAGTAACCGCACACATGAACGATTCCCGCTCGACTTACTTCGTAATCTAAGAGTATTCATGTGTCTCATAACAGTTTGAAGCATTGTTTATGCACTGAAAATGTTAAAATTGCCTTCCGAAGCGAGCAAAAAAACGGCTGCCATTTTTGTTTCCAAAACTATAGAAATTAGTGTTTCCCATCTAGGAGACGGGTTGCACAGCAACCATTGAAGGCTGATTTATTTTTTTAATTTAAAGTGTTTTTTGGCATAATATTTATGCTGTCAATCCGTATCCGGCATATTTTTTGTCATTCAGTTTTCTGATAATTATTGCCATTTCAAGTTTGATCATATAAATGATTTTGTTATTAATATTTCATACTGGAACAAAAAAGATCGGTCCTCAATTCTTGAGCAACAACTTGCCTCTACCGGAAGTTGGACGTGAGATTCAGTCTACCGAATCATTATATCTGCATCCGGTCTGTCAAAAAAAAAACCAACAGGCCATAGCCAATGCAAGACTACAACAACAACAAGCGCGTGTTTTCGCATGTAATCGTTACTGGGGATAAATCCCCTATTAAGTCTCCATCTGTTATGAAGAGTTTATATATACAAGACTGCTTGAGTGAACGGTAAGCATTAACCTTTAATTTTATCATTTTAAGTATCCGTCACAGTTTATAAGATCTAAGGCTTCTAATAAATAATGAAAGAATACGAGAGTAGTTCGTTCATTTTATTGTGCGACTGATAGGCATCTGTTGAAAATACATGTGCTTTGCTCCGTACTGGTGGTTAATTACCAACTGTTCGTACAATTGTTTGAAAATGGTATCGAACTTTACTGATAACTAGAATAGCTGTAGTCATTTGAACTTGGTCACTCGTATACACTGGCTTTACTCTCGTCATAGAAATGGCCAATGTAGAAAAATAGTAACTTGTAGTTACATTGCAAGTCGTACTATAAACTTTGTATTTCAAGTAGATCTACAGGTATTTTTATGAGCTGCTCCAACAGTGTACATGCAAGCTCATTTAAATAAGACCCATATTACGCTTCATTACTTTACGCTAGTATGACCTTTTATGGAGTGTAGTCAGATCTCTAACAGCGTAAAGAAATGGAGCAAATGTTAGGGTCTGATTTTAATAAGATTGAGTGTACATATCGAGTTATCCGCCCATGGAAGAACCTGTTGTAACTATGGCGTAGTAATATGGTTGACATTGAAGTTATTATTGAAATGTTAAAGATGTGTATATCATGTTGAGTTTATATTCGCATGTATGTTTAGCAGTATTATTGATGATAACTAGGTTGCTACTTCTGAATCTTACATGGAGTTTATTCTGTGCGTCGATGCAGCACGCACTATTTTGTAATCCGGTCCGCGCAATGCTGGGGCATTGCTGGCGCCAACATTTGAATGTATTATATTGCCTATAGTCTACCTTACTATTAGTTGTTTGATCTATAAAGCGTATTTTATAGTATCTTTGTGTTAAGCTACTTGTATTGTTTAACTGTGTTGTCATTTAGCGCTATTCTACCAAATGCTACGCTTAGCCCTATCACTATCTTTGGCTGGCACTTTATTTCCTGCTATCTGATTGGCCGCCAGCATGCCAGTATAAGCGCCAGCATTGCGCAGGCTATATAAGGCGCACTGTCGCAAGCATTGTCAGCCCAGCTCAGATCTTTGCATCTAGCACTTGAAACTTTTCGTTTACTAATCCAAGTTTACATACATTTTACAATGGCTAACCATTACAAGCCTTCTTCAGGTATATAACTTGAGTATAACATAATCATTAGAAGAGATCTTTTGAGATCTTTTAATTCTTTATTTAGGTCTACAGAACAGTGCTTGCTGCGGCTCACCTTCCCCACCCCCTTCCTTTTGTTTATCATTGTGGTCGCTTAAGACTATTTCCGTCATCGTATTTTAATGCATAGATCTTATTCTATCTTTGGTGTTTGTAAAGAATCTATTCTGCTATTGTTACATGTATGTGAAACCATTAGATACTTTACAACGTTGTTTTTTTCCGTATTTTCTTTATACACCTAGTGAGAAGTGGCTCACAATTTTTGGTGTCAGAAGTGGGATAGTGTAATTTACATTCTATACCTATCTTGTGATCGAACCGTTTCAAATAGGTCTATCAATCTAAGTTAATTCAGATTTTTGTTCGTGTCTCATAAGATTGTTTTCTTAAAAATAAAATGGCGACTCCTGACCCTGAGGTTACTTTTCGCGACCTGCCTAGATCCAACTCCGTAGAAAATAGCGACGTTGATAGTATTCTGTCAGAGAACAGTTGTTCATCGAATCCGTTTCATCCAGAAAATTCAACAATTCAGAATGACAACCCAGCACCAACTAACAATAGATCTATCTTCTCATCGAGTCAGCCCCATTTAGAGAATGTGTCAACAAATCAGCATGAAAACAGTTCTGCATCAATTAGAAATAGCCGATCAACCCCAGAGAACATCTCAACAAATTCAGCCCCATTAAGACAGAACGATCAGCTTATTGATCTTAGTTTCTCGAATAGAACTAACAACAATCCTGAATGTCATCCTAGGCCTATCCCATGCTATATCCCGAATGCCCCTCAAAACCCTGGCTACGGTGATTATATGCACACACCTAACGTTAACGTTATGCCACCGTTCAATAGATCAATGATGAAACCCGACACATTCGATGGTTCCGGTAATTTTGAACAGTACGCCTCTCATTTTGAGGACTGTGCCCAGTTATTCATGTGGGACAACCGTGTCAAGAACCTTATGTTAGCGGCCTGTCTATGTGGTCCCGCCCGTAACTTCTACATGAGCCTGACAACCGTTGAACGACGCGACTATAATCTGTTATTGTCTCGCCTCGCTGATCACTTCGGGAGCGACCGGAAACACCAAACCTTATGGTTAGGGAAGTTAGAAAATCGCGCGAAGGGAGAAAGTATCGCTTCCTTAGCGGATGATTTAAGGCAACTGGCACAGAAAGCCTCTTCAGATCTTGACCATTTTTCACAAGAACGCCTGGCATTGAATCAACTCTACAAGCTTATATCGACCGAAATGAAGTGTCGATGCATGGACAACAATTGTTCATCTATAAACGACGCGGTTTGCGTGATTGATCGATACGAAGCAATCATAGGTTCATCTACCCCCGTGTCTACCATCAGAGCGTGTGTTTCCGGCGAAAGCGCACCGAGTATAGAAGCAACGCTTGAAAAGATCGAGAATCGTTTAAGTAAAATAGAATCTGCTCAGTCGACTCCCCGTGGACCAAAAGCGTGCTTTTCGTGTAAATCGTTAGAACACTTATGGGCATCCTGTCCAAGAAACAAGAATCCCAGACCCCCGCGCACTAACAACGATCACTATGGATACCAATACCAGTCACGCTCCTCACAGGGTGTACAGGGAAACTAACATCGGCTGGCTCACAGGGCACCGAGTCAGCGAAATTGGTAATTAGAGAGCCCGGCAATTATTTTAAGGTAGAGGAAGTGCATTCTGCACGTGCAGGATGTAATTTTAATGAGAATGATAATGGTTTTTATGTAACCTGTAATATTGGAGAAATGTCTGTTAATTTTTGATTGATTGCGGAGCTACGTCATCACTTATCTCGGACAACGTCATCAGCAAATTAGGTATCGAAGGTTCGTCACGGCTTCAACCGACAATGGGGATTTCATGTCAGTAGCTGGAAGAGTAGATCTTACGTTAGGAATAGGCCGTAGCAAATTTGATATTCCATTCGTCGTCTGCGGTATTGAAGCCGACGGTAATTTGCACTTGCCAGATTGTATTTTTTCCGTCCAGTTATCCTGAAGTAGTATACGTCTACGCCTTCATGGAAGAAGTTACAAAACTTTTGTCCGAGCATTGTGACCATATTGTAATGTGAGACTCTAATCGGAGATTAGATTGTGGAACTTTCGTCGGCATAGAGTTGCAGTGATAAGCACTGTAGTTTATTTTCTTTTTCTGCATTTAGTAATGAAAGAGGATTGCTCACCCACTTGCGACTTACTAGAAGGCAGGCGCCTGCTGTTTTGTTTAATTTCTTGAAGAAGAGTCGAGAACCCTGTGTCTAGAGAATTATGCCGAAATTGTTAGCCACTACTAGTATGTTGCGAGTTCTGAGTCTGCATTGCAATTGGTTGCCGACTGGAGTTATTGTATATCACTAAATTTAATATTGTTATTACAGGAAGAAAGAATGCTCCCCCACGGGATACTTATTATTGCTAGAAGTGTCCAGCTGTCTTCAGCAATCAGAGGGATCTGAGTTCCCACAGCATCAAGGCAAACCACTCGGCGGCCTCCGTCATCTGTCCGTGGTGTCCTGATCACAGGCCCCGGGAGTTCCGTTACCAGCAGGACCTCTCAAGGCACGTAAGAGAACACCACCAGAGGGAATTTCAGAACCTGCCTGTGAAGACCTTGTCAAAGGCTAACTGCTTTTACTTTGCCAAGGATGCAGCGTCTTACATGGAGACTCATCAACGGGCATCTGAGTTCATGTCACCAGAGGCAGTATACGCCAGGAACGCCATGTTGACCTGGGCGAAGGATCGGACACCAGGTCTCAAGGAGTGGACTGCAGGCTGGGACCTGACCCGTCCATCACCAAGTCGTCCCTCAGCAACTTCCAGGAAACGACAAGCAAGCTTATCCTTTCAAGTGATGTCCCTCAACCTCGGAGCAAGGGGAACAGACCTTCACATATCAGACAACCACAATAATATGTACAAGGTCAAGCTGACGGACGCCAGTGTCTCCTCTCCATCAGTTATGTCCACTTTGGAAGCCACACAAGGACCAATCTTCCATGATTCGGACACTGGCGGCCACAGTAGGCATCGAGGCCAAATTTGTGAAGAAAGTTTTGGTGGTGGCGGGACGACTTTTCGAGCCTGATGAAGATTCTGACAGATCGCTCAGGAGCCCATCACCAGTATTTCTGGACGAACCTCTTGAGACTACAACTCCGGCAACAACCACTGTCTCCACGAAACCAATCACTCCAGCAACAACCATTGATTCCACGAAACCCATCACTCCAGCAACAACCACTGACTCCACGAAACCCATCACTCCAGCAACAACCACTGACTCCACGAAACCCATCACTCCAGCAACAACCACTGACTCCACGAAACCCATCACTCCAGCAACAACCACTAACTCCACGAAACCCATCACTCCAGCAACAACCACTGACTCCACGAAACCCATCACTCCAGCAACAACCACTGACTCCACGAAACCCATCACTCCAGCAACAACCACTGACTCCACGAAACCCATCACTCCAGCAACAACCACTGACTCCACGAAACCCATCACTCCAGCAACAACCACTGACTCCACGAAACCCATCACTCCAGCAACAACCACTGACTCCACAAAACACATCACTCAGTCTACAACCACCAGCTTCAACTCTATCACCGCCATGACTGTAATCTCCACTATTTCGACTGAAGCTGCCATCACTTCACCTGCTTTTATTGCTACAAGATATTCGGTTACTTCTTCTCCTGCACCCAGCGTCGGCACTTCAGAATATTCTTCAGCCTTCACCAGATCTGCAACACCCACACAGTCACCCCACTACAGCAACATGACGCCAAGATACTCGCCCAACAACCGACCAACTCCTGAGTATTGTCCCACTATGACCATGTTTAATGAGGAGCCACTCTATGTTCCAACTCCCATCAGACCAAAGTCAAGTTCTTCAAGTTCATCAGAGTTGGCCACGAAACTCCTTCGATTTGGTGCCATGCCTCTTCTCCCACCTGGTCGGAGAGAATGGGGAAGTGTTCCGGATGAATCCGTCACCTTGACCTCCACTTTGAAGTGGCCTCCTCGAGAATGGAAGAGTTTTTCCCCTGATCAAAGAGCGTTGGCTTTGGAATTTGCTGCCAATACACTACATCAGAGGAGAAGCTACACTCCCATAGATAGAGAAGAGCTGGTTTTCAACTACAATTTTCTTGTCCTTCCAGATTCTTGCTTCCGATTCCATTCCATCTATAGTAACATGTTGGTGTTTAATTATGAAGTAGTCCGATTGACAGCCTTGGGATCTTCACCTCTGAGTGAGGCCAAGCAGGGACGGATTGTGGCATCTCAATCATCAATACCTCACGAGATCCAGCATGTGCCGATTCGGCTGAAATCTGAAAAACAAAAGAGACTGACATTTAAGAAATTGAATTTAATCAATCATCATGGAAGACTAGAAACATCATTTATCAACAACTTTAGACATTTCATCTCAGTCACACTTTACTGTTCTGTTATGAAATCGTTTCGTCATGTGTCTACGATAACCACTGTCAGTAGGCGTAGACTTCTTGTCCGCCGATCTGGCAACCACTACCAGTAGGTTCGGACTTCTTGTCCAGCCGACCTGGCAACAACTACCAGTAGGTTTGGACCTCTTGTCCAGCCGACCTGGCAACAACTACCAGTAGGTTTGGACTTCTTGTCCAGCCATTCTGGCAACAACTACCAGTAGGTTCGGACTTCTTGTCTAGCCATTCTGCCAACAGCTACCAGTAGGTTCGGACTTCTTGTCCAGCTGATCTGGTGATTCCCGGACTGAGGGCAGGCACGCAGCTTACCCATGATTGTCTGATGTCTAATGAGGTTTCGTCATTGCTTTGTTTCTGATGTCATCTGCAACAAAACCGAAGAACTTCAAAACCTCAGAATATACCGATTACTACATCATCATCAGTACATGGACCAAGGGAGACAACTTCAACAGAAGACCAGTCAATTTACTCTCGCCTACCAGATATCAACGATCATCATATATGAATATAAAAATTAAATCATCCTCGACACAACGCGAGAACATTTAATCAACTTAAATTTTTGACTTCGAACAAACTGTGTTGGCTCTTATAGAATTAAACAGTCAATATCCTACACACAACAGATGTATGACAAGTTCTTACTATTGAAGATTCCAAGACGATCCGTTTATTATGATATCCTTCCAGAATACCTCCAATTAGTTACCGTTCAAAATGGCTCGTATAATCCGTGATGTGACAGACCTGGATATGGACAATTTTGTTTTATTTTTGTGAACACTCATTCAGATGAGATTGTGTGCTTTAAATAGTGAACTGTGAACCGTGAATTAGTGCAGACAATATTGATATTGTGATGACATTGACATTGTGCTTTTGTTGTGATTTGAATTTGTCACATAGTCCATGGATGTATAAGTAACATCATTATGGGTGATATATTGTACTATGTTATCTTGCGTGTTATGTGTTGACTTAATTGAAATTAAATTGGTTTTTAATTGGTAAGTTGTTGAGTAAATTGTCAATGATATGTAATGTTTTTATTTTTAGGAATTGTTTTTAAATGTATTTGTGCTCTCCTTATGTTCAAACTTCAGTAGAAGTTTCATAAATTAAGGTAGGGATGTGTGCAAGTCTCACCTGTCAGTTGTGACTTGCATCACATAGCGATTATATCACCGTAATGATCATTAAACATGTATAGCAACGATTTATGTATGTATAATTCATGGAATTTTAGTTAATATCATCACCTAACCTGTTAATATAGCTCGGCAAAGCTTTTCGTCTGTTTCACTGATATCGAGTTATCCGCCCATGGAAGAACCTGCTGTAACTATGGCGTAGTAATTTGGTTGACATTGAAGTTATTATTGAAATGTTAAAGATGTGTATATCATGTTGAGTTTATCTTCGCATTTATGTTTAGCAGTATTATTGATGATAACTAGGTTGCTACTTCTGAATCTTACATGGAGTTTATTCTGTGCGTCGAGGCAGCACGCACTATTTTGTAATCCGGTCCGCGCTATGCTGGGGCATTGCTGGCGCCAACATTTGAATGTATTATATTGCATTAGTTGTTTGATCTATAAAGCTTATTTTATAGTATCTTTGTGTTAAGCTACTTGTATTGTTTAACTGTGTTGTCATTTAGCGCTATCCTACCAAATGCTACGCTTAGCCCTATCACTATCTTTGGCTGGCACTTTATTTCCTGCAACCTGATTGTCCGCCAGCATGCCAGCATAAGCGCCAGCATTGCGCAGGCTATATAAGGCGCACTGTCGCAAGCATTGTCAGTCCAGCTCAGATCTTTGCATCTAGCACTTGAAACTTTCGTTTACTAATCCAAGTTTACATACATTTTACAATGGCTAACCATTACAAGCCTTCTTCAGGTATATAACTTGAGTATAACATAATCATTAGAATAGATCTTTTGAGATCTTTTAATTCTTTATTTAGGTCTACTGAACAGTGCTTGCTGCGGCTCACCTTCCCCCACCCCCTTCCTTTTGTTTATCATTGTGGTCGCTTAAGACTATTACCGTCATCGTATGTTAATGCATAGATCTTATTCTATCTTTGGTGTTTGTTAAGAATCTATTCTGCTATTGTTAAATGTATCCGAAACCATTAGATACAGGCAAAGAACAATCCTGTCAATTAAATATATAATCACTTTTCAACGTTGTTTCCCCCTATTTTCTTAGTTTATATACCTAGTGAGAAGTGGCTCACAATACTGTCTTCCTAGTTCAATGTTAAGTTTATGATTTGAGCATCTAAAACATGCGAGGGATTTCCATATATTCAATAAGGATTTAAACGTTACATATGTATCACATCTAGAAGAAGCTGATATTTCACCCGACCAGTTTGGCTTCATACAGTCATTTATACGTTGTTTCAAGGAAAAGATAACCATATTTAAATCACCAATATCTTGATTTATCCAAACGTAACCAAAGCCGTATTTATATAGTAGTTCTTTTATATTTGTAGCCCAATTTGTTCGACCTAAAGCATCATGGCGAGATTAACATTTACAATTTTTTTGGATAACGCGAATGTGACATATGTATCAATTATATGTCTCTAGGCACGTGAATCTAAGGTATACTGTGCCAATGTTCCAACTAGACCCCTTTGATTTTCTTATTTGCCATTGATAGTATTAGAACCATTAGAAATCAATTAAAGTTCTGCTTAATAAAAACATGCATTGGACACCACAGACATCCTAACTCATATTTCAGAACAAAGCTAGGAATAAAATATTGGGATAAATTTAAGAATAGTCTATTTGGAACATTTGCTCAATAAATGCCTTATTCAGGACAATACATACACTTAACAAATCTTATAAGTGAGCACGTGTTTTTACCGTATAACTTTTTTATTTATGAATATTTCTGCGTGAAATTTTGTGTACATGCTTTTGAATAACACAATATTAGATTGATAAAGGTTTTATTTCAAAATTAAGTACAACAGATCACTGAACTATGAAATATCAGAACACGTAAAATGCAAGAGAAATTTTCGCCTTAACTGATCAAGTTCATGTTCATGTGTATGTGCTTATCACCGAGACAGCAACGAAGCAAACAATGATAAGGATAAAACCCAATTTAGGTTTTTAACTACTCACTCTTTGTGTTAAAATGCAATTTTGGAAGAATAATCTCCCTTTGACAATAAAATTTTTAAAAGTAAAAAAACACCATTTTGTTGAGTGAAAAATCGCATAATTTTGTGCTTTTTGAATGTTACGATATATCTGAAATTCTAATTGACCATAAATAAAAATAATTTGCACCTACGCGTAAATTTCTCGTGCATCTTACGTGTTTTGGCGTTTCATGGTTCAGTGATCCGCTGTATTTAATTTTGCAGAAAAAACTATATTAATCTAATCTTGTGTTATTCATTGACATGTACACACAATTTCATGTAGAAATATTTATAAATAAACAAGTTATATGGTAAAAACACGTGCACACTTATAAGATTTGTTAAGTTTTATACATAACTAGTTTTATAGCATGCCGTGAAATATAAATAATATAAAAGATATAAATGCTTGGGGGGGGGGGGGCTTAGAGGATTGGCCAGTCCGGTGCAAAACAGTAGTGTGTTAGGGAAAGTTACTGTTGTAAGAACTCTGGTTGATGAAGACGTTAGACACGTTGGGTCCATTGAACATATCTATCATCCGCTACATTTCACTAAATGATAATCAAAACTGGATAGTGATCCAGTGGTTTATTGGTCCTTTGTCCCGTTTTGCCCTTTGTTCCTCCATACGTCTGTGAGCCATCTATCTTATATTGTCTTAATTCCATCTGCTTGAGGAGAGCCTTGTGGAAATACCATTCAGTATCTGCTTGACTTTTATTTCTAACGATCGCCTTAATTAATGCCTGATATAATCCTTAATTCGTAGTGTACAAAACACGCATGTTACTTAATTAAAACACTCCGAGGGGAAATGGACGGTTTCTAAATAAGCTTAGATTTCTTCCCAATATTTGATTAGTGAATGTTTGTTATATGTTTCTAAAAAAATCCTGTTTAAGGCGCGGAATTGTAATTATCTATAGAATGACCTTCGTACACAAGCGCGACAACTAATTAGTGTATGTGTACATCTATAACGTAGTCATTTCCCTAATCAAACAGATAATTTGATATATAATGTACAATGTATTGACGTGTTCCCAGGCACAATAGTGCAGATTTGCTAATACATTGAATTGAATTGTCAATTCTAGAGCCTATTTATCTTCAACAAATGTTTAATATTTTGAAAATGTCAAGTACAAGTCAAATATGCATTGCCAGTTTGTATGTATTGTCAGCTTACTCTCAGTTTCAATTTCTAGGAATCAATAATTGATAGTCAGAACCTTAAATTCGTGTTCGTTATTGAAACAGTTTTTTCTGTTTTCTGTTATCGGCTGGTTAAGTTGAGTGCTGCCTTACATGTCTGATTTCCTTATATCCATTTAATATCATTTCGTCTTTGTTATTAAACGAGTTGACATCACACCTCAAAGACGACATCAATAAAATTAAGATCATTATAAGAAAGCAAAATTAATATCAACTCTAGTTTAGATGGTACTCCTCCACTACGATCTTTTTTAGATATAGAACGCATTGTTGCGCACAATGTATTGTATCATTATGGCGATCTTTTTTGTATCACCATGTAGATATCAAATTGGAACATGTCCAATGTGCAAACATGCACCGTGACCAACAGTATAGGATATGCATACTATTATCAGGATATAACTACATGTGCATGTGCAAAAAAGGAAAAACAACACTTTTCTACTTTGTTTATTTCTTTCGAAATTCATCTAACGACAAAAGCATGACATGAAACTAGTTTATCAGCAGCAAAATAGACGGAAGTGCGCAATACACGACCGAAACAAGCAAACCAAAGTATTCAGTCATCTTTTTGCAAGACTGAATTAGAACATCACATGTATTATGATTAGTGTAAACTTCAAGGCACTACATTTAAGCATTTATAAACATTTCCATTAATATGATATATATCGGATACGTAGTAGTAACGTTTATGCGGTACAACCTGTACAAATGTTACCTAGCACTTGTTTATTACCACGCTTAAATGAGCCGATTCTAAATGCTGAAGCATTCACTGACCACAAGAACATTAAATTGATAAATAAGTAAGGAGTAAATGAGAAGTTCATAGAGAATATATTGTATTTTCATCCTACGAATAGAGCTTACATGTGAGCCATATATATATTCGGCTTAACTACAGCACTGTGTGTCCTAAAGGTCTGGACTGCAAGTATGCATGCTGCCCTACTGTTGTTAATTACAAACTGACAATATAAATAGAGGTTCATATTCGTTTCAGATGCAATACTGAGCACCATATAAATTATGAAACTTAAATCAACACTATATTTCAAGAAAACAAATATCAGACCAATAAACTATCTACACTGAGTACATAAACAATGGCTTATATGTTAAACTAATCAATTGTGTCAGCCTTTGTCTTTCTTTGAAGGCCACACCAAACACGGGGTATGATATGTTTTGATTGTTAATTTGTTTATTTGCCTAGGTAATAGATCTTTCAGAGCTTTGATTTTATCTTTCTCGTCGGCGGCGAGAACTCAACTCAACATATCTACTGACACAACGAATTACTATTGCATCATACTACCCGTTTATGAATGAAATGCATAATCATGTTAACACATTATTGGACGGGGTCTATTGGAATGTGAATACAATACACGAAAGCCCCTGGTAAGTACTACATGTGCATTATATCAGTCATTAAATGGGGTTTCCATAAACTTCGAGTTCGCAAATTGTCAAATAATAATGTGTAGAACTGTTGTCCCCAGACCAGCCTTGCCCTTCAGTGATTTGCAATTTCACATATCTTCCAAAACACGCTTCATTCAATACAATTGTCTGCATAATATTGTCAAGAAATCCCACATGTTTGTAGCATAAATGTAGTGAATCCATCGAGATGCCGGTGAATATTTCCAAATCATGAAGTCTTTCAGCTGAAAATATGAAAGTGTTCTCAGTATACTTGTTCAAGGGAGATCATTCTTGATGTTTGTCTCCAAAAGCTGTGCATTAAATACTGTAAAATCATTTAAATTCAATGGGACAAAACTGCGTTGTTTTTGGAGACCAATACCAATTCATAAATCAAACATATGTAATAGTTTTATTACTGCACGTTGTTATATGCAAGTAAACACTCTTAAACCCAGTCTTATACCTGACTGAGGCAGCCACTGAGTACGACTGCCACAGTAAACTTGACATCATATTGGTATAATCATTCATTGGGGATGTAACTTCGTGGTTTAGGTCATCCACGAAATGATTCCGCTTGGTGACCATACCATCCCAAAGACAAAATGAGAACGGTACATGTACCAACAAATTGGTTGGAATACTGTCCTGATCCTCCTGACATTAATATGGAAAAACTGGTTATGCTCATTCCCGTCTACATTTTTTGTTTGTTTCAGACATAATGCGTGCTAATTATTAAAATCTAAGTTAAGTTTGGAATCACTATCGCTATATTTACCGGACATGACGGACCGTACAACACATTCCTGTAGTATTCTTTATTGATCTACTGATATACATGTATATACATGTATAAACATTCATACCCCGACATGCCCACCGATTCCATTCACAAATTGTACTTTATTTTCTTAAGCGGACACGTTTGTGAGCATAAGAAAACTGTTTGTATAGAATATTTACTCAGAAAATGATGCCATAAATAGTCTTATGAACGAAAACTATGAAAACGCGTTGTAGCAAACGGTTAAATAAACGAAATAGCAACTGATTGTCCTGAGCTTAAAACATGGAGCTAGAAAATTGTGAAAACACACAGCATAAATATGCTACATTACTGTAAAACATATCAAGTTTGTGGCGTTGCGTTAATTTTTTATCAAAAATTGGTTAAACTAAATCATAAAATTCATTCCTCACGATTTATCTACACCCCAAAAAGTATACAACAATGGCTTATTGTTTATAATCCTCCGAATTTGGAACACAATTCATCTTAATTCAGTGATGTACAGTCACTGTAGTAAACATCAGTAGCAACGAACCATTATTGATGCTTGCAACATATATTGTACAAATGGACAATCAATTGCAAGAAATCTGAATTTTATTCATCATCAGAATACTTGTTATAAATGTTTCCATTTTTATTGAGCATTGGTGATGCCATTAAGTATCACTGCAATATAACATTGTATTGTAGTTATATATCAATAAATATATGCATGTAAAAATGTATGTTTAAACGACAAAATATGCCATTTCGTTAAGGTATTTATCATAATACCAGCACTTTTCATATTTAAACCAAATATATTGTCTAAACATTAAAAACAACATTTCACGATCTATAACAAGCTATTTTAACATGACCCGGTTTGAAAATAAATATTTATCAATATGTTTATGGATTTTCTATTATGTATAACATGCACAGATATGTACCTTAAGTTTGTGCATCAAACCTATATCGTCAGTCACCAATGTAGAAAAATATATGACATTATTTTTGTATTATTAGCTTTTATATAATCTATTCTGCAATTGTACCAAACTAGATTTTGATAATCATTGTCTCTCTGGTGATCATTTTATTTTTGTCGGAGTATAAGTAAGTATTACTAGTTTTTCGTCAAAAGTGTCTCCTTACAAGGGTTTTGTACATTTTGGTGAGGCCGGACGAACAACATAGTTGTCTGCGGTATCTGTTACATAGAATCGAGTTTGATTTGTAACTTTCAATTTAAACGAGATGAAATGATGTCCACTTCTTCATGAACACAAGTACACCTATCTGCTATCTTAACGCTGATTATCTTTTTTAAAGATGTTTTTTGTTTATAATTGCATTATTATTGAGGCGTCGGCTTCGTTGAAGACTTTGTTCCACAGTCGACCAACAATGTCATAGTATAAAGTTTAACTAATTACAATGTTCGAAAAATGTGAATTGGCCGTTTCGTTATGTACTGACAAACTTTGATACCAAGAACTACGCTAAATGTAAGGTAATGTACGTGACACTGTATCTTTCCATTTCTGACAATTTAGTTTTAACTATGAATAGAGTAATTTAGTAATTTATATTCCCATGGGTAAAATTGTACCGAGCATTGATTCCAAATCTTTTAAACAAGAAAACTCGCGGGCAAATATTTGAGTTTTAAGTTTTTACAAAAGAAATTTGTGCCGTTCTTCTGGATAACCGGGCTTCTGGAAAACCGGGCTTAGTGACAAAATTACGAAAATCATGATACTATATCGTAAGAAAGACTTAAAACTAACCACTGTCGTGTGCAACTTTTTCAGCGTTAGCTGTTTAGGTTGAATATTGACCTACTTTAAAAGCCAATCAAATGTTTCTAAATAAACCCGCACGGAATAAATAAAGGAATCAAAGTACTGAAATAGTAATACTTGGGGGATATCGCAACTATTGGTATCTATAATATTTAATATAGGGTTTACATCATTCAGATCTCACCAAACGGACCCATCAAGGCAATCCACCCATAAAAAGCCCAATTAACTAGTTTCTACTGTAAAAGGGCGACTGAACGGCCTAGTTTTAGCTGAAAAAACGTATTAGAAAGATTAAGAATAACAGTAAATGGTAATATCATGCAGCTGCACAAAAAAAGGTTTGACTATAGCTAATAAACAAAAATAATATAAGTAAATAAATATAATTGGATAATGGATGAATGGGCGCAAAAATATGAAAAATAGCACCAAAAACTACACTTAGTCGTAACTCCATAACTCTACAGCGCATTATAAACGAACCGCATACAATGTGAATTGCGCGAACGAATCAGATTGGGGATGAAAGAAAAATCGACAGACATGGTCTCGAATCTTGAAGGGAAATTTGTATGGAATGAGCCGTTGTTTTAACGATATACGCAAACTATTTCACTGAATACATGTTGTAAATTAATTGACACAATGTCGATCGAACCTATAAACAGGTTGCACTAGAAAATAAACAAAACTAGCAACTAAACTACACAAAATCCAAATTCCATATACTAGCTGCATACGAACTGGATATGGTACGAGTAGCGCGAACGATTCAGAATGGGGACGAAACCAGTATTGTCTCGATCTCGGCGGGAAATGTATGAACTACAGCGCTTGGAAAAGGGTTGTTCTAAAAATAGACGCAATATATTTAGCTGAATATCTGAGGTAATATTATAATATAAACGACGAGCAATACTATTAACAAATGCAAAATATTGTAAATAGTGAAAATAAGCACACATTATAATAGGAGTTTTTAGCTAAATTGTTATATGAACATTATGAAACCAAACAGTGTAAATTTCGTCTGCTCAACCGTTTACTTTAACAGTGACATTTTTATCACCCCTCAAATTCATTAGTCAATTTACAGCGCGTAGGAATTTATTCGCGCAGATACATTAAATCACAGAAACAAACATTCCAAATTATCTCGCAATACAATGAAGTAAAAAATAATTCAATTGCCAGTGAAAAATATTCTTGAAAATGATTGAAAATTATGATTTTGGTTGAGATTGGCTGGAACACGTTTCTTGCTCGGATGAACTGGTTGTGGAGAAATAACATGGTTAAAATCGTAGTGATTTCTGGATTGTATATATAAGCAATAAATCCCCCAAGTAAAAATACTGCATAGAATATAGTAATCTTAACACAATAAGTTAGTTGCAATTGCGTATGTTTGTGTATTCGTAGTGTATTGAAACGTACAGCGGTCTATAGCGTCGCTTAATTACACTTACTTTATCCAGGCAATATAATTATGTTAACTTGCATTGACCATAATGACTCATCAAAAGCAACCAATCGTGTTATCGGCTAGCAGAGATTCCCAACATACGTCATCAATTTGTCTGCTACTTGTACCGTAGGTATATAATTAACTTGGGTAATCCAAGTTACGGATACAGTATTACCCAAATCAACAAACATCCATTAAAAGCAAACAAAGGCTGTACATTGCAGTCAATGTATAAAAACACTGACATTAATTATTTTAGCTAACAATAAATAATATTTATGTGCATCTGTTTAACCAAAAGAACTGAAACATGTGACTAAGAATGTGAAACAGTTACAAAGCAAAATATACTAGATACGCCAATTTGACTTGAAATTGGGCAGTTTAAATTTGCCATTTTGTTCTGTAAATGTATCAAAGATTGTGTAAAACTCATTTTTGTTTTGTTTATTTTCTTTGCTTTTGTGTAACATGTGGATATGTATATGATTTCATGTCTCATTGTAACAGTAAATACTAAACTTACACCATTGCATATTACTTTAAATGATTGTCAGATATCTCCATTTTCAAATGATCCAACCCATTTTTAAATTATAACACCTTCGGTTTTTTGTTACTGTCAGAATATAATATACAATAGTTTCAATTGGCTTCTGTTTTCTTTCTCATACTTCTGTTTCCCATATATTGTGAGGGAAACATCACATTTATACTGGACATTTCTCTGTCATGGTGGATGGATGTCTCTAAGAAAAGTATCTGCTTCGATATATTTGTGAGTGGCAGATTCACTTTTTCATGTCTAAAACTACATCTTGACTTCACATCCTTCGCAAATGTATTGAAAAAATATACATAATTTTATATAACATTTGCAGTATGTCATTTAACTCAACGCTGTATATCTTTTTAAAGACTTTTCTTGTTAAAATTGTGTCACATTTTAGAATTATATTTTTTAATAAACATGTAAATAGTGTTTAAGAAATAAAAATCTGTTCGCGTTTTTGTCGGTGAATAAAACACGGGCGGGAGTTCGGATGCGGAAAAAAAAAATCACGAGTGCGTAGCACGAGTGATTAAATTCTTATGCATCCGAACGAGTGCCCGTGTTTTATTCACCGACAAAATACAAGAACAGAGTTTTAATTTCGATTCTAAACACGATAATATCCCGTACTATTTAACTGCGCGCATTCCATTTTCACCCATTTGACATTGAACATAATTCCACGCTGAAATTGAGTGGCTTATTACCTGGTACAATTACCTCCCTCGTTAATGAAAACGACCTTCGTAATTTTCTGAAGGAAATAACACATTTTAAACATTGAAACAATTTTAACAACACGAGTATAGGGTATAAAAGAAAAATATAAATGAATTGATTATTAGAAGTTTTTATGAAACTTAGTTTCGAGATTATATTGGAGTTTCTAAAAATAGTTGCATCATAGCTGTAACACTGGATACTCGTGCAACTTGCCTTGTTTTTACTATAAAGTTTACGTTCATTCATTCATAAATATGTCACGTGATACGGGGCGTAAATAGTAACAGCCAATTTGATGGGTACGTTTTATGGGGGTAATGGTAATAATACATGCCCTATTTTGCTCTATGTGTATATTGTTTAATCCGCAGATCGTGTTAGAATTGCTACATGTAATAGAAAAAAAGTAGCGCCTGTTTTTAACCACTTACTGATTGTTTCTCTCAATATAGGAACCTTTCAGAAATTAGAACAACGCATACGGAACATTTCTGTAACTTATCGGGTGTCATCGACAAAGTAGTCTCCCTTGAAAACGTCTAATCGATCACATCAATAACGTTTAACGATACACTGATTTACTATAGATTTATATAGGAGCCGTATGGTTTAACACTAATAACTTGTTTATAACATTAGATGACAAAATGTTATAACCTCGTGAAGTAATCTTCATTATTTGCACTTTATTTCAATATAATTTTTATTAATGTGGTACGTTAACTTTTGCTTCCATTTGCGATTGAAGTTTGTGACTACCATTCCTTTATAACTCCATATGAAAACTGTCCAAATACTCAAAACCCCGTTTTTGACAGGCTATAAAGTTGCTTTTTACTTAATGACATTTTTTTATAACCTCGTGAAGTACTCTTTAAAGTCTATAAAGCATTATCACAATATATCTTTTAAGAAATTTGCAAATGTAGAAATTGCTTCCAATTTCGTTTGAAAATGAAGAAAGTCGCGTTCTAGTACGCGGTTTCATATCGTTAAGTATAATGTATATCGTGAAAAATCGGCTATTTCCGTTTTTCTCCGATCTATAAAGGCCGAGGAGATCACTATATGTGTAGCAACTATCAAATAAGACGTTTATTATGAGTAGGTTGTTTTGGGGTTTCGTATTGTGTAGTATTTTAGAAAAAAAGGAAAAGAAATCCTTTTAGATTTTACAGTCCCTTAGAACAAGGTTAGGAGTTCAATTTTAAAATCAAATCTTTATTTAAACATTTTCTTCTTTTAAAACGCATGTTTTCAACACGTTGTGTGTGCATTTATATATAGATTTTTAATTATTATTTTGATCATGAGATGGGAAGTAATTAAATCAAATCAATAAAACGTAATTATTGACAAATACTATTTTATTTAAAAAAAGATAATGGGGACACTGGTGTAATTATCAAGTTCCATACAATAATTATACATTTAACACGTGGTTAATTGATTAGTTGGTTTTGCAGGTGTTTAATTAAAGTCGTCGTATCTTTTACCATGTCTGATAAAACTTGATAGAAATCCATATACAGGAGTAATAATACAAGTGCTTGTATAAAATACTACATAGTCTTGCATATCAATATTTAAATATAGCGTGACCATCTTATACTTCCCAAAAATGTTAAAATCCTTAAAATATTACCAATCGATCTGGCTATGTATCGATATTTTGTGTAAAAGACTCTGTATATTACATGTACATATAGCGGAAGCGAGTGTCATAAAATGGGCCCCTGTCGTGTGTATCCAGGCCCTTATTTCACCTTTCTGTATCAGTCAGACGCTTACTCAAATGATTTTAAAACGCCTGAATGATAACGATTTAGGTGATCTCTGGTGTTTGATATCATCTGATCAATGATAGTACAACCTGTGAACTGATTGACTTAAAAATAGTGACATGATAAAAATTTAAATGACATTTACACATTTTCTGGTTGATAGATATATTACTGACTACGTAACAATAAAGTGGAGAAGATCTTTGGTGGATGTCAGAGTCTGTAGAAAGAGCTGAAATAGGGTCAGATCATGAGCTACTACTAGCTAAAGTTAGAGTCAAGTTAGCAGCTGTCAGGAAGACTGGACTCCAGAAACAGCCCCGGTTTGACACTGCCAAACTGAACTCAGTAGAGAGCTGCAAAGAGTTTTCCGTAACAGTTTCAAGCAGGTTCCAGGCCCTTGCAGAGATGGATGACTCCTCTGTAGAAAAGAAATGGGAAAGAGTGAAGGAAACGTTGAAGACTGCATGTCGAGAGAAGTTAGGTTTCAACAAAAAGAATATACAAAAGTTGGCTGACAGAACGTACCATCACTAAGATAGAACAGAAAAGAGCAATCAGACAGCGACTTTTTCAAGCGAAGACAAGAATACAGAAGCGTAACATCCAAACAGAGAACAGCAGCATGCAGAAAGAAGTGAAGAGAAGCACAAGACAGGGCAAGAGAGAACATGTGGACAAGTTAGCGACAAGAGCACAAGAGGCAGCTGAAACGAAAGACATGAAGACACTGTATGACTGAATAGACAATTCCCCTGATATACCTGAGGGCGAAGACCTTGACATAGACACAGGTCCAATTAGCAGAGATGAAACCATCAGATCCATCAAAAAGCTGAAAAACAACAAAGCTCCAGGACCAGATGGATTCCCGCCAGAAGCCCTCAAAGCTGACGCTGAAGGGCCAGCAGACATCATGTTAGGGCTGTTACAAGACATCTGGGAAAAGGAAGAAGTTCCTGCGGATTGGAAGACAGGTCTGATAGTCAAACTGCCAACGAAAGGAGATTTAGGCGACTGCAATAATTGGAGAGGCATCCAGCTCCTGTCCATTCCCAGTAAAGTTCTAACCAGAATCATTTTAGAACGCTTGAAGTAGGCAGTGGATAAAGAGTTGCGAGATGAACAAGCAGGATTTCGCACAGGAAGGTCATGTGCCGATCAAATTGCAGCGCTTAGAATAATCATTGAACAATCATTGGAATGGCAATCCCCTCTCTACATAAATTTTATCGACTTCCGTAAGGCATTTGACATGATAGATCGCCCAACAATATCGAAGATTATGAGGAACTACGGCATCCCAGTCAAGATAGTTAATATCATCCAAAGCTATTACGAAAACACCATCTGTCAAGTAATCCATAACACAGACTTCATCCCATCCTTGGCTGTCACTACAGGAGTTAGACAAGGCTGCTTGCTGTCTTGCTTAATATTCACAATGGTCATAGATTAGGTTATGAAAAGAGTGACGAGCCAGCCAAGAGGACTACAATGGACCTTCACAAAACAGCTTGAAGATCTTGACTTTGCGGATGACATCGGACTCCTTTCCCACTCATATGCGCACATCCAGGAAAAGACTCAAGCCCTTCAAAACATTGAGGACAACAGGTCTGGAGATCAACATCAAGAAGACAAAGAGTATACGAATACATGCTCTCCACGATGATCCTATCAGACTTGAAGGACAAGATATAGCTGATGTTGACAGCTTCACATACCTCGGAAGCACTGTGAGTGAGAAGGGTGGGGCTGATGAAGATGTTACAGTCAGAATTGGAAAAGCGAGGTTCGTCTTCTCGTCCCTAAGACCAGTCTGGAACAACACCAACATACGGCTTAACACCAAAATCAGACTATTTAACCCAAATGTCAAGGCGGTACTCCTATATGGCTCGGAAACCTGGAAGCACACTAAGATGCTAGATAAAAAAACTACAGGTTTTCGTCAACAAATGCCTTAGAAGTATACTTAAGATACGATGGCCAGACCAGATCAGCAATCTGGAGTTGTGGAGAAAGACCAAACAGGAACCAATCATCCAGACCATCAAAGAGAGAAAGTGGAGATGGATTGGTCACATTCTGCGGAGAGAACAATCGAACATTACCCGCCATGCCCTGGACAGGAATCCACAGGGACGCAGAAAAAGAGGTCGACCTGTGGCAAACTGGAGGAGGACACTGGAGGCAGAACTGAAACCCCTTAGACTATCATGGGGTGAAGTGAAAAGAATGGCCAGAGACCGATGTAGATGGAGACGGGTAGTGAAGGCCCTATGCCCACCTCTGGGCGAAGAGGATTAAGTAACGTAACAATGGAACATTGATAATTACACGTGGTGTTTTTTAAACATTAAACGATTTTAATTCAAAATTGACAAACACCTTCGCCAAGGGCACATTTTGTATAGTTCATGTGTCTTAACATTGAATTTTAATATTTTTTAAAACGTTAGGGTGCAGGAAATTTCATAATTTATATTAAAAAATTACTTCAGAAATCGATCTGAACCTGCCTATAATTTTAATACTTTAACGTCTAACTCTAAAATTTAAAGTTCTTATTTGAAAAAAATCTTCAACGGGTAAACATGTGTTGAAATAATTGCATAAAAATTGTACCTTGTGTATTATGTTGCGAACAGTAAAGTTTAATAATTTTACGTCTGATTAAAATTAATTTTGTAAATTTTGGGAAATTGAAAAAGTTGTTTTTAAATATCATCGACACCCCTCCCGCACCACCACACAATGACATCAAAATAGCTGTGCCCTCCCCCACTCGAAAATTTCTGGAGCCGGGCCTGATGAGTATATTAATAAGAGTATATAATATCTGTTAGAAAATAAACAAAAACACATACACAATTTTATTAATATGGCCTTCATGCACTGTTATGTTTAAACAAATGGTTTTATTAAAAGGTAGTATAACGTTACCATGGCTGTTTTTAAAATTCATATATTTTCCCATATGTGCGAGACTTTAAATTTTCATTAATATAATTTTTCTCTATGTATATAGCCTTTTTATTTAAACAAAGTATACTATAAAAAGACATTATTCTACTTTTTAAACTTATAAAGTTTAGTCAGTACAGTATTTATATTTGTGACCGGGGAATAAAAATCCGCAGAAGGGTAATGCCTTAATTGTTTTATTGCCCCTTATCAGTGTAATCCTGTCTGGTCACTGTATATCGATCTAGTTAAACAATAGGGCCATACATTCTATCGATTTATATACAGTATACTGATCACTGGAGATGTTTATCGATTTTTCTGGTGTAAAGGGAAACAACTCGAACAAAAACACAGGTACAAAATCACTATGGACAGAGTTGTCTTTTCCTTAAAAATTACGATGAAAGTTCAACATAACAGAAGGTATATAACATAATGTAATAAAGATAGTACTATCCTGTCCAATCACTTAAACTTAATTCAAAGGACATTACTTTTTTCTCATTTTAGACACTTTACTAAATCTTAATCAAATTACTGGAGATGTTTATCGATTTTTCTGGTGTAAAGGGAAACAATTCGAACAAAAACACAGGTACAAAATCACTATGGACAGAGTTGTCTTTTCCTTAAGAATTACGATGAAAGTTCAACATGGCAGAAGGTATATAACATAATGTAATACAGATAGTACTATCTTGTCCAATCACTTAAACTTAATTCAAAGGCCATTACTTTTTCTCATTTTAGACACTTTACTAAATCTTAATCACATTATTATAATGTTAATGTTGTCTGAAGCCCAATAATAAGGCCATTATGAAAACACTTGATTATTGACAATATACAATTTGGGCAAAAGTACAGTAGAAAGACAAGGCATAATAAATGATGTATTAACTCAATAAATTTAATGAAACAGTTCTTTTGACATGTTTGATAGATCTTTATCTTCCGACATTAAGTTCACATGGTCTTATCGACATTGTAGCACAAAACACACACCAATGTTTAACCATACTGTATACACTGACTGCTCAAGTTTATCTGAAAAATATAAAATCATAATCTATATTAGAATCTAAACCTCTACATGTTAATAGTTTCTTACAAGTCTGCAAAAACAAAGGAAAATGTTTGTTCAAACTGCTAACTGATAAATGCTATATAATTAATTATGTTAATAAGTATGATAAAGTTTCCCTTGACCATTTGCTTAAAAAGTAATTTCACATGTTTGTTATAGTTTAGACCTGCTATATGAATCTCTGGGTGGGGTGTACAAAGGACTGGTGAAAAAGTATCTTGATATTCAATATTTATTTATGTCATTTTTATGAAATAATAATCATGTGTATAGCCTACATACCTTGATAAGATCTGGCAAGAATTGTGGCAAGCTCACTGGCTGGGATGACTTCAATCCTTGTCTCATTCACACTAGCTCTGACAGTAGCTGTCCTTTCTTCAAACACCCTGATATGACTTCTTGTTCTGTACACTGTGGCATTAACTTTATTTTCGTTCAATACATGTTCTAGTTTCACTAATGTCTACATTTTTAAAACGTTTAAACTGTCATTCACCAAGAATTGGAAGTATCGTTATCCGAAATACCGTCATCCGAAACTTGCACAGAACTATCCGACCCGCAATCTAGATTCTCATTGAAATTGTCACAAACGTCTTCATTTATATCAAACATAGTTACTTCAACGTAATTCACTTTGCCCGCTTTTACTGTCGATGATGCTGTCACGAGTCAACAAATGATTTACCAACTGGCTCAGAATACGCTCCCCTGTGTTCAATTATGTGCCGCCGCTGCTGATGACGTGCTCAGTTTAATGACGAAATACGATGACGTAATCCAAGGACTGTATATAAGCCGTCTAACCCGATCGGTATTTCGCGAAATTCCGATGTTTTAAGTCATCACAGAAAGGCCCCTCGTCTTTAAAAACATTCAGAATATAAATTTAGTGAAATTCAAAATGGCGGCTATTTTTTTCCTAGAGAACCACTGGTTTGATAATGGCCGAGCTAGACAGCCAATCAGAATGCCCGATTCTCATAATGGCAGAGTTTTTTCATAAAGGCCGCGTTTTCCCCATAATGGCCGAGTTTTTTGTCCATAATATCGAGGTGAGCTTCGTATCGGCCCTGCATTTGGAGTGAAAACGCGCCCAATATTTTATAGTCAATTAATATTGCTATATAACGTCACTAAGCCTGATATCCCTGGAGAACAGCTCATTTAAATCGTAACATATTTCTTCTCCTGCGCTTAACATTTATAAACATACGGAAATAAAATGTAATTTGATATACATGTACTCACGACAGCAATTCCGTCGATTGTAAATATGAAAACTGGAAATCTCATGATTTTCTCCTAGATCAACCATGGCCCATGGCATGGGTTCTTTAACGGTACATGCACAAAACCAAATGCCTGATGTGTTTCCATTGACCTGGCGTACACGATCATGTAAGCAAATAGAAACATTGTTATTTAAAAAATGGACAGGGATGTAGCCCAAAGCATTAACAGCAGAGCACAAAGGGCACAGAAAGTACACACTAATACGACAAACCGTAGATTATAAGTACATGTCAAATGACCACAGGAATACGTCTACATGAAACAAAAGAGCTACCAAAGCCGACAACGTAGATTAAAAGTGTGCGGCCTCAGTCAGTCAACATAACCCGACCGGGAGCCAGTAGGTAACGTTCAACAGAAACAGGTTACATGCCTTTTGGAATGCCGAGTGTATCCTTTATTTGCCAGTCAGCTTTCTGTAGAAATATGGCAGGCATATGAGTTCCTCCCAACCACATTTTAACCCGCATCGCCAGATAAAATGGAAAGTGCGCAAACCATAAAGCTTAGGAGGCACACGGAAATTTCCCTTTTTCGTTTTACCAATAAATTGGACAAAGGATACATAAATGAAGGTTGACTGTAGGGCTTCCGCCCTGGCGTGGTGTATAAAGTGACAAATATAACTGAATACTTAAAATTTTAAAGTGCACCAAGCATCACACTGCTAAATAATGTAAATTTACTGTGTATCAAGCCTAATAAGTTCAGAACACATGTAGCCCCTTCGTAACGAGTCCATGATCATAAGCTTACAAACTTTACATATCGTTAATTATTCATGGAAGCAATAAAACGGTAATTATATTTGAGGCGTTCTCGTGTTAAATATTCCTTTTGTCTTGTGTCAAATAACAGATCTCCTGATCGATATCATAAATGAGTTCTAAAAATACTGTACTTAAATGAAAATTCCGTTTAACTGAAAGACAGGTTGGTGAATTCATGCAAATCTAAAACACGTACATATGATAAACTCCAGCTACAAGTGTTCTGAATAAACGAGATTGGACAACAAATTCCAGTCTGGATTCGTTGAGAGTCTGCCTACAAAAAGGAGCCCCCAAATGGGAATAATATACTATACAAATAATAATGTACATAGTATTAAGAAGTTATTGTCAACCGACGTTAATAAAAAAATAATATAATAAACAAGAGGTCTACGTTGCCCTATATCGCCAACCTGAGTAGTTGTACCTGCTTTCATAATGCTTGTTTACTTCGGAACCTAGTATCAACCTGACCTACCATCTATATGCTTCTGTTGTACCATTTGTATGGAAAACGTTGAAAAAACATTCTTGCAAACACAAGGGGCTTTCTGAGATTTGACCCCGTGACCTAGTTTTAGACACCAGCTGACCGATATATAATTACAACCTAGATTTTAGCAATACAAATATTCTGACTAAATATTACTAAACTCTGATGAAACTACAGCCTCCATCACACACGAGGTTTTTCTAGGATTTCACACAGTGAACTAACTTTTTACAGTAGATGACCCATGAATAATCCAAACCTACATTTATCTAAACAAACATTCTGAACAAGTATTACTAAAATCCAATAAAAATACAGCCTCTGTTGAGATGATCATTGTGACCAACTTTCATAAGAATAAGGCCAACAAACCAATAGTGACTACAGACGTTTTTCTATTACATTTTGTATTTGACCTAGTGACCTAGGTTTTGACACAAAATGACCCAATATCGAACTTGAACTGGAGTTGTTGAGATGATCATAGTGACCCACTTTTATAAAGATTAGGTCAACATTTTGACAATTCTAGTGTCTTCACAAGTAAATTGTTGACAGACGGACGACGAGTTCTAAAGCACACCCTGTCACTTTGTGAACGTTGAGCTAAAATCGGACGGTGAAGACTACACTCAATTTAACCAGTCGAGCACAGAAAAACAAAACATACCACAATTACACGACACAATTTCCAATACGCAATTGAACGCTAAAATGAATTTAACTAGTGTTTGTCCTTGAGTTTCAGCTGTCAAAAAGTCATTTTCGGCTACCATTATGGGGAACAAATACTATAAAAATCATGACATTCCATTCATCCATTCTATTTACTCTAGTTGTTATGAATGTTCACGATGTGTTCAATGGCGTTTCCTGTGTATACATATGTTAACTGCTCGTTAGAGTTAGCAAATATATCGACATTAATCAATTGATATAAGATTTACTAAATGTTAAATATACACATGTGTTAAGTAATAACTACGTACATTACTTACCATTAAACTACCCTCAGTGGAGCCTGGTTCCCATACGGTACTTAATGTAACAGTCTTTCCTAAAGCCACATTGTTAGCTGAAAGAAAATTGTATTTTGAACCAAGGTAATAACTAGAATTATCACTGTCGTGAGTAGGACCCCATGGTAGCATGCCAAAAGAGGGGAGGGGAAGAAGAGCGATGAAGTATAATATTGAAATCAGTCAAAAATAGTTTAAGCTAGAGCTGTTGCCCTTTGCTACAAATATGTGTATTGTTTTTTGCTCCTCATACATGTATTTATTGTCGTAACCAATACCAGTAAGTATAACAAGTTCCATTTGAATATCTTGAACCGTTTTTGAACTGTGGCCAAAGCTTACATTTTTTGAGCTGAAAAAGGGGCACAAGTCAAAATTTATCAAAGCTAGAATTGCTGCCCTTTGCTACAGTTAAGTGTATTATCACTGACAATATGTATAGCAGTTAAGTTTCATTTGAATAAATATGAAATATGAGGAAAATTGGATTGAACAAAGGGCCATAATTCATCCAATATTGCAGCTAGAGTAATGTAACTTGCCATAAAATAGCGTTCTGTTGTTGTGAGATTATGTTTAAAATCTGATTGGTTGATACATGTAGTTCGTTCATTTTGCTCGAAAAGCATGGTGTTGAACCAGAGTGTGAAATCACAGGTGAAGAATACTCTGGTGAACGAGAATTAGAAGAATCATGTGTCATTCTTTTTTTTTCAAGAAAACTATTTTAGATCAAAATGAATTACTACCAACATTTTCACACGCTTCATTACATACGAGTACTTACGTTCTAAACAAGACGTTTGACGAGTCCATGTACCGTTCGATTGACACGTGATAGGTTGGTTCATTTCAAAATCATTCTGGTTGTGACAAATTCCACGCTTAGTGTTTCCAATATCATTGAGATTGCCAAGAAAAGAACCACTCTGCATAGTCGATGGGTTGCATTCTGTAGATATGACATATAGAAGTCATTGAGCGATTCCATTGCATTTGACATAAAATATGCTATTTTCGGCTTTGTCAAAATATAGCGGAAATATTCAAACAAAATGATACATCTAGACCTTTGGAACTATTACATACAAATCATGATTTATATAGCTGATATCTGAACATCATTAGCCCTGTTTCCAATATTGTGCAATCGTTAATAGGAGTTGCAAATTGTCCTTATCAGATCTGTAACCAGTAATAGATCACACCGCACAAGAAGTGGGGTGACACTTATTTTTGGAGAGAGAAGTGTTGTATGTCCATTTGATGTTAATTATCAATTGAATATTATCCAATTACAAATAAAACTACATTAGAACCCAGACTTTTTTATGTATTCTTAAATAATAGCGGCCATCTTGGACACCATCATATATTTCCGGGTCCGCACCATGCGTTGACAATTTAAGGCAGAGGTTTTCATATAGTACATATATAGGCGAACATATTGGTATATAGCATTGTTTGTTCAACTTAAGTTGTCACCTACTCCTGAAATAAGCTACAAATAAGCTACGTTTGGGCTGATTGTCACCCCACTGTAGCTTACCATGATATTTACCCTTTTCAACTTCCAAATAACTGTCCAATGCTCAAACCATATACGAGGAATGTTCAAGAAGTTCGTGGAAAAAGCTCTAAACATTTTATATTACTTTATTACGTGACTAAATTGTTTGAAGCTTAGTAAAATATATAATAGATTGGGGGTATTCCAAATACAAAAGCCTAAAAAATATCTAGTCGTAAAATCATAGGAACCATAACTTCACTATGGCAATACCTGCCCAACGTCATCGAAACACCATTTCATGCACCATGCATAGTAACTAGTTACATAATTTTTTTATTCTCAAATTGTTATCTTTTCAAATCTTCTATTTTCTACACTCTTAAGTTGAATATAAAGACCAACATGAGGTTAGCCTTTAAAAAGTTTAATCACGTTTCTACCAAGTCTAACCCTTACTTCATTTGAAAACAACCATCAATTAAATTATCCACTTACTGTACCTCATAATTAAACGAAGAGGGCCGATATCTAGTGTTGGAATAACTTTTGTAAAAGTTTCTCAAGTATAATTTGACGATAATGTTTCTATTCTTTCTAAGTAGTATTTTGAATACAAGCCAAGTAAACAATTATAAGAAATTCATGCATAATATATGATTTAACTAAAATTAGTGGCATAATTCTTTGGGTATGGAACATTCAATTATTTAAAAAAGACTATCCATTAAGCAAAACTGAAAACATTCCTTATGCCCCTTTCAAGGAACTAACGAGAGATACCTGGGGAACGACTTTATTTTCAGTGACATAGTCGAGTGGCCAATTTACATGTCGGCTCGGAACTTGCCCTGTTTGCGTACGCATATATGCAATAAATATACGAATTTTGCATGCCATTTAATCGTTTTTAATTTTGCAACATTGCCATATATATTTTTTACATTTTATTCACACCGCAACAATTCGTCTCTAATATTATTTTGATGTACTAATTTTCAGACAACTTAAAGTAATCCGAAGGAATTGACACTGACAGAGATCATTAATATATTGTTGTATCCGTGTCATGGCACATTTTAAAGCAAGTCTTTGTTCAATCATACTGTTACAAAGACACAAACGGTACGCCATATTTTGCAACGTTGAAATTTAAGACAATTTGGGCCGACGACGAGTAACGATGCCATAGAAAACCGCGTTCGTTTCATAATAACATAATATCTACCAACGGTGAATCAATTTGATATAAAGGTGCCTGCAGATTCTGAAAGTTGCATAGTCTTACAGTGAGAAATGTAGAAAAAAGAGCATTTTCCCGGGTATTATGATTGTACAAATGTGCCATGCAAGATCAGACCCCGTTCAAAGCATTATTCGAAATCATAAGATAGTGCCCGACCTCTGTACCCGCTGATACTCTCTTGACGCCATATTGAGTGTTATTGTAATATCAAAGTTATAACATCACTAGTTACAACAACTTTACCTGTGATCACGCATTCATTTGTTGATTTATCGCATACCTCTCCATCCTTACAACTATCGTTACAGCTACTCTGAAATTAAAAAAACATCAATGCCACATGTCTATACATCGCTGGTGTAGAATAAAAAGGTAAAGTTTTTGTTTATTATAGTGTCACCTCTATTGAAAGGGTTAGCCAATTTGACTTAAGAGACACCTATATTTCTAGCGCACAGTACCTCCCGAATCCCTTCTCGTATTGCCGGGCGCCTGGCAGAGATGGGCCTACGGTAACCATTCTTTAACTAGCTGGCGGCTCACCAACCGACCGCATCAGTTCTAACCCAGCTTCCACCGGGATCCGAACCTTCGATCTCCCGCTTACCAGGCGGACGCCCTAACCACTCGGCCACGGTCGCGGTAGAGAATAAGAAGGTCGTAAGTACAAAATCAATATTTTGAGAAAACAAGAAAAAAACTGTCTGAAAACTACTCTCTACATATGGAAAATCAAGCTTTTTCAACTTCAGTTTGGTAAACATGACCGATTATCACGAAAATAAGCTCTTAAAAATGTCTTGAGATGCAGATTTCAAATATGCAGCAGGTTTATAAGGTCGAAAGTAGTACTTACAACCCTCTTATTCTAAGCCAGCGACATGTTAATAACATCTACTGCTCGTATATAGATTCGTTCTAACTTAAGGTTGTCAAGAGTTATTTGGTTACCGTATTTAGATCTTGTTCAAATTTTGCAAGGAGGTAAACTAATCTATTCCGACATAGAATATGATGAAAAAAACACTACTAAGGATTCAAAGATATCTGTCAAAACCGCCAGAATGTTCCATTTCTTAATAGGTAAATGTATGTATTGACCAATCAGCGCTCTTATTTTACTCTTACCATCTTTGACCATAGCTTTATGTATTAAAATAAGCTTACTATATATCGTTAGCGTTCTTAGCGTAGTGCGTTAATTACATGGTTTCAGCATAAATCATTGGTGAAAATCAAGTAAAGGTTCGAATCCAGACGGATACGCTTTTTCGTTGTTATGTTTTTTATGATACTGTTTTTCTGATGTTTTTATATCGACAAATCAATTTTATCATACTTTTCTTTGCGAAAAAAAGTAGCTGGCTTGATATAGATACACTATATGTTCTATATTTACTAGTACATTGAATGCAAAACATGATTGCGGAAATTTCTAGCTTCGTAGGATGAACTTAATCCTGGTGTGCTGGAATACAAATGCGAATAGATCTAGTTTATTCATTGTATGTATGTAATCACCAGAATAAGCAAAATTAAAAAAAATCTAGGCATTGAACTCGCAGTAAATTGTATTCATTTTCAATACAAGACTCACAAAACCATAGCAGTTAACCACTCGGCTATAGGGCAGTTAAACATTTGATCATTTAAATATACTAATGATGTTAGGACTTAGTCCTGACACACCTGTAATAATCGATCGTGTTGAATGTTTGTTTACGCGGTTGTGACAGATAACTTTGAATCAACAGTACGTCAATGAACTCGTTTTCCGAGTAATCAGCCCTGTTTACAGTGTGTGTATGTCGTTTGTGGTGAAACAAATCGTACCAAATGCAGAATTCTCAGTATCTACTCCACGTACAGGTATACAATAAATGAAATATATATAAACTATTATACAAACTGTATAAAAACATCTCAGCAGTATAGTTCGATTTCGAGCATTGAGCCGTGACTGCACTTTTAAGGTTTTAACCATTCTTCTATATAGGTTGGTGTAGGTGTAGTCCATAAGGTAAGTATTACAATTAGGGTCGGTTATTTCGCCTGTCGGATTGGTCGTGAGGATAAAGCGCTCCATACATTTTAAATTAACTTTTGTCAGACCAGGGTTGGAATCCCACTAAAATATTTTTTACATTTTGTATTTTATAGTTTTTAAATGCTTATAACTTGCAAAATATGTGTAATACTAGTTTATATGACAAACCATATTTGTTACATGTATGTTGTAGAACGCTCTGACGGCTAATCAACGTAATAAAGGTTGTCAGTAAGCTCGGAATACACAAACGATCGAAATAAGTAAAAATGAAAATTATATTGAACCGACACCTTTTCATGCATCATTTAAAAACACAAAACAATCGCTTTAATTTATAGTCTCTTTAAATTACATAAAATAATGATATTAATAAATGAGCGAATTGATGATTCGAACCAGCGATTATTGGGTTAGCAATTCTTAACGTTGCCGAATGTACTTAACTGCAATTCGATAACAAAGACATATCTGTAAGAATAATATCATTATAAAATGCCTTCCGAACGTAATAAAGCATGGTCTACCGGCCAGTCGAAATGCCATGGCTCAGGGTTCAAAATTGAACTATATTGGTGATGAGTAAACAAGTATTATTCATAACTTCTTTACATTATACAGTCACACATCAATATCGAATATCCGATGCATGCAATAGCCAATATGATGGTCATGTGACAACCATTAACAGTACATTTTTCACTACCGTCGATGTTGTTTTTATAAGATCAGAGGCCTGTCCCCAAATTTAATTTATTCATATAACTCAGAATGTAACATATAAATATCATCACCACACAGTCCATGTCATACATTATACAAACGTTTTATGTAGGTATACGGGCCTTACATTGCTCATCGAACGTATGAGAACACGTATATACCATGCGCCAAAGATTAAAACAGTCATTATATGATAGTAAATCATCAACATAATGCAAGATTACCTCCCTACGTTGAGGTCGAAACTCATTTAACTTCAATATAAAACAAAGAAAACGACATTCTTAATGAAGAAATATCAAATGTTGTGATGTAATCATGGTGCTGTGCCAATTTTGACCGAAATCTAAAGAGTGGATTTTAAGAAATTTACAAGTAATCCGCAACCGACCAATACACTCAACAAAACCTTATCAGTGTGCATGTGCGTTTACCATATAACTCTTTATTTATTAATATTGCTGCCCGAAATTGTGTGTGTATGCTATTGACTACCACAATATTTGATTCATTTTTTTTATCATAAAAAGAATATGTTGGTGTCAAGACAGAGATAGAATAAAACATACAATAGTTGGTTATTTGAAAGCTGTGTGTCTCACAAACGAGTCTAGTGACATATCTCATCTTTTTATTGTCGTATTAGATACTTTTTCTGTGATTTTAATATGTTTCGGTATTTTTTTATCTTTAGAAAAAAGGCGCGCTAACCTCCTTAAGCACATAGTAAACACATAACTCTAACTGATAGAAAATGGAAACTATACTATACTTCAATGCTGATATCTGTTCTTTTCAGGTAAATACAATGTCCTTTCACCAAGTTGATATCCTCTCTTGTATAAAGGTTGCAGAGTTTGAAACGACCACTGTAATCCAGAGCTTTACATAACGGACGCCGACCACATTCGTCAACACAAGCTGATTCCGAAATACTCAAGATCGTTTTGAGAAGAGCATCAGGCGATGCACCGCATACCAAGCGTTTAGATATGTTGTACTTTTTCCCTTCGACACATAACGAATACCAAGCCATAGCCGCAAGCAACAGCCATAGACACACATAAAAACGTCTGTACATCATGTTGAATACGTACTAGCAATTTGTCAAAATAAGCCATCAAATTTAATTTGATAACGTTAATATAGTAGAAACCATCTTGTGATGCTTGTTAATTCCTCTCATATAACTTAATACATCGGCTTACACTACTTTTAATCGGACTGCAACGTTTTCGTTGTCGCTTCATTGCATGTATTGGAAATAAAACGTAGGTTAGCTTATGTAATATAAATTACCCATGTGCATTTGAGAGTATAACAAATGAGTAAATAATTATAGTATTGGAATAATAAATAGGCTAAAACATCGCAACGCTTCTGACAACGGTGTTTTGAGATTTCAACAATAATAGAAAAGGCCACACCAAAATAATTGTTTGTTCTACGGTTTTTTGAGAGAAAAAATGGGGCGAGCGAGCGAAATATAAATTTGAATATTTTTTTTTGTAACTTCATAATTGGAAGCGAGCGAAGGAACATACAGTAATTACATAATGTCAATATAGCAGGTTTTCCTGGAGACTGGCTAATATTTATATAATGCATGCAGTCGTATGTTAAACTTTTATTTGTATTCCCCTTAATTCAAATCACATGACTGTCAGAATACAACTCCTGTGTATGTTTAATCTCTTAGTTATTTAACAAATCGACAACGTACCTTAAAAATGATTTCGCGACCATCTCTCAAATTTACCATGCATATCGATTACTATCCAACTTGACGGGCGATAAATCATGATTGAATCCATTGTCATAAGTCTGTGATATATCCTTGTTTCGGTTAGTTGAACGTCTGTTTCGTAACGAATCAGTATGGGTACGACAGTGTACTTTCTTTCCCATGTCAAGGTTTAGACTTTGCATCGGATGATGAGTTAATTGTATATACACGTTATTAATTGTGAGAACTTTTTTCCTTGTTTAACAAGAACTCGCATCGTGCAGGGGCCCTATATTTTCCTGCATCGAGTAATTATTTAAGTAAACGTAGGGCGCTGCCATTTTGAATTTCGACGCACTTGATTTCGTCTGTTTGAAGCAATTAAAATAATTAACCGAGTAAATGCCGCGCATAGTTCACTCCTTTTTAAATAGCATAACCGCGGTGCGGTCTTGCAGAACATATTCTGAGGTCTATCGGTGCCTTAAAACAAACAAGTGTTTATTTAGAAGAAATTTCTGTCGAGTGCGAGTGGTCAAAAATAATGTTTTTTTTCTCTTTTGAGACAAACTAGACAAGCGCACGATTTTAGCTGGTGCGGGCGGTACAAAATGAATTTAATTATTTATTTTCCATTAAGCGAAAAATAAGAGCGGCGAATCCCGACGAACAAGAGATCAATTTGGTGTGGCCTAAAAGCTGTTTTTCGGCTTGGCATGTATGTACTGTTACCGTTGTTATGTGGTTTGTCCTTGTCATGTGTGGTCTTTGTACATTGTTATGCTGTGTGCATTTCCTGCTCCGCTGTTTCTTAGTGCTGCCTCCATGTCGATTTGTTATCAACTTATTCTCGTTTTCAATACCGATACTTTTTTACCGATTTGAACTAACAAGTTCTTTCTACAGCGAAAGTCAACATAATTCTTGGTCATCCCTCACATTGATTAGACTTAGTTTTGGTTCATGGCGCTTCGACAACTCGCTGGCATTGAATTGAGAAGTTCGTAAGTCTTATAAGACTTATATATATTTTAACTCTGCATCACAATGTGCTTCTTATGAGCCTAATGTCAAGAAAATCGGAACATGTCATGTTGACCAAACTGAAGTTGAAAAAGCTAGTTTTTCCATAAGTAAATACATGTACCGGTATTTGTTTTCAGACAGTTTTTTCTTGTTTTATCAAAATAGCGTTTTTGTACTTACGACCTTCTAATTCTAAGCCAGCGTGCTAATGGTCACGTTGTGCGCATTTAGATAAAATTAAACATAATGTATAAACCGTGACCACTAGTGTAATTATTTTGAATGGACAGACTGACGGCGGTCGGACGACGGACAAAATAGCGATCACAGAGCTCACTTTGTAACTACATGTATATGACAAATCAGTTAAGAGGTATCACCTTTTAATTGATCAATATCAATGACCTATAAGTAAGTTATAATGAGTTTCAGGTTTCATAGTTTTAAAGAGGGGCATCAGCTTTTTAACACCAAAATGGCCTATTACGGATAGATTGAAGACCGATGCAGTAAGTTAGAATACTGTAAAATCATTAATATTTCAGGAGGGGGGGGGGGTAATTTCGTGGATGACCTCAACCATGCACTTAAATCACCAATGAATAATTATACCAATAAATGTATCAATATACAACTGGCTGAAATACTTGCTTTCAAGTTCATTCAAGTATAAGACTGGGATATTTGCTTGCATATATCAACATGTAATAAAACGATTGTCTGTTTAATATTTATATGATTTTTGATATTTTGTGTAAATTTTGAGCTTTCCCATGATATCCGAAATCTTTGACATTACGTCCCCACGAATTGACCTTTTTCAACAAAACCACGGAATGTGTCCAATTGACATTAAATGTTTTTACAGTATGTTTGTGAAAGTGAAGGGACCAGACTTTTTAAGTGTAGTTGACATTCCAGATTTTTTCTTAAAGGGTTTGGATTAAATGTGACAGGACGATTTTCGAGGAGCAGGGACAGTAACCTTTGAAAAACATGTTTTGATCAACGGCCCCTTTTTCTGCCGGTTTAATTATCCCCTCCCTTATTCATAAAAAGACAAACCTTTTTGTTTTCTTGTAAGACCGAATAACTTTCTTAACCCCCAAGGCTGGAAATATTAAGATTTGGTGAGATGAAAAGGTTCATGACTATAAAAAGCAGAAGTTGTCAAATGATAGACGCACCGCTAGTATCCAAAAACAGGGCGGGTGGGACACATACACCTTGAATAAGATAAGCCGATACCCTTCTTTGATATTAGACGGATGGGTTCAAGAATGGCAGCAGCATAGATATATTGGTTTCTGCTTTGATGCCATTTCTGGTCACACTGATGTGTTGCACATCGAACAAGTAATTAAGAATTGCAAGCAATACAGAAGTCTCCTACCGGTTGGAGGCCATTTTCGATGTTTCTGTTGCCATAGCAATCAAAATAATTTTAGACGTGCATAATCCCCTTATTGCCCCCTATCCACATACAAAGTTTCATAAACCTAGCTTGGAAATTGTTTGAGTTATGTCAGGATCCAGATTGTTTGGCGAACGGACGGACTGACTGACTGACGGACGGACTGGCGGACGGAGGGCAAACCTATCGTCCCCATCCGGTCAAAAACCGGTAGGGGACTAAAAAGCATGTGACTTCAGATGATCCCTAATCTCGTCTATGGTTCAAAATACCCGAAAATCCCTATTACGGATTGCTCCTTTTTGTTAGTTAAAAAAATGATACAGAAATACCAAATCCCTTGCTTCAAAGAATCTTAAGTAGTAAAAACATCTCTTTTATTGTAGCATCGTGGAATGGTGGAATACTCCACAAGCAACGTTCGATATTTTAGTGTTTTGTCCTGCTCCTACTCAAGCACTAGAATCCTGTCATCATGTCACACGAGTTGCTGTTCGTGACAGGTGGTCTTTCCCCTCCATTATTCAAACTTTATTGGTAATTCGAGGTAAGACTTTCCAAGGTGCAAACCCGAACTTGTTGCTTACTAATGGAAATTTTGGCGAACTCGCCAAGCTAAGAATTAGGTATTTCTTTCAACATGGTATGAATTGCACAACATTTTCTATTTAGTGTGCTAGGAAACGCCGATGTTTGGGTGACTTTATACACCAGTGTTACCGACTGTACATATCGATCACCAGTAACCTTTTCATTTTCTACTCATTTATTGCATTATGAACTCATAAATAAATAATGTGAAAGCATCAAGGCAAAATGATGTATGCAAGGGATACGAACATTGTCTATAAATCATGTATTATTCGTTTTCAGTGTGCTGAGCATAACAAATCAACATTATAATGACACATATATCAAAATCATATTCGGAACAAATGTCGCTACAATGAATTGTTAAATGATTCAGTATTATATATTACCAGCATATTATGAAGTACGCACATCGATGAAATAGAGTGTACTGTGTACTAATTCTACAATTTACAATAATGACACCACGTGGGTAGCTACCTAGGGGCTGTGTTACGTAGTCCTTATGATTTGGTAAAGACAGTAACGCTCGTGTTCGTATAGTAGCTTTTATTCATTTAGTTTGTCACACAGTTCATAAACATAGTATAGGACTTCTCAGGTTCACAGCATAAGTCAACTTTTCATACTCATAAACATACTGTCCAGGCTTATGGCCCAAGCTACTCGCTTGTTGACGGTCCGCAGCAACTGATCTCTCTCGACTCTACTTCTCAACTCTCTAACTTAACTCCGACTGACTGACTGAACTCCCCACTAACATGGTATTAACCACCCAGACATATATTAAATTTACACTTCCTTATGATACTGACTTAGCTGTCTGGTGTTAGTATATATTCACTTATAACTGTCAGTTATAGTGTAACCTGTATTTATTCATAGTTTATATGAAGGTTCACTGAAATTAATATTATATAATTAGCTATCCTTTGATCATTACATTACAGCTGCCGCCGTATCTGTGTGGCTTTGCGTTGTCATTTACTTCCTCCAGTTTTTATTCTCGAAATGGAACAAATATCTAGAACGAATGCTGACATCAATAATTGAATATTTGAACGAGCATTTCGAATATTCTGTTTTCAATCAGGATATACATCGATATTTTGCAACATTTACTAGACTTTACAATAAACTCATTTTTAGAACATTATACAAATATATACAACGAAACTACGCAACGTTTACAATAATTTCATTTGACAAATCATACATAATTCACTAATATTCGTATTGCTGAACATAAAACTATAATAACACTTTATCATTAATTATTATTTTCTTATTAAGTGTCAAATGCCTATCACTAATCAAATTAGCGAAGTATTAGTTAAATATGGATATTAATGTATCGAATGATTATGAATAATGAACGTTTCCTGACTATTTGTATGTGATTGACATGCTAGCTGTATGAATAATCTAAAAAAAGTATCAACGGGTTTGAAAAACGATTAGCTACTATTTAAAGAATCGTGTGCCATTGTTTGAATGTGTCTTTTTCGTTCGACGGATGAAGTCACGGATAAGTGCGTTATTGGTCAACGGTCTCAAACAATAGACTTCAAGGAAAGAAGTCGGGGAGTAAATAATAGTTGTAATCATATCATATACTAGTATTAGGTAGCGAAAGTTAGTTTTAAATTTTAAGTAGATACTGCAATATTAACCTCGGTTACAGGTACCCCGTAATAAGTATGACAGGAAAAGGTGCTAACCCTTTTGACTAACTGCGTCAATATTAAAAAGGATATTATAAAATAGGACAGGGACTTAAGCAGCCGAGCACCACATACCACAATTAATTGGCACAAACACGTACCGGAGCGAGCACATGAACTTAACCGCTAAGCCCAAGTCAATTAATTTTATTACAAACAAATGTTGACACATGTTCACCGAGTGTCGATCGGACGATACAAGTTTTTCAGCGTTAGCGGTCTAGCTTGATATTCAACCTCGTGTTGACCACTTCGAAAACCAATGAAATGTTTGTACATAAATTAGGATTGACGAGATACATGACTTCTCATAGGTGGGAATATGCTATACTCATCACAAAAGATACCGCGAAAGAATTACATTTTGTTAAACATGTCAACGAAACTTACAATAGCTACACACAGAGATATGTTATTCGCGGTTCTCACGATACGAACAGTATTCCTTTACTAGCCGTTTGACCTTAAAGTGATCCGGGTCAAGTGATGAGTGAATGTATAAACATAAATCCGCGCAGTTTAATGTAGAAACGAGATTAGCTACATTGGTAACGCGTTCGTCTGCTTGACTCGTGTTATGAGCACAGGGCCTCGGGTTCAAAACTCAGATGAGTCATATTTTTTTCTGATTTTCCTTTTTCCCATTTTCGTTTTGTCTATAATTTCTACGTTTATTTAAGGTAAGTTCCGTCTACAGGTTTTTTCAGACATAATGCGTGCTAGATATTAAAATCTGAGTTAAGTTTGGAATCATTATCGTTATTATTGCCTGATATAACCGCCCATAGAAATAGGCAACTATACATACCTATATTATTATTTTTTAAACAATATACACGTATAAATATATAAATTCTAGTTTTATTTGTGTTTTTCAATTTCAACGATATGAAATAACGTCCGCATCTTCATTGAAAATAAGTACACTTATCTGCTATATTAACGCTGTTAATCTTTTTTTAAAGATATTTCTTGTTCCAAGTGTATTGCTTGTCACAGAGACAGACATAAAACAATGCTAAGAATAAAGTACAATTAAAGTTTAGAATCGCCGACTTTTAGTCACTCGAATGTAATTTCCGGTGGGTTACCTCCCGTTGACAATAAAATGACATATTTATCATAAAGTTGTTCTAATTCCCCAATCAAACGAATCTCGATTCATTCGGATAGGCACAAATTAGTCGGAATAAAGAAAAGCTAGAAATTCGAAACACATTCTTAATGATTATTGGAATTGACCCATATTATTACAGCTTTGTCGAAATGTTGTTGGAATACTTCAAAGACAATTCGAATACAATTCAAATAAAATTCGAATATAATAAAATACACTTCGAATCCGCCTTGAATGATAGCGGAGAACGTGCACGCACACACCGTACAACCCGCTGTCTGTAAGGCAGTTCTGTATGTTGAAGACAGAGACACACGCGTTTTACGCCACTAGAGTGGGGTAAGTATTTGTTATTTTATATGTGTTTTGCGTTGCTTTTGAGAGTGATCACTTACATATATCGTTGACGCTAAGAATGAACAATAAGTATATACAATTTATGTGCCCACAAATGCCATATTATTCGAGTAAACAGGTTTTAGGTATGCGATGTTTGCCAAATGTTCGACACTTTCGCCTTTGACATTGAATTCTCAACTTAATTCGTGGTTTGGAACAATTCTAAAACATTGAATAGAAACTTCAATCCTACCTCAATATATCTGTCGTTTCCGTTTTGAAATATGTACATTTTCTGTGAAGATACAGAGGTTTAAATTGAACGAGGTAATTTCCACCATAAGATCATGAGCAGAATTTCTGAATTTAGCTATACCGTCAACACATTTTACATAGCTTGCAACATCATAAATACTCTTATAATTGATGTAATGAAACTATTTACTTAAAGCCAGGCATTTAAGAAGCATTTGTATATTGTAAAAAAACAATTGGTGGTTAAAATTTTCTTGAGTTTTCCACACATAACCGAACCCATTTTGATACAGATTTAGCCTAATATCGGACACCCAATTGTTGTATCCTAGTCTATCATAGTGAACAAGCATTTCGAAGTACAGTTTGACGTATCTATGCCCAGGCATTTTCCACCACCGAAAACAGTATTTCATACATCTTTTGGCAACATATACATAATTGTATTGGCATTCATAAATCGCTTACAAGCGTGAATAGCCTATCAAATAGTTTGAGTATGTATGGCAGTACCATATACTACATGTTGAGGAAGAAGATTTCCACCACTTGACTTATTGATATTAACAGTTTTAATGCTTTCTATAACATCGTTCTCGGTAATAGGAAAATTAAATAATATGTCCTTGGTATCAGCCAGATTCTCATCTGTAATATTATCCTGAATAGTCTGTTCAGTATTATTATCACGATCTTGATTAAATAAATTACTAAAATGCGTGTACCAAGCGTCTATTGTGATATCTGGGTTTGTCCAAGTCTTGTTGGTTAGTCTCTTCAATTCCCGCCAAAACAACCTGGGATTTTTAACAAACGTATCCAGAGTGTTTTTCTATTGTACTGCGAGCGCTTAGTTTTACATTTAGTTTTGTAGCTTTGTTTCTTAGTAATATTATGTACATTAGGCTTGTTCCGACCGACTAGATCGAAACCTTCTTAGACACGTCTGTGTCTCACGTTTAGCGTTTCTGCATTCATTGTTATACCGGGGTTTGGTCTAATTTCGCAAGTTTCTAGATTATCGATTATAATATTAACACCAATATCTGAATCGTTTAACATATTGTCTAATCTGTCAAATGAACCTAGTAGAATACCATCAGACAGACAATGAAGGTAGTTCTCACGGTTACTCTCGTCTATTTTGTAGACGTAAGAATTGTTAGATTCGTCTCCCGGTTATGGTGTATGCTCATCAGGTTCCTCTATACATAGAACTATGGGTATGTGTGAACTCTTTGTATTAGATAGGAGCTTAAAGTCGGAGACAATATGAAATATTTGTTTGGTAACTATAAAGTAGTCTATTGTGCTACATCCATTATTATTCACAGAATGTATGCTCCACTGGATTGAAGGTCGCCGAGTCGTCCGTTTACTATGTAGTCTCCGTGTGTTTTACAAAAAAAGATATAAGATCACGACCAAACTTGTAAATAACCTGAACCTGTGAATTTCTATCTATGCCTATATCACCGACTTATATATGATAAAATTCCTGTAGTTTGGGAATATTAAGATCACATGTAGTGTACTCATTGATACTGGAGGTTCGAGCATTGAAGTCGCCACAAATTACTAGGTCCATATTTAGCATATTCTGTCTAGTAATGCATTTCTCTAAGTAATACAATGCATACTTCATGTTATAACGTTCATAGATTGGCGATCGTTCTGGTGGGATATATATATTGACATAAAGTACATCTTTTCCTGTAGGGAACAATGATTAATCTAATTTAAGCAAAACTCAAAAAGTAAAGTCGTCACAAATTCGCTCAACCAATGATTGCTATATTATTTCTCACACAGACCATATATTAATATAAACAAAATCACAACAGAAGATGCAATTAAAGATAGTTATGTTCATAAATTATATTACCAACATAGTTGTAAAATTTTGTGAGTTTCTTTCAATCTACGAAATATGCAATATCTAAATTCCTAAATAAAATTTTAATGGGCATAATCACTATCAATTACCCAAAACATGTTTTATACTGTTATGCACATATTTAGACCAACTAAAATACAGGTTCACCATGAAAGTATCAAGATATAACATTTTGTATGACCCCCATCCCTATAGTTCATGCTTTAACGATGTATAAATTCCTATAATCTAAACAAAATGTTTTCGAAAAAATATTTTCCACTATATACCTGTAAACATGCATGCTTTAAATACAAAACATTCCATAAACACTTTAAAAAAATAAAAACGACATGCTCCTAGTGAGGTTTGAACCCGTAACCCTCAGGGATATGTCAAAATTCATTTTAATTCAAAAAAAACCAAAGGAGGATAATTTCAAAACTGGACCATGTAGAGTTACTTTTTTTTAGTCATTGCACTTCTCCTAGCTCTTGACAAAATATGGGATGGACGGATGGAAGGACGGACGCATACGATCACTATATCCCTTCGCCTACTGCAGGGGGATAAAATCCGCTGCATTTAATTTTGAAGATTTTTTTTATAAATCTTGTAATGGTGGTATGCCTTGACATAATTGTCAGCATTAAAAAATAGAATTAGGTTTAAATGTTTTGTGTACATGTTGAGTAATGTCGATAATCTACACGACACACATCTGATAGTGCTTGTAGCCTTGTACAGTTTAACGTCAATATTTTGTTTAACTCTCTTAAATTGACGTCACCAACGTCGAACACGTTTTCGTCTTTCTACGAATACAATCGTCATCGAGCAGCCTCTCTATAACGTCGGAAAATGTCACGTGCCAATCAAAAACAAGTGTCCGACTTACACGGTCCTACCAATTTGTCGTTCTGATCATGGAAAAGGATTCCGAGGATGTTACTTTCCTAACTTCATTGTGGTCTGGAGATGAATTTTTTCTCGTAAAGACGTTGTTACTAGGGCTACATAAAACTTGTTTATGTTTAATCCTAACATTGAAACGACATTGAACTTGCAGATTACGTCACATATACATTGTTTGACGTGCTGGTGGTTTTGAAGGTTGAAGGTTGCTGGTGTTTTTATATTTGACGTTTTCAAATATATTTGCACAACAACACCGTACGGCGGGTACGTGTAACCATGGTATGTAAAGAGGCCATGGTAACGAAATGAAACAATATAAATTACTTAATTTTATATCAGATTATAGTAATTGTCAATCAGTTTAAAATGATATATTACTAGTCCCATGGAACAGCATTATGCTCCCGTGAGCGAGTGAGTCCGGGTTATTTGGGATCATCGGGGTGATCCAGAATTACGTGGATTTTTGCTCTAATAAGTTTAATTTAGGTCAGATCAGTATAAACATTACACATAAGCGACTTCTATATTTTATTGACATCACTGTGGACATACCACGTGACAAAATGCTGTGTGGGTGAGCTCAAAACGGGTGAAAATTGCTCGACTCAGGTAACATTTTTCCTTTTTATTTTCTTATTACTCGATGAATTTTCATGAAACAAAGACGAGAGCCGTCTCCTTAGCGAAATACACATTGGGCAGTTTCAAATATGTAGCAATTTTCACCCGTTTTGAGCCCACCCACACAACATTTTGTCACGTGGTATGTCCACAGTGGACATGCATCTCAAACATTTTTATAAAATGATAATTGCATCAAACGCTCGTAGATGTTGCTATTGATATGACAGGTGTATGGTTCCGCTACTGACTGGAATCCCGTACACTTCAAGTTCGCAAATTGTAAGTATGTTGTCACCATTTCCTCTAACGATTTGTACTTTAACATGTCTACCAAAACATGCATCGGAGACCGCAATGGTTTCCACGATAGCATCAAGAACGCCAAAGTAGTGTGTGCATAATAGGAGAGAATCAATCGAGTCCCCGGCGTATATTTCCAAATCATGCAATCGTTCAGCTAAAACATATATAAAATTCAGTTTGTAAAGCTAATCATTTTCCAATACATTCATAATATATATTTTTGAACAGGACTTGTTAATAAATAATATGCACCTTTATCGTCTATCGCCTGACGTTACATTACAATCTGTGTTCAGAAGTCGAGTAGGTACTTTATTAGTACATGTATATTCAGTCTACGACCTTCCGGATTTGTAAATAAACTATACATGATAAATAAAACTTATCAACTGAAATTCAAGTAACACTACACCAATGGCAACAAAAAGGTCTGGTAAAACAAAGTAAAAATATCATATTAAAACAGACAGGGAAGGCAGCACTCAACTTATCCAGCCGAGCTTAGAAAACATTAAAAACATACAAGGCACATTGCCCAACTGAACCAACCGAGCACAGAAAACAAACAACACATACAAGGCACAATGCCCAACTAAACAAGTAAAGATCCGCCCTATATAGTCCCAGCTGTCGAAAAGTAGCATGAATTAGTTTCAGCAATCGAAAAGCTGAATGCCCAGGCTGAATGACCCATGCAGTTCCAACAGTAAAATGGCTATAATGCCTAGTTCTGGCTGCCAGAAATCCTAAAAGTAGACAATTAACCTAAACGATAATGTTTAGTCCGCCGATGATAAAACTACCCTTCAATAACAAATACTTATAAATGAAAATTAAATGCATTTGTCCGTTTTTCTTCAATCTTGTGCATAATCACTTTTACTGCATAAACTCGTTCGGTCTACACTGATAACTTTTGGTAATTTGACGATGCTGTGTTTATTTTATCCATGTTTATTTATTTACAAGGGTGGAGTTATCTCCGGCGAGCTATATGTTTTATTTCTTATCACGCAAACGTTGTATATATGTTTATACGACCTTCTACTTACGACAGCAATCTCGACGATTGTAAATTTTCAAGGCGAAAATCACGTGACTTTCTCCAAGGTCAACCACAGCCCATGGCTTGGATTCCCAACTGGTACACGCTAACACCCATGTACCACTTATGTCGCCATTGACCTGTCATATAAAGATACGTGTTATCAATTAAAGCTATGCTATGTTTAAAGATAATAACATATCGGACTGGTGATGTAGGCTAGCATTTAACGAAACAGCACGGCACTAAATGAACACGCAAAAAATAAAAGAAGTCCTACTTTCGTGTGCCAATTTGGTTCTATAAAAGTGTAAACAATACTGTTATAGTTTGGCACATTTAACTTGGAATCCTTGAATATCCGTGCTTATCTGTTGTCCAATCAGATACGTTATTTTGACTTATCAATACATTCTTACGGTACAGTAAAGAAAACACCCGATTACTTATTAGCGACAGGCGAAATGTACTCAGCTATAATTGTATACTTTTTGATATACAACGATAAGATATTATACAGAAAACTGTACATGTAAAGCCAATTCACAGCCAAAGTTTGTTGAAATATATAATGTACATCATGTTTACAGATGCATAATCATAAATCAATATGACTGTCTTTGCATAAAGCAATTTTAACATCGCCCCAAATAATGCAACTACTAAAGTATACAACAGTGGACCAAATCTCCCGAAGCAAAGCAAACTGATAGAATGAATCAGTTGGCATAACACGTATCCTTGATCGATATTAATGATAAAATCATTTCATTCTCTCGAAATATACACCTTTACAGATACGCAAAGTTTAACTATTATCTGAAATTGTGTTTTCATAATAACTGCAGAGTATACTCCACATACTATAAAATTGGAAAAGAGGCGAGTCAAACCGAGGCAGTGGTTAATATTTTTTCGGACGATGCATTTAGGAATCTTGTAAACAGATTGAAGGTACAAGGGACACGGTCAAAAACAGATGGCGGGAAAGCTTAACATGTTCTCTTTGCAGAATACTTAAGGGCAGCTTCGTTTGAAGACACGATGTTCAGCATGAAAACCCTACACATGTGTGGCTGGTTCGCGTTTGTTCTTCTGTTTATAAAATAAGTTGCCTTTATTAAATATGGCATTTATGTATTTCCTTTGTATACATCAATTTGAATGGTATGACAGTGTCTTATATAGAAAATAGCATGAATGACTACTGGCGGTCATGGAACATTATTTAAATGAAAAATTACGTTCTGTCTTCGCTGACCTATGTTTAGTTATTTGGTATTCGCATGGGCTACCAAATGAACTCACGTCTCGTTAGCAGTAAATACACACTTATGTTAAGAAAAGGGTTTCACCCCTTTTGACAGTTTACAATAGCATGTGCCTTGTCGCATGTAACCAACATGCGCTTAGCATCGCCATTTTTGTAAACCCTATGAGAATTATTGTATAAATAGCTCCTACTTTTACCGTAGTACCACTGTGTATCTTGCATCTGAACATACATGTTATTTGACTTCTACAACCATTTTATAAGGAGACTTTGGTATTTGGATGGGGCGCATGAGGCGTAGTATGTACCCCACTTTTAACCTCTTAACCTATTATTTTATAATATTATTATTATCTCCATATCCTTTCCGCTACCACGATTTTTTGGGGGGTTATGAGAAATTCATATGGTCCCTATACCCCGTCCCTGAAACACTATTGACTTGCAGCACTGATAAAGACTCGATACATCCGGATGCTACACACCTACCCTAAACCGAAAGTAGAAAAAATGTCAATATTTCGACTAAAGGTCACCGGAAATGACGATGTGACGGTGACCCTTGCGCGAAAAACTTCTTTTTTTTTTTTTTTTTTTTAGCTTGACAGGTCTACTTTTTGGCTCCTTTAGGGCATTGGTCCAGACCCCTTTGTCTAGCCTTATATTCCTGCTATAGAAAAATAAAAACGTTTTGGCGCTAAATGTTAATGCAATTCCACAGGGAATCGTACCGCAATGGCGGGTAGGACCAGTAATTTCAGTTTTGTAAAATCTACGTTCAAAGCTCTCTTTAAAGGGGTCTAGCGGGCCCAAAAACCTGTGCACGACCCTGGGCCCGTAATATCCTGTAGTCTGGGATGCCTGTGTACACATGACAGCAAAATTCCCGAATTTGGGCATTTAGGTTGAAAACTACGGAAGGCCGAAATGGCCATCTCGGCGAGTCTGCATAAGTACGCTATGGTAGCGGAAAGGATATACAGCACACGATTCATTAAATGTGGCGTTTCCCCGTACAAAGAGTATGTCGGATGGACTGTTTCATTTTCCAAACCGCTACAACGTTAGAGTACATGAGTAAAGCTGGGTTCACACTCTAGCTTTGGACCGACGTTTACCGACGTTTGGGCAAACGTTCAGCTCAGCTCGTAAAAGTTACTAAACGTTTTGAAAAGTTGACGATCGTTGGTAAACGCTGAAGAACGTTGTATTCGTTGAAAAGTTTTAACATGCAAAAACTTTGCCGACGTTTGGAAATAAACGCTGATGTAAGTTATGCTCCGTTTATAAACGTTCCTGAACGCTGAATTAAGTTGATCAAAGTTTGCTTAAGTTAAACTCCGTTGGCAATCGTCTGCTGAAACGTTGGTGGTGATAATGAATTTAGTCGAACGTTTATCTAGCGGAGGCCAACGGGTATCCAGCGCAATGAACGCGATAGTAACGCAAGGGCTGGCGTAAGCCAACTTTCCCCAGCGCAAAAGAACGTTTGTCCAACGTAGGCCAACGGATAGCAACGCAAGTGGTTAGCGCAGACGAACTCTCAATAACGTTTCAGTAACTTAGGTAAACTTTGTTCAACGGATTCTGGCGTTTGGCACCTCGTTCGTCTAAGTCGGGCAAAGTTAGAGACCGCTACACATACGCAAACCTACGTTGGCAAACGTTCACCTACGCCGATAAAAAGCTACAACGCAGGCAAACGTTGTTAAGCGCTTGTAACCGCTGTCAAACGCAGTTGAGCGCTGTGAAACGTTCCCAAAACGTTAGCGTGCGTTAGATACACAATGTTCGCAGTGTGAACCTAATTATTCCTCCTCACGAGCGTAATTTCACCGACGTTTAGGCTAATTTTTCTGACTTTTGAAACGCTGATCAACGCTGGTAAAATCGTTCACAGTGTGAACCCATCTTAAGCAATTTAAATCCACATATTGTCACGAAATGGATAAATGTGAGGTATCTACTTGCGCACATGATAGCTATTATGTGCGCACATGGTGGGAGTAACACTTGCGCACGTGATAAATAAAATATTTCCTGTATCTCCTGTATGCCACCGTAGGTACCAAATTAAAGCTTATACAACTATGTTAGCAAAACAGTTCACAATTTTGTAAACATCAATGGTAGTAGAGAAATGAAACCCACGTGCATTCATTTTTTAACAAACCTTATACATATGTATTGAACCATCAAATGCTGGAAACAGCCCTTCGGTGTATCATACTGTACGACATGCACGTATAGTTCGAAGCCATAACGAAACAACGACAGCTCCTGAACACCCACGAAAGCGAGCGACATACACAGAACGTATCATCTGTGTCCCGAAAAAGGATAATTATTTCCATAACACCTATATTCTGCCTCTCACAATGAATGACACACATCATGATTTCTTACACTGTTATATTGTCGGGGAGGTAATTGCAAATGATAACCAAACTAAAATTAAGTACAGGGATGCCTTTATTTTCAGTATAAAACATGATAGCCTATAGTTCTTAACAACCAATCGTGCGTGGATCATTACATTGCAAGTTTATTTACCATCTCCGCTAAGGGATAATTTGTAAACAATATCATCACATTGATTAAGTTAAAACTGTACAACTAATCGTACGAGGATACTTGTATTGCGAGTTTATTTACCATCTCCGTTTTGTGAACTGATACATTGTTAAGGATATCACCACATTGATTTAGTTAATATTTACTTCATTTTAATGTTTTACAGCAATGGTTTCAACGGTAATTTTATTGCTTCGATTTGATACCATACTCGTATTTAGCTATCTGATCGCAATATTACAGGTAAGGATATTAATGTCACTTTTTAAACAAATAAACATTTTTCAACTTCTATTTCTCCAAAGGAAATGGATGCTGCCCTCGAACACCGTCGACTGTTTGCATTTCTAGAAGGTTGGCAATCCGACGTTCGTGTCATAGTATGTATCTCTTATACATTTTGAATTACCTTTTGTCTTTGAAGTAATGGATTGTTTGTTCAGATATATTGCTGTCATATTTTGAGGTATATGTTTAGTTATTTACTCTTCATGTTTGTTAAATAAATGGTGTTTCATCAAAATGCTTCCCACTGGATATCCTACCTTTTTATGTAATTCATATTCTCTTTTATTAAAGGTGCTGCCTCACAGATCGGGCTAAAATTTTTGTATGACGTAATTTTCCTACCTAACCGAGTATTTATATAATAGAAAGTCACTGATGGTTGTTTATGAAAGATTTATGGCATATAAGCAATTTAAATCACTCTTGATATTTTGCACTCAGTATTTTACTGTTTGCAAATATCGCAGAGTTCCCTTCTAAAATGTTCTGTGAATTATGTAATTCACACATGATCAAACTGTAACTTCAACAAACTAAAGCCGAAACATCTGTGAGGTATTCGGTTCGTTTCGCAATTCGTTTTCATCGAATGGAAACAAATTTCAGTCAATTTAAGTGATTGTAGTGCTAATTCTATAGGGTATTAATACCCTATAGAATTTTGTGTGTAAAAATGCTAAATAACTACAAAATGTCGATGTTTCTCAAGTTATTTTTATGTTAATGTGGTTGTTTATGGCATATACAGGAAACTATACCAAACTTACATGAATATTTGACAATTTAATTTTATTTTTGCAATACACCAATACGCGAGGCAGCCCCTTTAAATGTTCATCGCCAATCAGTGAATATTTGAAATTGGTGCTGTGTTATAATTAAGATCAAAATGTTTAATGAGATTGGTCTGGTATTTATAACCTTATAAGTAGGCAATCAATACCCATGACTGTACTAGTGACATGGTTTTATGTGGCTTTGGATTGTCTGTGCTACAGTATTTACTTATCACTACAGCATGCGTTAAGTGCAGTATGGCAGCTGTAGAAAGACCCCGTACTTCACTTCAGTGTTGTTATCATTCAGAATTATTTTTATCACATGTTTGGCGTCGCGGTAGCGTAATAAAGCCATTATTTATTTTTGATAATACACTAGTGTAATAAAGCTATCACGCGACGTCATTCCAAGGATAGGCTGCGCTTTAATATAGTGAAAAATAAGTAGCTATTTTATGTTTCGGCCGGAAAAGGCTAACATGTGATAAAAAGAACATTACATTTGTGACTTTCCACATTGAATTTATTAAACTCGTTGAAAAAATCGATAAAATGCTCGACAGAGCCTCGTATTTTATTCAACTCGTTTAATAAATTCAATACGGAAAGGCACTCATGTAATATCCTTTATCTCCTTAATGTTCAATTATGCACGAAATTCAAAGTCCATAGTATGGCATTCATTGCGGGGTGAGTATATAGGCTTGCTTGTATGATCCTTTTTGGGGTATATGGATGGTTTGTTCTATGCCCGACTCTTGCATCTTGCATGGAAAGCTAGGCACTGCCGCCGGTTCTGTGTGGCTTTGGATTGTCTGTGCGTTACAGTACTTCTCATTACAAACGTTGAACTTAACTGCTTACCCCAAGTTGCATGTCAGTCAAAGTCTGTAGTGTATAATGTATGTACTTACTTATTTACTGGCGTCCATATATTGTTAGTTCCAAGTAATAGTTTGCAAGTTTGCAAATACATGTACCACTAACTGAATGTGCTTATCAGGCTAGCACATATTGACTCCCTGGTGTGTATCAGGATTCTAGATCAAGATTGTACAGGTTATATTTTTCATCCCTATAAAGCTATCCGTTGGCCTTTATTTACAAGCTCAATACTATGCCTGGTTTCTCCTAACCATTGCTGGTGCTCCTATATTATTAAACATAAGCACTCTATCGATTGAACTCGAAATTTTAAATTGCTACGCATCAAATGTTGTGCTTATATTCTATTACATGTACACAGTGAAGATCATATCCTTATAATCAGGCCATGAGATCTTCGCCGAGACTAGATTAATTATTCAATACGTGTGTGACCGCCGAATACACAAAAGTTTTCAAATATATACTATAGGTAAATTTCCAACTTGGGTAGCTAAACGGGGGGATTAACTGTATAAACGTTATGGTTAAAGTACATAAACATGCATAACCTTGAAATACACCTATAGATGTTCGCACCCCCTTTGACAAAATTTAGTCACGGCCGTGATTGGGACACTGTCGCATTATTTGAGACGATGATTTAATTGCTGCAAGCCCACAGAGCAACATGTCCTTATACTAGCGTCCAATATTCTGGTGCAAACAGAAGGTACACAATATATTACAAATATCAATAACTGTAAGTCTTTATAACAGTTGTAAAACTTCCGTTATCCTTAACACAATAGTCTTCGTACGACTTATTTTGACACCGTCCGCAACTACTATCTCCACTTTGTTATTATCTATGATATAAACACATTTAGCAATACATTGTACTTTTACTAGGATTCGAGCACGTACACCACGGCGACATTGCCTTACTATGCGAACAAAACATTACATTACTTCGTCTATTAGGCGCAACAAGGTTGTATCTTACTATACAGTATATATACATTATATATAGTGCGATACAACACCGTTGCGCAAAACCAACGACTTGGCTATCGCAGCAACCCCAAAACATGTTGTTCAAAGACTATTATTATTGTAACAAAAGGTCTAAAATGATAATTGGAAAATATTTGAATTTTTTATTATTATAACAATAATTATTTATTTCGTACATGAAAGAGCATTGGCTCATACGTGACTTTTCCATTTTATCAAAGAAAATTGAAGGCTTTGCAATAATGTGTTTACTGTCCAAGTATTTAGTGTTTGGCGTCTGATCAAACGGTTGTTTCCATCCATTTATTCACAGAACGTTCACAAAAAGCTAAGTAAAGACAAACTGGAGTTAGATGTACCAAATACAGTACTGTTTCTCTAAAAAGGCCACTGTTGTATTTAAAGTCATGCGGAATATTTGCAATTTTGAAAAACGTAAGCATAAAATTAAGAATGAAAAGGTCATATTAAGATGGATTCGCTATTAAGACCACGTTTTTGACTGCTCTGAATAGTACATGTAGTCCTAAGTAAGTGTGAATACTTACCATTAAACTACCAATACTACGACCTTGGCTATACTCAGTACTCAACGTAACGTTCTTTCCTAATGCCACGTTATAGGCTGAAAAGAAATTCGTATGCATGTATTGCATCTTGGTAATGATAATACTTAATACATTTGTACAGCCACTGACCCGATGAGTTGACATAATAAGTGGTTTTAGATTGCGAATGGGAAATAATATACTGAGTGGTTAAGAACTGGCTTAGAATGAGAAGGTCGTAAGTACAAACGCGCCATTAAAATGAAAAAAAAAAAGTTGTCTGACAACTACTCTTTACCTATGGAAAAACAATATTTCTCAACTTTAATTTGGTCAACATGACCTGTTCCGATTTTCATGAAAATAGGCTCATAAGAAGCGCATTGTAATGCAAATTGTTAATATGTACGAGTCTTATTCTAAGCCTGTGATATATTGACGAATTTTACAAATTCTTCCATGAAACATGATCCCAATAATTATGTACGTGGTTCGCAGACAAAAATTAAAGGCGAGTATTACCTAATGAAAGACTAAAATATTAGTTGATGACGAATTAAAAAACAGAGGTACCCACTTGAAAACACATTCATAAATCTGCATTATAGTCGAATATCGTTACGATCAAATCAAATCACGCAACATTGGTATAAAATTTCAGATCAGAGCAAAACACGGCAATCATGCAGTTTGCTCAAAACTGTTTATAGGGGAGATCATAATTCAAGTTTTGTTCTATTTAAAATTTATATTCTGCAGCTAGAAACACTTGTATTTGATATTTAAAGGTACGTACGTTCCTCACACGATGGTGCACGATTCCAAGTACCGTTCGCTTGGCACGTGATCAGTGGTTTCATAGCGAGTGGCATCGTAACATTTCCAAACTGGTTGTGACAAATTTCTCTCTTAGTGCTCCCTAAACTATTTAAATTGCCCCAAAAAGACACATTCTCCACAGTCAATGGTTTGCATTCTGTTAATATAAACACATTCTATGAATTCGATGCATATTCATCTACGTACTACAATAATAATAATAATAATAACGACTTTATTTAAAGAGGCAACACAGTTGGGCAAGCCCAGTCTTCCCTGTGAGCCTCAAATGATTAGCACATATATATACATGTTAACAATAATTTGCAAACAAAACATAAATTAATGATAATACTCCTGAAAAAAACGCATTTCATAATACTTATGTAAATAACAAACATGTGACAATATTCACAAACCTACTTGAAAGATAATATATGTTACAATATATGTGACAATATTCACAAAGACATATCATTTTGTCCACCAGCGTAAAACCATGTGAGATATGTGTTTTTGAAGAAATTTAGTGAACTTGACTGACGTATGGTTAGGGGTATTTTGTTCCATGTATGCAAGAGATTTTCTGCAGAATTCTAGTCTAGGTTTTGGAATGTAGAGAGTATTGTTTGAATGAGATCTTAAGGATGTATTATTAGTTTCAATAAATAGGTTGGACATGTACTCGGGAAATAAATTATTTAAGGACTTATAGACAAACACCGCTTTTTTATAAAAGATACGGTCCTGTATTTTCATCCATTTCAGATCAATAAATAAGGTTTGAGTTGGTGCATCATAAGGCTTGTCTAGAATTATTCTAGCTGCTCTTTTCTGGAATTTATGCAACTTATGTAATAAGCCATCACTGCAATTGCCCCAGATAGTGCAGCAATAATCCAGGTGTGGCAAAATATAAGCATTGAAGAAAATTTTTCTCATGTGAATACTAAGATACTGCTTTATTCTTAAAAGCAGATACAGCAAAGAATTGCATTTCTTAAGTATATGCTCAACTTGGATGGTCCAGCTTAATTTATGATCAACATGGACCCCTAGCAATTTTTCGACTTCAGTGAAGTCTATGTTCTGGTTTTGTAAAAACAGGTTATGGATAGTGCTTGTATTTAGTGTTGTGTAGATAGCGTTTGAGGGTGAGATAATCATTGCTTTAGTCTTTTGAGGATTTGGTATCATTGAATTCCTACGACACCATTCATCTACTGTATCAAGGCTAGTTTGTAAAGTGTGACAGACAGTATTAATGGATGACCCAAGTGCAGATATCGTAGTGTCATCGGCAAACATGTCAGTAGACGATTGTTTTACATGCAGAGGTAGATCATTTATATAAAGGATAAATAGGATTGGCCCAAGGACAGATCCTTGGGGTACTCCTGATGTTATTTCAAGAGAGGTAGAAAGCTTGCCTTGAATAGACACTTGTTGGGATCTGTCCGACAAATAAGATTTAAACCACTGAAGTGATGGACTTGAGATGTGGTATTCTATCATTTTATCAAATAGAAGTGTATGGTTTATCAAATCAAACGCCTTTGATAGATCCAAGAACACAGTTCCAACAAGTTTATTATCATTTATGGCATTTATCCATGTGTCAACAACAGAAGTTAAAGCAGTTTCACAGGAGTGATTAGAGTGGAAGCCTGATTGGGTCTTGTGAATGAGAGAGTTGTTCTCAAGGTATATTTTTAAATTATCACTTACATGGGTTTCAAGGATTTTTGACAGTACAGGAAGAATAGAGATAGGACGGTAGTTGTTTGTATCAGATTTACTTCCCTTCTTATAGATTGGAATTACTTTTGCTCTCTTGAAAAGTTGTGGAAAACTAGATTTTGAGATACTTTGGTTAAAGATGTAAGTTAGAGGTTTAGCTATGATGTCTGCACTCATCTTAAGAAATTTAGCTCCCAATCCATCTAGTCCTGTTGCTTTACTTGTGTCAAGTGATTGTAGTTTTTTCGTGACAAACTCTTGAGTTATGCAGGGTAAATTAAAACTTGTAGATGCGTTTGTGTGATTGGAAACAAATTCTTGTAGTGCACTTTTGTCCCTTTGTGTAATGTTGCAGCATTCCGTTGGAGCCATTTTGAAGATGTTTATAAAAAAGTGGTTGAAAATTTCAGCTGCTGTTTGTGGATCCTGAATTGGATTTCCTGCTGTGTCTGTTATAAAGTTGGTTTGGTGCTTGGTTGATTTTCCTGATAAATCTTTCAGATTTCTCCAAAGTTTCTTGGGATTATTTTTATTTTCATTAATTGTAGTATTGTAAAATAATTTTTTTGCATTGGTTATACAGATTTTTAGCTTGTTGCGCCAGTATTTGTAGTTGACTGTATCGTTTGATACCTTAGCACTATCTCGTTTTTTTATTCCCTCAGCAATATCAGAATTAAACCAGTCGGGCAAATTAACACTCTTAACACGTTTTTGTTTGACTGGAGCATGTGAATTTAGAGTATTCGTAAAAAGGTCAATGAAACAATCCAATGTGTCATCAGGATCATCATATATTTCTATGACTGACCAAGGTTGGGTGTCTAATGACTGCAGAAAGTCATTTTCATTAAATTTGTTCATATTTCTGTAAGTTATCATTTTATGGATCGGACCATTGCTGTTATTAGATGACATTTTACGTCTGAAACATACAGGGTAGTGGTCGCTCAGAGTAACTATAGGTATTTGAACATCAACAATATTGCATGGTGTATTAGTGTATACATGATCTATGATAGTTGAAGTATTTGAAGTTACTCTGGTTGGTTTATCAACCAGTTGTTTCAAATTAAATGCATCAGTTATACTTTTCCATGCATTTTTAACAATTTCAGAGTTCACAATGTTATAATTAAAGTCTCCTGACAAAATAATTTCTTTGTTTTCTCCATATATTTTTTCCAAAATGTTTTCAAGTTCATTATTCCAATTGTTATTTGATGATGGGGTCTGTAAATATATCCGAAAATGAATGGTTTCTGTTTGGAGACCTTAATTTCTAGCCATATTGCTTCTATTTGTTCTCGGTCCAGATCGAGTCTCTGTTCACATTGGTATTTGCAGCTGACATAAGTTACCAGACCTCCTCCATTGGTTGGTCTATCACGTCGAAAGAGGTTGTAATTATTTATTTGAAATTCCTTATCATCAAGTTGTTTGTTAAGAAATGTTTCACATAGACACAATATATCGATTTCTTCATGATCAGCCAATAAAATTTTCAGTTCATCAAATTTTGGACACAAATAATGAATATTAAGGTGGAAAAAGTTAAGTCCTTGTTTATTGAAGAATATGTTGTCTGGTGAAGAATTAGCATCCTTATGGTCTTTGCAATAGAGGTTAGAATTTGAAGACTTGTTTGTAAAAGTAGCTTCGGGAATGACTGCGTTCTGTTTGTCAATATGTTGTGATTTATCGACAATTTTAAGTTGAGGTTCTCGTATAGTTTCATTGTTGTCCATTATCAACAATGAGTCGTCGATGGTAGGATCTATCTTTGGTATTGCTGTCGTGGATAGCGCTGATATTTGGTCCATTTCTGGTCCTGATGAAAATTTACAGCAGGTTGTTGTTTTTGAAGTATGTTGTATGTGCTATGTAGGGTTGTTTTTATTTGACTTGTGAGTACTGCTGCACCTTTCCAAGATAGATGAACTTCATCTCGGTAGAGAGTTCTGTCTGCGGATTTGTCATTGAACATGAAGTGTGTTGTATTGTCTATAAATGTCAGGCCTTCCTCTGTACAGTACGTCTGGAGTGAGTTGTTGAGAATTTGGATGTTCGTTGTAGAAAGTCTGTCATATTTCTTTGGTAGTATTGAGGATATAATAATGTTTGGATGATCATGATGGTGTTTTATATTTTTGACTACTTCCTGGAAGTGTTGAAGAATAGCTTTTGGTTCTTCGGCGCTTGAAATGTCATTAATTCCGGCATGAATGACGATGGAATCAAATGTATGCAAATTGTTGTATTGTCCTTGTAGAGATATCAAGCTATCATTGGTGTTGGTCAATTTGGCACCAGGATGGGTCTTGATTGTAACATCCAACTTATCCTCAGCCATCACGGATGTTTTCAGCACACGTGTGACTGAGTCTCCCATGATCAGTACCTTCGGTTTATCTTTTATTTTCTGTTGAGTGTGTGTACTTGATGTGTTTGTATTGGAAGTGTTTGTTTGCTGTGATGGTGATGCTGTGTTTTGTCTTAATGGTGTTTTGTTGTTTCTGGTTTTAATTTGTTCTTTTTGAGCGTAGCTTCTGATATTCCTTACACTTTTTATTTCTTTCTTCACTTCTTCTCTAAGTATTTGTAGTTCCGATCCTGCAGCTTTACATATCATCTGCTGTTTTAATTCATTGAAATCAGACTTGAGGGATGCAATTTCGTCTTTCATTGCTGTTTCTAAATTTCTTATTTCATTATGTGATGATGTTGTGGTGATGAGTTGTAGTTTTTCCTCAGCATTTTTTAATTTTCCTGATAGAGATGTTATTTGTTTTGCTTGTTCACTGGCCTTCGCTTGCGTATTGCAAAGTGTCTTTTTAAGCTTCTCTGCTTTTTCTGCGAGATCAGATAACTTTTTATGTTGATCGTCATTTATTGATTGAAGTTTTTTATTTTCGGATCTAATTTTGAAGATTTCTTTGGTAAGCTCTCGATTCTTTTGGTGCAGATGTAGATTTTCTGTGGTCTGTAGATTTGGGGTATTTGTTTCCTTTTCATTGAGAGTGTTTGTGTTGCTAAGTATTGGTGTACTAATACATTTTGGTTTCGTTTGTTCCTCAGCAATGGAAGTGTTCTCAGAATAGTCTGAGCTGATTGACGATATGTCATCTGGAGTGAATCGTGATTGGGTACATGCATTGTTATACATGTATTTGGCTGGTTGTGTTCCTGTTGATTTTTCTTTATCGGGATTTTGGAGAATTTCACTCTTCTTCTAGATGCAATAGTCTGGATCGACTAGAGACTCAGCGTTATTTGCAATCGGTGGACCAGTTGCATATCGAGTAAGCGATGGACCAAATATTAGTTTTGAGACTGAACTCAATAGGCTTTTAGACTTGGACTTGGATTTTCGGAGTGGATGTCTAGTAGCAGGTGTTGAAGTCCTCATTGGTGATATGCTGTCTTCATTGAGTGTTGGAATATATTTGGAAGTGGTATTTTCACTGGCTGGATTTAAATTTGGTGGTTTCAAATCATCTTTGAGTTGTTGCAGGGAAGTATCAATCCACAGTCTGCATCCACTGCCCTGGATGAGCATTTTCATTGTACTGCTGTATATTGTAAGTACAGCTTTCTTATCGGAAAGGATTACTGTTGTTGTTAATCCGGTATTGTCCTTAGTTGGTATTAAATGGTATTTATCATTCAATAGCTCTTGCATTTTTGAATGTGTTGAATGTTTGAAGAATGTAATAGAGATATTGTCACTAGTTGGGCTTATGTATAAATCGAAGATATTGTCAATCGTAAAGTTGCCGGATTGATTTGATGATCCTTCATAATCTTTTAGATCTGTGGTTGAATGATTTGTAGCCATTGTTGTAGATTGTCACTGATGCTCGTCGTCGATGGATTGAACTATTAAATACACAACTTACGTATGTCAATGAATGCAACAAGTAGGGCTTATGGTACGACTAAATAATAGAAATATTGGAAAGATCTTCGTTGAAAGCCTATTACCCGTACATTAATCGTTCAAGGGTCATGAATTACAACCCAATACTGGCATTATACATGTACAAGATTTAAGTTTCGACCTTTGGCAATGCCACCAAGCAATCAAACTTTCTGCAAAACTAATTCTACATTAACACGAGTGAAAATATCAAAACATACAAGAGTTGTTTCTGGGCAAAAATATGACGAACATTTTAAATACAAATGTATGTTTAATGTACTAGTGCAGTTACGTAGTTGTAAACTTTGTACATAACTAATGATATATAACCTTCATATTTTCAAGATAATTGTGTTAAAGTTAACGTTTAAAGAAGTATGTTAAATTCGATTTTACATGTTTGATAAATTATAAGTTAAGTCGCGACGTCGCGATCTCCTGGCATAACACCCGCATCATTAGTTATAACAACCATACCTGATATCATGCATTCATTTGTTGTTACATCACAAACTGCTCCATCCATACAGGTATTAATACAGGTACTCTACAATTCCAAGGATTAATCTTAGGACGATGTATCTGTGTAAAGGTTCAACATAAATGACTTTTTATGATCATCATCTTTTGAAAACAAAACACGATAATAATAAAAAAAAACCAGACAGGGAAGGCTGCAATCAACTTAACAGCAGAACAGAAAACATAAAACCGACACAGACCACAATTACCCGGTACAATGCCCAACACACAATCGATCGAAAAAACGAACTTAATCGCTGAAAGTCCCAAGTTTGTTTTAGCTGTCAAAAAGTAGAAAGTTCAAGTCTCAGTTGTCAAAAAGCTGCAAAACCTAGTTTCAGCTATCATAAAGACGATTGTTGCAATATTTTCCTACAGGCAGATTGTTTTTAATTTAACTATGTTAATACTTTAATGTACTGACCTTGTGTCCTGTGTTTGGTATTTGCGTGTGTGTACAATCATTCTTCTGGTTCCATTGGGTTGCGCTACAATGTGCTCTTCATTTTGTACTCATTGGTGCTTTTTCTTGCCAATTTATTATTATCTTAAGTGTTTTGATGTGGACCTACCCGGAATCTTTTTAATAATTCAACTTCCGAACGCGTTAAAAAATTAGTTTTACGCGTGTTGCAAATGATGATAATCTGGTTATGAATAAAGAATAAAGATGCATTTTAAGTCAACATAAGATTGCACATTTGTTGTATCGGTCCTGTTGAATTATTTATATGGCTATGTTTCTCATAAATCAAATGGTTGTTATAACGGGAATGACAATCAAGGTGACTAGTAATTGTATATTTTGTCCAAAATGCAACTACATAATTTAACTGGAGGATTAGCAAATTTGCAATGCAACCGTGCCATATAATATAAATAATCGAACAATTAAACGCACAGTTCAATGACAACAGAATGAAAAAAGAAATTGTAACATACATATACTTCGCTGGTGATGTCTGTTCTTTTCAGGTAAATACAATGTCCTTTTACCAAGTTGATATCCTCTCTTCTATAAAGGTTGCAGAGTTTGAAACGACCACTGTAATCCAGTGCTTTACATAACGGACGCCGACCACATTCGTCAACACAAGCTGATTCCGAAATACTCAATACCGATTTAAGAAGAGCATCGGGCGATGCACCACATACCAAGCGTTTAGATATTTTGTACTTTCTTCCTTCAACATTCAGCAAACACAGATTTATAAACAACAGACAAAGATAAACAGAACAAAACTTGCCCATGATGAGTACATATTCTACGTTGCAACAATTAGATAACACAAATGCTTTACTAATTCCACAAAATGTTATTTGAATCAGATCTATACAACTACTAGTACATTGTATTCGCTAGTTATGAGTGGAGCTATGTTTCCAGCTTTGTTCATTAAAATTGTATAAGTGACTGTGAGTGCCACTTTACGTAAAATAAAAGCAGGAAATAATGAGTTATGAGCAGAACCATTACCATTGGTTAAATTATGCTACTGACCAAAGAGCTTTATAGCGTATCTGCATTTACTTTGTTGTGATGTGTTTTACCAATTAAGTTTGAAAGTTCAGTTGCATCGTTCTGACTTATACAACGATAAAAGGACTTGACCATGATAACACCTGAATAGAACATACACTTAGCGGCATTGAATATACATGTATAACATTTACACTTATATAGCTTATAAGTGTGCGTGTATGTATTTACTAATGGCTCAGGCAATACGTGTTTAATTCTGCTGAACTTTCAACATATGTAGCTAGGATTTGTGGAATGACAATCAAATTGATTTCATTACAATCTGATCACACCCTTCCACAATAAACAAATAATGACTGATTGTGTCGTGCGTCCGTTTGCGTTTGTCAGATTGTTAATGCAGATGTGTAGGGCCTACTTATTTGTCTAAAATATTTTTAAAACTGAACATATTCTGTAAGATCAACCCTTTAGGTAAACATCCATGATAACTTTATTATTGTAAGTCTGAGAATTTCTCATGTATTGATATTCAAACAAGACATAGTTTTAGGTATTCACTGAAATGTCTCCTGAATACCCAAGGTAATTGCGTTGTGTAAGACGCCTGTATATTTCAGAGCGAGTTTTTCAAGAATCATTCTAGTTGACTGAAATAAATTTGACATTATTTGAAATATGTATAACAGCACTTTTGAATAACATTTAGTTTTTTTAAAAACAATTGAGATCTTACTAAATACTAAAGAGCAATATACATAACCCAAATAGGAGACCATTTTACAACATATATCCCTATTTAATATATAATACTTATATGGACTACCAACTACTCTAAACAAGAATAATTGTCAAGATTTAGAAACGTATTTTCATTCGGGGGACGTGACTAATCTATTTTACTCATAGGGTGGTTTTGTGAGACAATTATTGTGGCCTACCCTTGATTTCTGAAAGTGGGTGGGTAACGATATACTGTTTAACATATAATAAAAGGTCAATAGTCCATGTTAATATAGTTTAAATGATTCTACTAACTTCAAATTAAGGAAATATAAAATTATTTTTGTTATGCCACAATGCTATTTTGAGGATGTGACGTCATCAATTTAAAACACGTATTTTTGGTTATGTGGCCATATTCTTTAAGCTGCTGTACAGTTCAAATTATGCATATTTCAGAATTCGTGTTTAGTGGGAATATTAATAGCATATGAATGCACATAACGGCTACACATTTTATATTCTCATGTAACACGTCCGGCAGTACAATGAAAAAATACGTAAATTGCGTATTTCCGGTAAAATGGCTATTTTCAAGAGCATTTGGGTCGTGGTCTATTTTATATCATATTTTCAAAGCCCTTTACGCTCTCAGAACAGTAATTTTCTTTTGCCAATAAATGCACAGGTATAAAATACAAGATATGCATAGATTTCCAAACAAATCGGATTGAAATTATTGAAATTATTAACAACAATGTTATCCCTTCCAACTGCTAATACGTGCATTGCTCTTTTTTTCGGTGGAGAACGGTTGTATCTTTCAGAAAATGTGCATAATTATATACATTTTGTGAACATTAATCAATTTACAGGCGCATTATCAGAACTTGTAAAACGTCACTTGTATATGACCCATGGGTCTCCTGGAAAATATGATATATTGATATTTTTTAATACTATTTTAAATTATACAATTACGGTGCATTCCGCATACATTTATGGTTTAGAAATAGAAACTTACACAGCCTAAATGCATTGTTTTACCATAAATAGCAATAATTTACCACTATTAGTAAAATGTACAACACAATTATGACGTTACAAAACATACCACAAATGTAATAGGATAAGAAAAATGTGCAACCAGGTCGGGGCTCTCGTTTTGCATGCTTGGCAAACCATGCCTACATGTACACATTATAATACTTTTGCAAAATTCAAGGCATCTTAACGCTTTTACATATTATGACAGAATCTACTTTGAAGTATTGGTCGATACGTATATCGTGCATCTATGTTATTGTCTTTGCATGATGTTGTTTTAATTCAGAATGAATGGTATGATAATAATTATGTCCATGCCTTTGGTTTCTATATATAACAAATAAAAGCATGGTCTTAAAGAGCATATATGTAAGTGTGTAAGTAGGATAAGGTTATAAGACGTTACGCACGAAACTGGTGTCTTTTCGATAAATCGAACGCAATGCCTGGAATTAGTGTGCCTAATTCATATAAATAACGTACTACTATAAAGTCCTGTATATCGACAGAAAGAGCATACATGGAGCTTCGTTCTTATGTACATATTTAAAGAATATCGTTTTTTATAAGAATTATATACTATGTTTTCAAAAGAAAGTGACGTCAAAAAACGTTGTCACACGTTGCGTCCAAAGCAAGACAGCGGGATGAATAAACATGCTGTGTCGATATATTTATCAAAAATCGCCAAAACTTCGTCAAGTTATATTACGATGACCTAACGACGTGACATCATGTCCGCGAACATCATATGCAAATAATAAGCGTTTGGCCGTGATTTTAGGAAACTGTCAGCAGATGTCACAAATAAGACCAATGGAAGAATAGGTATAGAAAAAAACAAATTTTAGCTATCACTAATAAATACAATGACACTATTGTTTTAATGCTTTTTTACCTAATATATTTCCGCACAATAAGGTACTAGTTATTTTAGGTATTGTCATCACTGTGAATCTTATTTCATTTATAAACACGTAAACTGGAATTGTCCCAACGTTATAATGACGTCACAACGGACGGTACAACGCAATGTATTTGAAAAAAAATGTATATATAATTACAATTTCATACGGTAAAAATTCAATGAAGTAGATTTTGAATACATATGCATATATTCTGTGTTAAGCAACTAGTATTAATATTAACCGTATTGCTTGAAAGTGACAAATAAACTAAATGAAGACTAATGTCCCATGAACGTTTTTACGTCATTTTGGTGACTGAAATACGGTGATCGTTTATTAAAATTTAAGATAATCAGAATCATGTATTCGGGTGAGAAAAATTGTTAAAATATAACAAAATGGTAACATGTGTACGTGTTTACTGTAGTATTTTGTCCTAGAACTAATACGTATATGCACATTTTATAGTATGTTATAATTGTCCAGTAAAATGTCCCATATAACGAAAATATTCATTTTTGTCGTTGTTTCGCGGTATACACATTGCATTACGCTTCATGGTGAGCAAATATGCGCCGTTAAATTCTTTTAATTATTTGAAGTATTAAATGGTAGACTATTACCTACCGTGCTGTGTAATTTGTTTTCACATGCTTTAAATTTTAATGCGATTTTTCAAGCGTCAGATTTGTCCAGTGGAATGTCCCATACGACGTTTTTTACTAGTACATGTATGACGAATTTATTGCATTACAAATAGCGTTTGTCCAAAATGTATGAGCCGTAATATATTTATTGTCGATAATAATATTAACAATAATAATAATTAATACTGTTTATATTATCGACAATTCTATAAAAAATATAGCTTTATTCGATACCGATTCCGATTATTTGAAGTAATTCTGTAGATTTCTAATGATACGGGAATAGTCGGGTATTGTCATAACATGCCGCCATTTTCAAAACAAAAATGTTGTCAGAGAGAGAGAGAGAGAGAGAGAGAGAGAGAGGGAGGGAAAGAGAGCACATGCGTATAGAATACCCTCAATATATAATGATCTTCTTATGCGCGATCCATTGAATCAAAGTATAAACTTAACTGTTGGACGTCGTAAACAAACACGCAAAAGTCGACGTTTACGTCGTTTTTGACGCAACGTTTTTATGTACCAGTTTCGTGCGTAACGTCTAAGTAAATAGTGTACTTATATTATATAATAGTATCTATCATTGACATGGACAATCTTCTGACTTGAATAATAATGAACATGAAAGTTATTCCATCGTCATGATTTTATGAACAATTAATTATCGGAGTGGGAAGTCAGGAAGATTAACGTTTTGTCATAATATCCAAACTACATCTCAATAAGCGACACATTCAATAGTTTACTGCGTTAAAATATATAAGATATATGATGTTTGTTTTTGTTTTGTTCGGCTGAGAGACGTAAGTGCGTACCATTTTTGTCCCCTGCCTAATTGGCCCTTGACTGGGCCGAAATATTACAAATATCTGCCGTAATAAACATAAAGGAAAATAAACCGCGCAATTGTAATCAGTGGAAAGATGTTGAATCTGGATTTCTGTAGGGTCTCACTTATGACTTTCATCAGCACGCTTATTGTTGACTAGGCCTACTGATCCGACTCTATTTTTTGTTGATGATTTCATTGTTCAGTTCGCGCAATTCACCTTAGGCCAGAGTTTTTTAATTTTTTGTTACTCGGACATTTTTTAGAACAAGAGGGAAAAAAATAAAAATAAAAATTCCCAAAATGTAGTTGATGGTGGATTGTAGTCCATGACAGTCCATTATTTAAAGCAACAATGTTAGTTCTTACAGTAAATTTATCTTATAACAAATACAGTGCACATGCATCTGTATCATTGATAAAAAAGTTTTAAAAATCTACAGAAGTTTAACTACATGTACATTTTATTTAAAAACAAGTAATTAAGAATTGCAAGCAATACAGAAGTCCACTGCCGGTTTTAAGCCACTTTCAATGTTTCTGTTGCCATAGCAACCACAACTTTAGTCGGAATCAAAATAAGTTTGGACGTGCATTATCCCCATATTGCCCCCTATCCACATACTAGGTTTCATAAACCTAGCGTGGAAACTGTTTGAGTTATGTCACGATCGAGATTGTTTTGACGGACTGACGGACGGACGGACGAACGGACTGACGGACAGACGGAGGGCAAACCTATAGTCCCCTCTGGTCAAAAACCGGTAGGGGACTAATAAATGATACCTGTGACACAGTGATAAATGAGAGCACTATACCTACTTATCATTAGTAAAATATTGAAATACATAATGAATCAAGGTGTATAGTAACATTAACATCAAAATATTTGATATAAAAAATGTTTACAATTTTAGATTTCCATTTTTTTTTAAATGCCCAAAATAGGGCAGGAGGGTCCTTAGTGAAGAGTACTTCTTGCGCCGAGGGATGCGCAGGAATTACTACCGGTAACGTCCTAAAGAGGGCAGAGACATGATACTAATGTATAAGTATCAGAGTGCGATACTCTAGCTCTTTACGACTAGACATTGGTCCTTTAACAAGCCAGGATCCGCGATTCACGTTCATTATACTGTGTTGAATGGCATTTACTCTGAACTTCGTATGCTTGAACTTATTTAAAAAATGATGAATATGTACCTGTGTTTTATTGTATGATAAAACTTGGGGATAAGTTCGTATGCGTAGTAATTAAATCACGAGTACTTTAACGTACTCATCCGAACACGACATTATAGATAAAATACAGACAATCTCATTAAAATCAGACCCTAACATTTGCTCCATTTCTTTACGCTGTTAGTGATCGGACTACACTCCGACTACACGTAAGAGGTCATGTTTAAATGACCTCTCTGGTGCCAAATGACGTCACATAGCCTCTGCATACTTTCACCGCGCTTACAGCTTTGTGAAAGAAGCGATTGATTGGATGACGCAAAGTTCACATCGACATGACCCTATACTGAGTGTCGTCAGATCCTATATCAGCGTAATGTAGTGAAGCGTAATATGGGTCTCATATAAATGAGATTGAAATACAGGTACACCCCATCCCCGTTTGCGTCAGTGCTTAATTTCTTTGAGCTAGAATAACCTACAAAGCTCCACTCGACCAAGGTGTTATTTGGTACACGTGAGTGCGTTGTCCGTACATGTTTGATTTCCTGTCTGCACACAAACCAGGAGAGAAAGAGTCTTCCCGTGGAACCTCGAACGTAAGTATCCTAAGGTAGCCCAATGACCAGAGGAAGTTTAATGTCAAAGGGTGCCTTAACGACTGAATTGTTGACAAGTGGTAACTTACTTCTAATATTTTTATTTAGCAATCGGCAAAATAAAATTGCAATTTTATATTCAATAAAAAAAATCGGACAGGGAATACATAATTCAACTGAAACAGTCGAGCATAGAAAACATAAAAACAACACAGGCACAATGCGCAACCTACAACTGAACGAGAAATGAACTTAACCGCGGAAAGTCCAAGTAATGTTCAGTCAAAAAAGTCGAATGCGCGAGTCCGTCTATGGTAAAGCTGTACGACATAGTTTCAGCTATAAAAAGTTGAATGATCAAGTTTCTGTTGTAAACATACCTAGTTGTAGCTGTTTAAAATACCTAGTTGTAGCTGTTTAAAATACCTAGTTGTAGCTGTTTAAAATACCTAGTTGTTTAAAATACCTAGTTGTAGCTGTTTAAAATACCTAGTTGTAGCTGTTTAAAATCCAAAAACACGTATACAACAGTTACGGCAAATATTTTACAATTTTATCAATGAGCATTAATTACACGGGGACAACTGTTAATTTCCATTATTCAAACATAACACAGTTACTTCTCTTAGTATGTATGCTGATGACAAAATTACCGTCGACCAACCTCAAATCGTGTTACCCTAGTAATCGTTATAGTGGAACTTAATTACTTTCAATATCTTTATTGATAGTTGAGTTATGACGTCATTAGCGAGAAACCCGAATGAAGGAATGTCTATGTTGACCTTCTAATCCATAAATGAATCAAATAGCATTCCACTAATTACCGTAAGAAATAAGATAATTACCGGTCTATTGCAAAATGTGTCAACTTTTGTGATGCCAAATAGTTCCAATCGATTTACATTAAAAATATGCCGCATTATCGATTTTATATCATGTTTTAGCCATCGTCTGTTTGTTTACACTTTTCCACTTAAGGCCATGGTCGAAATGGACTGGTTCCTCAATTTATGAATAAAATCAAGGGAGACAAATTGTGACGTAATCTTATGCCACGCGGGTCAAGAACAGTTCATTTTCATGATTGTTTTTCTGTATCATAGACATATTCGGTAATTCACAATCTTGTTGCTGATTTTGGTGCTATTTCTGATATTAGTTAATAAACCACTAAATGCCTACGCGGACTCAAAAAGCATTTAGTTTGTTGATTGCTTAAACTAGTTCATTCGGCTTTTGACAACTGGGACTTGGGCGGATCATTTACTCGTTGGCTTTGTGTTGGGCATTGTGCCTTGTGCCTTGTATGTTTTGATGTTTTCTGTGCATGGCTGGTTAAGTTGAGTACCAGCTTCCCTGTCCGACTTAATATTATCTTCATTCAAGTTCAACTTCATCATATTGAACTAACTGAATTCGGCAAAAAAGAGAAAATGGTCCGACAGAATGAAAGAAATATTTTGAAACATCTTCGTTGAAATTTCATGAATTACTTATCAATACTGGCATTATTTGATACTAGATTCTGATAACATCTGCAGGATTAAACTTAATACTTCAATGATAATACTACTGCCTTGACTAGCTACAAAAGTACAGTCCGAAATTAGCATATTTATGGTAAATATCTTAGATTAACTTAGGAGACTGTTGTTAATTACATGGCACATTCAAGCGTATTTATAATCAAATGAATGGCGTTATGCATTTGATAACCTCGGACAAAAACCCGTCAACAAACATAAACTTTACTGAGCGATCTCTACATTCTGTCTAGCCATCTTTAGAAATCAGGCGACTGTTTGCAGCCACCATACCACCAAACGCGTAAGTATTAGCTTCTAGTCAATCGGTGAGGATTATGCAAAACATGTGAAGTTAATGAACCATCTGTGCAGAGTAGTCGTCTAGACGTTGCTAATCCACCATAAACAACTATTGGAATAAGTTACTGTTTAAGAATACGACCAAAACACAATATCCTTAAAGGGACTGCCTCGCGTATTGGTGAATTGCAAAAATAAAATTAAATTGTCAAATATTCATGTAATTCTGGTATAGTTTCCTGTATATGCCATAAACAACAACATTGACATAAAAAATAACTTGGGAAACATCGGCATTTTGTAGTAATTTAGCATTTTTACCCTATAGAATTAGCACTACTATCACTTAAATTGCCTGAAATTTCTTTCCATTCGATAAAACGAATTGCAAAACAAACCGAATACCTCACAGATGTTTCGGCTTTAGTTTGTTGAAGTTACAGTTTGGTCATGTGTGAATTTCATAATTCACAGAACATTTTGTAAGGAAACTCTGCGATATTTTAAAACAGAGAAATACTGAGTGCCAAATACCAAGAGTGATTTAAATTGCTTATATGCCGTAAATCTTTCATAAAGTAACCACCAGTGACTTTCTATTATATAAATACTTGGTTAGGTAGGAAAAATACGTCATACAAAAATTTTAGCCCGATCTGTGAGGCAGCACCTTTAATGTAAAATATATAATTATATGGCAACACTGGGCAATTTCCTACAATGATGAGTTTCTAACTCATATCGGTTGCGTAAAAAGTTTTCACAACGTGTATTTTACCTTAATCTGTCAATTTAGGTAATTAACCACTAAATGCCTATGTGGACTCAAATAGTCCTTTACAGAAACTTATGGTTGGGCATACTTGGTGGTATGCCTTTACAAAGTGGGGCTGGAATGATCTTATTGAGTTTACATGCATTGAACACATGTATGTGATGCGATGAAGTTGTTTTATTTTGAATAATTCGAGAGTTTGACCTAGATGCCAAAGTGAAAGTAGGATAGAGTAAAACCCGGACTGAATCAAACCGCGCGTCTGTGAAAATATGTTACCGCGGTTGAAGAACAAATTATTTCTTATATGACAAGTGGCACCCTGTTTTTTGTATGTTCGAAATGCATTATGTCAACATTTCGTCTGCATTTTATGTAAACTGGTCATTGAGAATGCTTTTCAAATGCTCTAAACCTAAATGTGTATTCACTCAAAATACGAGGTAAATGTCGCCAAAATGTAAAATTCGAGGTGTATTCCAGTGTAATTGAAGTTAATTCTTAAAAGACTCTGTCTTATTCCGTTTGCATTCGTAACTACATTTAACTTATATATATTCCGGCTCACTCTTGGGCCTCTTGAAATGATTTGCGCATGTTCAAAACTATCGCCATGCACTTGAAGGCGGCGAAATATTGCACGACTGTCGTAGAGTATGACAACATTTGAAATATTACTTAAACTAGTATTATTATGTGTATAAGGTAAATTTTAACTGGGATAGCTAAACGGGTGGGGGGTATTGTGCCAACTGAAGAACATAAACATGCATTACCTAAACATTTTATACTACGAATTGTTGATTTGCTAATCAGATTATACTGTTATTTCACACACAACTCGTGCTAAATCTCGTGCAAATTGATACAATGGATGTGTGTATCATATCGTAAAGTATTTGAAGTATTCCAATTGCATTTTGACATGGCTGCAATGATTTTGGTCAATTCGAATTATCATAAGGAATGAGTTCCGAATGTTTAGTCTGTCTTCAATCAGACTCAGTCGGGCCCTTTCCAGCTGATTCGACATTCGTTTGATAAGGATATTTAGATTCGTAGATCTATGTGGCGAACAACTAATGTAACTGATCAATGCGGCATAGAGGAATACTTTAAGTAGCGTGTTCATTGCAACATGCGCGTACCAACACATTTACAACTTTCATAACCAAATTGAATTAACAGACATATCAATGTTTAGCTTATGTCATCGACGATTGCCTCTAGTATAATTCAGAAAAAAAGAATAACCGTTAAGGTTAACAGCTGTTATACAATGATTTGGAGTTCTGACGCGTAGGAGTTAGCCACTTAGGGTATCAGAATGAAATGAATTAAGTCCGCAATTATATAAAAAAGACGCAACGTCAATTTCATCGGTAAAACAAACGTCGTACAATGCTATTCTTTTTTTCTCCCCGTCTATTGGTTTTAAGGGGGTCGGAGAATCACCCCTCACAGACCTTACAATGTCGCATTTCAACAGTACAATCAGTAATAAGTGATAAAATAACACTTATACATACACGTAAATGTGATGTTGAGGGGTTTATACAAGGGGATTGCAATCTTTTTCATGTCAAAGGGACACATGCGGCGAGAGGAATAAATAACTTGTTGATGTATAGTGTTTATTTTTGGCGTGTTGCTTTTGTACGTCACGGATGCCGTAAGGTGTTCATAAAGTGTGCCCATGTTTTGATAAAATTGTCTAGATGTCCTTGTTCTAGGGCTAGCTTTCGTTGAAGTTCCAATGTACTCTCTCATTTATTTTTGAATGAGGTAAACGAATTAATACATTTTATTACTACTTTTAAAAATAATTTATGTTGTTTTCCATTCAGAAAGATACGTAATACGATAGGGTTCTTTGAAATACCAATGAAAGCTTTGGTTTTATTGATATCTCCATTTACATGTACATGATTTGTATCGCGATATTGTTTTATTTTGTTCAATACAATTTGCGTATGACATTTTCAAACAAGATCCATTGTTTTTATTGGTACCTGTACATTGTAGAGGTAGCACAGGCTAGTTTCAATTAAGTTGCATTTAAATAAATGTGCATTTGTAGCTATTTTTTATGAGCAAATTAATATTGGAAATTGGAAATCTTTCTATCCTTTGTCAATTCAAATGGAGGGACATTAATCAGTTCCCATTTCAGTCGTTTTATAGATTAAGATTTTATCCCCACTTTATTTGATATTTCTCGTTTTAGCAAGATAGTTGGTTATGTTTCTCCTTTTTCTGTTTATTATTACAAATAAGCAGACCTTTATCAGCATTTATTATTCTGTACTGTCTACTTATTACACTTTTATGAAAGATTTTACCTTTAAGTTATGCTAATAAATACATCCCTTTGCACTTAGATTGTATCCTACTTTGAGTGTGGTAAACGTTATAAAAATATTTCTACATCATTTATTTCCGAATGTATCATAATATCATTATTAATTTATGTGGTATTATTTAGAATTTTATGTTTGCATTTAAATGGTGCTGCCTCACGTATTGGTGTATTGCAAAAATAAAATGAAAGTGTCCAATATTCGCGTAATTTTGGTATAGTTGCCTGTATATGCCATAACGAACCACACTGACATGTGAAATAACATTCTGTAGCTATTTAGATTTTTTACATCCAAAGTCTATATGGTATTGATACCATATAGAATAAAAAATACTATCACTTAAAAAGCCTGAAATTTGTTTGCATTCGATGTAAACGAATTGCAAAACGAACCGAATACTTCACTGATGTTTGCGCTGTAGTCTGTAGATGTTACAGTTCAATCAAGTGTGAATTACATAATTCACAAAGCATGTTCGAAGGAAACTGCTATTTTGTAAAAGAAAAAATACAGAGTGCGCAATATCAAGAGTGGTTTTAATTGCTTTTTTGCCATAATATCTTTCCTAAAGCAACTGTCAGTGACTTTCTATAATATAAATACTTGGTTAGGTAGGAAAATTACGTCATACGAAAGTTTTAGCCAGATCTGTGAGGCATTACTTTTAAGTCACTTTATTCCGGATAGCAGTATTTCAATAGAGTGTGTTTTGCTTGTTGTTATTTAACTTATATTGTACACCACGATTTTAATATATCTCTAAGACAATATTTTATACGCATCTTTTTCGCCCAGATTCGATTTAAGTAGTGTGGTATTTCCGCATGGTTTTAATAGTTCTTTATATAATTGTATATGTTTCCGTTCTCCTTGATTATTTATGTCTAGTTTTGTACCTATATTGCTTATAGTGAATGTATGTAAATGTGTATTTCTTAATAAACCATGTTCAAACCTCCGTCTTTGTATTTTTGAATAACGATGTTTCTTTTTACATTTAATTTTTCTTGTTTGCATCCCTATTTAAATTCAAATATTTTTTGTTTAAGTATTTTGATCGTTTCTTTTGATTGATTTGGGAGTACCAAAAATAAGAATTTAGGTTTTGGAACCATATGCGATTTTAATACAATAATGTTGATAATTGTCTTGCTTTTCATCTATTTAGATTACAATAAAAATCCTTTATGTTGTTGTCAAAATTTAGATCAGTCATCTTACTTGGGTTTGCATGAAAGATAACTCTAAGAGAAATTGTTTCTGTACTGTTCCAAGTAATGTCTTTTTTTCGCGAATAGATTAAATCATGGTCACTACGTAATGATCATATCTTTAAAACAATTTCTTATTAAAAGTTTAATTTGAAACCTGATATATCTCCAAAAACAATTTCAATGTGCTTTTTAAAACGTTGCTTCGAGTCATCTAATAATACTGTGCTATCGTCTAAAACCAACGCATATTTTATGTCATTTCCGCTAATAGTTATACCTCTGATAGTTTTGTTATTTCTAAGAGCATAGGATAACGTGATTATACGCTATTCTGGGACAACCCACGTACATGTGATGCACATAATCAAAAACATACTATCCATGCAAATATGTGACACTAACTTATTGTCCCAGTTACGAAATTCTGCACCATCTTCACCTACCTTATTAAAATCCCGAATATCTATATTATTCAAAAGTACCATTGCCATTAAATGAAAATTGACATTTAGGTATCCAGCTTCTAGACAAAGACGTTTGAAATTCTTCTTGCGTTCACTTTTATTAAATATGTTCAGAAAATAGCTGTTTTTAGTCTAGCCGTTAAAAATATGTTACTTACTTTAAAACAGAGGTATAAATTAATTTGGCAAATCACATACTGTTTCGTCTAGTAGTTAAATACTTTCAGACAAATAGGTTTGTTCTAGACAATATTTAATAAGATTTATTTTTAAATGTCAATCATTCTTATATGAAATATCTGTGTTTGTCGAATTTCGTGACGTAGCCGATCCGGTGTTTAAGCGACTGCTTTTAATAATTTTTAGTGGACAAAAGACAAATGAGCAGCGGATATTTTCTAGAGTAACCCGGCAATTCTGGTTCGATTCCAGGTGTCGGTTGCATGCAGAGCTAGTAAGTTGTTGTTCTTTCTGTGCCTTCGTGCTCATTCATTACCTGTCCGATTTGTTATTATCATTTTGTTGTTTAAATATCATGTCCGAAATTTCGGGGTTATACGATTTATAGTGCTGTGACACTTCTCTGATTATTTGTTTGGCCAGGTTTACATATGAAAGTAGGGTGTTTTAGTTGTAAAGTTTCACATTTTCTTGTTCATTGCATACACGTTTAAATTAAGAAATTATTGAGGGTTATTTTCCTGTAATGAACAATTTATGAGATTATCATGTACGTGATATGTTCTGGAGTAGCGTTTGACTGGGCGAGTGCCTCATCAAATTGTTTTAATATTTATGTTGCCAATACTCCAGAATTTAGTTGTGTTGCCTAGCAACTGTCTCCCTATGGTTAGTTGATTTAGATTCTGATTTCGTGACCAAATTCATAGGCATTTATGTAGGTTAATTATGCAGTAGTATCACTGTATGTGTTGCAGTAAGCAAATTGGTATTGGAGGCAGGAAATGAAATGAGACATTATGTGACGTGCGACTCTATAATTAAATTGAGAATCGATCAATTTCGACACTAGTCGCCCTCATTCGTTTCAAACCCCTGGTAAACAGTTTACAAAGAAAAACTTAAAAGATTGTCAAAAGTCGTCATTCCGGATCACAGTAAGATTTATAACCCGGAATGTACTAGACATGGACAGAGCAAAACTGCATATCCCAAAACACTTTCAGCATCAAGATTGTATGTGTAAGCAAACATGACTTTAATTTGCATTTAAACAACTTACTACATTCAGGATACCAATTTCACAGGAGAGCATAGGTTACAATATGCAAATGTTAAAAATAGATATCAGTAAATGTTCATCGTAGAAATGATGTAAAATGTGAAATTAATGATCACTCGTACGCATTATAGGTTAAATGACAATGATGCTACTATTCTCGAAAATCTCAAAATCTCATTATAACGCAGACAAAAAGATTATAAAAACTCGGGCATGGGAGACTTGTATAGTGCGGCCAAGATACGATGGCACAATAATATTTGCACATGCTAATTAGCCGATGGGTTCATTTTCAACAGAAAGGGGTGCTTATTTACAGCCAGGGTCAATAAACGCTTGTTTTGTATTACGTTTTCGCATTATGAGCAAATATACGAGACTATGTTACATATGCCTCGCTAGCTCAGTCGATAAAGAGTTGTAAATACAATAATATTATGGAAGGAGGTTACTGGTTCGAATCTCACTTTTGTGCATTGTTTTAGTAATGAATTGTATTCTTCAGTTCTAGTAAACTTTTTTTCTTAGTACAAATGTATACTAGTATCCTATTACACGTTGATTATCTAGTTACATTTTTTTCATTCGTATACTTTCTCTATTCTGAATATTTATTATATATAATATTGCATTATATTTATCTGGAACAATCAGTTATGAATTATTATTCTGTACGTATACATGTATATATAAATTATATGAATTAACATTGCTCATCAGCAGTGTTTGTGACAGAATCATTCTAGAAATCTGCAAAATCATCATCGCTATCACCATCCGCCTCGTCATTATCATCATAATCATCAAAAGAATCCAGTGAGATTTTGTTACTTCTTGATTTACTTACACTATTGTGCAATTTCTTCGCCTTTATGCGTGAAACCGTCCTTTCTTATACCCCTGTCATTGCGGTAGTTTGTTTCCTTTGACAGGACAACGCAATCACTGGAAGTTCTATTGATGCCTGTCGTGTGCAGAATTCTAATACGTTAGACATGATGTATCGTTCTTGTTGCGTTAAAACGAAACGTTTAGCCAAAGTTCAATTTAATAATGTTGCAGTTTACACAGTTTATCTGGTTGTAAGTAATACAAATACAGTTTTGTGAAAAGTGTGCAGAAAAAACATTCGCGAAACAAAATAGAAATAAAAAAGATTCTGATGGGATTCGAACCCGGACCGTCCGCGTTGAGATTAGAAGCGTTACCACAAGACTATATAATAAGCACAACGATCCCAATTCTTAATTAAATAAGTTAAAATAACTGAACAAGCGCTTAGATGATCGTGATTTAAGTACTTACCCGCGTTTTGATATGGACTAATCCAACCAGTGACGTTTACAAAATGTTATTGTGCCATCAAATCTTGGCCGCACTATAGACATAAGTATTCACGAAACAGAAATATGTTTGACTATCTTTATTACTTAACTTACGTGTGGTTCTAATTCAGTTTGCAGAACTGTTTAACGTCTTGGTAAAAAAGAGAATAATGACCTGATAACATGATTACTTCTTTTATAATGTCAATGTCCTTCATGTGTACGAATGTAATGAAATGGTACGTGCTTGAAGAGAAGTACACGAAACCGTCTGGCGGGTTAATTTCCGGTTATTGCTTTTAGACATTTTAAGTAATGACATGAACACATTAAATGCTAAGGCGGACGTAAACCACTTAAAAACAAAAGTAGAAAAAACATTAGAACGAATAAACAGGAAAGCGTTATCTGTGAAATATGGATGACATAAAAAAATACTTTAGGATAGGAATGCAACAAACGTCTTGAAGTCTCTAGAAATCTCACAACCGACTTGCTGACATTTACCGACGAATGCAAACAATCATAGACAGAGAAAGATAATGACAATTCGTATATACAAGTTAAACCAAATGTTAGTGAGCCAATTGGAATGTTTCATATATTTATGCACAAAACATAAAGTGTGATTCTGCCCATACGTAAACAACACAAAAACGATGCGTACAGTTTAGTCTGAAGATTCACGCGAGCACGCGCTGTTGGTTTCCAGATTAACGTTTGCTCATTTCAGGGCCCCGCCGACGACTATAAACAATATACAGTGTCATATGAACTGAAATTCCCATTTTATTTGTAACTAATAATTGTCTGAAAGATCAAATTTACAAATCTAAACAATCCGAGTAATCCGTGTTTTCTTGTTATTTTCCGATCCCGTAAGTCGATGCTCAAACACAATACTGGTATGACGTAACGTATGTTTTCGCGACGTCGCAACAAATTATCCCGCCAAAATATTATTAGATCTAGTTTGAAATACAAACGCATACATTGATATTATATATATATATATGCTATAATAGCGTTTACACATGTGATTCGCGTTATAACATATGTAGAGTCCCTCGGGAGCGTTGGCATCAACCGTCCCTCGGGACTCTGCAGATGTTATAACACAAAAAATCATGCGTTAATCCTACATAATAAATCAGAGAGAGCATTTGGTAGAAAAAGCATATCACAAAAGACATAACAAACTGTAAAAAGAGGAAGTATTACAAGACAAAGTTAACATCGAATTAACATACAAAATGACACTGCATAGCGATAAAAACGCTACGCGTTGTTGGTCGAGTATTTGACTGGAAAATATGTCACTTTAAGTCTTGTATTTATTGGTCTAGTATTATTGATTCCAACATAAATTCGAACATGTAGATTTTGATTCGTTTACCTAGACACATATTTGTCTATATCTACTTGAATAGCTTAATACATATAAAATTTAACCTAAGACAGTTAACTATTTGTCTATATCTACTTGAATAGCTTTATACATATAAAATTTAACCTATTGAGTAAGACAGTTAATTAAGTTGTACATCTATCTGAAGACTTTCGTGTAAAGTACAAAAACATTAATAACCTAGAAATATATTTTTGTAACTATGGGTGGCGTTGCTACGATGCGTCTGCGGAAAGGTCAATTACGCACGTTCATATTAACCGTTACTTAATGTGCTTACTTACAAAATGTTACTGCACGAATTACGCGTCACGATATCGGAAACAGCCTATCGCGAAGGGAGATCACTTCGTAGGAGTACTGTTGTAGAGTTAGAGTTATCGTTTTTATGTGCTATTTGTAAAATGGCGACTTACATGTACTAGCCGAAAAGACGCAAAACAAGGGTTTCAAAATGCAACAGCGTCATTAATAAGTGTCCGATTTTCATTCTGTTTGTGTCAATGTGTTTCAAATGAACGCTTGTTTAAAATGAAATCAACTTGTAATTAGCCTTTCCTTTCCCTTTAAGCTTGTTACACTGTCGGTTATTATACATAAGTTCATCCTGCAAGAGACTGTACTTGATTTCTACGTGTATCTGTTTTGATTTGGGTTAAGGACCTCCGCTATTCTTGCTCTTTGTCTATATAGACAGAATCGTCAGTCACGTTATAATTATTTTATACATGTATGTCTATGTGATGCACAGAAACAATAGACACTATCCATGCAAATACTGACACTACGTTATTGTCCCAGATACGAAATTCTGCACAAAACTTCACCTACCTTATTCAAATCCCGAATGTCTTTATTATTTAAAAGTACCATTTTAAATTAAATGAAAATTAACATTTAAGTTACCAGCTTCTAGACAAAGACTTTGAAATTCTTCTTGCGTTCACTTATATGAAATATGTTCAGAAAATAGCTTTTTAGTCTAGCCGTAAATAATATGTTACTTACTTTAAAACTGAAATACAGATTAATTTAGCAAATCACATACTGCTTCGTCTAGTAGTTAATACTTTCAGACAAATAGGTTTGTTCTAGACAATATTTAATAAGATTTATTTTTAAATGTCAATCATTCTTATATGAAATATCTGTATTTGTCGAATTCCGTGACGTAGCCGATCCGGTGTCTAAGCGACAGCTTTAAATACTTTTCATCCCTTTAAGTGGACAAAAGACAAATGAGCAGCGGGTATTTTCTAGAGTAACCCGGCAATTCTGGTTCGATTCCAGGTGTCGGTTGCATGCAGAGCTAGTAAGTTGTTGTTCTTTCTGTGCCTTCGTGCTCATTCATTACCTGTCCGATTAGTTGATAGAAAAATCATATCACAAAAGACACAACAAACTGTAAAAAGAGGAAGTATTACAAGACAAAGTTAACATCGAATTAACATAATAAATGACACTGCATAGCGATAAAAACGCTACGCGTTGGTGTTCGAGTATTTGACGGAAAAATATGTAGTGTCACTTTAAGTATTGCATGGATTGGTCTAGTATTCGTGATCCCAACATAAATTCGAACATGTAGACTTTGATTCGTTTACCTAGATACATATTTGTCAATATTTAATAGCTTTATACAGGTAAAATTTAACCTAGACGTACATCGGAAGCTTTTCGTTTAAAGTACAAAAACATGAATGACCTAGATATATATTTTTCTTAACTGTTGTATCGGTATTGATTCATATTCCTCTTGATAGGGTACGCTCGAGTGCGAGATGTCTCGGCCGCGACATACCAAAGTTGTTAAAATGTCGCTGGTATATATTGACTATCCCTTGCTTGACGCTCTGTATAGTTAGTTCCAGGTTACTGTTGTTTCGCCGAGTGTCAGGATATTACGAACTACTAGGTTTTCTCCATATAAATTCCAAACTTATTGTTTGAATAATATAAACAATTTGTTCAGTCACCGTTGATAAAACTTCTGATACGAAGTTTTGACTATTATTATATGTGTCGAAGATACATGCACACCGAACGACGTGTCTAATCACAAATCAATTTCAAAGATTTCATGTTGTTTAGAAAGTATATTTTAGATCAATACGCAACTTGTTTAAAATTGTTTGGTAAATAATCTATTTTAGTATGCTTGTTAATTAAGGAACTCTTATAAAGGAATGATAGGCTATAACACCAATCTCTGTATCAATCTAAATGGCTATGGCTTCATATGATTTACTGAATAAATTGTAATATTATCCAGACAATACATTTTTCATTCGATCCCTTTATGAATTGCCGTTTCTCTCTTTAATATTAGGTCCCCTATACCTTTTCTATATGAAGTATAGAGACTACAAAACAACTTCAAAAGCAATGGGTAAATTTAAACAACCATGTGGAAAAAACATAAATAAATCAAAGGGCTGCAAAAGCGCTAAAGGCCTGGGGCTAAACTGTATTCGCTTATGAAGCAGTTTACTGACTAAACTGAAATAAATGTAAACGGATTAACATTTTTGGTAGAAAATACACGGCATATGTTACTGCCAGTTATTTTAATAGTAATATATAGAGGATATTTGTTGATTTTGATTTCACGGAGTAATTACAGAAATCAATATGAGATCAATCATAGTTACATGACATTTTGTTGTAATGATAACACATATTATGGGACACTCTGTATTTGATAGTTATTCATAAAGCGTACCGGTATCATAGATCTGATCAAAAGATAGAAAGCGATAACAAATATTTTGTATTAAAGTTTACAAGCTTATTTTATATCAAGGGTCATTCACCACTATAGTCTGTTTAATTAGGTCTGTCACTTGTATACAAACATTGCAATATCAAAACATTGTATTTTTTATTGTTTTAAACATTTCAATTGGAAGAAAATGCGGTGAAAACCAATACCTTATTCACTAAGCTACGTACTATAGCTAAATTTCAAGGTTATGCATGTTATTGTACTTTTACCAGATAGTTTATATAGTAAATCCGTCCATTTAACCTACCAAGGTCATAAAATTACCTATGATACACATAATGTATGTTAAAAACCTGCAATAATAAGGTAAATTGCGATGTTTATATACAAAATGTTAAACAAGTTACCGACCAGATTAATCTATTTTTAGACCATAGCTAACTGTAGCTAGCCAATCAACGTGGAGAAAAAGTATACCCAAACAAATTATTTCCTCCCAAGTCAGGCAATCTTTATTGAAAACACAGTCCGCTGACAGCTAGGTGTGATTGTAACAATGATGAAAGGCATGAACACTAATGTGTTAAACATTGCTCTTCCAGCAAAGAAATTAAATATAATTTAATTGCTTTTTCTAAGTTGGTGAGTCAAGCTACGGACAAATTATTCAAGCGTCATGTAAACAATGATAAATAAGAAAGCATAAATATCAAAAGTGAAAGTAAAATTTGGTATGATGATGACGGCGATATGAAATGAGCTCACTTTTATTGGCTTCAATCAAATACAGAAATCATATGTACAACGAAAACAGAGTTTGCCGGTCAAAACACGGTCTGGTTATAAAACTCTTTACGGTTTGACCGTAAATCGTATCTAAACAACAGTGCTTATACTTTTCAAACATGCATACAAATATAAAAATGCAAAATTATATTGGAAACTGTTAAATGGCTGACTTAGAATTAGAAGGTTGTAAATACAAAGTTAATATTTGAGAAAACAAGAAACAACTGTCTGAAAACTACTCTTTACTTACGGAAAAACAAGCTTTTTAAACTTCAGTTTGGTCAACATGACCTCTTCCGATTTGCATGAAACTAGACTCATAAAAAGCACATTAAGATGCATATTTCAAATATACATGAGTCTTATAATGTCGTAAGTAGTACTTGACGGTCTTTCGTCTAATTCTAAGCCAGCGAAATGAGTCATGTCTCAACAAAAGTGCAGACATACAGCCGTCAAGTTTTGAAACAGAAAGTTATCTTAAAGCGGTGAATAACCCGAACCATCATTTCTTCAAACCTGACATTTACTTCAATGTATACGTCAAATTCCAAATAATGTTCTCGGAACTTGATTTTATTATTACAGAAAGTGAAATATTAAGAACTAAAATCAGGCAAAATTGCTGGTCCTGAATATTTCTTAAAGACTATTTTAAACATGGTAAAATGCAGTTATTGCCTTACTTGTTCAACTTATTGCGCTTCAGGGTCCTTAAATATTTTATTTTCATTGACATCCACGACTAAAAACTCATGAGTAGGAAGATGTTCTAACTGTGTCACAATTACATCCTCAAATTACAAAAACATATTTTTATCAAGTAAGTCAAATTCTACATCTTTACTCTAATTTGTTCAACACACACGCATATGTACTTGGTGATGAAAGGCAATTGTTAGAAATGAAGGTTTTCCAATGGAGTGTCACAAATGAAAACACCCATGCACCAAAATACCTTGATTTAATTACTTGAACGGTCAATGTCACTTGTTTGTGTGTACTTTGTATTAATCCCAGTATTCAGTAGGTGATAAATGCGCAAAATGTTTCTGATAAACAAACATTCTTTAGCTTTGGTCTAAGTCAGATGGATCTTTCGTAGGGCTGGTATATGAAAACTAACATCTCGCTGCGATCGATGTTATTTTCCATATACATGTACAACCCCTACTCATGTTCTATCCTATACATATACACCGACATCAAAACTGGTTTCAGATTGCTGATAGCGATACGCAGTAAATATCTCGGTTATATATGTTTTGTGTATTTAAACTATGGACTTCTCCGTTTAGAGGTAAACTAAATAACACATTGATTTTTACAGTTGTAGTAGCATACCTCCGCTTATCAGAAGACGGGTCGATTATTTGGATTACCCAAGTTTAATATACGCTTAAACATGCGTAAATGCATACAGAGTTTCAAAATACTGAGATTTGTACATAAGTAATAGACAAGCGTTTTTGTATAGAGAAGGAAGTGCATAAAGGGTAAAATAGGGAATAGTATATGGACGAAGCAGATATAATATAGAGACTATCAATGTGATTTATATACGCATGGTTTATATTTAATTTCGTTGACAAACCGGATTATTGATACAAATAAGGCAACCATGCGTTTTCTTTATATGTACGCCGTGATATTTGTTCTGTACATTTCAAGCGTAAGTTCTAGTTATTCTAGTAATGAATCAGGGAATCTTGTGTCGTGTGGCCCAAAGGATCTCTGTGAATGTACATCAAATATAGACATGAATTGCTTCATTCAAGATGTCCAACTCAATGATGTGTGCGGTTATATTAATTCTACTACACATTTCAATGTGACAGTTTTACATGTGGATTCTTTGAGCAAAGGAATCGAGGTGTTGAGGCAAGACGATTTACAAGGATGTCAGGAATTGTTGGAATTATACCTGAGTAACAACTCTATGCGTAAAATAGACAGTGACGCTTTCCATGGATTCAAACGACTAGAAATTTTAGACATGACCAACAATAACATTAATTTGTATAGTTGTAATTCTAACGACACGATTGTATTTCCAGCAACTCTTAAAGAACTGAAGTTGGTTGGGAACTATAACATGAATGTGTATGATAATTTATCATACCCTGATTTGTCGGTTTTAGTGGAGCTACAAAGTTTGTTTATAGATGGCTTACCGTTCATTGATTTCAACATATCGTACAGGTCACTCTACAATTTAAGTAGTGTAACAATGTCTGGTTTTTATGGCAATTGTAACATTTCGTCAGTGACAAATACAACATTTATTAATCTACCAAATGTTCGATATTTGAACATATCAGCGTGTAACATCATTGACATAGAAGCTTTTAGTTTCGGAACTCTGTCACGTTTGGAGAATCTTGACTTGTCTTGGAACATGCGGTTAGGATTTCAGGCTGTCAAGAATATAACATACGGACTTCAATATACTAAAATACGAGTTTTAAACATTTCTTCAATCCATACAACATTTGGTCCCGGCACTAGAGTTCAACTTCAAGATGTATGTTACCTCCGTAATACTTCACTGAAAGAGCTCGATATCAGTAGAAACCGCATCGAGGTTGTGGAAAACAATGCACTCGTTGTTATACCTGATACTCTGAAAACAATTCGCGCGGAATACAACGAATTTAGATTCGGTCCATATTTGCTTCAGTTAGGATGTTTGAAGAATTTGAAAAAATTTTACGGAAGTTTCAGTAATTTTGCTTTCAACCCACTTCTGTTTAACAACGAGTTTCAAGGTCTTAATGACAGACACTACGACACTTCAGAGGCATCATGTCCTTTTTTAAAGGAAGACTTAATAAAAAAAGATGCGACGTGTCCATCTTTCAAACCTGGAGAAAAAATTATCATATCACTCATATACGCACCGCACTTCCCTAAACAACTGCGTAGAATTGAAATGACTGAAAGTAATTTGAATTATGCATTAGGAAATATGACATTGCTTGAACCGAGTGACCAACTTGAATACGTTGATTTGTCTGGAAATATTTTCCACAACTGGACAGGACCATTTAAGACCTTTAAAAACCTAAAATATCTAGACATTTCGAAGAACTACATTTCATACATACATCGTGATGTGTTCTTCTTTGCTCACAAGACTCTTGAAAATCTTCAAATTCAAAACAATTATATTGGACTAGTTTTTAAAGACGAACAGAATGGTCCATTCATTTTTAATAGTTTAACCGAGTTAAAAACTTTGAATTTGTCTTACAATTTTATCTCACGCATTCCCTCCAATCTACTTCTTGCTTCACACAAACTAGAAACTTTAGATTTAAGTGTTAACAGTATTGAAGAATGGACTCTTGATGTAAGTCAGTTGGACTGTCTTCTTCATCTTAATCTCAGTTATAATTCCTTTCAAACACTTCCTAAAGAGTTACTAAGTCGCATTGAAGGAAACGCACGACAAAAAGGAGTCCAGTTTACTATTAACCTAAGAAATAATTCAATACAAGTAAACTGCGATCACAAGGATTTCTTAGAATGGCTTGTAATACATGAAAATAATATGGGGGGATTTGAAGAGTACACATTCAAGAATGAAGAAGGTGTGAGTATAACTGTATATGAATTTAAACGAGATGTTTCAAAGTTAGACAAACGATGCCGTTCATATACACTGATGATCATTATATCTGTCGTATGTAGCGTGACTGTACTATTCATTGTAGCAGGTGGACTAATTTATAGATATCGTTGGAAACTGCGATATATATTACGGTATGCCAAAATTAAACGTTTTGGTTACCAGCCGATTCATGACGGCAATGATTGCCAATATAGGTTCGACGTTTTTGTGTCATATGCCAATGAAAACAGTGCTTTTATTGAAAACAAAGTCTACCCAAACCTTACGCAAAAAGGTTTCAATGTTTGTCTGCATGCGAAAGACTTTCTACCGGGTAACAACATAGCTGATAATATTTTGGACGCTATTAGCAACAGCCGGCATACTTTAGTGATTATCTCTAACGATTATCTTAATAGTACCTGGTGTATGTATGAATTCAATATGGCTAGAATGGAAAGTATTCATGAACGTAACGGACTGTCTTGCCTTTTACTTGTGTTGTTTGAAGACGTACCTACCACGAAAATGCCAAGTGAAATGATGAAGTGGTTAGACAGAAATACATACTTAGAGTATACAACTGATGAACACGGGGAACTTTTGTTTTGGGAAAATATCGAGAGAGCTGTAGCAGCCGAAATATGACTGTAATTACGTGAGCTTATTTTGTGATCTTCTTGATATTAGATATTGTCACTATTACCTGTTTTTCTATAATACATGACATGCTTAGTCAAATTTCCTAAAGTTGTACAGTTAGTTGGGATTCATCATTTGGCTTAGAACTTCCCAGTAATGCTGAGTCCCAGAGAAGATAGTTTACTTTGAACACTAATTGCTTGTGTTGATTCCAAGCTTGTATAATAATATTTGATATTAAGTACAAATAATTATGTAGTTGCTATTGAGTTGGAACCATTGTTGTTATGCTTAACCCGAAAACTTGTACCTATATATGCTGCTCATGTCTGTTTTATGTATGTAAATATGATTTAACCCTGATGCCTGTTGTAATTTTCTTAAATATTTTAAATATGGGATTATATTTATACTTCTCATTGATGTTATATAAATGTGCTTTAATGTCTGGCTGCTTGTATATTCTTTTTTTCTAGTTTTATCTGATCATTTTGTTGTGTTTTTTAGGTCTTGTACGAATTATATTACATTTCTCTTAACTTCTTTATACTGCTTTGCATGTTTTTAACTGTTTATACCTGTCTTAGCTTATAAGTGCCCATGTCTTTCCGCTGTTATTCAAACTTTTCGTTTTATGCATTGAATGTGATACTGTGCTTACTCTGTATAATTATAATTATGTGATACTTCTTTTATTATATAGATTGTTTGTTTGCATGTTACTGGATAGTCAATGCTTATTTCGGATACAAGCTTTAAGCTTATGTTATATGTGTTAAATCATAACCGATTTTAAATAAAGATTATCTTATCTTATCTTACCTGTTTACAGATTAGCTGTTATCTAATAGTATACACGTATGGCATAATCTTGCCGTAAACGAGATAGTGTTGGCTTTCAGTGTGATGTCAACTCATTTGACAAGCGTAACTTATTTAATAGTATAATAATATTACACACGCCCATATAAGAAAAATATAAGACTTAACTACATGTACTACAAACGCGGTCAATGGTGTATATAGTTGTTTCTTTTAATTGTTTGGTTGTTTGTTTTGATTTTGCTATGGCAATTTTCATTTATGGCCATAGGCACATGTGGCTCGATTTTGCTAATAAATTTAAAACTTTGTTGATAGTGACTAGGGCGTCGATGTTTTATGTGGGCATTCATCGAAGAGTTTTGAATATTTTACTTGTTTCATGAATCAATTGTTAAAGAAAATTGATCTTGAATCCACCGTATTTACCCATTGTTTTATATCCATGTTTTTTAAAATATCAACAATCAAATCATTTTAACAATGCCTTAATTTTAACAATGCTTGCAAAACACATTAATTATTTTGAGGATAAACATTTTTAAAACATACGGTGGACGGTGGATGAACACACAATCTCAGTAGGAACACTTTGTTCCCTGCCGTTTAAATGCACCCTAAAAGTTCAATTGAAAGTATCCCTGTTCATAGAAATGACTACTACATGTTTGACATTTGATTCGAATTAAATCAAGTGATTGAAAATGCATTCGGTAGGTCAACTTGTTTTACATTGAAATTATCAAGACCTGAGATTTATTTCGGATGATAGTACATGTATTTGATTGATAGGTATTTAAACCTCAACAAAAGCATGTTATGTGATACATATAATCAGTGGCTTCAGTATGTTGAATGTACCTAAAAGTATTCATGAATGCTGTGTACGTTACACCGTGGAACTATTACTAGCAAAGCCCACATAACTAGTAGATGTTTTCTAATATAAACTAGGAAATAATGTTGTGCAAGGCAGAGATAGATTTTAATAGAGCCACGACTGACTTTTCCCTAGTGTTGAGTACCAGAAACAGTTATCAAATCAAAAGCAGCACCAGGCGCAGTAGTTGGTATCCTATCCCGCTAGGAATGACTACTGGTATATCAGACAGTGCTTTGCCATCCTCATAGAACCGGGAATACCTGTCCACAGCAGTGTTAGGTACCATATAGAGCATAGTATGGCTGTTCTGTGCAGTGTTCAATGCCATTTCAAGTCTGGAATGACAGTTCCAGACATCATAAATCAAGGGGACACTGTGAAAGGTATAGTCAGAACATCCCCATAGATCAAGGAATACTAGTAGGTGTTCACAGCAGTACAACTAACCCATACGGTCATACCGCTTGCACTCAACCATACAAACAACTCTATATATGGCCATGGCTTATAATCTTTACGTTTCTAGTCAGTTAGTCATACATAGCAATGACCATCTGTGTTTGGTAGTCTGTAAAGTTAGAAAAAGGTGTGTTATGTACTTAGTACCCCACAGAGAGCAACAAAGAGCAGTTGCATACAGTGTTGGGTACCAATTAAAGCATGGCTGTTTCAAGTCATATATGTAACCTATTGAGCAAGTAATAGCCTCGCCGTAGGGCGCACGCTTTGGGATCGAGAGGTCCCAGGTTCGACCCAACTCTAAGTCATTGCTTAATTTCTCAGAGCAAATTTAACCAACAATGCTCCATTCGACCAAGGTGTGAATTGGTACCTGTGGTGAAGTGTCTGTACTTATTCCTGGGCGCCGTATCTCGATGTTAGTTGCACACATACCAGGGGAAAACTAGTCTCCCCAAGGAGGCTCGAACGCAGGTATTCTTAGGTAGCCAAATCTACATGGTAAGTTAATTGTCAAAGGGTGACTAAACGGCTTAATTTCTGAAAGTGGCCCGAAAACTCGGTAACTTTTTAACTTAACGCCAAATTTATTGCTTGTCCTATAGATTTACGGATGGCTGCGTCTAGTAGTATTATGTATTAAACGAACAGGAATGACTCTGTCAGGCAATATTTAACCAGGGATGGCTTGACAGGTAATTTAGAATCCCTTTATTTTCAGGAATAATCGTTGCCACGATTCAAACAGTATTAGGTAACCCTTTTAGGTCATAAATTGCTATGCTAACCTTTGGAGCTGGGAAAGGATGTGTTACATACCCCGTAGAGCAATAAATGGCAGTCCCAAGCAGTGTTGGGTAGCACATGAATGGCTGTGCCTGGAAGTGTTTGCTATCTAATAGAGCAGTGTTAGGTACCACAGAATGCATGTGACAGAAAGTGTCAGGTGACTCATGGGGTCCTGGAATAGATACTATATACCAAAGTAATGTAGTTTATGCTAGGTAGATTGTGAGACAAGTTCTGTCAACTCATATCAATTAATCACACTCGGCGCCTAATTCTTGATGTTATTCATCGCTACGATGACATGCGAGAGAAACCAGCGTCCAATTTATGCTAAGTATCTAGGGTATGCAAGGGCATTACTCCATGGTAGCATTTTATTTCGTCTTTGGTATGACCGGGCCTTGGATCGAGCCTGGGACATCCCGCAATCTAAGTGGACACCCTACCACTAGGATATCAAGGAGTGACTATACATAACAGTATATAGTATCTATACATAACATGTATATAGCGCTATGAGTGACCGTGCCATGCAGGGTTACGTAGGTATAGCGCCAGGAATTGCTAAGCCAGACAGTTTTATGTACCACAAAGGGTAACGAATTGCTGTGCCAGGAAATAAAAGGTAACCAATACTATTAGATAAGCAGCAGTGGCATGAACCCAATTATATTAGGAATGGTTGGTGATGGTGAGTCCTTTTAATACCCTACTGGGCCTAGCAAGCTTGTACTTAGTGGTAGTGGGTACTCTATAGGGCATGACTTGTGATGCATGTATCATGATGCAGGAGTACCTCGTATGATTAATAATGGCGGACTTGGTGTTGATAAGTAATACAAAATAGTTATAAAGCCGGAAATGGCTTTATGTAGTGAAATCTGACTTGTCCGTAAATTCAAACTTTCATATACATTTGGATGTTTTACCCCAATACATCGTATTCAGCTCAAAGCATGGCATTAGATGATAGATAACTTGAACTGCATGATGATATGTACCTAACAGTGATTCACTATAGCAGCGTGAAGTTGGCACTACATACGACATTAAACATTGAACATTTAATTTTGTTGAATGTAGTTTTGAAAAGCAACATTGAACATTGAACATTCAAATTGTTTCAATGTCGTTATGGGGAACAACATTGAACATTGGACATTGAACTTTTTGAATGTAGTTATGGAAAACAACATTGAACATTGAACATTGGATTTTTTTGAATGTAGTTTTAGAAAACAACATTGAACATTGAACATTGGATTTTTTTTAATGTAGTTTTGGAAAACAACATTGAACATTGAACATTGGATTTTTTTGAATGTAGTTTTAGAAAACAACATTGAACATTGAACATTGGATTTTTTTGAATGTAGTTTTGGAAAACAACATTGAACATTCGATTTTTTTTAATGTAGTTTTGGAAAACAACATTGAACATTGAACATTCGATTTTTTTGAATGTAGTTTTAGAAAACAACATTGAACATTGAACATTGGATTTTTTTGAATGTAGTTTTAGAAAACAACATTGAACATTGAACATTCGATTATTTTGAATGTAGTTTTAGAAAACAACATTGAACATTCGATTTTTTTGAATGTAGTTATAGAAAGCAACATTGAACATTGAACATTGGATTTTTTGAATGTAGTTTTAGAAAACAACATTGAACATTGAACATTGGATTTTTTTAATGTAGTTTTAGAAAACAGCATTGAACATTGAACATTGGATTTTTTTGAATGTAGTTTTGGAAAACAACATTGAACATTGAACATTGAACATTGGATTTTTTTGAATGTAGTTTTGGAAAACAACATTGAACATTGAACATTCGATTTTTTTTAATGTAGTTATAGAAAGCAACATTGAACATTGAACATTCGATTTTTTTGAATGTAGTTTTGGAAAACAACATTGAACATTGAACATTCGATTTTTTTGAATGTAGTTTTGGAAAACAACATTGAACATTGAACATTGGATTTTTTGAATGTAGTTTTAGAAAACAACATTGAACATTGAACATTGGATTTTTTTGAATGTAGTTTTGGAAAACAACATTGAACATTCGATTTTTTTGAATGTAGTTTTAGAAAACAACATTGAACATTGAACATTGGATTTTTTGAATGTAGTTTTAGAAAACAACATTGAACATTGGATTTTTTTGAATGTAGTTTTAGAAAACAACATTGAACATTGGATTTTTTTGAATGTAGTTTTGGAAAACAACATTGAACTTTGAACATTGGATTTTTTTGAATGTAGTTTTAGAAAACAACATTGAACATTGAACATTGGATTTTTTTGAATGTAGTTTTGGAAAACAACATTGAACATTGAACATTGGATTTTTTTGAATGTAGTTTTAGAAAACAACATTGAACATTGAACATTGGATTTTTTTGAATGTAGTTTTAGAAAACAACATTGAACATTCGATTTTTTTGAATGTAGTTTTGGAAAACAACATTGAACATTGAACATTCGATTTTTTTGAATGTAGTTTTAGAAAACAACATTGAACATTGAACATTCGATTTTTTTGAATGTAGTTATAGAAAGCAACATTGAACATTGGATTTTTTGAATGTAGTTTTAGAAAACAACATTGAACATTGAACATTGGATTTTTTTGAATGTAGTTTTAGAAAACAACATTGAACATTGAACATTCGATTTTTTTGAATGTAGTTTTGGAAAACAACATTGAACATTGAACATTCGATTTTTTTGAATGTAGTTTTAGAAAACAACATTGAACATTGAACATTCGATTTTTTTTAATGTAGTTATAGAAAGCAACATTGAACATTGAACATTGGATTTTTTTGAATGTAGTTTTGGAAAACAACATTGAACATTGAACATTGGATTTTTTTGAATGTAGTTTTGGAAAACAACATTGAACATTGAACATTGGATTTTTTTGAATGTAGTTTTAGAAAACAACATTGAACATTGAACATTGGATTTTTTTGAATGTAGTTTTGGAAAACAACATTGAACATTGAACATTCGATTTTTTTTAATGTAGTTTTGGAAAACAACATTGAACATTGAACATTGGATTTTTTTGAATGTAGTTTTAGAAAACAACATTGAACATTGAACATTGGATTTTTTTGAATGTAGTTTTGGAAAACAACATTGAACATTGAACATTCGATTTTTTTGAATGTAGTTTTAGAAAACAACATTGAACATTGAACATTGGATTTTTTGAATGTAGTTTTAGAAAACAACATTGAACATTGAACATTGGATTTTTTTGAATGTAGTTTTGGAAAACAACATTGAACATTGAACATTCGATTTTTTTGAATGTAGTTATAGAAAGCAACATTGAACATTGAACATTGGATTTTTTTGAATGTAGTTTTGGAAAACAACATTGAACATTGAACATTCGATTTTTTTTAATGTAGTTTTGGAAAACAACATTGAACATTGAACATTGGATTTTTTTAATGTAGTTTTAGAAAACAACATTGAACATTGAACATTGGATTTTTTTGAATGTAGTTTTGGAAAACAACATTGAACATTGAACATTCGATTTTTTTGAATGTAGTTTTAGAAAACAACATTGAACATTGGATTTTTTTGATTGTAGTTTTAGAAAACAACATTGAACATTGAACATTGGATTTTTTTGAATGTAGTTTTGGAAAACAACATTGAACATTGAACATTGGATTTTTTTGAATGTAGTTATAGAAAGCAACATTGAACATTGGATTTTTTTGAATGTAGTTATAGAAAGCAACATTGAACATTGAACATTGGATTTTTTTGAATGATGTTATAGAAAGCAACATTGAACATTGAACATTGGATTTTTTTTAATGTAGTTATAGAAAGCAACATTGAACATTGAACATTGGATTTTTTTGAATGTAGTTTTGGAAAACAACATTGAACATTCGATTTTTTTGAATGTAGTTTTGGAAAACAACATTGAACATTGAACATTCGATTTTTTTGAATGTAGTTTTAGAAAACAACATTGAACATTGAACATTGGATTTTTTTGAATGTAGTTTTAGAAAACAACATTGAACATTGAACATTCGATTTTTTTGAATGTAGTTTTAGAAAACAACATTGAACATTGAACATTCGATTTTTTTGAATGTAGTTATAGAAAGCAACATTGAACATTGAACATTGGATTTTTTGAATGTAGTTTTAGAAAACAACATTGAACATTGAACATTGGATTTTTTATAATGTAGTTTTAGAAAACAGCATTGAACATTGAACATTGGATTTTTTTGAATGTAGTTTTGGAAAACAACATTGAACATTGAACATTGGATTTTTTTGAATGTAGTTTTGGAAAACAACATTGAACATTGAACATTCGATTTTTATGAATGTAGTTATAGAAAGCAACATTGAACATTGAACATTGGATTTTTTTGAATGTAGTTTTGGAAAACAACATTGAACATTGAACATTCGATTTTTTTGAATGTAGTTTTGGAAAACAACATTGAACATTGAACATTCGATTTTTTGAATGTAGTTTTAGAAAACAACATTGAACATTGAACATTGGATTTTTTTGAATGTAGTTTTGGAAAACAACATTGAACATTCGATTTTTTTGAATGTAGTTTTAGAAAACAACATTGAACATTGGATTTTTGAATGTAGTTTTAGAAAACAACATTGAACATTGGATTTTTTTGAATGTAGTTTTAGAAAACAACATTGAACATTGGATTTTTTTGAATGTAGTTTTGGAAAACAACATTGAACTTTGAACATTGGATTTTTTTGAATGTAGTTTTAGAAAACAACATTGAACATTGAACATTGGATTTTTTTGAATGTAGTTTTGGAAAACAACATTGAACATTGAACATTGGATTTTTTTGAATGTAGTTTTGGAAAACAACATTGAACATTGAACATTGGATTTTTTTGAATGTAGTTTTAGAAAACAACATTGAACATTGAACATTGGATTTTTTTGAATGTAGTTTTGGAAAACAACATTGAACATTGAACATTCGACTTTTTTGAATGTAGTTTTGGAAAACAACATTGAACATTGGATTTTTTTGAATGTAGTTTTAGAAAACAACATTGAACATTGAACATTGGATTTTTTTGAATGTAGTTTTGGAAAACAACATTGAACATTGAACATTCGATTTTTTTGAATGTAGTTTTAGAAAACAACATTGAACATTGAACATTGGATTTTTTGAATGTAGTTTTAGAAAACAACATTGAACATTGGATTTTTTTGAATGTAGTTTTGGAAAACAACATTGAACATTCGATTTTTTTGAATGTAGTTATAGAAAGCAACATTGAACATTGAACATTGGATTTTTTTGAATGTAGTTTTGGAAAACAACATTGAACATTGAACATTCGATTTTTTTGAATGTAGTTTTGGAAAACAACATTGAACATTGAACATTCGATTTTTTTGAATGTAGTTTTAGAAAACAACATTGAACATTGAACATTGGATTTTTTTGATTGTAGTTTTAGAAAACAACATTGAACATTGAACATTGGATTTTTTTGAATGTAGTTTTGGAAAACAACATTGAACATTGAACATTCGATTTTTTTGAATGTAGTTATAGAAAGCAACATTGAACATTGGATTTTTTTGAATGTAGTTATAGAAAGCAACATTGAACATTGAACATTGGATTTTTTTGAATGTAGTTATAGAAAGCAACATTGAACATTGAACATTGGATTTTTTTGAATGTAGTTATAGAAAGCAACATTGAACATTGAACATTGGATTTTTTTGAATGTAGTTTTGGAAAACAACATTGAACATTGAACATTCGATTTTTTTGAATGTAGTTTTAGAAAACAACATTGAACATTGAACATTCGATTTTTTTGAATGTAGTTATAGAAAGCATCATTGAACATTGAACATTGGATTTTTTTAATGTAGTTTTAGAAAACAACTTTGAACATTGAACATTGGATTTTTTTAATGTAGTTTTAGAAAACAACTTTGAACATTGAACATTGGATTTTTTTTAATGTAGTTTTAGAAAACAACATTGAACATTGAACATTGGATTTTTTTGAATGTAGTTTTGGAAAACAACATTGAACATTCGATTTTTTTGAATGTAGTTTTAGAAAACAACATTGAACATTGAACATTGGATTTTTTTGAATGTAGTTATAGAAAGCAACATTGAACATTGGATTTTTTTGAATGTAGTTATAGAAAGCAACATTGAACATTGAACATTGGATTTTTTTGAATGTAGTTTTGGAAAACAACATTGAACATTGAACATTGGATTTTGTTTAATGTAGTTTTGGAAAACAACATTGAACATTGAACATTGGATTTTTCTGAATGTAGTTATAGAAAGCAACATTGAACATTCGATTTTTTCAATGTCGTTATGAAAAACAACATTGAACATTGGACATTGAACTTTTTTTAATGTTTTTATGAGAAGCAACATTGAACATTCGATTTTACAATGTCGTTATGGAGCCGGTTGAGTGATGAAACAAAAGAATGGGCATTAGACGAGCTTTCCAACGCGCCCTCACATGACTGGCTGTGGTCATTTTAAACAGAAGGGGCACTTCTCAACCCACGAGAAAAGTCAGTCTCGAAGCACCGCCGCTAGCTTCGGCCCTACCAGCGAGCTCCCGCGACACGGGCACACAAGCGTTCTATCGCAGCACCCCTACCTATCAAAGCTCCAACCTGCCGGTAAGAAGCCGATTTGCGGCAAGCAAACGGTCTGTCTCGAAGCTCCGCCGCTAGCTTCGGCCCTACCAGCGAGCCCCCGCGACCCGGCCAAGCAAGCGTTCTTTCGCAGCATCCTACCTATCAAAGCTCCAACCTGCCGGGAAGAAGCCGATTTGCGGCAAGCAAACGGTCTGTCTCGAAGCTCCACCGCTAACTTCGGCCCTACAAGCGAGCTCCCGCGACCCGTGCAAGGAAGCGTTCTTTCGCAGCACCGCCGTGGGTGGGCAAATCCTCTAGGGCACTTTATATGTCGAGCGGTAAGCCGAATCTGGCTTGTTTTTTATCGTGTCAGACCCCTGCCCTACCCGGCGCATTCGGTCTTGCACACTCAATTCTATCGGCCAGAACACTTCGGCAGGGTCAAACGCTTTCGAATTTGTGGGTAAGCCGAATTTCGCAACATTTTCATATTTTGAGCCTTTCTTGGATTTTGCCTCCTCCCTATAATATCATCCGGGACTTCTACGTGGGGTGACTATTACATTCTTTTCATGGGGCGGTCCTTTTTCTTAAAATGAAGACAGCCAGCCATGTGAGGGCGTGTTGGAAAGTTCGTCTCATGCCCGTTCGTTTGCCTCCACACTAAACCGGCGTATGCAGTATATGAACGATTTTCGGCGTGTCAAATTGCCGAGCTTTCTCGTTCAGTGTTTTCCGCGCAATTTCCCTTCTATCAACGATCTATGAAAGCTTCCGAGACTGCACCCGCGCAAAACTTTTTGATCTGACCTCCGATCCGGCAAAGTGAGAGCGCGTTGGAAAGCTCGTCTCATGCCCGTTCGTTTGCATCCACACTCAACCGGCGTAGGCAGTATGTGAACGATTTTACGGCGCGTCAAATTGCCGAGCTTTCTCGTTCAGTGTTTTCCGCGCAATTTCCCTTCTATAAACGGTCTATGAAAGCTTCCGAGATTGCACCCCGCGCAAAACTTTTTCATCTTATCCGGAAAAGTGAGGGCGCGTTGGAAAGCTTGTCTCATGCCCGTTCGTTTGCATCCTCACTTCCCTATAATATTTCTTGAAAAAATGACAAAGTATTGGTTCTACTGTGGGGCGGTTGAAATTGACCAGCTCTTACAAGCTTCTTAACTAGGCAGCCGAATCTCGCGACATTTTCATATTTTCAGCCTTTTGAATGTTGTTATGAAAAACAACATTGAACATTGAACTTTCAAATGTTGTTATGGAAAGCAACATTGAACATTGAACATTCAAATTTTGTTATGAAAAGAAACATTGAACATTCGATTTTTTCAATTTCGCTATGAAAAACAACATTGAACATTGAACTTTTTTTAATGTTGTTATGAGAAGCAACATTGAACATTCGATTTTTTCAATGTCGTTATGAAAAACAACATTGAACATTGAACAAGTTTGAAACAAATCAAAAGGATCATAAGATTCATTACTAATTATTAGCAAGTTCGCGATATATATTGAGCATCTCGTGCATCACATTCATTTTAAAAATTGCGAATTCTTCTAGATGCTGTGCTCCACTCAGAAGGTGTGTATGATGCATTGGTTATTGTCGCTGAATTATGCCTGGTCATTATGTACAGGATTGAAATCCCGGTATTGTACGGACATTTTCTTAGTAATCTGCCGTTACCCGTAGTGGCATCTCCGTCTCAGTTGTGTCTTGACACCCAACCTGGCTGTACATCATTTTAACTACATTGTATAACTACCGAAAATAATGTGTCCGAACTATGCTTATCACTTTTTTCGGTGCACTACGGACAACTACTCGTACTATTTATGAGGTGTAGAAGCAATTATTGAACTTGAGTGCGACACTCTGCACTCAAAATTGACAAGACTTAGTTCAATTACAGCTATAAATACATTATTTACTCCAAAGTAAGCCACTGTTAATATTCACTAGCGACATAACATTATCCCAAATTCTTTGTAGCAAAATTTGTCACAATAACAATGAACCAATAGAGTGGATTTCGATATTTGTGTGCTGATTGTAAGTATTGGTTGTAATTACGGGCCCTGAGCGTCCAACTTCTGAGCTCAGCATTTGAGGATATTACAAGTTGAACTTCCTTTTAAACACAGAAAGGGAATTTCCAGAATGGTTCCAGAAATTTGCTTTTCCCACTTGAGCACAAGACTACTGCATGTTGTTTGGTCACCTTTCGCCGCTCTCTGTAACCGCTCTTGGGTGTCTGCCTCGTGGACAATTTTACATTCAACTTACCGCAACTATGCCTGTCGCCTCCTGTACGAAACGAAACATGTGCCATGCCGGTGCGCTAGGGTTAATCACGGTATTGCTACGGTAGATCCACGAACATTCCCTTGTATTGTCCTGTTTATACCCGGATTATGCCGATACTTGATATCACTCCCGGTTGTATTAAACGTTTTAAAAACAACCGGCACTTGAGCCGGTTCATCACGGTCTATCACGGATTGTCCCGGTGGATCCCGGATGTTCATGGTGCCGCCACGTGTGTCTCCCAGGTTAGACATGCCACCCCCCCCCCCCGGAATCACAAACAGGAAGACACCGGTGACTGTGAGAACGGGGCTTAAGCGGTCCATCACTGTTTATCACGGATCATGCTAGTTGATCCCGGATGTTCACGACGAAGTAAGGGTGGTTGCCCCGGTAAAACACAGTTTCCCTGAACTTCCCAAACTGAGACGTAGAGAACTAGGGGTTTTGGAACTTATCTTGAATTTCTGTTATGTCGTACATGTAGTAACTTAGACGGTCCCGAGAAATTCGTGATAACGAGAGTCGACTGTACTTACTAGTATGTTGAGCTGTAACTCTTGGCTATACGTACCAATTTTTTTACGCGGCCTTTGGTGGTTACACAACACCAATTAGCATTATTGTTTAGTCCAATGAAATACGTTTTAGCCACAAATGATGACCAACCGACATTTATTAAAAAGTTAAAACAATATTCAGTTGAACCGTATAAAGGTTACGACAAAGCATCAAAATGTTCCGCTGCATTTTTCTTCTTAAAAAGAAATGTTTCTTCCCATGTCGGTCTAGACATTTTAAATACTAATTTCAAATTTCATATAATTTGACTTCCGTAGTTTACGGAAGTCAAATTATTAACATGTACATATTTTTGAGAAACGACCATTTATACTATTGTGGAGTGAAAGGAATACAGGAGTACTTCTGATCAATAGAATTACCCTGCGAAAGTCGGCTTCATTTCGCTTACGATAAGGCTGCAAAATTTTCCGCTGCATTTTTTCCCATAAAAAGTAATGTTTCGTCCCATGTCGGGGCTAGACATTTTAAATACCAATTTCAAATTTCATTTAATGCTATTCCGTAGCTTACGGAAGTCAAATTATTAAAATGCACACATTTTTTAGAAACGACCATTCAAGCGATTGTTGGGTGCATAAAATTCAAGGGGACTTCGGAACGATAGAGTAACCCTGCGTAAATTGGCTTCTTTTCGCTTACAACAAGGCTTCAAAATTTTCCGCTGCATTGTTTTTGAATAGGAAATTAAATGTAATGTTAAAGTATGTCTGTGTTATATTTATTTATAAATGAAGTTAATTATAATAAAACGTTTACGGAGCACTCCTGGCTTCATTACGATGAGGTATGTACTATATATGTCTTCGAAGTTTAGTCTACATGGAATGTTTATATATATATCTATTTCTCTTTTGAGTCAACGATTAAATGAATATACTGCACAACTACTGAAGAGTAACGCCCTTTGCGAGCAGCAAATATAGATAGTTGCTTAAAGCGTGTTTACTGTCAACAATGTCACACGAGTTACTTTGATTACAGTTTTCGCCAGAAAAGGGGAACAGTATAGTTTATATGTGGTCATTTAGTGACACAAGATTGCTATGTATATTTTTAGTGGTAATGTGTCGATAGGCTTTATGATCTTTTATCTATATACATGTATTATCATGATCTACAATAACTGTCTCGAACATTTTAAATCTAACGTTATAGGCTATATTTTTATAAAATTTGGAAATGGAATGCATTGATCACCGCAACAATATCTACTACTTAGCGCTTTTAAAAAAACTATTACATAGACCAAAAAGAACAAATGTCCAACATTTTAAAACACTTCCCAACCAGCTTCGTCGGGAAATTCACACGTGTTCGTTAATTGGGATCTGTATTCTATTAATTATTCTGTAACAAAAATTATGGTGTATAGCTAACTAAGGTAGCTGGTCAGGCTGTTTAGATAAGACTACACAAGTGGTGGTCATTTATAATGGGTCATTGGAATCAATTACATGGTGCTGTTGATACTGACCTATCATGCTGAGACCGCACATATCAAAGGGAGCTCCATTTGGAGCTCTTTCCTGACCACTGTATGTATGAGTGTATTGGCCGTGGGAAATTCAACATCCCATCTACGTCATCATTCAATGAGATTTCATTCCTTCATAATTTACGTCATCCATTTCTTTATGGGTGTTTTTTGTAACTTTTGTCACTTTTTAACGTTCATTGTGAAACTGAACTAGTAATTTATGTGGAACCAATTATAAGAGATCTAGGTTTACTTTCATGTGAGGATAATAGTCGGATTGTTATTTCATTTTGCAAGGAATTCCTTATAAGTCTGAAGACAAGTAGTAGCCTAGATGTACTAAACCGGTTATAGAGATTGTAGATCCACCTCGATATTATTGGGACCTACATTATATATCGTACATCCTGCATTATAATGCATTTTTTTCAAAGATCGAATTAGCAACTGCGAACTGGAAGCCAGCTTCCAATTCGATTATCACTGTAGACTCGAATCAGCAACTGCGAACCGGCAACCAGTAGCCAATTCAAATTTCATTAGAGGATCGATTTTGCAACTGCAAACCGGCACCCAGTTGCCAATTCGAATTTCCTAGTAGACTGCGAACAGGCAGTCAGCTACCTCGAATCGGCAACTGCGAACCAGCAACCAGCAGTCAATTCAAATTTTACTAGAGGATCGAACTGGCAACTGCCTATCGGAAGCCAGCTATCAATTCGATTTTCACTGTAGATTCGCATCAACTGCTGCGAACTGGCAGTCAGCAGCCAATTCAAATTTCACTAGATGATCGAATTGGCAACCGCGAACCGGCCGCCAACTGCCAATTCGAATTTTCTATATACTGTATGAATTTCAGCAATTCATTTTCGTTATCTATAATTGATAAATAAGTAAATTCATATGAAACCTTAATTATTGTTTTCACGCGAAAACATCTGCATCATTTGTAAACAAATAAATCTAGCGACCCGTTTAGCAGTTTGAAGAAAAAATAGACACATCAGCAAGCCTACGGACCAAGGGATCAGCAATTATTATTAAAACATAAATATTAGTTTTATTTTGGTTACGAACATTATCCATCCAAAAAATGTAAACAGGGTGGGATCAATAAGCATTGAAATATGTCTATATACGGTCATCAATTAATTGCTGCAATATTCACGGAAACAAATTTATTCATTGTATAATGCTACGGTCACATTTGCCCTACGAGCTCTGTACGAGTTGTTTTTGGCGAACTCGCACGGCGTCCGTACGGATATCGAAACTCGTACGAGCATCGTACGGATTTTTGTGACTCGTAGAGGGCTCGGCGACTCGGTGAAAATTGACAGACTCAGCGAGCATAGAATTGTAATATCTTTATTTCACATGACATTGTTGTATATACACTATAACATGCACTGCTATTTTGCTGATACAGCAACTGTATCATGTATCCAAGTTCCAGTAGAAAGACTCTGTCAACAGCAAATACCCAACATCGAAAACAATAATCATAATTTAAAAAGTAACGAAAAGTTACGTTTGTTGTTACGTTGAAGCTGAGCATAGGTACGTGGGAATGTATGAGTTGTCGGCCTGATTGCCGGAAGATTACTAGTGCATGTAGCTATGTGTTATTTTCAGTAGTTATCCAATTTTCACTGCTAGATTGTGTGATGCAAAGTATCTGGGTGCGATACCACAGATTATTCCGAGTATAATGAATGGTTCCGCTACACACGAGACCACTAGTACCTCTGGGTTTCCAACCAGTTCACCTCTAGATTGGTGGGAAATATATGTTCATGAAGTTGGCAGGCTAGCGGCCTAGCAGCGTGAAGTTGGCAGCCTAGCAGCGTGAAGTTGGCAGTCTAGCACACAAGCAGCATGGCAGCGTGAAGTTGGCAGCCTAGCAGCGTGAAGTTGGCGGCCTAGCGCATTAGCAGCCTAGCAACGTGAAGTTGGCGGCCTAGCATCGTGAAGTTGGCGATCGAGCGGTCTATTAGACTAGCAGCTTAAAGTTGGCGACCTAGCATACAATATTTCGTAGATCCCACTTTAGTCATCGCATGTCGACACTTAGAATATTTCAAACGGCAATACAATATTTTCCCCGCAAAATTACCGTTAACTGTTTTTTTTCTGTTTGGTGTAGCCGTGTGAGAAGCAAAAGAAATCATCACCACATTAATTTATTGAATCTCGTTTTACAGCGATTTTCATATTTCAGTCTATGGACAACGTATATCGACACTCGTTAAGGGCGTTATTTCGTATTTCCGCTTATATAAGTGGGAAAGCTGGTCTTTCATACCTTCATGATCATGGATGCCATCAGAAGTGAGGTATCCAGAGTGGTTGATATAATTTGTATGAAATAGTAAAACAACCGACCTAAATTAATTGGCATGAAATGAATAACTTTCACTTAGGCTAAATAAAAAATATGTGTGGTTCAGGAAACATTGGTGAAAAATAGGGTAGGTAGGTAGGCATTTGTTTTTAGATGCAGGTGTTTTTACCGGGAAAATAGTTCAAGTCATAGCACTGTATAAATTGGTATCGTTGACGGTACTTAAAGTATGTACATACAGTATCTCCGACTGACAATGAACATGTCTACATGTATTTGATAGAAAAAATAAATATACATGTTTTTACAGAAAATAAAAACGTCAGTCTATTATAACATGATTGATGTACATATCATACAGAATCGCCTACTATAATAAAAATTATCAATAAATACCAGAGACTGTAGTCTCTGTAAATACGTAAATACACAGTTTCTGTCGGAAAGAAATCTACAGCAAAAAAATATAATCATGGTCATAAAATACATTCAAAAATAGCAGACTTAGTTAAGAAATTACTGGTAGACAAATTATTTTTCTCCAACAAATTTTGTTAGAAAGGACTTGAATGTAAGCCGAAACACTCCTTAAGACTTTCTTAATTTTATCTCATGAATTATTAACCTTATTTCCAAAGCGAGCAAAGTTCGAATCCCGGGGGAAGTTAGGTTATAACTGAAGGAGTCGTTTGGTGAGACGCCAGCTAGTTCATGAATGGTTACCATAAGCCCATCTCTGCCAGGCTCCGGCAATACATATATGAGAATGGGTTCGGGTTATTTTGCTAGTGTGGGGGTCTGACCAGCTATATTTTATCCAAGTTGGTACCCACTAGATAAGATGACCACAATTCCAGGGTCCAGGCCCATCCCATCTGGATCCGCACACGATCAGTGTATGATAATTGTTATTTCCGTGATTCTCGTGCACAGAACTTCTATTCAAAACGTCATGGCGAAATTGGCTGAGTCTGTCAAAGGACATCTATGCATTGTCCTTGCATTTATAAACATAACATGCAATACCAATCATTATATAATCATCTTACATAACAAAACAACACAAAACATTGTTGAGGACAGCTTCCTTGCGAGCTCTCTACTTCAAAAATCTCTAGGAGCTCGTAGACAACTCGGAGCTCGGTGAAACATTTTCACCGTGCTCCCGAGTCCTCTACGAGTTAAAAATAATCATCGGGATGCTCTTACGAGTTAACGAAGTCCGTACGGACTGCGTACGCACTTGCTAAAATTCGACTCGCACGGAGCTCGTACGATCATTGTGACCAGGTTCTTAAATAGATAATTAAAAGTAGCTGAACATATCAATTATTGTCGCACGGTCACCGTACAGACAGCGTACGAGTTATCTGCGAGCTCTTGTTGATCTACGAGCACCGTGCAATGTACGACCGGGCTCCTTGCGAGCACCGTGCGATGTCCGTATGGATATTACGATGCCCGTACGAATATCGTACGATTGCATCTCTATCAATCGTACGAGGTCCGTACGAGCTGTGACGCTACGAATGTACAAATACCATCAGGATTTTATAAAGTGTGGACTCGTACGAGTTGGTAAATTCGTACGGATATCGTACGAGCTTTGTGACCGTAGCATTCATGTTCGGTACTCGTGACAGGCACGGTACCTTCTAATCCGAAAAAAAATTCGCCAAATTTCAAAGAAACAATTCTCAATCTGGCACATACAGTGTTGCATATAGGCTGTATAATTCATGCTAATCTATAGGGCTGGGTACCACCAAGAAAAATATATCGGGGTATATCACAGTTTTCCACAAATACCACTGTATATACCACGGTATACAACCAACTTCATTATAAGACTAATAATACGGTCACATTTACCCTACGCTTTTCTTACGAGCTCCGTACGAGTTCATTTTGGCGAACTCGCACGGCGTCCGTACGGATATATAAGACTCGTTGGAGCATCGATCGGGTTTTCAATTTCAACCGCCCCACAGCATCTCGAAGAATTCGCAATTTTTAAAATAAATGTGATGCACGAGATACTCAATATATATCGCGAACTTGCTAATAATTAGTAATGAATCTTATGATCCTTTCGATTTTTTTCAAACTTGTTCAATGTTCAATGTTGTTTTTCATAACGACATTGAAAAAATCGAATGTTCAATGTTGCTTCTCATAACAACATTCAAAAATGTTCAATGTTCAATGTTGTTTTTCATAGCGAAATTGAAAAAATCGAATGTTCAATGTTTCTTTTCATAACAACATTCAAAAAATTTGAATGTTCAATGTTCAATGTTGCTTTCCATAACAACATTTGAAAGTTCAATGTTCAATGTTGTTTTTCATAACAACATTCAAAAGGCTGAAAATATGAAAATGTCGCGAGATTCGGCTGCCTAGTTAAGAAGCTTGTAAGAGCTGGTCAATTTCAACCGCCCCACAGTAGAACCAATACTTTGTCATTTTTTCAAGAAAATATTATAGGGAAGTGAGGATGCAAACGAACGGGCATGAGACAAGCTTTCCAGCGCGCCCTCACTTTTCCGGATCGGAGATAAGATGAAAAAGTTTTGCGCGGGGTGCAATCTCGGAAGCTTTCATAGACCGTTTATAGAAGGGAAATTGCGCGGAAACACTGAACGAGAAAGCTCGGCAATTTGACGCGCCGTAAAATCGTTCACATACTGCCTACGCCGGTTGAGTGTGGATGCAAACGAACGGGCATGAGACGAGCTTTCCAACGCGCTCTCACTTTGCCGGATCGGAGGTCAGATCAAAAAGTTTTGCGCGGGTGCAGTCTCGGAAGCTTTCATAGATCGTTGATAGAAGGGAAATTGCGCGGAAAACACTGAACGAGAAAGCTCGGCAATTTGACACGCCGAAAATCGTTCATATACTGCATACGCCGGTTTAGTGTGGAGGCAAACGAACGGGCATGAGACGAACTTTCCAACACGCCCTCACATGGCTGGCTGTCTTCATTTTAAGAAAAAGGACCGCCCCATGAAAAGAATGTAATAGTCACCCCACGTAGAAGTCCCGGATGATATTATAGGGAGGAGGCAAAATCCAAGAAAGGCTCAAAATATGAAAATGTTGCGAAATTCGGCTTACCCACAAATTCGAAAGCGTTTGACCCTGCCGAAGTGTTCTGGCCGATAGAATTGAGTGTGCAAGACCGAATGCGCCGGGTAGGGCAGGGGTCTGACACGATAAAAAACAAGCCAGATTCGGCTTACCGCTCGACATATAAAGTGCCCTAGAGGATTTGCCCACCCACGGCGGTGCTGCGAAAGAACGCTTCCTTGCACGGGTCGCGGGAGCTCGCTTGTAGGGCCGAAGTTAGCGGTGGAGCTTCGAGACAGACCGTTTGCTTGCCGCAAATCGGCTTCTTCCCGGCAGGTTGGAGCTTTGATAGGTAGGATGCTGCGAAAGAACGCTTGCTTGGCCGGGTCGCGGGGGCTCGCTGGTAGGGCCGAAGCTAGCGGCGGAGCTTCGAGACAGACCGTTTGCTTGCCGCAAATCGGCTTCTTACCGGCAGGTTGGAGCTTTGATAGGTAGGGGTGCTGCGATAGAACGCTTGTGTGCCCGTGTCGCGGGAGCTCGCTGGTAGGGCCGAAGCTAGCGGCGGAGCTTCGAGACAGACCGTTTGCTTGCCTCAAATCGGCTTCTTACCGGCAGGTTGGAGCTTTGATAGGTAGGGGTGCTGCGATAGAACGCTTGTGTGCCCGTGTCGCGGGAGCTCGCTGGTAGGGCCGAAGCTAGCGGCGGTGCTTCGAGACTGACTTTTCTCGTGGGTTGAGAAGTGCCCCTTCTGTTTAAAATGACCACAGCCAGTCATGTGAGGGCGCGTTGGAAAGCTCGTCTAATGCCCATTCTTTTGTTTCATCACTCAACCGGCTCCATAACGACATTGAAAAAATCGAATGTTCAATGTTGCTTCTCATAACAACATTAAAAAAAGTTCAATGTCCAATGTTCAATGTTGTTTTTCATAACGACATTGAAAAAATCGAATGTTCAATGTTGCTTTCTATAACTACATTCAAAAAAATCGAATGTTCAATGTTGTTTTCCAAAACTACATTCAAAAAAATCCAATGTTCAATGTTGTTTTCTAAAACTACATTCAAAAAATCCAATGTTCAATGTTCAATGTTGTTTTCTAAAACTACATTCAAAAAAATCGAATGTTCAATGTTCAATGTTGTTTTCCAAAACTACATTAAAAAAAATCCAATGTTCAATGTTCAATGTTGTTTTCTAAAACTACATTCAAAAAAATCCAATGTTCAATGTTCAAAGTTGTTTTCTAAAACTACATTCAAAAAAATCGAATGTTCAATGTTCAATGTTGTTTTCCAAAACTACATTCAAAAAAATCCAATGTTCAATGTTGCTTTCTATAACTACATTCAAAAAAATCGAATGTTCAATGTTCAATGTTGTTTTCCAAAACTACATTAAAAAAAATCGAATGTTCAATGTTGTTTTCCAAAACTACATTAAAAAAAATCCAATGTTCAATGTTCAATGTTGTTTTCTAAAACTACATTCAAAAAAATCCAATGTTCAATGTTCAATGTTGTTTTCTAAAACTACATTCAAAAAATCCAATGTTCAATGTTCAATGTTGCTTTCGCTAACTACATTCAAAAAAATCGAATGTTCAATGTTCAATGTTGTTTTCTAAAACTACATTCAAAAAAATCGAATGTTCAATGTTCAATGTTGTTTTCCAAAACTACATTCAAAAAAATCCAATGTTCAATGTTGCTTTCTATAACTACATTCAAAAAAATCGAATGTTCAATGTTGTTTTCTAAAACTACATTCAAAAAAATCGAATGTTCAATGTTCAATGTTGTTTTCCAAAACTACATTAAAAAAAATCCAATGTTCAATGTTCAATGTTGTTTTCTAAAACTACATTCAAAAAAATCCAATGTTCAATGTTGTTTTCTAAAACTACATTCAAAAAATCCAATGTTCAATGTTCAATGTTGCTTTCTATAACTACATTCAAAAAAATCGAATGTTCAATGTTCAATGTTGTTTTCTAAAACTACATTCAAAAAAATCGAATGTTCAATGTTCAATGTTGTTTTCCAAAACTACATTCAAAAAAATCCAATGTTCAATGTTCAATGTTGTTTTCTAAAACTACATTCCAAAAAATCCAATGTTCAATGTTCAATGTTGTTTTCTAAAACTACATTCAAAAAATCCAATGTTCAATGTTCAATGTTGCTTTCTTTAACTACATTCAAAAAAATCGAATGTTCAATGTTGTTTTCTAAAACTACATTCAAAAAAATCCAATGTTCAATGTTCAATGTTGTTTTCCAAAACTACATTCAAAAAAATCCAATGTTCAATGTTCAATGTTGTTTTCTAAAACTACATTCAAAAAAATCCAATGTTCAATGTTCAATGTTGTTTTCTAAAACTACATTCAAAAAATCCAATGTTCAATGTTCAATGTTGCTTTCTATAACTACATTCAAAAAAATCGAATGTTCAATGTTCAATGTTGTTTTCTAAAACTACATTAAAAAAATCCAATGTTCAATGTTGTTTTCCAAAACTACATTAAAAAAAATCCAATGTTCAATGTTCAATGTTGTTTTCTAAAACTACATTCAAAAAAATCGAATGTTCAATGTTGTTTTCCAAAACTACATTCAAAAAAATCCAATGTTCAATGTTGTTTTCTAAAACTACATTAAAAAAAATCCAATGTTCAATGTTCAATGTTGTTTTCCAAAACTACATTCAAAAAAATCCAATGTTCAATGTTCAATGTTGTTTTCCAAAACTACATTCAAAAAAATCCAATGTTCAATGTTCAATGTTGCTTTCTATTACTACATTCAAAAAAATCGAATGTTCAATGTTCAATGTTGTTTTCTAAAACTACATTCAAAAAAATCGAATGTTCAATGTTGTTTTCCAAAACTACATTCAAAAAAATCCAAAGTTCAATGTTCAATGTTGTTTTCTAAAACTACATTCAAAAAAATCCAATGTTCAATGTTCAATGTTGTTTTCTAAAACTACATTCAAAAAAATCGAATGTTCAATGTTCAATGTTGTTTTCTAAAACTACATTCAAAAAAATCCAATGTTCAATGTTCAATGTTGTTTTCCAAAACTACATTCAAAAAAATCCAATGTTCAATGTTGTTTTCTAAAACTACATTCAAAAAATCCAATGTTCAATGTTCAATGTTGCTTTCTATAACTACATTAAAAAAAATCCAATGTTCAATGTTCAATGTTGTTTTCTAAAACTACATTAAAAAAAATCCAATGTTCAATGTTCAATGTTGTTTTCCAAAACTACATTCAAAAAAATCCAATGTTCAATGTTCAATGTTGTTTTCTAAAACTACATTCAAAAAAATCCAATGTTCAATGTTCAATGTTGTTTTCCAAAACTACATTCAAAAAAATCCAATGTTCAATGTTCAATGTTGTTTTCTAAAACTACATTCAAAAAAATCCAATGTTCAATGTTCAATGTTGTTTTCCAAAACTACATTCAAAAAAATCCAATGTTCAATGTTCAATGTTGTTTTCCAAAACTACATTCAAAAAATCCAATGTTCAATGTTCAATGTTGCTTTCTATTACTACATTCAAAAAAATCGAATGTTCAATGTTCAATGTTGTTTTCTAAAACTACATTAAAAAAAATCGAATGTTCAATGTTCAATGTTGTTTTCCAAAACTACATTCAAAAAAATCCAAAGTTCAATGTTCAATGTTGTTTTCTAAAACTACATTCAAAAAAATCCAATGTTCAATGTTCAATGTTGTTTTCTAAAACTACATTCAAAAAATCCAATGTTCAATGTTCAATGTTGCTTTCTATAACTACATTCAAAAAAATCGAATGTTCAATGTTCAATATTGTTTTCTAAAACTACATTCAAAAAAATCCAATGTTCAATGTTCAATGTTGTTTTCCAAAACTACATTCAAAAAAATCCAATGTTCAATGTTGTTTTCCAAAACTACATTCAAAAAAATCCAATGTTCAATGTTCAATGTTGCTTTCTATAACTACATTCAAAAAAATCCAATGTTCAATGTTCAATGTTGTTTTCTAAAACTACATTCAAAAAATCCAATGTTCAATGTTCAATGTTGCTTTCTATAACTACATTCAAAAAAATCGAATGTTCAATGTTGTTTTCTATAACTACATTCAAAAAAATCCAATGTTCAATGTTCAATGTTGTTTTCTAAAACTACATTCAAAAAATCCAATGTTCAATGTTCAATGTTGCTTTCTATAACTACATTCAAAAAAATCGAATGTTCAATGTTCAATGTTGTTTTCTAAAACTACATTCAAAAAAATCCAATGTTCAATGTTCAATGTTGTTTTCCAAAACTACATTCAAAAAAATCGAATGTTCAATGTTCAATGTTGTTTTCCAAAACTACATTCAAAAAAATCGAATGTTCAATGTTGTTTTCTAAAACTACATTCAAAAAAATCCAATGTTCAATGTTCAATGTTGTTTTCCAAAACTACATTCAAAAAAATCCAATGTTCAATGTTGTTTTCTAAAACTACATTCAAAAAAATCCAATGTTCAATGTTCAATGTTGTTTTCTAAAACTACATTCAAAAAATCCAATGTTCAATGTTCAATGTTGCTTTCTATAACTACATTCAAAAAAATCGAATGTTCAATGTTCAATGTTGTTTTCTAAAACTACATTCAAAAAAATCCAATGTTCAATGTTCAATGTTGTTTTCCAAAACTACATTAAAAAAAATCCAATGTTCAATGTTCAATGTTGTTTTCCAAAACTACATTCAAAAAAATCCAATGTTCAATGTTCAATGTTGTTTTCTAAAACTACATTCAAAAAAGTTCAATGTTCAATGTTCAATGTTCAATGCCTTGCCAACTTCACGCAACCATTTACTATCAAGTTAAATTAATTATAACAGCGTAGTAAACCTATTACCAAAATTCACACTTTTCGTTTCAATTTTGTATGTTCTATCCTTAAATTATATATTTTGCACCATAACATGATTTAAGATAATTGGTATCATTAATAACACATTACTATAGATTATATCATAGTAATTACAAACGTAATTAACAAAATCATTTATCAATGACAGTGTAGTCCATCAGTTCCGAAAATTCGCTCTCTCCGTTATATTTTTATTGTTTTTCTCCAACAATACCACATTCTGTACCATAGCCTAGCTTAAGGTGTGTATTATCTTCACCGCAAGTAACTATAAAACTATTACAGCGATTATTTACCGTCCACCGTTATAGTCCACCGAATCCGAAAATTCGCACTTTTCCATGCACGTTTTAACATTTTTCCCAAAAAATACCCCCTTTGCATAATTGCACGGTACTAAAATTTCGAAGACTTCAACAGCACCTTAATAACTACATTTAAGACAGTGTGATTTATTATAAAATGTGACAATAAATAACAATGTAGTTGACGGATTCCAAAAATTTGCAGTTTCGTTTATATTTTTGAACTATTACCCCAATTTTCTTAAAATGCTCAAGGGTGACAGAATGGCACCCATCAAAAATTCCATTAGAAAGGTCTTGTCTATTAAAATCAGCAAAGAAAAAAACTTTATTATCCAATGCAAGGTTCGGTCAATTTTCGGGGATTTCGGGCCGGACTACAATGCCACTTCAGTGTTCTGTTGTATTCGTGGAAGAGCGTAGTAGAAGTGCGTTCACTTATCCACTATGAATAAAGTATCTGTTTGTGATGGTGCCTTGTCGTTTGACTATTTTTGGAAGTGAACAACACATTTGAATGTTTCAGTAGTTTCAGCGTTTTCTTTGTCTTCATTGCTACTTCTGACAACCGGAATACAGACACACAGCATGGTGGAATTTTCTTTTCAATACACAATTTTAATTGGTAGTTAATTATAAGCGGATTTAGCTCAGTGGTAACGCACTGGGCTGTCAATCCAGAGGTCGTGGGTTCAATCCCTGGCATCGGAACTTGACATTTCTGAAATATTTATAATATATACTGCTGTATCTGACCGTGTGATCTGCAAAGTATCCGGAAGTACCAGGAAGCTGTGTATCGGTGATTTACACCGGGCACATTAAAGAACCAGACTGTCTATAGGCGCACTTCTGCAGCGCCGGACATGCCTGTATCTAATGTCTCTCTCTCCCTGCAGGGGCTTCCTCTCGGAAACTTATATTAAAACCACACTGGTGTATCACATGCAATCCAAGTATTGAGAAGTATGTCCTACAAAAACTAACAAGTACATTTAATGCTTCGTATTGCAGAGTACCGTAGTAGCTTTATGCTGGACTATTGAAATATTCAGTTCGAATACAAATACCATAGCGGACTTTTGCATTTGGCAATAAGCTTATAAACAGTACCTCAGTGAAGTAATGCGGATATCATAATATTAACAGAACTACTACAGTGTAGCGAATGTCGTACACTACAACTACCATAGCGTATAAATGTAGTATATTTTTGAAAATCCTTCTATTTTCTATTGCAAAAAAGGTAGATTTTCACCGAAACCCTGCATTATTCCACTGTGGAAACAAGACCCCGTATTTTTCCGGTACGCAAAAGTCGTCTTTGGTAGCTGTTCTACAAACAATAGTGATAATGGAGGACCACCAAAATACGGTCTGCATCAGGCGGCTCTGGAAGTGCATCGGTGTATGATAGTGGCAGCGGAAAGGATATATAGTGTGTAGTCATTGTAAGGACATACTGCTGAAAGGAATATCACATTTACAAAATAATGAACATCTAAAGGGAAAAGAAGCGTACAGCAGAAACAACAAAATTCACAAAGCACATCGCAAGTGTTATATGATAGACGAAAAGACACCTACATTTAACACCCATACAACAACTGCACAACATTCTCTAAACAACATAATCTCATACGTCTACTCGTATATACGTCTTCAAATAAAACAAACTTTGATTTAATTAACTAAATTAGACCTAAATAATTCGATATGTACGTCTACTAAGATGATACACAATTGTATTAGTACGCTACGTTAAACTGACACTCGTCAGACGCTCGTAGTCACAGTTTAATGTGGTCAGACAATGTTATTTTAATAATGCTTTGTTGATACCACGTCAACGATTTGACTTAAACCATTATCAACTTATGAAGCTCATAATTATATAATTACATACATTTGTTTTTCATTACATATATCCATCTTAAAAAGTGTTCAATTAAACTACTGTTTTAATAAAGCGATACTTCAAATGATCACATAACATGTTTAATCGTCTATTTATGTGGTAGAGAATACTAGTTTATATCATATAAATCGCATGGTTATTGTATATTGCATAGTAGAAAATAATTAAAATGATACAGTGTGATTGGTAACGAATCAAATTATTTATATTACCAAGTGTTTCTTCTCATCATATGAGTTACCAATCACAAAAACATAATAGAATGTAATGAAATGATACACGTTTGAAAGAGGTATGGAGTTTGGATTGGGTTGAATGAGCTTCACAAGTTGATATCGACCCATTTACTTTCACCTGAATCAAATTTACCTGGCACACGAGTTTATATTCATAACGGTTCTCATTCACTGTACGCAATATTAGTGTAACAGTACGCTGTTACTTGTATATGGCTTCTAAAAGAAAACAATGATATCACATCACCCGCCGTAAATGGTTTCTTGGGAATTGACCGATCTAATCTAGTAGTTGATAGGCTCCAGAACCCAGGATAAAACATTATCAAACGTACCGGTGTAACAAAGATTGGAGACATAATTATTATTAATGTATGCATTAACGGGAAGCCGCGTTAATGTTCTGTTTAAGAGACAATGAAGTGAAATATAATAGCCTTGCATTGCATGCAGACGGCGCAGAGTGTATTGCAATCATCTTCAAAACGAGTAATCATCATTACTATCAGATTTATGTGGATTTTAGTAGTCAGTAATATCTGCTGTTCTTCGTTCCGACTTTATGCATTAAGAAATTGCAGTAACTATGTCAACGATTGACAATATTTATTATTCGTCTTTCATTAATGTTGCTGCTGCCTTTTCCTTGATTATATCAGTTATTTGTATCATTCTATGATTAAAAGTCTTTATAAGAAACTTAATGTTTGAAATATATTAAATTGTTTGTGCTACCATGATCGAATATGAAAACAATAGTCGATCATATAACGTTTATCTTGTAATGTAAGCTTAATATATTCCAACCATATTACCTGTATAAATGTTTCGTTTGCTTGATTTGTATAAATACGTTTTTAAATCCTGATATTTTCACAAATACAAGACGGCAGTTATTACAAATAGTTTTAATATACATGTATATGTTTTTAAGCAGTGTAGTAACACAACTTCCACGGTCAGTAGTGCATGTCAGCTGTGACAAGGTGGTTCATAGGGGAACGTTTCGGACATCACAAATATTATTTTTGGCATCAACAAAATCGATTGGTGAAATTCTTGTTGCAATGAAATAAACTCCTCTCAATTACGAGGTGTCTATTCACACATTAATAGAGTAATGTTTGGTTTACTTCCAAGAAAATGAGATATTACCTTTCACCAGTTCATAACAACATCACATTAAATGAATGTGTTCGTGGCATATTATTTCCAAAGAGACAACTCGCTACTCTAAAAACTAGACAATCAGTATGCATTATACAGACTGAATAAAAGGGTATTAGGCATCTATTTCCGAAGAATCGATAGGATGCCATTCAGTAATGAAGGCATAATCCTCTATGTAAGGGGGTGGATCATTGTGTTACATGTAATTACATAGAAGAATCTTTGTAGTCTCCGCTGTCACCAAGTCATCCGTTCTTGGACGAAATCCGTTAGATTAATGACGCGCACATATTCCGACGTCTTAAGCTCTTATTGATTGACATGCATAATGCAAACACCAAGAGAAACAATCACTGAGTAAACACCAAGTCTTAGCCAATCAGAATGCAGGGGTTTGCTGACTTTGGAATTATATTTTATTGAACAACCAACGTGCATGGGAATGCATGCAAGCGAGTTGATAACTATCTAAAATGATGAGTTCTATTTATTAATACATTGTAATGATATTCCGCAGTCTATTTCTAGATATCGAGTCGGAATTTCTTTGGACTATAATTTCTACAGCCACAACGGATTTGAGTACATTTACATCCAACTGTGATATCTTATGCTGCGTTTACAGTCAGCCACGATAGCCACGATGACCACGATTGGAAAGTATCGTGGTGAGCGTGGGGGATCGTCGGAGGTCGTGGAATTAAATCGTAATGATCGGGGTGGATCTTGGTGGGATCGTGAGCATCGTGAGCATCGTGTCAAAATTTTTGACAGTCAAAAATTTGACCACGATTGTCCCGATTCAACTTTGATCTTGAGAGAGCGTGCTGGAACGTGCTAATCGTAGCGGAGCGCATTAAAACTTGTCAGGCCTTAACGTAGCGTGTCAGACATTGATGCTTCATCGTAGGGGATCTTGATGGACTTTGAAACACGATGCATAAAGTTGCATTACGATTCCACCTCCCTCTATCACTATCTGCTACATTTCGTCAAGATATGTAGGGTACTATCAGTAATTTAATCACGATGCGACAAGGTCTGGTAAAATCATCCTGATATGCACCCACGCTGTGTGGCGCTCTCCTAAATCTGGATAAGTTCCGATGCGTTTCAAGCATTGTTGGGCTAGGAGTTATCAGATTGTCCAACCGTCCTACCAACACCAATAACCGAAGTTCACGCAGGCAATGGAAAGACCATCTACCCCACCTTCATAAGAGGAATTGGCATATCAGACTACCACTCGGAAAAAAGTCGGGATAGCAACCTCCTTCAGTGACATTCAAGCAGAGAATATCACAGAGTCCATGAAAGCCAACTTCTTTATCTTTGAATAGCACAGAGTAGACAGCAATCATGAACATCCGGACCAAGGATATTTTGCTGTTGCACCATGCAAACATAACGGATACAGTTTGTTCATCTGACATATGACAAATGCCACTAAGTTCAAGCATCTACCAATACCACCGAAGTGGGACATTTACATCCCTCGAGCTACCTGTGTGTGCTGGCTTTAGGGAGTTATTATATTGGCCATTCAAAACCCCCTATCGCATGTGATACATTACATCGCTTATTGATTTTGTCTGCAATTAGTTTTCAATCTTCATAACAAGAGACTATATCACCTTTATACGTTTTAACAACTGCCTTTCGAACTCCTTGAACAAAATAGAAGAAACCACTATTTATGAAGGCATAGTATAGTAAAAGTAATTTATCATAAGTGATAAAATGTTTGAGGATGAGTGTCAGCTCCAGTCTATGTGATAGGGGTTCTCATTGATTACATATTCTCTCTATGTGTGTTGCTATTCATGTTAGAATATCATCAAATAGACGTGTCATCCTATAAGTTGACGAAGGTGCTAACATCATCAAGTTCGAATATTGAACCACTAGGTTATTTCTATTTACACCAAACCATGGTCTACACAGTAGGTCCTAAGTCATCTATTTCTTATTCTCCTTTACTACTCCTATAGTATTCCCGGCTACATACCTTGTTGCCACTGTTGAATATTAGCAATGCAGGAACACATAACTATTGCGAATTCAAAATCGTCATCTCTTGAATGCATAGCTTGTTCCTTTGTGGAATTTTTAGAGAATGGGTCCACCTCCCATCCTATTTATGCATTCAATCGTACTCAAAACGTGACCAACTTGTCAAGTCGTGGACATTAATCGTAGGAGACCTCAGCATAACTTGAAGAGCGTAAGAGATCTTAACAGAACGTAATAAGACGTAACAAAACGTGATAGCATATCGTGGTTGTCGCAAGAGAACGTAAGATAACACGATGTAATTCGTGGCAGATCTTGACATGAATCGTGTTGGTATCGTAAGAAAGCGCAACTTGTAGTAACACAACGTAACGAAACGTAGGACAGCGTAGTCAAATTAAATGTGATTCAATTAATCGTGGAGCTCCACGATATTGTCGAATCGCGGACATCGTGGGCATCTCGGCTGACTGTAAACGCAGCATTACTGTAACATTTAAACATACAATTTATAAAAATGGTATTATGCCGTCATGCTTCAGTGCACAATATTACCCGGAATGGGCTATAGTAGGTCAAAGACGATTTGTCACATGACTGTCCTTGTATCCGGGTTGGTATAACGAGTACGTTTCTTCTGTTAAAATGGCATAGCTAAATATTTTAAATGACGTAATTATATCCAGTAAATGAAGTTTTTTTTGGCGTGGTTTATATAACGGAGCGTGTTTTTCAACATAAAGATGCATTTTCATGTTATTAGAGTCGTATGATAGCTCGGTCAGGAAATATAATGAAGCTCTAGCTTATTAAAACATTCATAGCTCGTTTAATATAAGTTTGAATCAATTAACAACAACTCGTGATAGATCCTCTGTATACATTTAATTTTATTTCAAAACATAAAGTGACATGTAAATGTTGTTAGGTAAAAAGGGCGTGTCATCTCGTCTACACACAAGGCAGTCCAAAAAGACGGCTATAATACTTCCGCCGTGTTAATGGATAGTGAATTGTGACATTTACCGTATCAAACATGCTTGATTAAAACCTGGTTATGCAGGTCGCCATTGATCATTTTTGTGTCGCATGACTAGGCGACATACATGTATAGGGATCCTTAGGTCGGCGGTGGCGGTTGCGGCGGCTGCGGCGGCCTCCGATATTGCTTGTCCGGAGCATAACTTTTTCATCATTGGTTTGATCGACTCAAAACTTGCTATGCACGTGTCTTGCAATTAGTCAAAGTGAAGTGCGTGCGTGCATGAAGTGATATTATATGGTTATATGTAGTATAGTGAGTATAGTGAGTGAATGATGAGTACATGGCGTATTGTTTGTTTATTTTGTATTTATTAAATAAAATTATTCAAACATGTATTAGTTGTATGTTCACTTTGACATAGATTTACCAAAATGGTATGTTCGTAATTATAAAAGTCGATGTTGTACAAAGTATTTTTAATTCTCAATAAGCGGATTAGGCTAAAGTTGGTATCTGAATTAAGCGCTTAATTCCTGGCTGAATCATTCTCGCATTTTCTTGTTTTATACGCAACAAAATCAGATGCTGAAGAAACATTTCGTGAAAAAAGAATGCATTTAAACGCTTGACACCAAACGATAATAATAATTCGAACAGGAAAAACAGCAAAAGGACGAAAATGGAAAAAACATGAACTGATACACCGTCAACATGCCACAGCAATAAGTACAAACACTATAGTGTCACATCCTCAAAAGAATAACAACATTCAACACACAATACGTTCTGTACGATATGTACATTTGCCTTTGATCAAACGTACAGATCTGGTCTAACCTATTTCATAACGACCAGCAAACAACATACATAGTTCGAAGTATTCGAAGTACAAATGTACGTAGTAAAGACGAATTCAAGTGGCACCTAATGAAACACGAATATGTATTTAATGGTGATCATTCGGTACAGATGTACACAAATAAAATTATGTTCCAATCAGTCACGCTATTAAAGATTAGTATTATCGTTATGAATGCAGATTTGGAGATTCCCCCAGAGTTGTAAAAATAATTAAAGAGTCTGTAATAACAATGATAATAAAAATAATAACGACTTTATTTATTGCGGATTACATATTTGACAGTAATATCAATTTTCAAAATGGTCCAGTAAAAAACCGAATGCAGAGTATGTAATAGTTGACCAAAACTAGAGTCATAAAATACTACAGAGAGTGAAGTACAAGAGATGTTTTTAAAACACGTATGTCTGTCTATATAGACGAAAAACAAATCATAACGTTGTATATCGGCCGATATACAATGAAAGTGACGTCACGTCGTGGCTTAATATATATTTCCGAGTTCAAATCATGTTAGAATCGAAATAAAATATTCAAAAGCCGTTGCATACCGGCTGTTATACAATGGTTTGTCGTTCTGACGCTTGTTATTCCTACGCGTCAGAACTCCGAACTATTGTATAACAGCCGGTTTTTCATAGTTTATTTCTTAAGTGACCTTGACATTTGACTTACTAACCTCGACATCAATAGGTGTCATCTGATCTTGATGACCAGCCTCCATGTAAAGTTTGAGCATCCTAGCGTCGAGCGTTCTGGGGTTATTGAATGGAACCATTTGGTCTATCGACAAACAGACGGACGGACCGACATGTACAATGCAATATAATGGAATATACTCCCTCGTGTCACAGATTGGGGGCATAAAATTGATTTCTGAGAGTAAAATACCGATGACATAGTATGTGTATCGACGTGTTCTGATAAATATTTGTGAACGCAACAAGAGAAATATTTGACGAGTTGCAGAACGTTTTTCTGTTGTGTGAATATGATGTTTAAGGACGTTTTACCGGTAAATTGTATCCGAAAATGCTGCAAAACACTGGGTAATATATCCGAAAGCAATTGATATAATAAAAACGCATGTTTCGCGGTTTCTGAAGTGGGCATGTACATATTTGCAACGGCACTACTTCATGAAAATGACGAATACATATTTCAAAATGCATTTATTATTTGATTATCAAAACATATTATATTCATATTGAAAACAATTTTTGGCTCAGATGTACAAACATACATTATACAAACAGGCATACATAAACAGATTTCGAATTTCTTATGAGTTTTAAAAAAACTGGAAACGTACGAGGAATTAACCATTCATATTAATGTAACAACAAATTCACAACACAACTATTTACAGTAGTTTTAATGTAAAAGTTATCACATAGTATTTCAACTATCGATACATGATATCATTATCAGTAACAATTAAACATGTGATCTAATGTTCACATTGCAACAAATGAAGCCATAAACATCTCATCTGGGCTTGTATTCTTCTTCCTACTGTAGGGACGTCAAGAGATGACATAACTTGACGTGAATCCTTACGAGAGACACGTAGCCGGATATTGCGAATGCCGCTTCTAAACTAAGCAATCTCATGTTGCAGATAAATGGCAGGTGTGTTCCTAAATTGGATATCTGTAAAGCACATTGCGTGGATTGGAATGGTAAAAACTCACTATTCACTTAACGACTATAGAGATACAAGTTAGGCTTGAATGTTGCCGTATTCAGACTCGAAATAAAATTATTGTCAACTACTAATTAATTACACGCAAAGGCAGTTCTAATTTAACAAATGGTTTCAAATCCGGAAAAATAAAGTCAACATTATTACGTTTATATTCGGTAACTAAAACTCTCGAGGCAATGTTCTCTGTCGAAAACTTGTCTTATTTGTCCCAGGTTACTTTCATTCGTGTCTTAACGATTTAAAGAAATGTATGGTAATTATTTTGAGAAAGAAGACACAATTACAGAAATAAGACTTCAGATTTATTCCAGTCGTCATTCAATATAACTGTAAATAAATGGTCGGGGATGAAAAACAAGTACATGGCTGTGGAGCGTTTCTTAGGCAAGGTTGACACATGAAAGTTGGACTTTGTAGTTGTTAAGTTTTATAGTTGTTTGTTCATTTCATACACGTTTAAATTAAGACATTATTCAGGGTAATTTTCCTGTTATGTACAATTTATTAAATAAGCATGTACGTGTTTTGTTCTGGAATAGCGTTTGACTAGGCGTGTGTCTCATCAATTGTTATACTAGTTTTGTTGCCAATCCTTCAGAATTTATACTGATAGGTTCAAACAAGAGATGGCAACGAGTACTAAAATCGGTACTCGGGTACTCGGTCATTCGTCCGATCGAGTACTCGGGTACTCGGAAAACTATAAATGTGAATGATATTCGGGACACAGAAATGTTGTACTGCAAACGTGCGTGTTCAACTTCAAATAGAACATCGTGTATGCCTGTCCATTCTGTTCAGTTGATGGTCAAATCTATATCGGTAGAAGAATGTTGAAACAAAAAAAACTAATAAAAGAACAACAATACAGTGTAAATGCGGTATAAGTTATAGTCAATAACGCTAGAAAATCGAATAATAACAATATTTTTAATTCACGAATAAGGGGGAATACTCTTATCAACCGGTGACATAATAATATTTACACAGCGTGACGCAGTAGAGTTATCATTTATTCATACACGCGTGAGAACGATTATAATTTAAAGTAATATTTTATTAATTTCTTAATCGATTGTCGCACCAAATAAACAATAACTGCCAATTAAAGATCGATGCCAATCACTCGGATTGATGTCAACAAGAGAACCCGAAGCTACGTGTCATAAACAAACTAACAGACGATGATTGACAGGTGTGCATGTGTTTTGATTAAGGATTGATGACACGTTGTTAATGTAATTTTAGTAGATCAGATAAGACTTGGACACGTTCTGTACAATACAGGCTTAACCATTATTATTTTTATTTTTACCGAGTACTCGAATACTGATTTTGATATTCGATAATCGGACCTTTGAACGAGTACTCGAGTACTCGGGTACTTGTTGCCATCCCTATCAGAACTTCAAACAAAAGAGGCAGTTGAGTCGCGTAGCAACTGTCTCCGTATGGTTCATTGCTTTACATTCTGATGTCGTGACCTACTTTAAAGGCATTTATGTAGGTTTAGTATGCAGGTGTATAATTGTATTGGTTTAAGCATGCCGCGTCACACTGTCCCGATTTTGACATGCGATGGACACACGATTATGGAAATGTTCAAGTTCGGGAGTGATCGTGTAAACATCGGGCCATTCGTGAGGACATCTTAAGCCATCGTATGACCACCAGGCTTCGGGAGCAACATCGTGTGTGGTGGCAAAATCTTTGGTATGTCAAAACATTGCCCGAAGGCCTTGCGAAGGTTCAATATCGTGTTGTATTCGTGTGTCCATCTTGCCCTTCGTAACACCATCGTGTGGGCATCTTGTCACATCGTGTAGCCTTCGTGTTTACTTTGTGTGACCATCGGTACCACCGGGCGTTTTTTGCCACACGAACACAATACGAAGGAAACACGAAGCTGCCCGATGGTCTTACAATGGCAACAAGACGCAGTGAAGCCCTCGCAATGCCGCCGTGTAGCCATCGTATTATAGTACGATGTCATTATGATTGGACCACGATGCCGATGAAGACAGCCGATTTTGAGTACATGTAGTTCAATCGTGTCAACATATAAAAGGCCAGCACCAGAGCATCTTCCTCAGTCAGTCCTGAACAATTGCACGTAGTCATTTATTGCTATCTGCCTATTTAGTATTCCGAAATGTATTAATCTTACCATCCTTGGTGGCTGAGTGGTAAAAGCACTCGCCTCGGGAACGCAAGGTTGCAGGTTCGATCACAAGGACGTCGTAAAAGGGCACTGGTGCTTCTCCTTGCTTGATGATCAGCATAATTATGAGGGTAGTTTCAATGTACAGTTGATAGGACTTCAAACAGATAAACCGTACTTACTTATCTTGTTTTTTTTTACTTTTCAGGAAAGAGGCAAACCGAGGCGAAGGAGGAAACTGCGGTCACTATAGGTCAGGAAATGGTTGTCTGACAAAAGAAGAGAACGCTATGGCCACTATAGCACTCTACTGAAGGAACTAAAGACAGAAGATGAGAAAGCCTTTTACAATTACACAATACTTCCCAGAGGCCTTTGCGACGAGGTTCTGCTAAGGATAGAAGGCATAATATCGTAGAAAGACACATGGTACAGAAAGTCTCTCCCTCCCGGTGTCAAGCTATCCATCACGCTTCGACACTTGGCTTGTGGTGACAATTACCCAAGCCTTTCCTTCAACTTCAGAGTTGCTCCAAACACCATTTCCCTTATTATAAATGAAGTTTGCGATGCTATTAAAACTGAGTTTGCTCCCGAGGTAATCCAGCGTCCTACTACAACTGACGAATGGATCACCATTGCTGAACAATTTGAGAAGAGGTGACAATTTCCACACTGCTGTGGTGCTTTAGATGGCAAGCATGTGGCGGTCACCTGCCCTTGGAATACTGGCTCTGTATACAGAAACTACAAGGGCTTCTTCTCTATTGTCCTGATGGCTCTAGTCGACGCGGATTACAAGTTTCTTTGGATTGACGTCGGCTCTGATGGTTCCAGCAATGATGCCAGTATCTACAATGGTTCAGAACTTAAGGATGGCCTGGAGAGTCCAGACAACATATTCAATCTCCCTAAAGAGAGGTGTGTACCTGGTGATGACGTGCCTGTCCCTTACTACATAGTAGGGGATAATGCTTTTGAAATAAACAGGTGCCCGATGAACCCGTTTTCCATCAGAAACATGGAGCACCACGAGAGAGTATTTAACTACAGACTCTCAAGAGCTAGGCGTGTAGTGGAGAATGCCTTTGGTATTCTGGCACACAAGTTCAGAGTTTTGTTAAGGACTAAGAACCAGAGACCCGAGACATGCAGAAAAATCATCACAACTTGTGTCATCCTTCACAATCTCATCAGACTGAGATATCCAGCCAACCATAACAACTTGATGGACTTGGAGGACCGGAATCAGAATGTCACACCAGGTGCATGGAGAAATGACTAAGTACTACTGGATGTTTACCACGAGAAAGCTAGGAACACTGGAACCCAGGAGGGTAGGCAAATTAGAAGATACTTGGGCCACTACTTTACTTCAAAAGCTGGTTTGGTACCATGGCAGGAAAAGATGATCCTGTAATTATTACCGCAGAGAAGAAACAATCACAAACATTGTGATAACGAAACTATTTAAAGCAAAATGGTATGGAATAATAAACTTTTGAAATCTTGATTGAAAATATTTGTTATTTTTTCCACTTATCTAAACCTAAAAGCCCAGCATTTAGATAGTTTAAAACTCCGGTTTCCAAAATGTAAAGTCTACATAATTCTATTTGGGTCATCGCCTTTGAATTGATGCGGTCTGAAACACGATGCTTGATAACGCGAGCAAGAAAACTATGGTAATAACGCGATACCGCAATGATGAAAACGCAAAGCACCGTAAGGATAGTATGATGATGATAATGTGACATGTCATTATGATTTTATCTATTGTACTGTCACCTTAGCATGATCGAACTGTCGCATCTGTATTTTATGTTAAAGTAGCATGAAACATAACAATTTGGAAAATGGAGATTTTTAAACTATAAGTAAGGACACGGATATACACAGAACGGATAAGCAGGTCTAAAAATAGCCTAATTATGACCTTACTACCCATAATGCATTGCGCGCTTCGGTAAGCACGATAATTGTGAACATGGCTTATCCAAAAGAAATCTTTTTTTCGTGTCAAAACCACAAAACTAAGTGGTTTGATCATTTTCAACAAATAGAGGACACCCCAAAGATCACAAAAAATATTGATTTATAAGAAAAACAGTCGCAAATAAGTTTCCTTAGGGATTTAAAAAAGTAAATATCGGAAGCAATCCAAAACCCGTCGATTGAAAATTTATCGATCAGGATAGGTCACAGAAAATGTGGTCTTTGTCACAATTGACAGATGAATCGTCCAGACAATCTATTTAAAAACGCTCCAAACACACAACGGAACAAATAAACACCCATCTTTGCTTATTTAGACGAAGAGTTGCTTTAAATGAAAACAAATATCTCATTGACAAATCAGGCTGAATTGGTGAAATAATCCAAGATGGCGGCGGCTAGCGGGAAAAATAGCGCCAACTTGAGAATCTCGTCAAGTCTCGCTAAGTCTCGTACAAGTAAGCCGATCGCGATATTTCATTCCAATATGACGGCCTATATAGGAAAATAGTGGGAGTTGAATGAGTTGCCATTCCGTCTAATGTATTTCCGTAGTAAGGACACAAGACCAATAAAGAACAAAGTCAGAAAATATCAGTTACAATTTTATTGCCATCTCTCTAAATACCTGGTTACTGGTTTTTATTAGTGTCGTCAGATGAGAGATCCATGTCTTTGTTGAAACTGTCGTCTGAACTTAGATATGGGCGGATGTTGTCCTTCACACTGTTCACAGTGTACTTGGACTGCTGTGCGGGAAGCGGAGTCGGAGGAGATATCTGGGATGGCTGTTTGGGGGTTAGCTGCCAGTGACCTCCGATTTGCTGCTGAGGTGGAAGTTGGACAAATCTAGTCTGGCGAGAAGAAGGTACGTATCCCTGGATAGAACTACATGCTTGCTGGAGGGAATGGTATTGCTGCTGTTGCTCTAAGTGGTACTGCTGGTTAGCCTGCTCTACATAGCCACATTCCTGGGATTTCCACACTGATACCGTAGGTGGGTTCATAGGCCACTGTCTGGGACCCGGCTGAAACTCTGCTGACGGTGAAGAGGCGGTTCTACTAGTGGAGTAGTAGTTACCGCTGGGGATGGAACTATCCTGTTGAAATCGGCCGCTTGTGTAGGTGGAAGAGGTACAGACAGGTCTCTGAAGGTGTTGCTGTTGGGACTGGAACGCTGATGGGACATCTTCTAATGGACTAATCTGGTTACCAGCGGCTTCCTTTATCCTGAACTGTCTAGACACCTTCCGGTAACTGGAAAGACAAAACCAGACAGCATATGTTTGCTACAAATACCGGAAACCCTCAATGAAAATACCCTTAAATCAACTGACCGGTCTATTATTATTGATGTGTATTGAAGTGAAGTTCAAACATGTTATTCAATTTGTGACATCAAAAATATATTCAAAAGCATGCAATGTTATATACATGTACTTACTGGTTAAGAACTGTGGTGATCTCCTCATACGCAGGTTCCTGGCAGGCCTAATGCAGACGATCCAGCTCGGTTTCCAGGTACTTGCAGAAAGGTGTGGCCCTGTTGCCCTCCTGATCTCGAGTAATGAACTGAACCAGCCTATCCTGTAGATCAAGTGAAGTGCCGGTTACTCCCATCGCCATGGTAGGAGACTCAGGTCGGTCCTCCGCAGCTTTTCTGGTCCTAGAAGAAGGTAGCCAGTGTATTTTTTGGTGGGCTCCCTGGGTTCGTCTGCAAGACTGCATGTCATGGTACTATCATCACTTCCAGCCAACTCATCCGTCTGAGCCAGAGCCAACTTGTCCTTAAACTACAAAGACAAAAATGGAAAACAAACATAAGTTTACAGTTTACAGTTTATTCAAGAAATTAAGGCATAATGCCCATGGATCATGTTTACAATTGTTATTTTACATAAGTATATTTGAAAGTTGATGTATTTGCAAACAATCAATTTGTTGATCAGTTCGGTTTGTATATCATTTCAATTATACTGTACGTCGGGAATTATTCGCGATGTATTTTGTTTTCGCTATTATCTACAAAATGAGTTCCTCATAAATCCGCGTTAGTATACTTTCATAACATGAATACGGATCATAGACCTTTCGACCGCCAATTAATAAAAACGCGAAATATATACATGTATGTTACCGAAATTCGCGAATATAAAGTGATTCACAGACTAAGACTAGCTGGAGTATCCTTCTTATGACGTCTGATATGTGCGGATGAACTTGTCTCGGTCGGCGTCATTTTCACTGGCCTCCTCAGCAAGGATGGGGTCTTCCTCATCACCACTCGAAACACCGTCCCCGGACTTCTTCCGTGATTTCTTCGTTGGTTGTCCCTCACGCAGCTTCGAGAATCGAGTCCTCTGTGTGTGGTACCATTTCTGCATTGTATCATTTGCAATGATAGAAATCAAAACAAATACTGACGAGTACATCTAGTACATTTTTTGAAATATTCATTGATAGAGATGTACGTCAAGTATATTTCAAAGTGAATAGAATACGTTTTATTCTTACAATCCATCAGCGGCCGTGTCCCAGCGGTTAGTGCGCTGACCCGGCGATGCTGGTTCCATCCCGGCCGCGGTAGTTCATACCCTTCCATGAAGATGTAACATCAATTTTCATCCAGATGTGAAGATGGGGCTGGTTCTTAAACTAATGGTAAGCTATTACTGGTTAGAATAGAGTCTATGAAAACTAGTTAGGTGAATCAGCCGACAAATTAACTAACAAATTGTTGAGACACGGCGTTAAACCCGAATAAACAAACACTATACTTACAATCCACCCCGTACTCAGCAGTCTTTCCATCCCATAGGTGCCTCCGAAGTGCCTTGTCTTTATACTGCTTGTCCTTTATGTCATACAGTAGCTTCCTACTCTCAATCCATTGAGCGATGGCCTCCTCCTCCACATCTGTGCAACTGTGTGGTGTATTCTCATTCTGTGGCTTTGGTTTTCCTTTGTCGCTCTTGCTCTTGCCCACGTGAGGCTTGGACTTGGACTTGCCGGCTGGGAGAGCGGATAAAACTGACTCATCTGTAAAAGTACCAAAACATGGAAGAGATAAGTAAATACATAACAACAATGTGTGGAAAAAGTTAACAAAATCAACAACCCATTTTGTCCCCCATCCATACAAACAGTAGTTAACTAAACTACAGTACAACCTCTCCAGAGCGGCCCTCTGTAGAGAAACAACCTCTAAACAACAACCAATATTTGTAGCTCCCAAAGGGTGCTGCTCTACAGAGGTTGTACTGTAGTGTAGTGAAAACATATTAACCTTCATCATCCGAGGATTCGGGCTGTCTATCATCAGGAGGGGGAGAAGGTGAATGTTGATGAGGCTGCTGATAAGGGCTGGTATCTTCTACGGACCGCTCTGGAGATATGCTAGGACTAAGTTAACATATTTCTTGGATTTTCTTGGACCCATGCTGTCTTCTTGGACCTCCTCAGTTCCATCTGCCTTCCTCTTCTGGGTTTTCTGCTGACAAGCCAGCCTTTCCCTTGTTTCTACCCGCCTTAGGTGGCATGTTAAAGTATCGTAATTGGCTTAGATTGGAAATGTACGTCTGGTCCCAGCAATTACCGATTACCAAATGAATATCCCGCAATTTTACTCCATCGGATGATCATGTGACGCCTTCGTGACGTAGTTCAAACGCATCGTACTCTCATTACGACGCCTTGTAGCCATCGTGTAGCCATCGAGTAGCCTTCGTGTGTCCTGCGGGACGCCTTCGTATTAAAACTTACTGTATTCGTGTAGTCATCGTGTGAGATTCGGGTGTCATCGTGTGGCCTTCTTTATGCATCGTACTTGCATCGTACTTGCTTCGGCTGTAAATTGGCTTTTGACCAACTTGGGGGCTAACTTCGTACGAAGTTCAAAATTCCGTATTCGTGTGTCCATCGTGTGTCAAAATCGGGACAGTGTAACGCGGGCAGGAAATTTGTATTGCAAGCTGAAATAGAAATGAGACATTATGTGACGTGCGACTCTCTATTGAATTGAGAACCTATCAATTTCGACACCATTCGTCCCCGTTTGTTTCAAACCCCTGGTAAACAATTTACACAGAAAAATATTATTCCGGATCAAAGTAGGAGTAATAGACCGTACTGGAAATAGACAGAATTAACCAGCATAATTTTACCCAAAACACTTTCAACATCAAAAATAAATATACCAGATTTATATAGCGCCCTTTTCATGCGAACGCACGTTCAAAGGCTTTTTACATTATTGTGTTGTAGCCACAAGGGCGCAGGTGCATCCTCTACCAGTGCAGATACAGCATGATCTGACCAGAGGGACAGACTGAGAGAAAGCCCCTGAAGGGAGAGAGAGAGACATTAGATACAGGCATGTCCGGCGCTGCAGAAGTGCGCCTAGCTCTTATTTTGAATAGACAGCCTGGTTCTGTAATGTGCCCGGTGTATAGCACCGTTATACAGCTTCCTGGCACTTCCAGATACTTTGCAGACCACACGGCCAGATATAGCGGGAAATATGTCAGAAATGTCAAGTTCCGATGCCAGGGATTGAACCCACGACATCTGGATTGACAGCCCAGTGCGTTACCACTGAGCTTAATCCGCTTATCATGATCGTATGAGTAAGCAAACGTGACTTTTTTGCATTCAAACTACATTTAGAATACCAATTACTAAAATTGTACATTTCACAGGAGAGCGTAAAAAATCAACTCCCTCGAAAAATATTGATTTTACAGTAGGTTAAATTTCAATTACAGTCAACTCTCGTTATCACGAATTTCACGGGACCGTGGAAATTACTTCGACATAACGAAAATTCGAGATAGAATTTTCGGCATCGAAGTTGCAAGTTTTCTAGCTTCTGTCATTTTATGCCGCCATATTGCTCCGTTCGTAAGAACGACATGTTCGTGTGAATTGCTTGTTTTGATATTTATGTACATGTATTCCTCCTCGAGAAAATGCATTTTATTCATTTTCGTTTGTGTACGTTGTGTTGTTTGCATTAATATATGATGATATGTTCTTATCAGTAAGTGTAGTGTATCACATGCTAATGTACGTGTACGATCTTTCAACTTCAACTTCAATATTTTATTTGACTAAAACATATAAAATGTTTATTGCCGATGCAATAATAAATCGAGACAATTGTTCGAGATGACATGTTTATTGATGTTTGGACGTAACTCGAATATTTATAACACGTTTTACGTAAATTGTGCAAACAAATATTTGTTCAACAATGGAAGGCGCGAAAATTACAGGTAAATCGAAGATTTCAGACTGGCGAGGTGTGAAAAACATTGTACACTAGTCGAACACGATCAGACTTCGACTAGACTTCGAGATGAACAGTAGATTAACAGTGCAAATTAGTTAATTGAGACCAAATAAATAATTCGACATAACGAAAATTCGAGCCGAAACTTCGAGATAGGTCTCAAGATTTCATATAGACAAAGAAGGAGAAAAATCGGGACTTGAAAAAAACATCGACATAACGGAAACTTCGATATAAGCGAGTTCGAGATAACGAGAGTTGAATATTATTCTCAAACATCTCAAAATCTCGTTATAACGATGACAAATTCGGACAGGGAGGCTTGTCGACATAAGTATTCACGAAATAGTAATATATTTTACTACCTTTGTTACTTAACTTACGTGTAGTTTGCATAAATGTTTACCGTCTGGTTGAGGAAGAGAATAATTACCTGATAACATGATTACTTCTTTTATAATGTCAGTGTCCTTCATGTGAACGAATGTAATGAAATGGTACGCACTTAGAGAGAAGTACACTTTAATCCCTCACGAAGGTTTAATTTCCGGATTAGGGTTTTAGATATTTAAGTAATGACATGAACACATTAGATGCTAAGGCGGACGTAAACCGCTTAAAAACAAAAGTAGAAAAGAATATTAGAACGAATAAACAGGAAAGCGTTATCTGTGAGATATAGATCACATACTTAAGGATAGGAATGCAACATACGTCTTGAAGCCTCTAGAAATCTCACGACAGACTTGTTGACATTCACCAACAAAAGCAATCATTCATAGACACAGAAAGATAATGAACAAAAGTGTAAACAAGAAACATCAAATGTTTATGCAGTCAATTAGAACATTTTTTTAATATTTATGTAAAAGCATAACAATAAATTGGAGAGAGCATTCGGTAGAGAAGCAGATCACAAAAGGCGCAGACGGTACAAAAAGAATGTATTGAAGATTACAAGCTCAAGTAAAAAGGACAAATTTAACATAAAATAAACATAACAAATGATACGACACAGCGACAAAAACGCTACTTGTTGATGATCGAGTCTTGGATGGAAAATAGATATGAGTCAGTCTCCAGGAAAACCTGCTATATAATGACATTATGTAATTACTGCATGTAACAAGGTTTAAAAAAAGCTTTCAAATAAGAAAAAATGACATATCTATAGATTCAATTTAAAGTCACTTATCCATATAATACTATAGCTTAGCTTTAAAATTTCTTATGAATTATGTCAAAATCATTTACTTCGTTGCTATGGAGACCAATTTCAGAAAAGTACTCTGATTGAGAAAAACGAGGAGTTAGCTGTTTAAAACAGTAGTAGTCTTTCTCCAAATGTGAACATTTACAATTTGGATGTATAGTTTAAAACTTAAAACATCATTCTAAAACTTGATATCATTTTAACCAGTTTATGTCAAGATTGATCAAATGCAGTATTTATAAAGTACTTGTTACAACGACGTCGAACGACGTTTGAAAGACGCTTGCGACGTCACGCAAAAAGGATCTGGAAAGGGCCTCAGCATAACAGCTGTAACGTCCTTAAAAATCAAGATACTAACAAAGTTTCGTTTGCATTATGCTTCATTAAGATTACTCTTTTAGATAATAAAAATCTTAAAATCAAATGTTTTGTCAAAATAGCAGGTTTTCCTGTGGACTGGCTCATATATAGATAGCTTTTATTCAGAAAAAGGCTATGAAAACTATCATTCCACAATTATATACACTAAGGGACAAAATAAACGCACATTGTTTTAGTAAGTTTGGTATATCTTTTTATTAAAAATAATCATGCTACATGGGTTAAAAACTTGACTCCTGTACATTTTGCATACACTTACATTTATCTAAAACCTGTTTGATTGGAAATGGATAAAACATATATTTTGCACGTGGCGCTCGTGCGAAATCAAAAAGCGGAACTTTTGTATTGGCGAATAGTGGGTTATAGATCACACTTTTAAAAACTCATCAAATGAAAGCATACATAGTAAGTTAAAACGTGCAGTATTTGCCAGAAAACATTCGGTCGGGAGCAACTGGAATACTTGGAATGTGAAGCTGTCGTGCTGCAGCCACCAGGCAATTCCGTTGCTACTATTCTACAATTACAAGGCTAAAAGAGCGTTACAATACCACTGAGACGATAAAGGATCGCCCTAACAAAGGTAGACCCCGGATAACAACTCGTAGACAAGGCGAGCTTATGCACATGCTCTGTCGCAGGATTCACTTCCGGCCAGCCACAACCACAGCTAGGATAATAATAAGAGTCCAATGGCGAGTAAATTGACAAATTAGTTGAAAAATATAAGTCCGTTTTCAAAACATCATACCTTAAGTTTGATTCATGTTTTGTTTCTGCTTTGTAGACGATAACGATACCTTTCATAGTCGTTTAAGGCTTAGCCGATACATGTCCCAACTCATACACAACTTAATCAGCAGTATCACAAACACTCAATAAATGCTTATTTTATTTGTACGTGTCACTTATTGCCTGTATATCAATTGGGTCGGTTTGAGACAGGCGCACACGAGCGAATTCATAAACATGCATGTCTGGAACGTAATTGGACATCGGATCCGCGCACGTGCACCACTACCGAGGAACATTGATGGACCTCACCAGACCCTCATTGAACAGTGGAACATGGTCTCACAACAGCGCATGACAACATCATGTAATCAATGAGGCGTAGTTCATTGTTGTTAAGGGCGCAACATCAGGTATTAAATGTGACAAAATGTGTAAATTTCGCCATGCTCGACTGTTAGATTTGAACCTTGGTAAAATGTCATTTCTGCACCAATATCAATGAAATTTTCAACATTTACATTTGCGTTTATGAAATCGTACTTTAGCTGGCTTTTGCCATCGTCCAGATTCAACTTCTAATTTATGAGTCGAGGCCCTTAATCGTGTAAGACATGTCCTAAATGTATAAGTAGTAATAATATCTAAGTATGGTTGAAAATGGAAGTCGGCTAACAGGTTATATGTTTTTGCTCTTGATGAACTTTGAAGTTCACTGTTCAAATTTTGAAAAAAGACGTCTCTAATTCGGGTTTTAAATATTCACAGAAATACACTCACGTTTCCTACACCTTGAAATTGCCATACTTAGTTAAAACCAAAAGATTCTAATAGGTAATTTACAGAATTGGCCCAAGATTTCTTTTGAGGCCATAATTCTAAATCATTTATCATCATCTTATATACATACTTCACATATTTACACTCATCACATTGTAGTATTTTAAACCAGTATTTGATAACACTTACCAATCTTCTATTAATAAGGGTGCTCTACCTTGTTCTCCATAAATAAAAGTATTTACAGTTTGTATTCTAACGCCCAATATTTGTTTACAAAATTGTAAATGTATTCTTTCAATAATGCCACTGTTATTAAAACCCCAAATTTCACTTCCGTAACTTAGGATCGGAGTAATAAGTTTATCAAACACGTCTAAATGATGACTCAATGAAACCATAGGCAATTTTACTAGTTTAAAACTGACCTAAAGGGCTTGTCCACTTAATGCTTCATATGTTGCTGTATGTGAGCCACCCATAGTAAAAACAATGCCGAGGTATGTGAAACTTTTCAGTATTTCGACCCCAGATTTATAAATTCCATGTTTTGTCATAATATTCCTCCCTTTTTAAAAATCATAAATTTCGTTTTTGTACATTTACCGATAATTTCCATTTTGTGCAGTATGTTTCTAATAGGTTCAAAACTTGTTTTAACCCTGTTTCAGATTCTGACATTATGACTATATCGTCAGCGTACAAACGTAAAACTATCTTAAACAAACCTATATCAACTCCATCAAAACCGTTTAGGGCAAAGTGTTCTTCTATCTCATTTATGTACATTGAAAACAAAAATGGTGAAATACATTCGCCTTGTCTGACTCCCAACAAACATATATAATCTTCACTTAACGTATTTTCATAGTTTACACATGACTTAACCTTAGTATACATTGACTGAATAATGTTTAAAACATATCCTCTAACACCTAATTTAATTAACTTATACCACAGTATTCAAAAATGTACATGTAAAATATGTGTTGAATGGAATTGTTATTCTTGATTTGAAAATCTATAAAAATCCACCATGTATGTTTTAATTCGTTTACCTAGACACGTACATGTAGTTTTCAATATCTACTTGACATGCATAGCGTTTTACAAAAATGTTCTAATCTAAAAATATCGTTTAAAGTACAAAATAGTGATTATCTAGACATCGATCCAATACCGCGTCATAACATAGTAATTTAAAATGTCACTGGTATACTTTAAATCTCCCTTGCCTGACGTTTATCATATCTAGTTCCGAGTGGCAGGATATTACGAACTTGTCTCCATGTGAATGAAAAATATATTGTCCGGATGATACAATGTGTAAACAATTTGTTCAGTAAATCATATGAAGCCATAGCCATTTAGATTGATACCGAGATTGGTGTTATAACCAGACGTTCCAGTTTATAAGAGTTATTGAATTCACAAGCATACTAAAATAGATTTACAAAACCAATCTATCTAGCTGTATATTGAGCTAAAATATACTTCCAAACAACATGAAACCTTTGAAATTGATGTGTAATTAGGCATGGAGTGCATATAACGTCGACGAATTGTCATAATCCCGTATCAGAAGTTTTATCAAAGATGACTTCTTGAAGCATTGGCAAAAGTAAGAAGGCTATTCTGGGCCTGTATGTCAAAATACGTTTACTTTACGACTGCACAAATCAGTTCCAGCGACGATGATAATATTCTAGTTGTTATTATATTGTTCTATATTGTAACTATAGTTGTCCTTGTGATACTTGTTTATACTATAGGCAGTATATTTACATGTAAAAACGAACAATACTGCTTCTTTTTCGATTTGTTGACTTGCATAAGAATATTCGAGGTGAACTAAGCAGACTACTATTTTACATTTGTACATCAAAGTTTTCCTAGTGACTTGTATTCGTAATCTGTGATTTTCTCTTTCCGTATGTTCTTGTTTTGCCTTTCGAACGCTGCTGTTTCTGTTTCGTGTGCTGCCAGTCCGTCCGTTTTATTAGCTAAGGCATTCAGTTTTTTGGTTGCTGAAACTAATTCACTATACGTTTTGCCAGCTTGGACTAGGGCGAATCTTTACTTGTTTTGTTGGGCATTGTTCCGTGTATGTGTTTTATGTTTTCTGTGCTCGGTTGGTTTAGTTGGGCATTGTGCCTTCTGTGTTTTTAATGTTTTCTGTGCTCTGGCTGATTAAGTTGAGTGTTGCATTCCCTGTATGACTTAATATTATCATTTATTTGTATAATTATTGTTTGTATATTCATTTTGTTTGTTTTCGTTCCAGCATGTGACATGTTTGTTCTGTAGTGCAAGAGGGTGTCGTTTCGTTTTCATGTTATCTTTGTGAGTTTCTTTTTTGTGCTCTGTTGTTTATCGCGGATGCTGTTTATCCTATCGGATTTAATTCCTATCTTGTTTAAGGTTACCCAACTATAACATGTCGTAGAGCGCTATAGGCTGTCGCCTGTCATGGTATGTTAAATTGCGTTACACAGGCTATGGTGAACGTATAAAGAAGTCGTCTCTTACTAAATGACACTTAACAAGTATGACCTTTACGATTAATCAGTAACTATTATTGAATGATGTTCTTGTCTAATTTATTTGACACATTGTAGTGTTGTGTATGTTGGGAGGTTTTCTGGTAGTTAGGAGGTACTTAAGATTTGTCTACGACTTAACATGAAAGTTCAACAAACTACGCGATACAGAGTCGGCATGGTGCCAAACTTGTTGCTAAGAACATGTATAAGAACATACGACAACTTTGCTGCCAAATAGCTCCATGTGTTTTCAAGCAATGTTTTAGATACTACTCGGTGTAAAAGATATCTACAGGAATGTAAAAATTTGGATTCGACTATTTAAGAGCTGATTTGCAGATGCTAGACATCATACTAGACGTATGTAAACTTTTTCTTCTCTCCCTGACAGATGGAAATTATTCGTTTTGTTCAAGCAGTCTATTAACGGAAGCATGAGCCAATACATCTAAACGTCATTCCGCGTAGATTGAGATTTCAAAAAGATAGTCAAAGTGAAAAGTACTTAATACAACTTCAGCAAATTGAAAATAAAGTTTTCAAAACGAATTTCTAAAGAAAGGATACAAAGTAAATAAGTCAGACAGTCTTGAAGACGCACTTCTAGACGTATAACACACCAATTGTACGATGTTAAAGACTACTCTCCAACGTAAATTTAAGATCAATACATACGCGTCCTTCAGAATGTCTGTTTAAACACTTTTTGATGAAGTCCCAACATATAAAGTAATTTGTGTTTGTATATACTTTTCTGTACATTCATAGGTTGCCGTTATTGGGAATAAGGCATGAATCGTGTGTATAATATCTTTAGAGGCAGTGTTGTGCTTTAGAGCTTTGTGTTACATCATGTAATTTAATTGTAATATTATGCGTATTTTAGAGTAAATCTACTTCCGCTAGAAGGATCGGTTTTCAAAAATATGCGATTATTTTATTAAGGTTCTGCAAACATATATCAATATCAAATATCAATGGTATATCTAGTCCAGTTTTTATCATGCCAAAAACATACTGGACGAACATTAAACGATAATTTACTTCAATGTTTTTATACGAAACAAGTACAAAATTGTTTATCCAGATATGTCAATTGTATACAAATAATGGTATATCAAAACATAGTTTTTTGGTTGTTTTTAACATTTTCATCGGATAAAAAGGAAGAATCAATCAATGCATTATACATTAAGCCAAATACTAAAACAATAATGACAATTACAACGTATATGTCCACAATATTATGTAAACAAATATCTGATCTGAAAATAAACAAGTTATATGTATTGTTATTATATTGTTTGTATATTACAAATAAAAATATAATTAGTGAAACACACGGAAAAGACGGATCGGGTTTCAAGTGTGATTTATTGATCCAACATGTTTCGGCTATTCCATAGCCTTCATCAGGGATAAAATAAATATACAAAATATTTTTCCTAAGTAAAAAGTTGCAGTATTGTTTTGGTTTTCTTTTGGTCACGTGGTCAATCTATTTTTAGATTGTTTGTATTATTGTTGTCATGGTTGTATTGAATGAAAAGATATAGAATAAAATGTAATTAAAAATGAAATGTCTTACTTATTTATACTTGTTCAATGTCAAAAATTCCATATATGGAGTATATATATATGTCTTTATCTCTTGTGATACAATCTTCTTGTTCATCTTGGCAGAATGTTTCATTGCTGGATGACTTGTATGGTGAGTTAGGGATTGGAGAGAGTGGTGTCGGAGCTATCATCTCCGATAGTATTTCTTCCGTCGGTTTCAGTTTATTTTTCAACCATTGTTTTTGACTTTGGATAATCCTAAATTCCGGCGTGATTAGTGGCCTGGCTGTCCAGTATGGTATAGGTGGTTTGCTGTTTGTTGTTGCTGTAGATGTTCCATCTTTTCTTACTTTTTTTCTTTTAGTAACTGTGTAATCTTCGCCCGTGGTTCCATGTGTTTTCCTACTGTGTCTCCTAAGATCGTCTTGCGTGAAGATTTTCCATGAGTTGTTTGCTGCTTACCAAAAATGATTCGTCTGTGCTGCAAATTCTTCGTATGCGTAAAGCTTGACTAAACGGGATGCCGTTCTTTTGGTGTTTTGGATGGTAAGATTCGTAATGTAGGTACATATGTGCGTCTGTCGGTTTTGTGTAAAGTGAGGTTTCTAGTTTTCCATTTTCGTCTTTTTTGATCGTTACATCTAGGAAGTGTATTTCTGTGTCGCTGATATCTGCTGTGAATTTTATTGTCTTGTGCTGACTGTTTAAGGCTATAATGAAGGAATCCAATTCCTGTCGTGATTGTAGCCAAATAATAAATATGTCGTCTATGTATCGCCACCAGACTAGTGGTGAGGTGTGGTATGTTCGTAGGAATTTTTCTTCGAATTCATGCATAAATAAAATCACTAGACTTGGTGCGCATTTGGTGCCCATGGTTGTGCCTGAGATCTGTTCGTATGTTTTTCCGTTGAATGTGAAGCATGTTTTCTTTAGTACGTAATGCAGGAATCGAAGTAGGATCCAAGGTTTTGGTTCTTGTATGTTGTGGCGTTCGAGGGCGTGTTTGACTGCCAGTATACCTTCAATGTGAGGTATGTTTGTATATAGGGCGGTGACGTCGATGGTTACGAGTAAGGCATTGCTTGGTATTGTGCCGAGTTCCCTTATTTTCTGTAGGAAGTGGTTTGTATCTTTTATGTACGACGGTATTAGTCTTGATAATGGTTGTATGAAGTAGTCTACATATTCTGAGAGTTTTTCCGTAGGGCCGTTACATGCTGATACTATCGGTCGTCCTGGGCAGTATTCTAACAGTATTTTTGTTAGATCTTGTCCGAACTTTAAGTGTGTGTCTTCCCACTTGATTTGAAGTACAGAATTAATTACTGGTACCTGTGGTGTTATGTTTGTACGGAGCGATTTTGGGATCGACTTGGTACTAACGCATCTTCCTAGGTAGTCTATGTGATGCTGAGTTCTTGTAAGTTGTATGTTGAGTTTTTTTAGTACTTTAAATTTTGAGACGTTTTCTTGGTCAATTTGTCCAGATGTTGAGGCGTTGTCATCCGTCTTCCGTTTTCTGTGCCGAACTTCCCGGAAGTGTTGTCACGGATACAGACGGTGTAGATATAGCTTCTAGGTATTCATTTTCATCCGACATGACGTATTCTTGAGGTGATTCAGCGGTGTTCCCTCTTCAAGGGAGACTGCGGTGCTTATTTTCGATGTATCCAATACAGGATACGTAGAGGTAAGAAGTTAATCTGTAGAATACCTCTCACACCGAGTTTTGTGAACCTTTTGTATATTTGTAAGACAAGACATGGTCATCTTTTCATGGACGACTTCCTTTAGTTAATATATTTACCGTCGGTATTGCATTGTTTCTCATGGAGGTAACTAGAAACTGGATTTAGGAGATGACATTGGAATGTCACTTTTTGCGATAGCAACCAGAAACAGCAGCATATATTGATGGTTTGTTTCCCCGCTTCCCCGCATCATTTATAGCTAGACATTCTAATTATCCACGCAGTCAGCAAGTATACAGTGATAATCAATCATTGTTCTAAACGTCATTTTCCCTTCTGTTACCCTTAGAAATTATATTACAACAACTGGTTAGTTATTAGTTAGATACTGAAAAGCTCATACTAATTCAATTTTCCTGGTTGTGCGTGCAATTATTTGGTGTGCTAATTTCATTTTAGTTGGTTTTTAGTTGTTCGTGCATTGTGTGTTTACGTCTACGGTAGCCTTGTAATTACTGTCTCCTTTAACCATACCTATACGGGTAGTGAGTGAAGCTTTTAAGTTCGTTTGTGTAATGACTATCAGGATATTCCGTTTTGTATTGCTTAACTGGTTTTCTTAATACGTCTTACCTGTTTCCATGTCTGGTGCTGCAACTATAATTATTATACTGTGGATATTCGACTTATATCATTTTCGGAACCCGTTCTTAAAACTTAGGTTCTATTGCCATGCGATGGTTGCAGCCGAAACATGGACACACGCAAACTGTTACAGGATATAATTATGCATGTACGCAGAAAACATGCAATTTGAAATGAATTACATTATGTGTTACATTTTAAAACACGTCATATACATCAAGTGCGGCACACAGCGCTTTCATAATAACGTCAGTCTATGAACTATCTAAAAACAATTTTTATCCTTAAGAATTGCAGTGTAATTACCTGTTAATCTTAAAAACGTTCTACTACTCAAACTCTTTTCATTCCGCATGCATCGTCACAAGAGTATGAGCGAAGTCAGTATTTCCTCTACATTATTATGCTAAGATTCACGCAATGGAAGTTTAATGTTGATCGATTACGGGTTTTGAATTTTTTGAAATGCTCATCTTTTCACAAGTGTCTTGTTTTGATTATAGCCCTCAGTAAAACATTCTGCAATTTCGTCTTAAATTATTCAAACACATTTCCTTAATGGCACCAGGAAACATATCCGCTTTACGCTAATTCCTCTAATGCATCGTGTTCGCGTTAGGGACGATTTGATTTATTTTCTTCCGTCTGTACAAAACACGCTTTACAGTTTTAAATTAAAGTTTTTTCATTGTATTAGTGGTTTGTACAATGTAGCAGGTTGGTTAAAAGGTTGTAAATTTGTGGTTATTGTATATATTGACACAGGTTTGCCAGAGCTAGTATTCTGATCAGGACAACCTCTACCATAATAGCTGGATGAGCCCCTCTGAGGAACAAAGCTGGTCGGTCCCCTCATTGAGAACAATTGCTGCTAAGATAACACACGTTCATATTAGTACACTACATTAATATGACACTGGTCAAACGCTCGTAGCCACAGTTTAATTTGGTCATCCTATATTTACACTTAAATTCCATAATGTTTTGTTTGTTTATATCGCGTTGACAGTTTGACTTAAATCGATTTCAACTTGTGAAGCTCATTCCATACATCAAAGGTGCTGCGGTGTAGTGGGTACACGCGCTCTTCCCAAAAGTTGCAATTATATTGAAAGTTTAGGTTTAATCCCCACCATTTTATTTTATTTTTATTACATGTAACCATGTTGTAAAATGTTTAATTAAACTACTGTTTTTAATAAAGCGATACTTCAAATGATCACATTTCATGTTTAATTGTCTTATTATGTGGTAGTGAATATGTATCATATAATTGCATGTTTATTGTATATTGTACTGTAGAACATGATTAAATTGATACAATTTGATTGATAACGAATAAAATTATATATATATCCAAATCGTTTCTTTTCATCATATGATAAACCAATTACAAAAATAATAAAATGTACTTTACTTCACATGAACCAAATGTACCTAGCAGACGAGTTTATGTTTATAACGGTTCTCGTTTAACTTTGTACGCACTGTAGGCAATGTATGTATAACAGTACCCTGGTATATGACTCCTGGAAAGAAAACAATGATATCACATCATCCATCGTAAATGGTTTCTTGTGAATTGAGCGATAAAATCTCGTAGTTTATAGGCTCCGACAGCTGGCAACATACATGTATTTGAATTGAAATCAAACTTTAACCTATTACAACTAAGCGGAGATGTGGAGAGTAACCCCGGGCCAGGTAGAGGGGCTGTCACACAGAGAACACAACCAAAGCAAAGTCGATTATCATTTGCTCAGGCAGCATCTCCATCTGCGTCACAACCAATACAGGCAACTGGCTCTAAATCAACGCCTAGGACACGTCAGCAACATCTTCAAAACCGGTCTCCAGAACGTCAAACCCCGTCCTGTAATAGTGCGGATGTACTAGACTACCTACGCGATATGAGGTCTGAGGTGAGAAATGACTTTGTTTCCATAAACAATAAAATTGATGAGATGAACTCGTCTATAAATCAATTGAAAGCCGAAAATCAGTCCTTGAAAGATGAAAATAAAATGCTATGGAATGAATTGGATTCTGTGAAAGCAAACGTTGATAAGTTAGAAGGCCACTCGAGGAGGAATAATCTGCGTATTTCGGGTATTGATGGCTCACCAAATGAATCCTGGGACGAAACTGAGAGAAAAGTTCGATCTTTTATTGAAATTGATTTGTGTATGCCTGAATTGGATAATGTTGAAATTGAACGCGCTCATCGCATGAAATCGAACGATGCTAACAAGTGTCCGATCATAGTGAAATTCAGCAAATTCAAGGATAAAGAAGCAATATTACATAAAGCTAAACGTCTATTGAACAGTGATTCACATCAACATGTTTACGAGGATTTTACGGAGCGTGTTAAACGACATCGTTATGAATTGGGCAAACGACTTGTTGAAGCGAGATTGAATGGTCGATACGCGGCCATGACCTTCGATAAATTGATCATAGAAAATACAGTGTACGCGTACGACGAAGCGAGCCAAGACATGTATACCATCGGACAAGCGCGCGGAAAACCAGGAACGAGGTTCCACGAGAGACAACGACGACAAACGATCAACCACGAAAACACCCGAGATGAACCGGAGCAACAACGTAATGACGACGGAAATGACAACGAGGTCGTCGATTAGGCAACAGGCCACGCCCAAACACAAGAACACGAGACTTTGTACAAACGATTGAACATACTTACATGTAACATTGCGGGTTTAAACAAACATAAACATGACATTTCATTCATAAACTACTTGAAACGTTTTGACTTTATTGGACTTGTAGAAACGTGGAGTAATTTTCATGGTGAATTTGACTCGCTTTTGCCGGGTTATTGTCATTTCGATTGTGTAAGAACGAAACGAAAAAACGCTATTAGAAATAGTGGCGGTATTAGTGTATTCATAAAAAACGAACACGTGAGGGAAAATTTAGTCACCCGTATTAAACCTTGTCTTACTGATTGTATAGTTCTATTACTGGATAGCAGTTTATTTAATTCTATAAAAGATATTATATTGTACATAACTTATATTTCACCAGAAGGATCCTCTATATACCAAAATACTGTTGAAAATACTGGTTTTCCTTTATTAGACGAAACTCTAATGAGCCTTAAATACGAATATCCCGAAAGCTACTTGTATGTAGCTGGTGATTTTAATGCCAGGACACGTGATTTTTGTGATTACATTATTGCTGATAATTTAGATTTCTTGTACCAAGAAAATGTTGACTATGAGTCTGATAGTTTTGACTTACCTCGTCGAAATAAGGACAATTTGAGATATAATAATTTTGGTAGATTGCTTGTCGATTTATGTTGTACGCATAACATTCATATTTTGAATGGTAGATGTTGTGACGATATTGATGGTAATTATACATGTATTGCAAACGAAGGTCACAGTGTAGTAGATTATCACATAGCATCATCTGAATTATTTCATTGTGTATCAGGTTTTAATGTAGAGATGAGAGATGACTCAGATCATTTCCCTATTTCAGCTCAGTTAGAATTTGAGTCTACTCCGGAACCGGTTGTTATAAACCCTGTACCTCCTTGTATTTCTGTCAATAAGTTAAGATGGAAGGATAGTTCAAAGGATACATTTCTTCGTATATTCAATGAAAATCTTACTGAAAACAAAACTATTATCATGAACAATATTGAGGATGATATAAATGAGGCGGTTTCGTCAATTGTAAATTTATATCATACATCAGCATCCAGCTGTAAAATGGTGGCAAATAATACAAAAGTTGTAACCAAAACCCAGCCTGAATGGTGGGATAATGAATGTAAGGAAAGTAAAAAACATAAATATTCCGTTTTAAGGCGTTTCAGATTAACTAATGACAATCACGATTTTGATATATATAAAAATGCAAGAAAATCGTTTAAGAAAATCTGTCAAAATAAGAAAATTGAATTTCAATCTACAAATAGGTTTAATCTGGTAAATTCCAGGAATAATCCCAGACAATTCTGGTCTATGATAAAAAATAGCTTAAAACAAAACATAGTATCTATTAACATAAACGCAAGCACGTGGTTCAATTATTTTGAACATTTATTGTTTAAAGAAAATCAAACACCACTGAGTGACTTAAATATAAATATGTTTGAAACAGATGAAAATGCTGAAAACATACTTAATTGTCCGTTTACGGAAGAAGAAGTCAGAAAATCGATTTTCAAATTAAAATTTGGTAAATCACAGGGCAAAGACGGTATTGGTGCAGAATTTTATAAACATACATGTGATATCATCACTCCTATTTTAAATACGTTATTTAACAAAATATTAACGTCGGGCGAATTTCCAGACGCATGGAGTCAGAGCGTTATAGTTCCTTTGTATAAATCAGGTGACAGAAACGACCCTTCAAATTACCGCGGAATATCACTGATCGATGTTATATACAAAATTTTCTCAAATACAGTAACAGAAAGATTAAACAAATGGTCAAAGGAATCCGATGTCATTGATGAAGCTCAAGCCGGATTTAGATCTGGTTATTCTTGTGTGGACAACATGTTTTCTCTACAATGTATGATACAAAAATATATTTCTAGACCACAAGGTAGATTTTATGTATTATATGTAGATTTCCAGAAAGCGTTTGACTCGTTAGTTCATTACAAAATATTTTTAAACATGGTAAATAAAGGTGCAAACGGGAATTTGATCAAGATTTTGATGTCTATGTACACAAAATTAGAAAATTACGTTAAAGCGACAGACCAACCTTTAGATGAAAACGGGCGGGAAAAGTTACCACCTCGTGAAAAATTCTACGGTCCGTTTAAATGTAACATAGGTACAAGGCAAGGCGATTTAAGCTCGCCGATAATATTTAGCCTTTATATAAACGATTTAGTCTCGCACTTACGACAAACCTGTAACGGTGTTTTTATAACAAATGATATACCTGATATCATAAGTTTGCTGTTCGCAGATGACGTTGCCTGTGGGGCGGATACCGTAAACAACCTCCAGTTACAATTAAATGCTATCTCAGATTTTTGTACACAATCACAAATGACTGTAAACTTACGGAAAACTGAAATAACCGTTTTCAGAAATGGTGGTCCGCTCAGGAATAGCGAAAAATGGACATTTAACGGTACAAAAATAAATGTCACCTCCGTCTATAAGTATATGGGCCTTCTATTTACACCCAAACTATCGTGGACCCAAGCTAAAGTTAAATTAGCAGCTCAGGCTAGAAAAGCCATAAATGCTATAAAACGGTATCAACTCCCGTTTGGTCAATTTTCTCATCGAGACATGTTTAAATTATTTGATTCAATGGTTGTTCCTATCCTTACTTACGGTGCAGAATTGTGGGGTCATAGTTATTCTTCTGATATAGAAAAGGTCCAAATTGAATTCTGTAGATATTTTATAGGTGTAAATTCATCTGTTAATAATTGTATGGTATTGGGAGAATGTGGACGTCTTCCGCTATGCACAATTTATTACACCAAAAGTATCAAATATTGGTGTAAATTGTTACATATGTCAAATTCGCGTTATCCAAAAAATTGTTATAAAATGTTAATGTCGCATGATGCTTTAGGTCGAACAAATTGGGCTACAAATATAAAAGAACTACTATATAAATACGGCTTTGGTTATGTTTGGATAAATCAAGATATTGGTGATTTAAACATGTTTATCTCTTCGTTTAAACAACGTATAAATGACTGTATGAAGCAAAACTGGTCAGGTGAAATATCAGCATCTTCTAGATGTGATACATATGTAACGTTTAAATCCTTATTGAATATTGAAAAATATCTATGCATCGATATACCTTTCTCGTTTAGGAAATCCCTCGCACGTTTCAGATGCTCAAACCATAAACTTAACATTGAACTAGGAAGACATTATGGAATAGAAAGATCCGATAGAATATGTCTATATTGTTTCATTCACTTCAATCATTTAATATTAGAAAATGAATATCACGCATTCTTTATATGTCCAAAATATTCTGAAATAAGAGAACGATACTTGTTTAGTTGGTATACTGGAAGATGTGATACTTCTGATTTTGAAAATTTAATGAGAAATGAGTGTCATATTATTTTAAAACGAGTATCACTATATGTATCAAACTTAATGCAGTGCATTGACAATTTACGATAGAACATTTTATATGAGCACATTAATCACCTTCACTTTGTTAGAATCATACTTTATTTTACTTTTGTGAGCAAATTTTGACCAATTTCCGATTTCATGATATCATTACATGTATACACTATTGTTACTGTTGTTTAGTATCATTGACTTATTCCTAAAATATTGCAATGGACACAACTTATTATTTTTGAAATTATTATTGTGTGAACATGTATGTATTTGTATTTTGGGCCGGTGGCCTTTATTTACGTAATAATAAACTTGTAAACTTGACATCAAAGATTAAACATTATCTTGACGTGTAACAAGAATGGAGAAAAAATATCGCTAATGTATGCATTAACTTGACGCCGCGTTAATGTTCTGTTTCAGAGACCATACAATAGAATACAAGAGATTTGCATTGCATGCAGACGGCACAGAGTTTCTATTTCATTATTGCAATCATCTTCAAATCGAGTAATCATCATTACTGGCTGATTTATGTGGATTGTAGTAGTCTGTAATATCTTGTGTTCTTCGTTCCGACTAATTAAATTCAGAATTTATAATAACTATATCAGCATTTGACCATGTTTAGGTTATGTCTTAGTGTTGTTGCTGTTGAATTCATTGATTCATTGATATACTAGGACATGTATCAGTTTTTATTCTTATATTATTAAATATAAAATCTTTATTATAAAATGAATGTTTGAAATATATTAAATTGTTTGTGCTACCATGTTCGAATGTGAAAAAATAGTCATATAATGTTTGTCTGGTAATGTAATCTTCATTTATTTCAACCATATTAACTGTATAAATTATATGTTTTTGTGGTACAATTGTTACATATAGTTTTAATATCTGATTGTTATCAGTGTACATGTAGTAATACAACTTCCACGGGTAAATGTTGTCATTGTAGAACATATCCTTTGTGCCAAGAGGATACACAGTGATTTTACGGACTACCCAAATATTCTGTTTTGCGTCAACAAATTCATTTGTGAATTTCTTGTTGCAATAAAACTGACTCCTCTCACTTATGAAATGTCTATTTAAATGGCATATTAATAGAGTAATATTAGGTTTTCTTCCAAGAAAATGAGATATTGCCTTTCACCAGCACATAACAACATCACATTAAATGAATATATTCGAGGCATCTTATTTCAAAACAGACAACTCGCTACTCACAACACCAGACAATCAGTATGAAATGGACATACTGAATGAAATGGTCTTTGGCATCTATTTCCGAAGAGTCGATAGGAAGCCATTAGAAATGAAGTCATAATCCTCTATGGATGGCGATTGATCATGGTGTAACATGTAATTACATCTAAGAATCTTTGTAGTCTCCGCTGTCACCAGCTCTGCAATACCATATATTTCCTGTAATGTCACGGATGGTAGATTCTGACCAGCATTAGCACCGAAGAGGTCAACGTCGGGTTTTACCTAGATGCTCATTGTCTGTACCGTCATCCAGATAGTCTTTAAAACATTTATGCCAGTTTAAAACAAGTGGACGTGATACAATTTGTCTAAAACTTGATTTCTCCTAAATTTATTTCGTCTGTGTTAGGGTTGTTCCTAGCTGTACACAGAACTACATGGTTATGCAACTGTAAATGAAATATTGTGACATCATTTTTTACGTTAATTATGATATGACAACAGTAACACATATATTCATAGTATGACGAATATACTGAATTTAACATTGAAACTTCACCCAGTCGTCAATGCAATATTCAACAACATGATGCCATATTTCTGAATTTTTAAATGAAGAACACAGTAACAATCAGCACTAATGTAGCAAGTTTTACTGAAAAAATATTTGTTGATCCGCGTAACTATGATAACGTTAACTGCTGATGCAAATAATTGTTTGCAAATACATGTTGTGATTTATGTTAATAATTGATAAAAGCCGCTTTTGTGTAACTTTCATACCGATCTGACGTAAAATAAACTTTTTAGAGCAAAAGTCTACGTAATTCTAGATCAACCCTCGTATATCCAGTGAATGAAGTTATTTTTGTCGTCGTTTATATGTAACGGAGCATGTTTTTCAACAGAAAGTTGTGCATTTTCCTGTCATATGATAACTCGTTCAGGAACTATAATTAAGCTCGTCAAATGCTAGCTTGATTAAATTTCAATAGCTCGTTTCATATAAGTTTATATCAATTGACGACAACTCGAGATAGATCCTCTATATATACATATTAGCCTTTCTTTCAAAACATCACATGGTTTAAAACAACAGTTGCTGAGATAGATATGTAAATCTAATATGCTGTAGAAATGTACTGTAAAAACATTTACATGTACCAAGTGCAGAAACATGCCAAATATAACAATTTATGACCATGTTAAAATGTTAATGTTGTTAGGTAAAAAGGACGTGTCATCTTGTCTAATGACTTGACACACAAGGCAGTCCAAACACGGCTATAATACATACTCCTGCAGCGTTAATGGATATTGAATTGTGACCTTGACCGTATGAAACCTGCTTGGTTAAAACTTGGTTGTGCAGGTCGCCCTTGGTTATCATTTTCGTTAGGCATTAAAAGTTAAAGAGTAGACAGAAATGTTAATGCTCAAACCCATGAACTTGAATTGTGACCATTACCTTGAGCCTACATATTAGAAACAAGTGTTGTTCACATTACCTTCATTCGTTACACAATTGCTATTATATATTAATAAAAGTTTCATGGAATTCGGCACAGGCGTTCAAAGGTTATTGAACGGACACGATATGTAAGGTTCAACCATTAACCTTGAACTGTGGCCATGTCCTTAAGCCGGCACAGTTGAAATGTATGTTCTGCATGTCGTCTTTATAAGTTACAGTTTTGCTGAAAGTTTCATGGAATTCGGCTCAGGCGTTAAAATGTTTTTGAGCAGACACGAAATGTAAGGTCCAAACTTTTGACAGTGAACTGTGATCTTGAGCCGGCATGGTTGGAACGTTGGTTCTGCACATCGTCTTTATTGGTTACACATTTGCTATAAGTTTCATAGAATTCAGCCCATGTGTTAAAAAGTCATGGAGCGGATACGAAATGTAATGTTAAAACCTTTGACCTTGAACATTGACCTTGATCCCGCTTGGTTGGAACGTAGATTCTGCACGTCGTCATTATTAGTTACACATTTGCTAAAAGTGTCATAGAATTCGGCCCAGGCATTACAGGTTATTAGGCGGACACAATATATAAGTTTCAAACATTTAATCTTGAAATATGACATTGACCTTGAGCCGGCTCAGTTGGAATGTAGGTCATGTGCGTCTTCTTTATTAATCACACATTTGCTTAACAAGTATGGTGCGGACAGGTAATGTTAATTTTAAATCTTTGACCTTGAGCTGTGACCTTGACCTAGAGCCGGTTGGAACGTGGTTTCTGTTCGTCATCTTTATTAGTTATACATTTACTTAAAGTTTCATGGAATTCGGCACAGGCGATTTTTTTACGCACTGACACACGGACGGACGCACAGAAGCACGGACGGACGCATCATCATAGTTCCCATCGCCTTATTGGTACAGTCGTATTCGTACTCGGATACAAATGAAATGCTAAAGGGTGATTTTTATTATTATTTGGAAAACTTACAAATGATATCTCTTGAATTTCTTTCACAGTCATTTTAATGTTACGCTATCAAGTATTCAGAGTAGTAAAGGTAATGGCACCGGAAGTAACATTTCCTAATTTTAAATAACTACACTATTACATCGCTAAAATTGTTGAGTAATTGTATCACAGAGCATCAATGTATTTGTTTGTCATTATTCTATTATACAAAACGCACGCTGCTATTTTCAATTGTACAATGATATGGACTAGTGTCATAATGTATGTTTGTACATCTGAACCCAAAATATTTTCAATAAGAATACATATATTTTGGTATAAAATACTTCACTCAGAAATAAAATTATCTCAATTATTATCTGATACAATTCTGTTCCCATATTGAAATTACTAAGGCAAGAACTAGGATTTATTTGCGAAAATCTAAGAAAGTATTTACTCCGATAGCAAACCGAGAATAATATTGTTCTTAGACAAAATATCTTATAAGTTTTGTGAATACGAGCCCCGGTGAATAACGAGACAAATACACTCTGGTTTATACAATGGTATGCAAATAACGTACGGTACAAGTATCTGTTTTCCTTCACAACAATCTTTGTTATTGGCGTTGCGGGCTGCAGTCAATGCAATAACCATATTAACATGGTATAATAATGCGGTAGCATATCTGGAAAGACATGCACAATCTGCATTTATAAGATTTACAATAACCATATTGTCAAATGCGTCTATTGCTGAATCTCCACAGATAACGGTATATATTAATAACGTCATCATCTACTACATGTAAATTAGACAGCAGCCCGGTATGTACAATGTACACAAACTTTTGCTGCACACAATTCAAATAGGCGAGCACAAAAAAACCTATTAACAGCACAAACCATAATTGCTCGACACAATGCCTAACACACAAAACCTTTGCAGCAAACAAAATTACAATTTTTATAGCATGTTATTCTAAGCACCGAAACATACTGTACTAAGTTGAGTGAAGTACACTGTAGAATGATAATATTAAGTCCGACAGGGCAGACAGCACCTTAAACAGCCGAGCACAGAAAATGTTAAACAACATACAAGACACAATGCCCAATACACAACTGAATGAGACAATGATCCACTACACGTCCCAACTGTCGAAAAGCTAAATGAACTACTTCATAGAGTTTATAGGAGGCATTTGGACGCTCGGAAAAATTAAAGTATTGAAAATAATTTAAGGCATACGTGTAAGGCTGCTTTATTTCTTTCAAAAAGCATGTTCGCATGCGCTGTTTCTTGTTATGTGTTGGTTTAATTGTGGTAGTTCTTGTTCTTGTCTGTTGGCTCTTATTCCGTGTATATTTGACTGACTGAGATGGTAAGTTGTCAAAGTATGTTATTTCTGTAGCTGTTTAATTTTTCCTGTTTACTTTTGTGGTTGTTATTTTTGATGTTTCTATTTCGAATGTTCTTTTTGTGTCTTTCGTTCTCTTCGGTTCCTGTTGAGTGCTCCATTCCGTGATCAATTTGTTATTATTTTTTGAAATCCATCACTTTATAAACTAAATGCGACATTCCAACGTAATTTTACAACATCTATAATTTGACACTACATTGTCAGTTATAACAATAAACTATATAATTATAAGAAACACCAAACTCATAATGGGTTCGCTAAATCTACCATTTTTAAACAATATTGCCTATGAAACCTTTCATAATAGAGGTGATTTACATAAACACTTTGCATTTTAAACGAATAACAAACACATACGTATAAATCAGTATCTCAGCCATTTACAAATATTGTTCAACGACACAATATAATTATTTTTGAGTGTTTACGTAAAGAAACGTGATTTGATGATGCCATTACTGAAACAGCTCTGAATGATTTAAGACAAAACGAGTGCAATATAATTGAATAATTTCGACTCCAAGCAGTATAAGTTAAGCCAATACATTGCACAATATTGTAAGTGAGCAGCCTACTAAATATATTTTCTTTCCCATAAAGACAACACTTATTCTACGAAAGAACACTTAATCATTTTCGCATTGTCTTGTTATATAACGTAATGCCGAAGAAACAATTTCGTGAAAATAGACCTGATTTGAACGTTGGACACAAACAGATGCATATTGATCGGAAAGGGAAAGCAGCCATCAACTGAACAGCAGAGCCAAAACAAAGCAGTAAGATGAAATGGAAAAGTGACAAAACACGAGTCGATACACTTTAACTTGCCAAATCAGTCAGTTTAACTTAAAATGTTAACTTCATTATCACATCTGAAGAAAAAGAGTTTCGACAAAAATAATCCAGCACAATATTTGTTCAGTACGATATCAGTTTTAAAGTATTTGCATGGTTATGAATTTGACCAGCGACCAATACACGATTATGAGTATTTGAAGTAATTACATTTTTGTAATCAAGTACACGAGACAAAACGAATTACGTGTCGGCTAATGAGCCACGGAGACGTATTAAATGGTGATCATACGGCATAGATGTCATTAATACGTATATGTTCCTATCTGTCAAGCTAATGAAGATAAGCATTATCGTGACAAGCGCTGTAACAAGAGCTGAACGGAACACAGTCCACAATCAGAGTCATACAATACGTACTAAACAGGTGAACTACGTGCACCTACGTATTCTGAAAACTGTCCGAGAACGCCACAATGATGAAATATTGCATGGTTTCCATTGTTTTCCTTTATATATTAAACCGTCTAAAATGAACACATATTTGAAATATACCCTCAAGCAATATGCAGTAAAACTTCGTAATCCGAACACCGAAAATGTCTGATTAGAGGATTACGGATTTGTGAGTTTTTGTCGTTTTAATGTACGTATATTGCATTTCCCTTAAAGAGACTGCCTAACATAATGGTGTATTATAAACCTAAAATAAAATTGTCAAATATTCGCGTAATTTTGGTATAGTTGGCTGTATATCCCATAAACAAGCACCTTAACTTTTAAAATAACTTGAGAAACTTCGGCATTTCGTAGTTATTTAGTATGTTTACATTGTAAATTATATAGGGTATTAATATCCTATAGAATTAACACTACTAGCACTTAAATTGCCTGAAATGTTTTCGCATTTGATGAAAACAAATCGAAATCGACCCAAATACCTCACTAATAAAGTTTGTTGATGTTACAGCTCGATCACGTGTGAATTACACAATTCACAAAGCATGTTTTTTTCAAGAACAAAATACTTAGTAGGCGATATCGAGAGATGTGAAAATTGCATAATTGCACCAAATATTTCATAAAGCAACTGTCAGTGGCTTTCTATAACATCAATACTTGGTTAGGTTGGAAAAGCACAATATACAAACATTTTAGCCCAATGTGTGAGGCAGCACCTTTAATATGCTTAATTGGGTTAAACATTTCTATTGACTTAATTTTTTAAAAAGAACTTCATTTTCACTTTTAGAATACGATTTACTTTAAACGATTTCACATTATATCTGTAGGAAGTAAATACCAATTTGCTGAAAGCCTGTAATCTACAGTAACCGATAATTATAAAATCAATTTCATTCCTTTATATATTAAATAAAATATAATCCCAGTCACATCATGCATCAAAGCAAATATAAATTCAATACCTGTAAACATAATGACATGTGATTCGATTCTGCAAAGGTGTTAGATTTGCAATTGATTGTCTGGTATTGAGGGGGGTTAATCTTCGTCAACAGGCAATAGTTTACAAAATGACACCCTGTTTCTCATGTACAGAATAACATCAAAGTGTAGTGTCATGAGGCAATAATGTTACATCCTGTTTAAATTGTCATTGATATACTGTCCGAAATATACATTTTGACAAAAACATTCGGACTATATAATTACATTTATCACAGATTCGGACTGCAGTGGTTCGGATTGCGAAGTAGATTGGTTTCTGATTGCCGATGGTTTTTTATATAACTTATAGAAGGCGAAAATGAGAGAATATTTCGGTTTGTGGAGGATATCGGATAAGAGAGGTTTGCGGATTAGGGAATTTCTACTGTATATAATAAAAACGTAGGCAGCGCGGTTTCTTGTAGCCATGTACATTTTAGCATTTCTTCATGAAAATGACAAATACATATTCCAAAATTTATTTATACCAAAATATATATATAAATTATGTATTATTAATGAAAACAATGTTTGGTTTCGGACAAACATACATTATTTAAACAGGCATACATAAACACTTCTTGAATTTCTGATGTTTTTAAAAAAATATTGGAAATATACGTGGATTTTCAATGTAAATTAATCACAAAAGGACGAGTGTCATTCAATAAATTCGTAGACTGTGTTAATCCTTTAAACATCCGACGACACAGAGAAAATCAAACCACAGCACGTTAAACTACAGCACGTTAAACTACAGCCTTTCGGACACAAGTGCTGACACTATTGCGTGAAACAACGCATTTGTAAAGAAAATATGTCTAAAATATAAATATCACCATACCGGTACCACCACAAACCGAAATTCATGATCGGACGTCAACGACGTTATTGACGTTTTACTGATTATCAAATGGTAACCCGAAATGAAATAATAACATTAGCATAGAAATAAACATTAACATTCAAATTGTACATGATTTAACATATCTTCCACAATATATTTTATAGTCTAAGTTAAGGATTGAGGCTTAGCATAATTGTTATATATTAACATGAAAACACCTCGCACATTTCAACGGACGTTGCGTGAAACGTCACTAACTTTTGCCTATATGCAAATCCCTTTATCGTTTTAAATACCAGGTTGCGCTTCAGGAATATGTTCTTGCCACTTAAACACAAGACCACTGCATGCTGTATGTTCTCCTTTCGCTCTTTGTAGCAGCTCTTGTGTACATGTATCTGCTGTGTTTTTTAAGCCCCACGCACAATTCAATAGTCGTATGAATTTACTTGTGAAATAGATGTTTTGACGTTATTGAAAAAGCGACTCGTCTTGAGAAAACAGTTTTGATTCACACTTTGACGTCCAAATATCTTCACGAAATCCTATGATAATATTTTGTAATAATCTGGCAGAAACATTGGAATGTACTTTAACTTCATTGGAATTTAGGAATCTATAACTAGTTGAACAAATGAAAAAGGCACGTTACCTCGGTCGGGGGTAGTAGCGCGTTACTATGGAAATACAATGGCTGATGGCATGCTACTGGTTTGCATTATTGTAGACAAATTTGCATTGACTGTTGGTAATAAGTTACTGTTTGTAACACTATAAAAAATAATTGTTAAAACACACTAAAAATTAAATGAGAACGATTGTCTAAGAATATATTGAATGACCCTCGTATTGCCACTACCCATACGTAGTACTATCAGTGAACATTGAAACATGTGATTTATGTTAACAGAGCAACAAATGAAGCCATAACAATCTCATCTGGTCTTGTATTCTCCTTCCTACTGGGAGGACGTCAACAGATGACATAAATTGACATGCATCCTCACGGAAGACACATTACCTGATATACCGGATACAGCTTCTGAACTAAGCACTCTCATGGTGTAGATAAAGGCAGGTGTGTTCCTAAATTGGATATCTGTATAGCGCAATGCGTAGATTGGAATGGTAAAAACTCACTATTTACTAAACGACATTAAATATACATTATACGCTTGAATGTTGTATTCTAGACTCGACATAAAAGAATGATAAACCAATAATTAAAGACACGACAGAGAAAGTTCCAATTAAACTTAATTTAATGATTTCAAAACGGATAATAAAGTCAACATAATTTCTTTTATATTCGGTAACTAAAACTCTCGAAACAATGTTCTCTGTCGAAAACTGGCTTGATTTGTCCCAAGGGACTTTCGTCTGTGTTGAAAGCGTGTCTCAACGAATTAATTAAAATGTACGGTAAGCATTTTAAAAAGAAGACACAGAAATAATACTGCAGCTTCATTTAAGTCATTCATTCTAACACAGCACGTGAAATTTGCCTTCTTTGCGTATATTGAGCTTACCATATTTTATTACCGCGATAAAATATAGCTGATTTATGACGTCACGTTTGACGTCATGTTGTATGACAAATGAAGGAACGGTGACGGTAACGTTCCTAGGAAAAAAAGTAGTTTGACGTCAACCTGTCTTGTTGTGCTATAAATGGTAAAGCATTGGCGATGTTAGAATCGAAATAATAAATAGGGGCTGTGCTACGCACTCGTGATTTAATTACTACGCATCCAAACTCGTGCCTATATTTTATTACGCAACAAAACATAGCTACGTTTTCATTATTTCTTAAATATAAATCGGAGTTTCGTCTAATCGTGTAGCAGCTAAGAACTATGAACAAACAAATTGTTTAAAGTAGAACATTCGACTGGGGGCATTCAGCTTGTTGGAGCGATGTCGTTCAGGTCGGCTTGATAAGACTGAGCCATTCAGCTAAGGCATTAAACTTGTTGAAAGTATGTCATTGGGCTGAGACATTCAGCCTTTTAATACTGTCATTCTTTAACTTGTTAGGACTTTAGATAGCTAAAACTAGGTATGTCAACCGTTTACTGTTGAAACTACGTAATTGAGCTTGGCTATTTAGCTTTCAGATTTCTGAAACTTGTTCATTCAGCTTTATGACAGCTGGGACTACGGAGGATCATTTTATCGTTCGGTTGTGTGTCGGGCATTGTGCCTAGTATGTTTTATGTTTTCTGTTCTCGGCTAGTTAAGTTACGTTTTGCCTTCCCTGTCCGACTTAATATTACATTTTTCCTTTCAGTGGGTTGGTCCGTTGGCAGGTCTCTTTGTTGGTTGGTCGGTATGGCTGTTGGTCGGTATGGCTGTTGGTCGGTATGGCTGTTGGTCGGTATGGCTGTTGGTCGGTATGGCTGTTGGTCGGAATGGCTGTTGGTCGGTATGGCTGTTGGTCGGTATGGCTGTTGGTCGGTATGGCTGTTGGTCGGTATGGCTGTTGGTCGGTATGGCTGTTGGTCGGTATGGCTGTTGGTCGGTATGGCTGTTGGTCGGTCTATTGGTAGATTCAACTATTTCTGCTCCAAAACCTGCGAACATTTATACCTATGATCTCGAAACGTTACATAGAGGTTTGTCTTCAATATTAGACGATCCTTTTAATTGTAAGGTCAGTAGATCAAAGATCAAGGTCATCCTGACCATAGATATGATTGACAAAACAGAATATGCGGGCCACTAACAGTTCATGACCCCTATTAATTTTGAGGTCACTAAGTCAAAGGGTACGGTCACTGTGACCTTTAATATCAATGGCAATTTAACTTCTACGTTGTACAAACATCTCTTGTTATGATGCATTGTCCGTAATAACATACACATTTGACTACCATAATTATATTTGAGTTATTGAATTTGGTAATATATGAAATATAAAACTACAATGCAACTAACGTATTGTTGTGAATTATCCTGCGTGCGTATACCTGAAGTGATCCAAACGAACATTATCATCTGCATATTGTCCGGTCGTTCAAATAGATAAAAGTAATTGTCGGCGTATTTCCCACGTATTAAACACGTAATGCAAACGTTACAATTAAAGGAATAACTACTATAAATGGATAAAATCTTGCTTTTAAGTCGGCATTTACAAATCCAGACTCAATGTTCCCTTGCGTAACATATGGTTTGATTCATCCCCAGTGACATTTGTACGTAACGACAGCGTGTATAGCTGTTTAGAAAGATTTAAAAGAGATCTTTACTTATAATGGTTTCTGATGACCTTTTCAATCAGATGGTTTTTGAAGGACATGCTAGTACGTGGGACGTTCAAAAATAAACAGGACTGGGGCCCTCACAGCTACAGTTTTCAATATAATACAAATATTATTACATAATATGGAATCGCAATTCAATTGCGAAAATTCTTTATCTAGTTTATCGTGTTACACTATCACGTCCTCTCATAATAGTTCATTTTGAAACCATGGTAACACGCACCCGGCGCAGCCCACCAATTACCATTAATTGCGACTACGTAATGGGGTGTATCTTTAATACTATCATATTATTTGTTCTCAAATTTCGCCGTATCATTACATGTTACATGCTGGACAATATCCGCGAAAATGACGACATTTAGACGTTAGGTAGTGAAATAAACAGAAGTTGAACTCCAAGTGTGACAAATTCGTGACGCAAAAGTGACGTCTCCAGAACGTAAGGAAAAACGGACAAACACAAAGTTCTGTCAACAGCATGATGATTATGTCATCTGAATCATATGGAATCATCGTTACTACATTCGGAAACAGTTCTGCAAGTCGTTTATCAGTTTTAAAATGGCACACATGCTAAAGTGTTTATTGTTCAGCTTTGAAAGACAGGGAAGTAATAGGAAATCAAAATAACGTTTGTGACGTCAGTCACCGAGACTTTTTCAAAATACCAACGTTTCATGGAACGGATTCTCGCCTAGATATGCGATGTAAGATCTGGAAAAATACATGCAATTCTCACCAACACATTACTCGTGTGGCTCAGTGTGGTAGCGGAATGTAATCATCACCCTAATCACTATAAACTTCGTATTTCATAGCCCTATGCGAAGCACTAACGCCGTGTAAAATAGCGCGACGTCATTTTGTGCGCCGGGTCAACGTAAGTGACTTTGTTCAGTCACCTGTAACTCTCGGACCGCGTATTTATTTTAGTTCATATCTTTACAGTATGCAGAAAAAGGATTCCGATTTCTGATGGTTTATAATTTGATTTATTTCGTTTAACCATGCAGGTTATGTGGCAATAGTCCTGTTTATTTTTGAACGGCCTACGTATAAATGCTAGTATTGTGTAATCTATTGCGTAGTTGTGTGAACACTGGTTTTTAAGTGATCCGTCCATTTTTGATGATTACGCAGTATTTTAACAATTTGTCATTCTTTAACCACGTTCAGTTGGCCTTATTTGGTTTTCTGGAATTTATAAAAAATAAGCAAAATTTACTTCATTTACGCAAGAAAGCAACTGACATGTTCACCATTTATGGAGCATTGAACGACTTTTCATGTAACATCATCACGCTTGTCAGCATGCAACGTGTGTTACTTTTTGGCCATAGTCATTGTCACCTTACAACGGTATAACGCTAATATACTTTTGTTTAATCTGTAGCATGCACGCACTCAAACAAGTGTATCCATACAATTTTAGATTTCCTTAAGGTTCAGATTTTGGGTTAAGAAAAGTGAATTAAATTATGTGGTATGCCAAATCGAAAATTAAACTAGTGATTCCACCATAGGCCAAACTTCGCAGCAGATTTTAAGTCATTGCATTTCGAAACACAAACTATATACAAAGTTTTATAAACCTTTTATTATGTCCTTGAAGCATTCCAATGAACTTATATTAAGCGTCTTTATTAGTGCTTATTGTCCTAGTGAGAATTGTATACGTAGATATTACAATACTATGATTTTCAATTATGGTTGTCAACTTCTTATCTAACAAAGATTTACATTTACAATATGCGGACAAGTTCAGTATGTGGATGAAACCCATCTGTCAAATAGGCATATACACTTGGGATTCATTACGGCGATAATTATACAAATACATCAAATCTTACAACACATTTTTAAATATCAATTTATACAGTTATACAGTGGTTTAAAGAAAAAATAACTATCACATAAGTATATCAGCTACATGTACGCATGCATATTATAATTAATTATGCAATCGGAATTAAAACGATTGAGTAATGTTCACATTGCAGCAAAGAAGCCATAAACATCTCAACTGCGATTGTCAGTACTCTCCGTCCTCCTGGAAGGGAGTAAAGAGATGACTTCACGTGGCGTGTATCCTTGTGGGGGAAGCAGTCTCGTATCAGCTATACATTATCAGAGATTGCAGATCGTAAGCAATCTCAGATTTCAGATTAATGTCATGTGTGTTCCTAAATTGGATATTTATATAAGGCATTGTATGAATAGGAATGGCAAATCGACACTAGTCTGTAAACGACATTAAAGATATGCCGCTGTATTCTGGACTCGACATAAAATCCTTGTAATTAATGATTAAAGACACAATAGAGACAGTACCAATTAAACTAATGTCTTCAAAATGGGAGATAAAGTCAACATAATTATGTTTGCATTCGGAAACTAAAACTCTCGAGGCAATGTTCTTATTCGAAAAAGTTGATTTGTCCCAGGTGACTTCATCCGTGTTGAAAACGTGTATCGACGAATTAAAGACATATATGGTAAATATTTTGAAAGATTTGATATATATATATAGAAATAAAGGCTACAGACTCATTCAAGTATTTTAATATTACTGTATATTAATGGCCGGAAATGAGAACCAAGTGCCAGAATTTGGGTTTCTACTGATCGTGTACCAGCTTAGAACTATGAATGTCTGATTTACAGCCATGGTTTAAACCCGCCATTATTACGCACGTATGTGCTGTCTACTTGCAGTCGGTCAGGCTGTTGACCAGTCTCTCTTTTGGTCGATCTGTATGTTTGTTGGTTGGTCGGTATTTATGTTGGTTGACCTGTTAGTAGATCCAACGGTTTTCGCTCCAATACCTAAGAACAATTATATCTATAATCCTAGAACTTTACAAAGAGGTTAGTCAGCAACAGTAGACGATCCCTGTTTATTATATGGGGAAAATGGTCACAGTTCAAGGTCACACCGGGAATAAAAATAATTGGCAAAACACTATGGTCTCCAATTAATAATGCAGGAACGTTTGCGTGTGTATATACGAATAAATGGATACTGGTCTCTATCACTAAATGACTTCTTTTAACGTTGCTTTGATGTCACTAGGTCAAAGGTCAGTGTGACATTTAATATGAATGATAATTTGGCTTCCATGTTTGAAAAACTGCTCTTGCTGTGATGCATTTATAACATTTGCGTCTACTTTGTCTGGAATAACGGACACATTTGACTACCATAAGTGTACTTGGGTACTAGTAATATATAAAACTGCAACTAACGTATTATTGCGAATCATTATCATTAGACTGCGTGCGAATATCCTAGGTCATCCAACTAACATTTTATTAGCATACTGTCTGATCGTTCTAACTGATAATTGTAAGTGTTGGCGAATTAAACACGTTATACAAACGTTACAATTAAAGAAATAACTGCTCAATGATGGATAAAATCTAACTTAAATTTTGTCAATCTACAACGCCATATACAACTCTAGAATCAATGTTCTTTTGAGGAAAAATATGTTTGATTAATCCCCAATGTCATCCATACGTGCTGACAGCATGTGTGTGGCTGTTTATGAATATTTATAAAAGAGCGTCATAATGGTTTATGCAGACCTTTCGAATCAGACAGCTCTTGAAGGTAATGCTAGTATAAATGATAGTACTGTGTATCTGAGTGAACACTTGTTGTTTCTTTAACACTGTCAGTTGGTCTACATTTGGTTTACTGGAATTAATCACAAATCGGTAATTACTTCATTTTTGCATGAAAGCAATTGACATGTTCGCCACATATGGAGCATTTAACGAATTTCCATTTATCACTATCATGCTAGTCAGCATGAAACGGTTGTTACGTATCAGACAAAACCTTGACCAAATTGGCTCTTTATAAACATGCGTTATTTATTCTACCATATACTCAATCACTGAAGGTACTTGTATGTATACAATTTCAATATCCCCCTAGCATTCAGCGAAAGATGATAAAAGTGAATCTGACTATGCGCTATACCAATTTTCAAAATTTAAGTAGAAGTGAACCTGCTATATGCCAAACTTCACAGCAGATTTAAAGTAATTGTATTTGTCTGGCAGTAAACCCCTTAATTTTGAAATACAAATTATATACCAATATATACCATTATAAATCTTTTATTATGACCTTGAAGCGGTTCGATGAACTAACATTGGCTGTCTTGATTAGGGTGTATTGTCCTGAAGAGAATAGTGAACGTAGTTTTATCTGTATATTACAATTCTGTAATTCAATTATAGTTTCAGAATAATATCTGTCTGAGATTTATTTACGTAAGATGCAGACAAACTCAGCCATTTTGAACTAATGAGGGAGACAGGGAGAGGGATAAAATAAGTCGTAATCTTGATCACATTCCCAAAATAATACCTTTAGACTAAATCATTTGTCATTATCAGACGTCCGTGCAATCGTGTACATGTATTTCTTAGTCATTTTGCAGCTTTTCCTGAGGCCTCTACTTGAATATTGCAAAGTTGACCGTTTTCATATTTTCGGATTTGTGACTTTTAAGTTCTGCTGTTTTGTTTGAGTGCTGCCCATATTTTTGTACTTTAATATAACTTACAAGAAATGTTGTTAGATCTGGTTTTAAGCTCTAAACACGTTAATAATGATACTTTATATACTTATAGTTATAGCTCGTTATTCGTCATTTTATTCGGTCAAACTTTCATGCAGAGCTAGTAATTTGTGCACTGTTGTTTTATGTGCATTGTGTCCTCTGTTGCTCCTGTTGTGTGCTGCCTTTCCCTTCCGATTCCTTATTATCGATCTCAAGACACTCTAGATACATCTAATAAATATCTAAATGATGTAACCATGAAGCATGCACTATGATATACCGCAGATATTCGCAGGATTGTCTGCCACATGCTATGCAGTCTGCTACACTAAGGACAGGATATCTCAACCGGAAACACGAACATCTGCAAAATGCATTACAGCTGTCTCAAAAGGGACACAGTGTCTGTCAATTTGCAAGAAATATGTTAAATTAAGGCTATGTCTGCCAGGCAGAAGAGAAGACAGTGAATGGATAATTAACCAGCATAATCAGTTTAACGCAATACCATAGCGTCAGACTTTTCTATGGTGCCTTATCCATGTTAATTTCTCTATTTAACGCCCCAGTAATATACCAATACAGATGTACGCGTCCTAATGTCTCTCTTTAAATACTGAGTATCTATAGAGTTTGTATTCGTTTCAAGGCTTTTCAGGAAAAACACAAACAATAACTTTCAATAGAAGTGTAGTATTGAAGTATCAAAACTATTTATTAACAGCATTTTTGTTCTTGTGTATACATGTAGTTTAATTGATCTATTGTGTTTGGCATCAAAGGAGAAATACATCTTTAAAACGGTTCACGTAATTATAAATACTCCAATATAGCAGTGTTGTTCACATTGCTTGGACATCAATCACATCAAAGAGCATTTGAAACATGAAGATATTCATCAAAATGAATTCAGCGATAACACCTTTGGTTGTTCATTTAGCCATGAATGCCGTAACATGCAAATGTCATATAATTTGCTTTTCAACAATTTGGTCCAATAGTAATGCATGTACGTATATGTGTGGTTTAGGTGTGGTTTAGGTGTGGTATAGATAGCATACAAACATGTTAGAGTCGCTAGATCGGAAACTATTATGTCATGTACACATTTAATGAATTGTGTTCTAAATGGGGGATATTGGACATTAGATGTTAATAAGCTCGGGCTTACCTTTTAAACTGGGCTGGGTACCGCCTAGAAAACAATAACGGGGGATACCACAGTTTTTTGCCCAAATACAACGGTTAAACACCAACTTTATTATACGACTAAGAACTGTGGTATAGTGATGAGAATATAATGGAAACCTCTCAGCCAAGCTTACCTTTAAGAACGACGACAAAGGTTCGTTACATGACGACACAACTTCCTAATGCCACTCATCGACTTGTCCGAAATAGACGAGTTCGTCATTGCCCAATTTGGCAATAAGGAACGTCCTACACGTAATAATACGAGAGGTGCCCCACTTATATTTGAACACCACATGTGGGAAAAGAGGTGTTCATGGTGTGCAGCAGGTAGACCGCGTGACAAACGGAATGAATATTACCAGCAATACAAATCTGCCAAACGTGAATTCAGACGCACTCATAATTTTCATATAAGACAATACCTACAACAACTAGACCTGGAGATAGACAAGACAGCAGAAGTTGATTCTTACCGATTTTGGAAGATGGTTAACAGCCGGAAGAAACACTGTAAGAACAATTCTGGAGCAGGTATTAAGTTTAACGAACGTGTTTATAGAGACTGCCAAGATTTAACTGAACAATGGGGAAACTATTTCAAAAACTTATATACACCATCTCATTGTGCTGAGTTTGACTCAGAATGGCATAATTATGTAACAAACTATGTATCAAACAATATACAATCGTGCGTTCCAGATACGACAGTTACAGTGCTACCCGATACGATCCGGAAAATCATCAAGATTATGCCGAAAGGAAAAGCTTGCGGACATGATCATATATTTTACGAACATCTCGGACTTGGTTGTGACATTTTATCACCTGTATTGGCTAACATTTTTACCCACATGCTACGTTCAGCATACGTGCCGGACGAAATGAAAAGAGGGATAATAATAACACTACATAAGGGAGGTAATAAAAGGAAGGACGACCCGAACAACTACCGTGCAATAAGTTTAACATCGTGTATCTTGAAACTGTACGAGTTAGTGCTACTTGAAAGGTGTAAAGATAAATTACTAGAAAAGATCAATGTGCAGCAAGGCGGTTTCCAGGAACACCTAGGATGTATGATGACATCATTTGCACTCAGGGAGTGTGTGTTTTTCGCGCGTGAAAATAAAAGCAACCTGTACGTGTGTTACCTTGACGGTCGTCAGGCATTTGATCGGGTTTGGCATGAAGGCCTGTTATATACACTCCTGCAAACCAACATTGACAGTACATCGTTTTTAGCTTTTAGGGAGCTCTACAGAGATGCAACCAGTCGGGTGAGACATCGTGGATATTTGTCGAAAATCTTCGATATACGTCAAGGTACGAGACAAGGTAGTAAAAGTTCGCCTATGTTGTACCTGTGTTTCATAAATGGACTGATAGAGGAGCTTGAAGCGAGCAAGCTTGGGTTTTGTTTATTTAACATGAACGCGTGTGCTTTGACTGTTGCGGACGATATGATACTGGTATCATTTTCTAATATTGGACTGTCCGGTATGATGACAATCTGTAACAACTATGCGAACAAATGGAGATACCAATACAATCCTAGTAAATGTGGAATCATCGTATTCAACGAAAACAAGCATAATGTAAATTATAACCGTAAATGGAATCTCGGACCTGAAGAAATCATGGAAGTAAAAAACTACACACATCTAGGAATAAATTGTGACAGTCAATTATCTACGAAGAAATCTATCCAAGACGCCTGTGTCAAACTGCGCGGGACATTTTTAAGTTTGCTCAATAGCGGACTACATCCTCACGGGCTAAACCCTCTAACAATGAGGACAATCTATCAATCAATAGTATTACCGAAAGCCCTATATGGTAGTGAGTTATGGAACAATTATGCAGAGCTTGATTTTGCTCATATAGAAACCGCCCATAGGTTTTGTGTGAAGACAATTCAATCATTGAACATTAGTACCAGTACGGATTTTTCACTGGCATCTATAGACATCGACTCCATCGAAACAATGATTCACTATAAAAAGCTGACCTTTTTCGGTCAACTTTGTAGACTCCCGTGTAGGTACTTAGTGAAACAGATATTCATCAATAGGTTGACGAGTTTTATGAACAATGATAGACAAACACAGGGTTTTATTCCGGATGCATTCACTATGGTTCAGAAGTACAACCTCATCAATGACGTTAACGAATTTCGTTCTAGTGGACAGTTTCCTAACAAACTGGAATGGAAGACGAAGCTGAAGCGTATTATCGTAGAACCTGTAAAACAACAGCGTCTAGCGAACCTGATAGCAAAGCGACAATCGGAACACAGTGCATATCTCCTTCCGAATCCCGGATATCCCTCTGAACTATGGACTATCTCAATTGGTTCCCCACAACACAGGTGGACGTAGTGTGTTATCCTTTCTGTAATCGGAAAACTTTACTCTAGAATGTATAATGAAGTCTGTCCAAAATGTCACGTATACTGTGAAGATATTATCTATCATAGTATGAATTTTTGTCCTAATTCGACATCAGTGAGAACAGAGATATGGAACTATATTATTGAGTCATGTGGGGTCAAGACATATATACGCTGGACACACTTACCTCATGGTGAACAACTTGATTTTGTTTTGAAAATGACTATATGTAACATTAGGTACGGTCATTATCAGTTGGCAAAACATGTCTGTTCTATGTTTAAATCATTGTTCAGGAAAATATAACCACATGTATACACTTCACTTTGCTAAAGGTTAGATTATGTTGTTCTTTTATCTATCAGAGATAATTTAATAGATATACCTAGTTAAGTTATGCAGGGATAAGCAGTTATGATTTGTACCTTTTTGTTCATACAAATCAGTACTACTTCTGTAAACCCATTAAATTACTTGAATATTAAATCTCCGATGTTTTAGCAATGCAAGATACATGTACCATAACCTTACCGATATCAATGGTGTTCATTTCTCGTAAATGTAATCCACGGAATTAGATGCAACCAAGTCTTTCAACAGTATTAATAATGTTAAATCTATATATCACCTATCATTAAATTATAATTCCATCCTAGATCATCTAGCTGTTTCGTTTCGTTGTCTAGGTGATCTTTCAGTGGTGGAATTAGTGAGCGTGTGTGTGCGTGTTTGTGTGTGTGTGTGTGCGAGGGTGTGTGTGTGCGTGTGTGTGTGCGCGTGCGCGTGCGTGTGCGTGCGCGTGTATGACAATGACAGTGTATGTGTGCGTGCTTGTGTGCGTGTGGGCTGTCTTTATGGGGTGTGTGGATGTGTGTGTGCGTTTGTGTGCGTATGTGTACGTACGTACGCGTGTCTATGTGTAATATTAGTGGATGTGTATGAAATGAATTGCGTGTACATATTAAGCATTGTATTGTACTGTATGCCATGTTTTGTTTGATGTATGTATTATGTTATATATGCTCTCCTAAATTGGAGGATGAATAAAATATCTATCTAACTCATCGACTTGTCCGAAATAGACGAGTTCGTCATTGCCCAATTTGGCAATAAGGAACGTCCTACACGTAATAATACGAGAGGTGCCCCACTTATATTTGAACACCCTTGAATATCCGATATTTTTATGTTAACCAAAGATAAATGAAATAACTCTTTTGAACCGCGTAAACGAATCTGTCAGGTAACATGTGCACTCACTGTTTGGTTTGTTTGCAATATGATTCGAGTCGAAATCAGCAATTTTGTAGAGGGTGTGGCGTTTGGCTTTTTGAAGGCCGAATGCTCCTTAAGAAGCACCAAGAAGGTGTTAATAGATCATGGATATACCATTTCTGCGAAGACTTTCAGTAATTGTCGTCCCTAGAAGGGTGCTTTAAGTTATGTTGCTCTAATATGTGAAATGAAACAAAATATTAAAAAATGCCAGAAAGTGACGATTCCTTCAAAAATCGTACCCATTGGTTATATGATAACTAGGATAAATTCAATAACCAAAATTGGGATTGCAATGAAGGTAGGAGTATCCTTCGAAACTATTAATCAAGTAATTTCACAAATGGCAAATGCCAAGGTCAGAAAAACGGTCGGTGTTCACGTCGAGCGATTTTACCAAAATATTCCAAGGGAGACAATCGTCTTGAACCCCCGTACATGCTACAACGGAACGGTAATTTCGATAACTTTGTCCCCTCTGTTGAGATAATGCTTTATCGTTGAGATATTTACGGTAACACGACATATTTCTATTTGAGAAATGCCTACGAGACTATCAAAAAGTTAACATTCGTTAAGCAACGTGAGTTCCCATCCGATTGCATGACTTGTGCTGTCGTTTGTTATAACTAATAAAATAAAACTTATATTTATTCTACAAAGGGAAAAATAAGCCCCTAACGCTTAAAATAGTTTTTGGACAAAATGTTTGCCACATCTCGTTCCTGACGACAATGCCTAGAGCATGGTGTTTTGGTCAAGACTCAGCTTCATACCCCACCACAATCACGCTATTCGATACCTTAAGAACACGAATTCCAATTATATTACACCAGAATAGTGAATGCCAAAGTCTTACAATCCTGTATTCATAAACTTTGAAATCTTAACGATAAAGCAGCATTGATTACACTCGATCAATGTTTACACCATAAATTGGGATATTATGTCTTAAAAAAGCTTAATTCGATACCCCTTCAAAATTGTTGTTTTTGGATTTAACTAAACTGAAAAAATAAAAATCAGTGAGTGCATATGTTAGTCGACACATTTATATACATGGCTGTATAGAGACATTTCGATTATAGCGTGTCAGCATGGAAATATCGGATGTTCAACGGTGTTCAAATATAAGTGGGGCACCTCTCGTATTAGTTAAAATTTAAATTTGACGTTGAACTCAGGAGTATAACATGTTGTGTACGTGCCTTATGACGTCAGGTACAATACAATACAACCGATCGTCAAAGTGTTGCTTTCTATATCATCTTATACATTAAATACAAATTGTAAGGTAATACATAATCTTATTCTTTAAATCCTGGGTTTAAAAAGGTTTGTCTCAACCCACATGAATTTCATTCGTTTACTATATAATATCTCGTTAAAGCTAGTAGTTTAAGTATTGTATTCAGTTTTCTGGTACGTTTATAAAACAAGTATTATAACCATGACATCGGTTTTCAAAAAACTGTTACAGATGTATAATATTACCCGACAATCATGTGCGGTTCTCTTTAACATTTGTTCAGTAAACGCCGTTGTTCGGTTTTACGATTTTATTGTTGACTTTTAGTATTATATAACGTAATGTATATAGCCGTCACATTGTTCAAATGGTTTATACAAGTATCGTTGTTTAAAATGGCTTCCTTATGAGAAAATGACATGCGGCTAAGTTCACATATCCCATCAGTCTAAACGCTCGAAAGCATTTGCATCATAGGTTCGACAAATCTGTATTATTTTCTAGAACGACTTTATTAAATATTCTAACACAGCACATGCGATTCCCCACCATATCATGCATAACGAACTAACTGTTTCAACGGAATGATAAAATATTGCTGTCCAACAAATTTTTACTACACAACTTGGTATTAACATATCTGACACCAAAGTACTACAGTTGTATAGTAACAAAATGACAATTTCGATATTACTGATCATTATCATGCTGTATAACCTCAAGATTAAGTTGCGAAGCAAAATAAAGGATCAAAGTCTTATAGCGGACAATACGCAGGCCGCAAGGCTTGCGGATGTCGTTCCGCTTTACGATAACACGTGTGCACGTGGTTTGGTCAGAGTTTGAATTCACTAATGGATCTAAAAATTTGTGTTAAAATCCCGCGCTGAAGCAAAGATACTAGAAAATGGCTGCTAATAGAATAACAAAAAAAAAAAATGCGATATTCGGCAGCTCATAAATTTTCTTTTATATTTTAATGATGTTTAAAAATATTCCAAAATCTAGCGTAGGCCCCTGTCTAGAAAAGAAAAGATAATAATTATCAGTCTTGCATGGTTGCTATGCAACCAATCTTTTTATATGGGGAGGGCTATTTCCTAAATGTTTGGACACAAAAAAGGCAGCCAGTTTTTTGCCCACTTCGGAAGGAAATTTTAACATTTTCAGTGCATAAACGATGCTACAAACTGTTATGAGACACATGATTACTCTGAGATAACGAATTAAGTCGAGCGGGAATCGTTCATATGCGCGAAATATCAACCAATCTTAAGAAAATCTAATGAAAAAGACACATTCAAGTTTCGGTTATTTCCCATCGCAAAGTTTGCAATACAATTAATTAAAGTCCGTTTCGGGTATTTATGGGGAGGGCTATTTCCTAAATGTTTGGACACAAAAAAGGCAGCCATTTTTTTGCCCACTTCGGAAGGAAATTTTAACATTTTCAGTGCATAAACGATGCTACAAACTGTTATGAGACACATGATTACTCTGAGATAACGAAGTAAGTCGAGCGGGAATCGGTCATATGCGCGAAATATCAACCAATCTTAAGAAAATCTAATGAAAAAGACACAAGTTTCGGTTATTTCCCATCGCAAAGTTTGCAATACAATTAATTAAGTCCGTTTCGGGTATTTACGTATCTAGACCGGACGGTGATAATCCACATCGTAGTTGTAGGTTATTGTAAAGAAAGTAAAACAAATGCATTTTCGTAATTCCTCGCCGAGATGTAATTACAGAATCCCTACAAAATCGTCAAAAAATGATCGCGGGATGAAGGTCGCGAAAACTAATTACATGTTGTTGTTGTCGTTATTGGATACAATAAAACCCGTAATTTTCCGTCTAAATCTCTTTTATGTTGTGACGATTTGCAGGGTTTATTTAACGAAAAAAGGTGATTAAGATTAAAGATGTTTGATATTTAATCGTAATATGATTAATTGAAATGAAAATAGCATTTACTTTTGAACAAAAGTACTATCTGGTATGCTCATGCAACCCATTAAAAAAAGATAAAATATCAAATAAGGCCTAGAAATCAGTTGTTATCTGTGTTTATATCTAATTATTCATTTTTAAATTAGTTACCCCTGAATTAAGTTGACCTAGAATTAAACAAATTGAAAAACGTGTATTATTCGTGTTCATTCGGACTGACAAACGATAGCAGGTTTGTATCGTCTTGTGCAACGAACCGCTTCGATAGGTTGCATAGACGTAGGAAAGCGCTCGGTAGCGCCTTTTGGAAACGGCTTGCTCCAGATTCGTAACTTCGTAACCAAACAATTTTTTGTGAAGTTATGCATCACCAAAAAATCCAGTACTAGATGAGCATGTTACAAATAATGTAGGACAACTGACATAGTCCGCTACATATGCTGTGCATTAGTTCATATTAGCATATATCTACTGATCATCATTCTATACGTGTTATATTTCATTAACATACCATTTGTATGCAGCAACACTTGTCTACGTTAGAGATTCATGCAAATAAATGCATACATCAATCAAAGACTATAAGTGCAAAATTAATGCATTATTTTGTTTTTGGAATGCTGAAACATGTGCATGTAGTTGTATCTCAATAAGCGTTCATCATACTGTACTGAAATTCATTTCCCAGTAAACGTCTGCAACTAAATTAACAAATGTATATTTAGATTTCAGAACTGGGAGGCAATTACATTTGTCAGTAACTACACGTCATCTATCTGATAAAATTGTTTGACGATTTTCAAGACGTAATATCATTTGACAAATAAGTCTAGACTCAATCTAAATATGTCTCATGTCTCCTATTCATCGTCGGCGCAATCGTTAACCATGGGCACGTCCCTCTGGAGCTTTGTAGATACTATGTGTAAGTAAAACATACCATGGATAAGGGTGGACTGTCAATAAAACATTGCTAGGCGAAAATACAAAAATTTACATCTGGATGCACCGAGAAGCTTTCAATTAAAAAGCCAAATTAAAGTATGATTTATCTGTTATATTGTAATGTCCGTGACATTTGACGCAAATACATGGAATTGCCTGTCCGTCATTAGCATCTGCTGTCTTGTATCAAACATACTTTAAGTATTTATCTTACCTTGACCTTCCAGTGTTTACATACTGCCTATCAAGTTTGCAGCCAATAAATGATATCAGGCATCTTGATTGGTTCTAGGAATTAATGTGAAACTTACCCTATGCAAGTTCTCCTTTCATTCTCATTCCGTATTGGTCCGCCATTTTGTAAACATTTTTCGACTCACATTTTCTAACTGAATATTATATCACTTATCAGTCACCTACCGTAATGTTCCATATATGTATGAATCCTGCATGTTATGTACCATTGTTTAAGACTATTTATAAATGTTAGTTTCAATTATTTCATTGTTAATTCGTAAGTTTAATTTATACTGTCATGGCGGCCGGCGTTTATTTTAGCCGGCTACTGTATGGAAATTAGTCTTTCTGCTGCTCTTGCTGCAGCTTCTCATTGGTTAAGCAAGGTTGCTGCACTTTCCGATTGGTCAGCGGCTGATGCTGCGTTGGTTGAATCAATTCACGTGGTTACTTATCAGAGAGGCGTGCCGCCTTTGAAATTGTCGTCATTCCTTCTGTCATTGTTGTCCATGCAGTGTTGTGTTGACCGGGCTTTTCGACTGGTTTCGTCGAAGCGGTGCTGGCGGGTTGTTTGAAACCCTGGCTCTTGTATAGAGCAACTATTATAATATAAAGCGACGTATGCTGTGCTAAGATATTGGTTTAATAATTATATATAGAATCTATGTAGAGTCTATAGTCACATCCAGTTTTCAGGTGATTACTCGAGTCTTTTACTCATTTTACTTTGGCAATTTGTGTATTGGTCAGATCTATATATATGTATATATAGCTGATGAAATAGAATAGATATCCTGACAGTAAAAACTATTTGCGTTGTTGCTATTGTATGAGAGTTTGGTTAACCACCGCCAACGACTGAGTGTATGTACGCAGTTTGCTCGGCTGCTCGAGGTTTATGTGTGTGTGTGCGGCGGGGTGTGTTACAATATCAAACAATTTTGTATGTTTAAATGCTAACACGAACAACAAGTACGGCACAACAACACTTTCTCTTTATTTTCTTATTTAAAGTCAACTAAAATATGATAAGGAAATGAAAGCAGCAATGAATCAGAACAAAAGAAAAGAAAAGGAACAAAGTAAACTTACATATTAAAAATACAAGTAACATTCAAAAGGACATATTTCACATTCTTAAATACGAGGGTTGTTCAAATTAGAATGCAAGTGATGCTGTAACTTTCTTGTATCAATGACGTTTTTAAGAATATTGAGCTGTATATCGAAGAACATTGAATTAGCTTTAATTTGATACCTTACATTTTAAAATCCGTTCAGTTTAGCTGTAACAATAGGTCAATTAACACTGTCTACTCGTGTATACTTAGTACTAATGCTTAAATTATTGGAAAAATGTCACTTTTTTCTGGCCAAATTCGGTCCTATCTAAGAATCGTTGTTTCTTTAATGCGGGAGCAAATGCAATATTTTACATAACATGTTTGGTGAAATGGTGGCATGTTATGTTTTTTTCATCAACTACTTGATAGTTTACGCAATTAAAAAGTGGTGTACTTTTATTTGGAAAGGAACCCCATGAACGCCATCCAAATACCGCAATATACTATTAAAGGGTTGCGAAAATCATATTTGTTTTGGAAACTGGTGGAATGTTTACAATTAGGCAAGTAGCTCAATGTGTTGGCACATCATTAGGAGCTATTCATACAATTATCAAACATATTACAAAAATTAGGACGACAAGTATACTTTGGATACCCCTCTCTGCTTAGAGACGCCAGCACACATGCCCTAGCAAACTGTCCACAAAATAGTTGAAACCAATTTCTAGATAAAAAAAAGTCGACCGTTTGTAAATGTAATGACCATAAACGAGACACGGGTTCATTTTTCACCCATGCGACAGATCCTTAAACAAATATGGGCCAGCAAAGACAGAACAAAAGTATGCATTGCAAAACGCACCACGGGCGCCAGTAGAAATGTACACCTTTTTCTATATAAACCAAGTTTCTACCATTAAATTTGATGTATAAATAGACAATGGGTAAATGCCAAGCTTGAAAAAGGAAAATTCCTTCAGAAATTGTTGAAATACTCCGACAATCGCTCTCAAACCACATGTTTGAAGGATGCCATGCTATTGCAGAGCAATGGGCCTCCACCTGCAGCAGCCATTAACGCGACTTTCTGAGAAGCGTGAAGGTTCTTGAGCTTTCCGACCATCCTGATTTGTCAAGCAATGTCCTTTGTGATCTGTATTTGTTTCAAACGACTCTAAAATTGCAATGTCGGAAGATATATCAGATACGTTAAGATCTCGGTTTGGCACGTGTCCAGTATAGGCACAGTGACCCTATGAATGATAATAAAATCGCATTTTAAAAAATGGAATATCTGAATGAAACTTCGCGAATATACCGGGGATGAATACTGCAATAGGATCAAAGGCTAGTTTCAATAGAATCTATTAAGGAAAAAAATGTATGGGCTTAGTTGCATTCCAATTTGAACAGCCCTCGTACAATTAGGTTTACTAAAAACATCTATTGGAAGTCGACGAAACATAATCCACATACTTTTAATGGTTTAGCATAATTCATACTTTTCTTTTGATATAGTGTATCTACTAGATTATATGTGCTAGTTAGAAACAATACGTATACTTTAGAGGTACCTACCTACCTACCTAATCCTCTTCGCCCCAAGGGGGGCATAGGGCATCCACCACTCTTCGCCATCTAGGCCTGTCTTGTGCTGCTATCTTTGGTTCTTGCCATGACATGGAGATGGTCTAGAGTTCTTTTTCCATCGTTCGTCTTCATCTCTTCCTCCTCCCTTGAGGGTTTCAGTCAAGGGATTGGCGGACAATGTTATTGGGGGACTTCCGGAGGGTATGGCCAATCCACCGCCATTTCCGTTTCATTATTGTCATGGCAATTGGGGACTGGTTGGTTCTTCTCCAGAGTTCACGATTTGCAATTGTCTCTGGCCATCGGATTTCGAGGATCTGGCGTAGGCAGGTGTTTACGAAAACTTGCAACTTTTCATCCAGCATTTTGGTGTGTCTCCATGTCTCAGAGCCATATAGTAGGACGGAGATTACATTGGAGTTGAAAAGCTTTAGTTTTGTTGGTAGACGGATATTCTTGTTCTTCCAAATGGGTCTAAGGATGACGAAGACATGTCTGGCTTTCCCGATTCGTGACTCGATATCTTCTTCTGTTCCCCCTGATGTACTCACAGCACTTCCCAGGTATGTGAAGTTCTTGACGTCTTCGATTGGGCCATCTTGTATGGTAATAGGGCGACTGTTAGCTGCATTTATTCTCAGCGTCTTTGTTTTGCTGGTGTTGATAGTCAGCCCTGTAGATTTAGCAACCTGTTGTAGACGGTCAGTTTTCTGCTGTATATGGTTAATGCTGTGAGACATCAGGCAGATATCGTCAGCGAAGTCTAGGTCTTCCAGTTTCTTCTGAAAGGTCCACTGTAGACCACGTGGCACATTCGTGGTTGTCTTCATCACCCAGTCGATGACAAGAAGGAAGATCATGGGCGACAACAAACATCCTTGCCGGACTCCTGTTGTTACAGCAAATGATGGTGAGAGGTCAGAGTTGTGGATGACTTGGCAGGTCATACCTTCATAGAAGCTGCGTATGATGTTGATGAACTTGTCTGGTATGCCATAAGGTTCATGATCTTCCATATCATGCTCCGCTCGATCATGTCGAACGCCTTGCGGAAATCTATGAAGTTCAAGTAGGCTTGAGACTGCCATTCTATAGACTGTTCAAGTATGATACGAAGTGCTGCTATTTGGTCTGTACATGACCTTCTTGGTCTGAACCCTGCTTGTTTGTCTCTTACTTTTTCATCGATGCTATTCTTCAGGCGTTCTAGTAGAACTCTAGAAAGGATCTTTAAAGGGAGGGATAGTAGTTGTATTCCTCTCCAGTTGTTGCAATCGCCCAGATCTCCCTTCTTGGGAAGCTTCACAATAATCCCCGACTTCCACTCATCAGGAATCTCTTCTTTCTCCCAGATGTCCTGTATGAGCTTGAGCATAATATCAGCTGTGATCTTGCTGTCTGCCTTCAGGGCTTCTGGTGGGATGTTGTCTAGACCAGGAGCTTTTCCAGACTTGATCTTGTTTATGGCTCTAGTGATCTCGTCTGCTGTTATGGGTCCCATGTTGACTTCCAGTTCTTCACCAGCTTCGACTTCAGGAATGTCTTGGACTGGAGGACCATTTAAGATGTCACTAAAGTCTTCCTTCCATCGGTCTAGCCGTTCTTCTGGTTTGGTGAGCGTTCTCCCATCTTTGGCCTTGACTGGTTTACCCGTGTCTGTCTTATGCCCTGTAAGTTTCCTGGTAATATCATATAGGGTCTTGAGATCGTGTTTCTCAGCTGCTTCCTGTGCTTGTATGGCCATGGTATCAACATATGCCCTCTTATCATCTCTGGCCATCTTCTTAACTTCCTTCTGTTTCCTTGTGTAATCTGACTTTGCTTGTGTTTTCTGGGCCCTGGTCTTGGCAGTGTCAAGCTTGTTATTAAGAGTTCGTCTCTCTACTATCTTGGCTATGGTGCCTTCCTTGAGCCAGCTCTTGTAGGTCCTGTTCTTATGTCCCATCTTCTCTTCACAAGTGGATGTTAAAGCAGACTTTACTTGGTTCCACTTGGATTCCACCGTTCCAACATCTAGGTCAGCGAGTGCTTGGAACCGGTTCTTCAATGAGATAGCAAATTCTGATTTCGCATCTGCTGTGGAGAGTTTTTCTGTGTTGAAGCGCCTCTTCCTTTGTGGTCTGGCGTGCTTGTTGTTGGAGATTCGTGCCTTGACTTTGGCTACTATCAACTCATGGTCTGAGCCAGCATCAGCTCCTCTCTGGACTCTCACATCTAGCAGTTGTCCTCTCCATCGACGCGATATTGTGATGTGGTCGATCTTGTTCTCTGTGGTGAGGTCTGGAGGTTTCCATGTGGCCTTGTGTATGTCCTTGTGTTTGAAGAAGGTTCCTCCAATGATGAGGTCGTTTTGGCCACAGAAGTCAGCAAACATCTCTCCGTTTTCGTTGATGGTTCCTTGTCCATCTCTTGCCATTGTAAATTCCCGGCCTGAGTTATCATCACCAACCTTCGCATTCACATCTCCCATAAGTATGGTTATGTCTCTTCTACGTGTTCTATCCATTACTCTCTGCAACTGTTGGTAGAAGTTGTCCTTATCCCCCTTGTCAGCGACGTTTGTTGGGGCATAACATTGGATGACTGTGATCTTTTGAAATCTGGACTGGAAACGGGCTGTGAGGATCCTGTCGCTTATTGGTTCCCATCCTAAAAGGCTTCTAAGAGCGGTTTTGTTCATCATCAGGCCTACTCCATTCCGATGTTGTGCATTGTCACCAGTCTGTCCTGAGTACAGCAGAGTTTCATACTTTTCTTTTGATATAGTGTATCTACTAGATTATATGTGCTAGTTAGAAACAATACGTATACTTTAGAGGTATGTATGTATATAATGTTTATATATGTACTTGAGATCAGAAGAAGATCTTGAAAGGTTTCTTTAAATTACAGGAAACATTCTGTAGAACGGAGACGAATGTGCCCATGGTATAATTGATATACCTATATTCGGTGATGCAGCACAATATAGAACTGTACTGTTGTCTAATTCTATGAAGATATAAAATGTAATAGATATTTCGCTTATGGAAATCATACTGAAAATGCATCTCTTGATAAAATTGTAGAAATATGTTTAATTTTTTTTAATGTTTTACGTCTAAACTACTAGCGCCAGTCCAATAAGAGCAGAGTGTAGAGTGCGTGTACATTGTATCATATAACATAGATTCAATGCTCATTATATTCAATATTATAGGCCACGATTACGTCATTGAAAAAGCAAACTAATTCTTCTAGGAAGGATTGGGAAAAACACCTCTAAACAGCCGTTACATATGTACTGACTAACATTCACAATGCATTGTGAAACACACATTCTTTGTAATACTGATTAACATCGATGATTAACTCGTATGTTTTCACAGACAATGCTGGTGGTTACAAAACTAATTTAATAGACATTGTACGACATGTTCACTACAATGCAGACACCGTGTATTGAATTACAACAAGACTTATTTTTTCTAATATCTTTAACAGGACATTACCAACTCAGTAAATAGTAATATGCAGATTGCATTTACATGTGTCTATCATAGATATAATATTTAGCACAGTTCGAACCCAATTCGAACCCATTTTAACTAATTTCCATAGTAAAGTCTACAAAGAAGATAATGTTCATACGTACGAGGGGTGGTCAATATATAACGAGAAAATGCTTACAGATATGCGATTGCATGTTATTACCTAAAACATTTTATGTGGCATTTGATACTTCTGTACATATATTAGAGGAACACGTACAAAAAGTTGTTCAACTATATTGTAAAATAAATTGTTTTGATAAATTGTCGATCATACTTCATAGACCATATTACATGTATATTAATATCTATACACCTCGAAATACTATTCTTAAACATTCATACATCTTCGCCAACGCGGTACCAAGTTGAAAAGTGAATGATGATATCGTTTCTAAGAATTTTCGTTCACAAAATCCAACACTTTCGTATGGTGTTCTGACGTGGATGTCACTTTACGACCAGTTTGTGTAAGATCACTAACAATTATTGTACCTACATGTAAAGTATTGTAAAGGATTTGATGAACTATCAACTTATTCTTACTTTATATAAAAGTCACAACGGTGTCAAAGAATTATAACTTTAAGCGACTCGCTTCTATGATGGCCTTATTGTTTCTAGCATCCTAGTACAGTATATTCACATTGTATGGAGTTACATACTATTGACCCTGAGGTCTTAAACACATGGTCGTACTAAGTAGCTAATATTATAGAGTACCTGATAATGTCAACTTACGGAATAAATGTTACAGCCGGCGTACTGTATAAGCTCAACACTAAGTGCCTAGACAGTGTCCACATAGGCGTAATGAATAACCTTACAGGAGACATCTGCATAAAATAATCAACATTCAACACGTCTAGGGTTCATTAGCAGACATTCGGTGTGAATCAGCACGTTGGAGATCCACGTAAATAACATAAGCATCTAGTAATTAAATCAGAGACGACGTTGACAAATGCATTCGTCTATATTTGACACGGACTAGGCTGAAACATATTTAAAGATAATAACAAACAGAAGCAGCAGAGCATCAATTACATAAGGAGAAATAATCACAGACATCAAAGAAAACCACACAAATTGCGCAAGCAAAATGAAACACTCAGTATGAATCAATAACTCAAAAGAAACGCAAAACTTCACTGCCTATGCTTTCATTCTTCATTCTCACGATTGTCACTATCATCTTATTTTTGTCAACTTTCTTAGGAATTTGTAATTTCACCCGGACGAATTTCACCCCGAGGGAACATTCTAGAATTACTTATGATGTCAGTCTAAGATGTAAAACAAATGGCATTTTCTATCATTCAGCAATCAAAACGTCTACATTGGGCACCTACTTACCTACTTAAACACTTCGAGTCCTGACAAACACCATTACGAGCATTAATGTCGTCAGTTTCAGAGAGACATTTAACAGGAACAATTATCAAATACTGTATACAATCTAATTGGATACTGTATTTATGCGGGTCAGAAAGTCAGAAAAATTTGATTTTCCGATATTAGCGTTTGGAAATATTAGAAATTGTGTTGTTTCTAAGTAGAGATTTAAGTATGCTAAATTAACCCTAGTGGAAATGTTCGCCAATTTTGTCAATCGCAAATACCCAACCATCATAATACTGTTAACATTCTTATATGGATGTGTGTTTGTGATGATTATTGATATTGACTTAGTGATCACTGGAAATGGATTCAAACATTATAAAATGGGCTACCAAAGATAACATAGCACGTTTCATTCGGTGCGGGTGTGATGCTAATTCCCAGTCAGCACTACGGTACTGGCCCAGTACTGGCCCATTACCGTACACATTACTGGGCCATTGCCGGCAGCCGGTACTGGCCCAGTACCGTAATGATCACTGGTCCGGTACTGGCCCATTGCTGGCAGATGATGGGGAGTTTATGGCTTATTGCTGGCACAGTACTGGCACATTGCTGGTACGGTACTGGCCCATTGCTGGCAGAATTTGGGGAAGTAATGGCTTATTGCTGGCACAGTACTGGCACATTGCTGACAGATGATGGGGATTCAATGGCTCTCACTACTGGCACAGTACTGGCAAATTGCTGGCAGATGCATCTGAGTGTAACGGGGAATCCACGGCCCAATGCTGGCCCAGCAATCTTTTTGCTGTTCTCCGAAAATATATTTAGAATCATATTGTTAAAATCATCAAAGGCTTGGTCTTGTTGCATTAATTATGAGTTAAGTATTAAAATTAATAGCACACTTATTTCCACTACAGTCATATAGTTAGTATTTGAAGCATTTTTGCGGTTTATCATAAAAGTCATTTATGATTAAATTATAGTGAAATTCGAAATGATTATATACAATTTAACTTACATATCGTTGTATATTCAATACATTCTCCCAGAATCTTCATGTGTACATCTCTAAACTGAAGTTTCTCACACACTTAGAGTCAGTGCGCTTTCTATTTGTGTCTGGACATAATTACTTCACGAGATGGGAAGTCAGATAAGTAGAAAAGTTAACTCTCTATACTATAACATCATTATGTTATTACAAATTACCATTTTATTTGTTTGAAATTAATTTACAGATTTACCCAATTGCATTTTCTAGTTATGTGAAATCAATTGAATATACATTGCAAACATGTACAAATACATGGATAATTCAATGTAAACATCCTGTACTGGGCCAGTACCGGCCCAGTACATGATGCCAGCAGCGAGTTAGATATGATCGGCAAATAAATCTACAATGATTAGCAGCATCGGGCCAGTGCTGGCACAGTGCCGGAATGCCGATGCCGGTAGTTTGCCGATAGTACGATCATTTGCCAGTACCGGGCCAGTACCGTAGTGCTGACTGGGTTAATGCACCACTTTTCATTTATTTGTGGATATATGTTCAACATTTCTTTCCCTTACATTATTTACGAGGACACAGTCGAAATGACCATGCATCGACGGGTTAACATTATGTACATAGTAGCTAACATTTGCATGTTCTACAACAGTATGCTTTTTCAATGCGACATCATCTTCCATGACCTATAATCAGTCATCCAATTTTTGTCCCTTCCTTGAATACATTTTGTATTTGCATTTACTTTTTAATATTTTATGCAGATACATTTGTATGCTAATGTTCCAATACAATGAATAGTACTTGTGTGTGGAGCCATTGTCTATGCATATGGTATTTCATGTCTCAACTTTAGTCTGCTGTAAACAGACATTTACTTACAATGTACACGTGAATCATTTCTACGTGTTAAGTTTTATATATGCGTGTACTGATATTCGAATAAAAGCTAAGATGTCAATACATTACTTCTGGCATTTTGCAAACTATGTACTAGGGTACACCATAACCGTAAATTAATGAGTTTTCACTATATCACAGTAGAAAATGTCCTATTGTTCTATAAAAAGAACGCCACAATTATGTGTGGTGATATTCATTAACTTAAAGTATCAATAAGTATTAAATTTTGGCATGTTTGTTTTTTACGTTTGTTAAGCGTAGTGTCGTGTTCTCTGCTTAACTGAAGATTGTGTCGTAATTCAATCTTTGCATTGCATTTATAAATGGTAGTCAAAACCATTTTATCCGTTCGAAAATATTGTATGATGATATTACGTCATTGTACAAACATTATCTGAATCTAGTCTATATGCATTCTTAATATCATTTTGACTCAATGTAGCGATAAACTATATAATTATTATCATAATTAACCATTAGTCCGTGCAGTCTATGAACATTGTACTCTAAAGACCTCGGGCAGTTAGACACACTACTTATTTCAATTATTCTAACATGAAGTAGAGTACACATTGGATAAGTATTGTCTGTCGCATGAAATAACAAAGGATGTATGATATATCATCTTGGTGCACAAAATATCACTAAAATGTATTACAGTTGTCTAACAAGTGACACAACGTCTGTCGTGTACACGATAAATATGTCAGATGATGGGAGCAATGCCTTACAGGAACAGGGAGATATGTCAGTACTTGACCAACCAAACCTTTATTACGTTACATAACTGCTTTAGTTTTCCCACGATGTTTAAGCTTGTTTGACTTTCTATAGGTCAAAGTCGCACATGGAAGAATGTATTTGTAGCTGCTAAGTATCTGTTTTTCTTGTTCAGTTTTGTGTTGATTTTTTGGTGTGCTCTTATGGTATGTTATTGCTCTCAATTGCCTTCAGAATACCTTGTCATAACATTCCGAACACTTAAGTTCTGTAAATTACGTGGGACGTTCAAAAATAAACAAAACCTGCATGGTTAAACTAAATAAATCAAATTATATACCATTAGAAATCGGAATCCTTTTTCTACATAATGGAAAGATATGAACTAAAACAAATACGCAGTCCGGGAGTTACAGGTGACTAAAACAGTCACTAACGTTGACCCGGCGCACAAAATGACGTCGCGCTATTTTACACGGAGTTAGTGCTTCGCATCGAGCTATGAAATACGATGTTTATAGTGATACAGGTGATGAATACATTTAAGTACCACACCGAGCCACACCAGTAATGCGTTGGTGAGAATCGCGAGTATTTTTCCGGATCTTACATCGCATATCTAGGCGAGAATCCGTACCATGAAACGTTGGTGTTCAAAGCTGAACAATTAACACTAACCAATTTGTGCCATTCTAAAACTGATAAACGACAAGCAGAACTGTTTCCTAAATGTTGTTACAATAATTTCATACGACTCAGAGGACAGAATCATCTTGCTGTTGGCAGAATTTTTTTTGTCCGTTTTTTCTTACGTTCTGGTTACGTCATTTTTGCGTCACGAATTTGTCATTCTTGGTGTTCAACTTCTCTTTATAAAAGTACCTAACGTCCAAATGTCCTCATATTTGCGGACTTCGTCCAGCATGAAACATGTAATAATACGACGAAGTTTGAAAACAAACGATATGATAGTATTAAAGATACACACCAGTACGCAGTCGCCATTATTAGTAATTGTTGGGTTGTGCCGGGTGCGTGTTACCATGGTTGCAAAATGGACATTAATGAGAGGACGTGATAGTGTAACTCGATAAATCAGATATCGAATTTTCGCAATTGAATTCCGATTCCATATTATGTAATAATATTTGTATAATATTAAAAACTGTATCCGCGATGGCCCCAGTCCTGTTTATTTTTGAATGTCCCACGTACATGCAATGTTTAGTCTTCCCTATTGTATTATGCTTTGAAGTAATTGTGCATACGTTATCTGTCTCAATCAGTTGAAAAGCCTAATCTTAATCTAGCTTCTATGAATACCATTACAAATATCCTTTCGTTTAATGACACTGCAAAGTTCACCAATTTATAAGGTTTCGCCATATAAGCAAATAATGTTTTTAAACTACATATTCAACGTCACCATGATCTGCCGCAAAAGTTATTTGATTCCTATATCGTATACAACGTTATTAGCAATTGTATGTGCAATCGTTTCTTAATTTGCGAACACTTGTCAAAATGCATTATAGAAAAATGTACAGATATATAATATTAATATCCTCATAACATTGCATATAATATATATTCTATCAGGGAAAAACTCCAGATACAAAGTACGAGCGAACAAGTCATGTGTAGCATTATAACTGCATTATATGCGTTCACATGTACCGAGTTTCACCAAGATATTGAACTTAAAATAACATTTTAGACAAGAGCTTTAAAAGGGTGTAACGAGTTCAGAAATTAGGTAAACTCAAATTGCTTTCACGTTTGACGTTATTGAGATGTTATTTACTTAATTCAAACCCATTGAGCAAACTCAAAATATCGGAAATAAGATATTCAAAGCACATTTATGTCATAGTTATATCAAATGTTTCTTCAAGTTTACGTAACCTTATAGAAGTGAGAATATTCAACTTAATAATGAAAAAAATGATTACAGAAACCAGTGCTTAAAGACAAGACTGGCATCACTCAACTTAAACAGAGCAGAGCATAAAAGGCTCAAAACGAACACAAACAAAACAAAAATTACAAACCACAAGTGCATGTCATACCAACAAGCATAACAATGAAACAAGATCGATTACAATGTATGTGTCTCATTTTTTTCTACTACAATTTGTATGTACCTCAAAACGAATGCATCCCCAGAATCCTAGAGTCAATTACAATTGTATATTGTACTGTTGAATACATACTTCTTGTAGTAGACCAATAGTGATATGTTCCCTAATATATAATTTGCATATCGTCGGTGTATCTAATATTTCATGATTTCTATATCTTCAGATATCCTTTCCGCTACCACGATTTTTTTTTGGGGGGGGCATGAGAAATTCATATGGTCACTATACCCCGTTACTGAGACACTATTTACTTGCAGCACTGATACAATCTCGATACATCCGGATGCTACACACCTGCCCCAAAGTGAAAGTAGTAAAAATTGTCAACATTTCGACTAAAGGTCACCGGAAATGACGATGTGACGGTGACCTTTTTTTTAGCTTGGTAGGCCTACTTTTGGGCCCCTTTAGGGCGCTGATCCTGACTCCTTTGTCTAGCCTTATATTCCTTCTATAGAAAAATAACTTTTTGGCGCTAAATGTTAATGCAATTCCACAGGGAATCGTACCGCAATGGCGGGTTGGACCAGTATTTTCAACTTTGAAAATCTACGTTCAAAGCCCTTTTTAAAGGGGACCAGCGGACCCAAAAACATGTGCACGACCTTGGGCCCGTAATATCCGTTAGTCTAAGATGCCTGTATACCTGTGACAGCAAAATTCCCGAATTTGGGCATTTAGGTCGAAAACTACGGAAGGCCGAAATGGCTATCACGCCAAGTCTGCATTAGTACGCTATGGTAGCGGAAAGGATATCCAACCACGTTATTTTCCTAATGAAATAAAACCCTCTAGAAAAGGGGTTTGAATAAAACATGTACTATGATTGGACGCTTAACACCGACGAAATATCGTATTTAAAATCATTCCATGGCCAGGGCCAGGATTTCTATGACAGCTAGTACCATCAAGCAAAGTTATGTGAACCAGAATTATCACAAATAACCATTTTAACTTGATGAAAATGTATGGGTTCACTTGGTTTGCTCTTAGTAATCTACAGAAAAGTTCGATCTTAGCTAAGATATGTCTATGAAACGGTCCCCTAACGTCTAGTCCTTAATTACCATAATGTTTCAATGTCAATTATTATGTAATGTTTGATATATGCTGGTGGACCAATATGTTCATTATTTATTCACGTCTTTGATAAATGTAATACCTTAGTAGACAGGAAATGATACGATTCGGGAAGCATAGTCTCATCACAGAACTCTATCTTCTTCTTTACGCAATTCTCATGCGAGCAATGGATATCGATCAATACGGTTAATGTTAGTTATTGCTTAAGATTCTTAGAACTCATGGTAATATTGAAATTGGTCTGATCATCTGTATTTTGCGGATGAGAGTTTTCTTAAATCTTTAAAACAGCGCAAAACTCCTCAACTGCAGTAATTAACAAAAAACGACGTATATAGCCGGAATTACACTGTCGTTTAAAGGTGACACCCAGCAGATATTTGGCAGGCGTTCTACATTTATCAGACAAGAACTGAAATACTATTACAAATTTAAATGAAAAACACAGTTGTTATACACGTAATTCATAATATTGCATATCGGTGATATGCTCAAACATCGTATCTAATATTTCATGACTGTTTTCTCTTCCGATATAAAACCGCGTTCATCTTCCTGATAAAATGCGAAAGTACCGGCCTTAAAACCAAATTAGAACTACTAGAAATGCGCTAGAAATAAAACACGTTGTTACTACTATGATTGGACGCCTAATACCGACGCTTATGTCGTATTTAAAATTATTCCACGACTATTGTTGAAATTTTCTGTACAGTTCAAGTACTCATGATAAAAACATGTAAAAAAAGATCACCCAAAAGGTCTGGTTAGCCATGGTATTTCGTAGAATGAACATATTGTATCTTAAACAACATTATTTTATAGACGCCATTGAAAAACGTAAAATTTTGCAGATATTATTTTGCTTAATTTGTAATTTTAGTTAATACAAGATCTAGATTTGTAATTCATTTTAAGTCGATTGTTAAACAAGCTCTTTGAACGTATATTGATCACTCGCAACACATCACAACACGGGTATAAAAGCCAGTTTTCCACGTTTGCTGCGTGTATAGCAAGGTATCGTATGACGTAGCTACGGATCGAACCCGTGCGTCACGCACTCGAAGCACAGCACATTTAAAAAAGTGCGATTATTTATGTCGAAATTAACAAGGTGTTTTCCCCTCATGAAGTTAAACGTGGTTTGATTTGTTGGTTAGAGTGGCCTTATCAAACCCGGGAGGTTGCGGGTGGCGATGTCCCAAATACGTAGTAAAGCTGGCTTGTTTACTATTCAACATAATTATAAAGGTAGTTCTTGAGGTGAAAAACCAGTGTCAGGATAACGATTACAACAGTGTAGTCTCAAAATAACAGAAACGTTGTAAGTGGGAGTTGAAACAATTTTGTTCAAACTGGTTTCATAATCAATAATGTAAAACCTAACACTGGCAATAGAGTAGTGTATCGTTATGGAAAAACCAAATATTAATCCTTGAACTGAAATATCTATAAGCACAATACACATTTGGGCAGTAAACAAGGATAAAAACAGTTGCGTTTACAAGTTACAGTTATTGTAATACCGTCATTCGTCGTGATTCTTCTAGCAGATTTTCAGTAGGAAAGCAGATTTGAAGTGAGATAGATTTTTATAATTTAAATAAATCATAGTGCAATTGGTTGGTTACCTGTTACAATTACAAACTTTAAGCAGTGGTCGTCATACGCGATAGCGACTTTCAAATTACAATTTATGGACGTGATCATTTACGAATCACGACTGAAGTGCATGACAAATCTAGACTGTCATTCACGCATCACATTTTTCATGTATAATCTAAATAGTCAATTGGCGTGCAACATCGTGTAATCAGATCAATTTAACTACATATTGGAATATATAAGGCCCGGTTCTCAAGTTTCATTCGAAAGTGACATGAACACATTCGTTAATTCAGAGTAAATTCCATCTAAGTCGGAGATCATTGGTCAACATGGCAGGAGGAATACCGAATGACCACGCACATATGACTGTCTCAGTCGAACTAAATCACACAAACTCAGAGGCTAAAATGTATTAGCAATATGTACAAAATTGAACCATCCATAAAACAATCTGAAAATTTACCATAATGTTAATAGTGTGTTATTTAACGTCTCCAGGGTGACGAAATCACAATGTCTCTGGCAGACGGTACTCCTATAGATATTGTGGCAGACACTCCCTTAGACAATTCACTAAAAGATATTAGATAATCGGACAGGAAAGGCAGCGCTCAACTTAAACGACCGAGTACAGATCCATAAAAACATCATATACCACAATTACACGGCACAAAAAGACGACTTTATTACAAAAAGACACAGACAAACCCTAAATTGAAGCAAACAGTTGTAACAACAGACATTTTGTACATGATCTGGCACCTTTTCCTAGTAGAATACGCTGTAACAAATATCGTTCTGAACATGTATTCGTCGTATATCCTTTCCGCTACCATAGCGTACTAATGCAGACTCGCCGGGATGGCCATTTCGGCCTTCCGTAGTTTTCGATCTAAATGCCCAAATTCGGGAATTTTGCTGTCATGGGTACACAGGCATCCCAGACTACATGATATTACGGGCCCAGGGTCGTGCACAGGTTTTTGGGCCCGCTAGACCCCTTAAAAGAGGGCTTTGAACGTAGATTTTACAAAACTGAAATTACTGGTCCTACCCGCCATTGCGGTACGATTCCCTGTGGGATTGCATTAACATTTAGCGCCAAAAAGTTTTTATTTTTCTATAGCACGAATATAAGGCTAGACAAAGGGGTCAGGACCAATGCCCTTAAGGGGCCAAAAAGTAGGCCTGTCGAGCTAAAAAAAAAAAAAAAAAGTTTTTCGCGCAAGGGTCACCGTCACATCGTCATTTCCGGTGACCTTTAGTTGAAATGTTCACAATTTTTTCTACTTTCGGTTTGGGGTAGGTGTGTGGCATCCGGATGTATCGAGTTTTTATCAGTGCTGCAAGTCAATGATGTCTCAGGGACGGGGTATAGGGACCATATGAATTTCTCATAACCCCCCAAAAAATCGTGGTAGCGGAAAGGATATAACACAAACAATGTTGAGAAACGGTGTTGAACTCGATTAAACATTGAAACGAACAGTTGTTATAATTGATAATTTGAACATAGTCTGACACCGTGTTCTAGGAGAATGTGATTAGTGCATGAAGTAAACAAATATATGACTGAACATTTGTTCAGAAAGGTCATAAACAGATTAAGCATTAGAAAATCTACAATTCTCGTATGCGCTATTCCATTGTTGTTACATGTAGTTACTTCTTGATAGTTGTATATACCATACGATAATAGATAATCAGACTGGGAAGGCAGCGCTCAAACTAAACAGCCGAGCACAGAAAACATGAACACATGAAAACATCACATACCACAATTACTAGGCACAATGCCCAACACCCAAGAACTAAATGCAAAAATGAACTTCACAGCCGAAAGCCGAAGTCTCAGTTGCCTAAGGGATGTAAAACCTAGTTTCAGTTATAAACTATCTGAATGACCTCGTTTAAGCTATAAAAAGCTATTTGACCCAGTTTCATCTAAACTAAATATATATGCCAGCCATTATGGTGGAAGCATAAAAACGGAATGACATGTTTCAGCAATAACAAATATACACTAAGCAGCTTTGAAAATGCATCAAAACTATTTTGTATATCAATATTTCTAAACGTGCTATTCGCTACCCATGGATTGTAGCTCGATGTTCCGACCATCTAAACTCACAACAGCGTTGCCATGAACAATCAAATTAAAAATGTACGAGGAATTGATGGGTTCGGTCCATTCGACTAATTCAAAAAGCATAAAATAAGACAGTGTACACTCAGCAACATATTGGTTTTAAGCTTTAGCAATGTTTCAGGTTTACAGAAAATAACTACCAATTTTACAGTCAATGGGAAGTACTCCTGAAAGAAATATTAAATCGATAAAAGTCGACTTTTTTAAATCTAAATTGTGCTTCCGATTTATCTTTGTTTTTCGTTATTTCTGTCTCCATGATAAGCAGGGACACTTATACACGAACGTTATCAGAAAATAAGTACACAACTGATAAACGCAGAAGGAAGCGCGACACAAAACTTACTTTTGTTTATGTCATCATTTACGTTTTGTGGTTGTGAAGAGTGTGATTAGATCGTAATGAAATCAATTTGATTGTCTTTCCTATGGAAAGCCGGACTTCACCTTTTGCAAGTTCGCTCTATAATCTATATGAAAGTTCATTTTCGACAGTTTGTAAGTTCGCAAGTTGGTAACTTCGTCACTTGTACAGTTCGCGAGTTCGTAAGTTCAATATTTCCACAATGTGAAAGTTCCGAAGTGACGAACTGTCTATTTAAAATAATACAGTTCGCAAGTTCAATACTATAACAAAAGCCTCAATGTACCAGAGTGCCTAACCCGCCAACCTCCGAACCTGCCTAATCCAAATCCGCAAGCTAGTTTAAAGCGAAATATAAGCGCATTATTCAGACCGCAATTGTCATTTATCCGACTCTCACCAATACACATTTTAAACCTGCTGGTATACAGAAACATTCATACAGATTCTGCACGTTTAACTCGCTAATATTAGGTACACTGTCAACTCGCGACTTACATACATATCTGCAAGTTTAACTCTACAGCGTTAATTCTCTAACGTTACTACTGCTACTGTCCAACTCTACCAACCTATAAGCTTGTACAGTTAAACTTTACCAACCTATAAGCTTGTAGAGTTAAACACTACAGACCTATAAGTTTGTCAAGTTCGTCTAGATGACGAATTGACGAACTATACAACCGAACATGCGAACGGCGACTCTGTTCTATTCAATTCCCATATGAATACCAGTGTGAACTATCTAATTTGCCATTATATAAAAATCTATGATATATTCCCGCTTGAAAAAAGGTGAGAACGTTACGGACGTCGTTGTAAACACGTACTAATCGTTTCCACATGCTTGAATCAGGATTATTGTACGAAAAAGCGAGTTTTCTATGAACTTACGAACTAGACATTTTGGACAATTTGTACAGTTCGTAAAACTATTTTTAGACATTTTGTATAGTTCGCGCATGAACGAACTCGACAAATGCATATTCATTCAAATTTTGTGCAAGTTGGTGATAATCCAATCAAAAACTTTGTACTGTAGCCAATCAGATTGCTCGTAAGATTGCTATACGTCATCAACATCCATAGACGCTTTTCTTGTCTTCACCGTGGTTAACGAAAAACGACTTGATTAACGAAGATCTGTTGAAGTAAGTTCTTATCTTATGCATTCTATATTGTTCATGTAAGATCATCGATTTATATCTTTAGATAATTATAAATGGCTAATTATTAGCCTGCATACTAGCGTCAAGAGTTAGGCCCTATTCATGTCTGATATGATGAAAACGAAAGTAGAATCAAATTACGTTGGTTGATTCTAAATGCTGTGTCTATTGTGAAACAAGCAGTCTGAAACATAGCGATAGTGTTGATTGCGTGTGTGTCGCTACATGCTTAGGCTTATGCACCCGGCCTTTCCACCCCCTGGACTTTCCCCATGTACATGGTAAAACCCCAGCAAATTGCCCCCGACCTATACATCACGGGTATAGTCAGGGCTATATTTCCACGTTAATTTGGCGTGAAACAAAAGCATCGGTATTTAGGTAAAACATGGGGCAGCTAGCTAGTTCCCCGCAGTGGGAGTACATGATTTCAATTGGCTAGTGTATTACATGCAGTTATAACTTTCATTTTTAGGTCAGGCCTCATGTACATATCTTAAGGGTGTACAAACTGGGGAACCTGCCCCCTGGAATTTTGGAATCTTATAATTTTCACATGTATTATGGGCAAGGGGCATAACTGTGTCAAAATTGTTTTAATCGACGAAAGTCAAAATTGACCTACATATTTCATGATGTACCAATTCTCAAAGCAGGCAATTAGAATACTGGTGAGCATGACTGAGATGTAGAGCACTATTACTTCTATTTTTTCCTTCATGTGTGACCTTGACCCCTGACCCTTGTACATGTGTCTTGCACTTGAAATGCTATCTAATCATTTTGAACATTTATGCTAATTTATTTAAAAATCGGTTCCCCACAATTCTAACACGATCTGCGGATTAATCCATTAAACAAAGAGAAGACCTGACCATGTTTTATTACCCCCATAAAACATGGTAACAAATCGGCTGTTACAATTTACGCCCCGTATCACATGACCTATTTATGAATGAATGACCGTAAACTTTATAGTAAATATTTAACGGACCGCGAGTTTCACGAGAATCCAGTGTTACAGTTATGACGCATCTATTTTTAGAAACTCCAATATACTCTCGAAATTAAGATTTATAAAAATTTCTGATAATCAATTAATTTATATTTTTCATTTCATGACATAGATACACTATGCTCGTGTTATTAAAATTGTTTCAATGTTTAAAATGTGTTTTTTCCTTCAGAAAATTACGGAGGTCGTTTGCATTAACGAGGGAGGTAATTGTACCAGCTAATAAGCCACTCAATTTCAGCGTGGAATTAGGTTCAATGTCAAATGGGTGAAAATGGAATGCGCGCAGTTAAATAGTGCGGAATATTATCGTATTTAGAATCGAAATAAAAACTCTGTTCTTGTATTTTGTCAGTGAATAAAACACGGGCACTCGTTCGGATGCGGAAAATTAAATCACTCGTGCTACGCACTCGTGATTTAATTTTTCCGCATCCGAACTCCTGCCCATGTTTTATTCACCGACAAAATACGCGAACAGATTTTTATTTCTTAAATAAAGAACATCTGGTGCCACCAAGCAGTAATTTGCTCATTTGTTTACCTCGATTGGTTAACAAAGTCACATGACCTTTAACCCCTAAGTGTGACCTTGACTGTGAAGCGACCCTTTTAGAACATGCACTCTGCATGCACATCGGCTTGATGTGGTGAACATCTGTGTAAGGTTTCTATAAAATCCATCAAGGGGTTTAGGAGTTACAGAGCTCAATGGAAACAAAGTCATATGACCTTTAACCCTAAGTGTGAACTTGACCTTGAAGCGACCCTTCCAGAACATGCGACGTCGTCTTGATGTGGTGAACATTTTTGTCAGGTTCCTTTAAAATCCTTCAAGGGGCTCAAGAGTTACAAAGACGAAGGGGAATTGATAAGGACAGACAGACGGACGGGCAGACAGAATCTGATGTACATGGAGGTGACAACAAAATACGGTCCTTCGGGCTTATCATAGTAAAAAATGTATTATATCCTGATGTTACTTTTTCAGAAGTTGGTTATCAACAGATCTAGTTCAAGATGTATTTTGGGTGAATGTATGGATTGGTTACCAGTGTGTTATGAGTCCAACAACTGTGAAAGAAACATTTGATAGAAGGCCGAAGTTATACCATGCCTCGAAATATAAATCTTGGGCTCTTGAACAAAGCTCCAGTCCACCGAAACATTACACTTCAGGTAAAGTTAAAGTACGCAATCACCACTTTTTAGCTCACCTTGTATGGGCCCTCAAATTCACCGTTGAGTTTTGATGATCACTCTTTGTCACAAGATGATCATTGTGACTAAGCTTCATTAAGATTAAGGAGGCATAAAAGTTAAGTTTGCCAAGTTCATTAGGCCAAATTATATCGATAATGTGGTTCTAGTAAACCGACTGACCCAAATTTCGTGCCCATACAATAAACAATTCATTGGTATTTTGTAAAGTCGGTGCAGATCGGTGATTTTCCAGTGTATAAAACCATAAAATGTATTTCCTACCATGTTTAAGCATGTTTGAGTTCATGGTAGCAAGTATATATATAGCAGATATGTCAAAAGTTCTTGCTGTTCTTAATACTGTTGAAAAACAAGCTACGACCTTGCCGCAATGCCAGGTTTTCTGAGCATTGTCCACCTAATGAGGCAGCCAAATTGGGTACGTCTCCATGCAAGCTTGCTATACCCAAAGTTTGATGAATAGGGATCAATCTGAACTCAACTAATTGAGTAAAAAACCCTTTTTCTATTTTTAGACCTTGACCCCACTGACCCAAAATACAATTATTGAAAACCCTGGTTAATAAATTATTATGCAATCTTTTAGAAAGTATTAATGCTTGTTTTTTCTTCAACAGAATGTGCATTTTCTTCTTCTGACAAACACTACATGTCTACTACAGTCAACTGATGGATGACAGACCAATTGAGTGTGAATATATGAAGAAAATACCACCTGTGTTTGGAAAATTAAGGAGCACTGCCTACAGAGCACTGCCTACGAGTGCCGAACGCTCGACTTTCTCGTACTTGATAGTACCCTTGCTCATCTGTGAGTGAAAATTCTAAAAGTGACGAGGGCAGATAACTCATACATATAGGTCACAGTTACCAGCCTTGTCAGTATGGACCTTGTGATGATGCGTAACTACGTTTGAGTTTCAAGTGGGTACCATTGATAGTCTATGTACTAAGTCTAAACAAGGACAGATAACTCCATAAATATAGGTCACAGAGTTACCAGCCTTGTCAGTATGGGCTCCCCTTGTGGTGATGAATAACTATGTTGAGTTTCAAGTGGATACCTTTGATAGCCTTTGAGAAAATGACTCTTACAATAAACTTAACCAGTTAATGCAGACGATCCCGTCACGACAATAGCTTTACTTTTTTTCTTCGAAAAGTCAAGCTAAATACTATGAAAAATGTTTGTTTGGAATACGAGACAGTCTATCCTATTGGGCAGTGGTAACGCATTTAGTGTTGGGTCTAGGGGTTTGCTCTGTGATCGTGTCAATCTATAGATAAAGTGGTGTCAGTGTTTTTTTCGTTTTTGAAATGAAGAAACTGGCTTCTCATTCATATAATTATGGGAATGGATACCATCCCGGATTAGACGAGTGTTATGATGACATTGCTAAATAAGTTATAAAACTTGTTTGACTGTGTATCGCAAATAAAAAATAAACCATTGATCAATTTCTTGTATTTTTCACTTTTGTATTAGATGGTAGATTCTGATGATGAATGTAAAGCGCAAGACATATACACAAAAAATATTTGTTTCCAGTATTCTTCCCTGGCCTACAAATTTTCTGCAGTCCTAAATGTTTCAATCCCCAACTATTTCTTTAATTTCTAAGAGTATTTGCTCTTTCTTTATGTGAAAGAAAATTGAACCATATTTACTGAACTACATTTCCTAGCTGCTAGGGTGTGTTACCGGAAACAAACCATTTTTTGTTAGACTTACAGGAGACCACATCAGACAAACATACAAGGCTAAAGAATATGTGTGATTTAGGAAGCCAAATTATACTAGATTTTTCACACAGACATGATTTTATTAACATAGCAAGAACTAACATTTTTGCTAAAGATGATTCTTTCAAATGAATTAGTTACTTGAAATCAGAAATTCTGTGAAACTTCATGAATTGAATGAAACTAAAATCAATGGCAACTAGAATTGCCACATGAAGACAAATATTTTAATCATGTTACTTGAACCACACATGCTCTTTATTTGGCCAAGATACATTGATGATTTATTACGGTTTGCTGCCGTTTCTCAACAATTTGGCAGTTATATACAGTGACCCATTACCTACCACCTAACCAGGTTCTTTGGACTGTACGAGGGATGATCAATAAATTCGAGAACTTTACATCTAACAATTTTGTTTTGACAGCAAAGCATCATTCAGTCTAAGATATCGCCAACCAAATGCACTTATAACATCTTTTTATTTATGCAAGGGGCGTGTGACATTGGTCATCATGTGACGTCATTCCAAGCGCCACCATTAGAGCAGCAAGTACCCGCGCGCTTCACCTTGGTCACAATATAATTAAATAATTAAAAGGCTAGATAATTGACAGATCTACATTTCCTGGTAATTTAATTGTTCTAGAATCAATATTTAAAAGGTTAGAAGGGAAGTTCTCGAATATATTGATCACCCCTCATATTCAACAAGTACATATTTATCCATCCACAAGATACGAGCAACTTCTCCACATGTGGAGGAAAATCAACATCATTGAAGAGAATTACTTGCCACAAGCGGGAATCAAACCTGAATGGCCATGTTACAAATCTTTCACACCAAGCACTAGATCACAGACACGACTACACATTTTATCATGCAACTTCCAAGATAACTGCCTGATAACACATGACCTGAGAACACTATTTCTGTTCTTAATCTAAGGGGACAACTGCTTTATTCTTTAGGGTTTAGTAAAAAAAATACAAGAATTTCATTCATACAGATTATCACCACTTTATTGAGACAGTTTTTGCACATCTGGGTTCCAGGTACCCAACCCTAATTTCTACAAGTAATCAACATTGCAATCAGATCAACACAAAATCTTCATTAAGTGTACACTGATCTTGAACAGCCAAGGTGGCCCTTTGCATTGGATGGCTGCTAAAGACAGGTTAGACTATTCCATTAATAGAGAACAAAGTCTAGACTTTGAAAAGGTTACTGTTCTCAACACTTACAAAGGATAACAAGACTGCGTTCAATAAACGCTTATGCCCCCATGGAAGCCTTGCCCATAAAAAGCTAAGTCAATTAGGGGCCATAGTTCTATAATAATGTTGGATAGTGTTACATGGCTTTGATAATGTAAGGGGCTTATGATGGTAAACAAGTATGCCAAGTTTTAAGGCAACGCCATGATGAACATGATGTTATACGAAACTGTCAATTTGGTTTAACCAAGAATTAGACACTTAAGTCTAAGTCCAAATTAGGTCAAGGTGAAGGTCGAAATGGTGTCAAATGAAACAGGTGTGTGGAGAGTGTTCATATACAACATCCATGCAAGTATGGAAGCTTTGTAGCAAGCCATAATAATGCTACAAGAAACTGTCAATTTGGGTTAACCCGGACGAACTGACGGACGGACAGGTGAATCACTACATGCCTCCCCATCTATCGATAGGGGGGCATAAAAATGCTACATTTGGTATGATGAGTATAGCACAGAGAATTTGACCTGATCCTGACCTTAATGCATGAATATATTACGAGGTACTTGCTTTGAATTTATAAATTTCTGCGAACAAATTGTGCAATATCGGTCCTTTAGATTAAGATTTGTGTTGGTATTACACCTCGCGCGTCTTCGTGATACTTCCACCTTATGAAAACATACAACTGGGGTTATAAATATAGACAATAAATTAGCTGTGAAATTATGCCAATAGCAGGTTGAGTTGTGTCAAATTCTCTGCCTATAGTGTAGATTGAATACTGAATTAACCCTACATGTATATTCAAACAAGTAAGGAACATCTAATATACACATACATAACTTCCATTGGAGAAAATACCATATCATGAAGTTGTGAAACCCATTTGTAGAATAGTTGTTGCATAGGATACATTAATACAATGTTACTTATAACAAGAAATAACACTGAATGTGATGAATACCCCAGATACTGCAAGCATTAGAAGTATGCTGATGTGCAAAACTTAGCATAGGTTTGGTACTGATGAATCCTTCAAAACTTTTAAGTAGAAAAACCAGACATAGTTCTTATAAGTCATACATAGTTTCATTGAAATCCAATCAATGGTTACTGAGAATTAGCGCTGACAAATATACATAGCCCAACAAACCGACCAACCTCAGGCAATACTCAATATTGGAACACATTATGCAGCTTATCAGGAAATAATTTTCAAACAGTCCTGACATTCTACTTAAATTGATATTTACAGACAAAACCCATTGTGGCCTAACTCTTTGTTCATAGCCCATGGACAATATCTCTGCTGCTATTGTTCACATTTATAACAGTATTAAACCATGTAATGCACAAATGTACAATACATTTCAAACCAACAGTCGTTTACACTTTATGACTCTAGATAAAAATATTTTAGAGAGCCATAACTCCACTGTTAGCAATAGAATCTGCACATTCAACATCCTTTATTTTGTTATTACATTGTAGAATTGTTTTTCAAAACTTCAGCTCCAAACACACTTCTCACAGCAGACTTCAAATATGAACATATGCATAGAAGACATACATTAATCACAGTGTATAAACGAGTCAACTTCCGGTTATCGCAATAAGGAGTACACGTTGAATTGAAGTCTTGCAATAAGTTGTACAGTGAAAGGAAATCACAGATGTTTCAATCACAATAAGTCCTACAGGTTGAATTGTATAGTATCCCAAAAAGTTGTACTGTGATTTGGTTTATAGACGGAGTAAATGCCTGTATTTGCATATAATCTTTTGCACCTGAAACAAAAAATATGCAATTATAACAAATGTCCAACAATGCTTGGTACAAAGCATTCATGTGAAGTTTCATTGAAATCGAGCTAGTGGTTAAGAAAAAAAGACGCAGACAAACTTTGTGACAGTAAAAATCAATATGTCTCCCCAGGAGACAAAATTAATGAGATCAAAAACATATATCATAACATACATGCAAATAAATAAAGATTGAATATTTAACACAGAAATTATCAATACATTTATTAGTATCTGCCTGTTATGTATGTAGTCCATAGTGTACTAAATGAATGGGTTAAGGGCTTAGGTTCAAATCCAAAATCATTTCTCAGGACATAGTGTCAGTTGTTTCTTGAGGATAATTTAAGTACTGTGTCATAATAAATAAGCGCAAGCAGTGTCAATAATACTCTTTTATGAAAATGCATGAAGCCAAAAAGCTTAAAGTTGTCAGATAACTGTCTTTGTCACAACATGTTCTTAGTTAACACTGATTATAAAACAGAATAGATACCTGGTTTAGAGCACACACTTGAGATGGTTGTTGAAGCTTTCTTGTCTGATGTAGTTTCCTAATTACAATGTATTCACACCAAATGATGTTTAATCCATGTGGCGTCTTAATGGTTCTACCAGATAAGCTGTAAATTATGAAGATATTTTAAACAATAATTTCAATTACTTAATTTACATTAAGCATAGTAACTTTGAAAGTACTGTTGCTATCTACAACACCACTTCTTGTGAATGTTAAACATGTTAAAAGTCACACTATCACTTTTTATGTTTTGTTTTGTCTCAAATATTGTAAGAATGGAAGATTCTTCTTATCACATAACCTTTCACATAGAGAAGGCTCATTACATGTGTCTTTCAAAATGATAATGTTGTGATACTAGGTATGTTTCAACCAAAATTTAGCGGTACAATGAGCTAAAAGTCTTGACGAAGTTGGAATTGGCTAACCTTCTGAGAGCAATTTCCGGCACATCTTTATGGCACAGCTAGGCTGCAGCAGGTTATGTGATAAATCAACTATGATACGAAAAGCTTATTCCACAGATTATATTTATTATTATAAACACACAATTTAAATTGTTACTGTAATATTTGTTGACCCAAAAAGTAAATTTAGAAGGGTTTTTTACCCCCAAAATACAACATATAATTCCTGACAATATGAACAACTAGGTAGGTACTTCATGTGAAGTTGCATTGAAATACAACCAATGGTTAAGGAGAAATAGTGTGGACACAATTTGTGACACCCATCCAGAGAGACAAAATCAATTTGCCTGTCCCCCAGACACAATAATATTATACCGATATGTGGGAGACATACTTATTTGAAAAACAAATATGATTACTTACTGATAAAATATTTAATATGTGGAATACCACTGTCATTGTACATCTAAAGTCTGTTTGACTATCTGTAGCTCTTAGTGTATATGAAGTAGGCCTCAACTAAAATTTACTGTCTCCTTTCTATGACATAATGAATATGATATCATTGTCATAGAACCCTGTTGGTTACTGACATGATTCATAATTGATGCCAACAAAGCCTGAAAGTGAAATGCTATGTATTAATTAGTATACATGTACAAACAATATACATGAGAATAGACACATAGAAATAAATGTAATCTCTAACTGTATTATATGAGGCACACAATCATGTTCTGAGTAAATTTATGTTTTGATACTTAGTACTGTGTACTACTATGCATGCAGTTATCATTATTTGACTATCCACTGAATCTGGATCAGTCATGCACAGTTTCATTGAAATCCAACCCAACAAAATCAGTGTCAAAAACAAAGGGCCATAACTCCCTTAAAATTGATATGACTTGGTGCTGATCAGTTACTGAATGTTTTGTTAAAATCCAAATAATGATGAAAAGAAATAGTGAGGACAACATTTGTTAGGATAAAAAAACAAAGGGCAATAACTCCCTTAAAGAAATAATCAGACCAAGTGTGCCGACGATGTTCACAACTCGGCTTGGTACTGATCAGTCATGCAAAGTTTGTTGAAATCCAACAATTGGTTACTAAGAAATAGCCTGAACAAAATTTGCTGGACCAAACAACTGACCGACCTCAAGCTTGACTCCAATGTTGCCCCTGATATACTTTGTATCAGGGAGTATGGTGACAAACTCTATTCAATGACTGCATGGGACCAAGCCAATGTGAAAGGGTAAATTATCCATTTCAATACTGTCAGATGTCCCAATGCCAAACAACAAATGGAAAGCTCATGTAAGGTTAACAATAAAATGAAAGAAATGCAAAAACATTGCATATATACAAATATAAAGTATACATGTATTAAGTATGAAAGTGCATATGAACTTACAATCCAGATTATTGGCACCATGTCACACATCATGATTGCAGAACTTACATTCAGACATCCGCATTTAGATAAAATGGCCTGAAAATTGATAAAAAAATAACTAGACTAACCTACATGTAGTAGGGGTAAAATAAAATATGCTAATTAATCAAAATACAGATTTTGTTGAGATGATCATAGTGACCAAGTTTCATATAGATTATATCACGTATTTAACAAGACATTGTAAAATTTATTTTATAAGACACCATTTAACAAAAATATGTTTCAATACCCTGTGACTTGACCAACTACAACTGTCTCCATTCGTCAGACTAAAATACCCCCACGTGGCAAAAATCATTGCAGCTTATTCTTATTTTATGCACATCTACATGTTGAGGTTGTGCATCAGTTAAAGTTTGAAGGAAATGCTGCAAAAACAGTAGGAGAAGTTGCGTCCACAAGCATGTGTCTACGGACAGACAAGCTGAACCCAGTATACCCCCTTACAACTCATTGACATTGTGCGGCGGGGGGGGGGGTATAAAACACAATGGTAGGACACTTCTTACATGGATAAGAACCAAGTAGACCAAAAGCAAAATTGAGTAAAATTTGTACCTTAGACTTAGTCTCCACTTTCACAAGTTCACAACATGTCAGCTAACTGTTCTCTGAACCAATCCTCTTCTCCAGTGCACTGGACCCCAAACATAAATCTGTGTATTACTGAAATTATGAAATACAATTATTAATATTTTTTGTTAGGAAAACTATATTAATCAAATCAATTAAACTTAAAATGTGGAGACAATACTATATAGCTAATGTCAATGTAGTTTGTTTGCGACAAAGACCTAAATATATACAGATTGGACACTTAATTGAAAACAGAGAGAAAAGGCAAAATAGCATGCAGCAGATTATGATATTTTGCATGATCACTTTTGTTTGTCAACCTTTTTTAATGACCAATATCACATTTTGAAGAGCTAAGCTTTTTCTACTGCATGATGTAACTTATTTTTTCTATCTCTGAGAGGCTTCAAAAAAATACTGTTTGACTGAGGCAGATCAGGTATTTTCTGATAAGATTGGAATTTCCATTAAATTGGGAGTAGGTCTGGCTCTTTGATGTATATTATTTTATTCTTTGACTGATTTCAATAAATAAGGTTTCATTTTAAAGCAGAATAATAAATATATTCCATTAATTTAGTAGTTTTTTCCTATGTATATTAAAACAGGAGTTATAAGGTTTTAAGAACAAACGAGATTTCGCGAGATTTCAGAAAACTGCCGCAAGATATTTTGAGATCCAGTAGATTTTTCCAATATTTGTATATTTAGGTCTTTGTTTGCTGTCAACTGAGGTAGTCAAAAGTGCTATAGTGTGTCCGGGGTAATGTGATATTTACAAACGTGTATCAGTTTGGTCAACTGTCACAAAATTGGTTTTACAAATTACTAAAGAAAACTGATATGGTCAGTGTTGTACTAAAAATCACTGCTAAATCTGGTGTATAGCACTGATACATGCGAGACTACCTCTGTGTTTCCAACCACTTTAATTGTCACTAGTTGGGTGGGAAACACTGAAAAGCGTTTCAGAAATGACCAAGTGCCCTGGCTGCGATTCGAACCAGGAACCTCTTGATCAGTAGCCAAGAGTGTTATCCACTTGACCACCCTGCCATGTTATCATACGGGACTGGACCATCAGCAGACATTTGGAGACAGCAGCCTGTCTAGTTTACTTTTAGACCCTACATACCAGAGAGATACAGCGGTACACCTGTGGATAGGACTAGTAGTCTAGATCGCATGATTGGCAAGTGTCTGCAGTTACTGGGACACCAACAACCTTTCCAACACATTAACCTACATCTAAATGCATTGCAGCATTCAATTGAAACCAAGCCCCAGCTATCTTCTTCTTCTTCCGTGTACTGAGCTGGGCACTTAATAGGCGTAATTAGCTCAACTTTATATGCATGGTGATGGTGTACAGAGTCAAAAATTTGAAATAGTCCAAAACTGATTTAAAACTATATACATGTACACAGCACTGATGTCTACTCATGTAGTCGGGTCTTGAAGGCGTCTAACCTTGGCGCCGAGAACGTCGAAGCTGGGAGGAGTTTCCATTCTGGCACAGTCCTCACAAAGAATGTGCTGGCGAGGGTCTGGTCATGGACCCTTTTCTAGTAAAGGCGGTGTTGGCCACGTGTCTTGGCATCACTCTTGTGAAAGTATGTGTCTGCCGTGATGTCTACAAGCCCATTCTGTATTTTGTACACCATGCACAGCCTGCTTTGTCTACGGCGACTCTCAAGGGACTCCCATTTCAGGTCTTTTAGCATCCTGGGGTCGTTGTTGAGTAGTCGTTGTGGACAAATTGGGCTGCTCGGCGTTGTACTTGTTCAAGCCTCTTGATGTGGCTCGCTTGGGTAGGATCCCATACTTTGGCCGCATTCTCAATGATTGGACGAACCATGGCTTTGTAGGAGGCTTCCTTGACTGCTGGTGTGCACTCCTATGGGGCGGGGGAAGCCCGAAGGGCGAGGACTTGTACTTTAACCTTTTCAAACCATTGAAAATATGTTTGCCTCGTAATATATATTTATATACGTAATTTACTTATTACTTTATTTACTTACTATGTTGACTAAGGTGCGTGCATGGTGCACACAACTGTAATATCTCTTCCACGGAAATACGGGTACCACGGAAATATGAGACGAATACAATGGCAGAAAATAATCAATGAAAGAACATATTAGCAGTTTACAATACCTTCTGTCACTACATATAAGTACTGTTTGGCTGTGCTTCCTTGTCTTATAACGAAGAAAAAGATATATAATAGATATCACCGAGTAATTTAATGATTTAATATATTTTGCATCAAGCGTGTTGAACGTTGAACAACATGGAGTATATTGCCAAAGGGTTCCGCATGAGAAGGGGGCGTGGTTTCATACCTAACCACAGCTAGTACGGCTTGTTTGATTGGATTATCACGAACTAGCAAAATGAATAATTCATTTTTAATTGTCATGTTCGTCGAACTAGCAAAAATGAATATTTGTCATGTTCGTCAAAAATGCTTTTTCGTACAATATTCTTGATATATAAATGGGGTAACTAGCAGTACGTACTAAGAACGATGTCACTAATGTTGTGATTCTGTTTTAAAACGGATACATTTCACAGATTGCTCAAATTTGCGAAATCTGACAGTTCACTCTATCTTCATATGAGAATGGAATAGAACAGAATCATATACATAAAGACTGAACTGACGAACCTACGAACCTGCAGATTTGTATGGTTCGCTAGTTCATTTTTAAACTTGCTTTTTGTACAATAATCTTGTGATATAAATGGGGAAACAACCAGCGTGTATTAAGAACGATGTCCGTAACGCTGTAATTCTGTTTTTAAACGGATAAATGTCAGTATGCAACAATTTAAACGATTTGTGAGAATCATATATAACGTTACACACACAGTGTGAACTGACGAACGTGCGAAATGTGCAGTTCGACAGTTCGGAACTTAGACGCTAGTTAGGAAATGCTACGAATTAGTCAGTTCGCAAGTTGGATATACTTCTGCTAATAAATCATGTAGATCTGCACATATATATCCCCGATGTAAAGTTTATGACTGTAGTAGCGAACTTGCACATTTTGAATAAGCAGGTTCGGAAGTTCGGAACACGGGCAATGTGGACGCATTCAATTGTTGAAGTTACGCACTTACGAAATTGCGAACTAACCAAGCTCCAAACTGTCCAATTGACGATGTTACGAACTTGCAAAATTACAAACTACCGAACTATACAAGTGACGAAGTTACCAACTTGCGAACATGCCAAAATGCGAACTTACGAACTTGCGAACTTACGAACTGACAAAAAATGAACATTCATATAGATTAAAGAGCGAACTTGCAAAAGGTGAACTCCGGCTTTCCATACTTTCCACATATCTTAGCTACATACATTGAAAGTTTCAGAAAATTAAACACGCATTGGCCGAGCTTTGGGTAAATACATACATGCAATCATATACGCTATATGACATATTTATTAGCATTTTATCGCATGGCATTAGAATAGAGTAATGATAACAAGTGCAGAATTTTTCCCTCAAAAACAGATAACTTAACATTCGTACATCACACTATTATTCCTTAAACAGCCAACAAGCCAGTCTACAGGTGCAGTATACTTATGGCGTTCAACCTTAACATGCACTACCGATAAAACATTCCCAAACACGTCGTACACTATTTTCTTGAGACATTTTCAAGTTACGCACGATAATATAACACGACGTATGCACTTGGATATACCGTTGATAAAGGATTGTCTGCGACACTAATTACAAGATATCTAATGCGGAAACACGAAAATCGGTAACTACATTGCAGTTGTCTCAAAGGGACACAGTGTCTGTCATTAAATATGTTAAATTAAGACAATATCTGCCAGGCAGCAGAGAAGACAGTGTATATATAATTAACCAGCTTAATCAGTTTAACTTAACACCGTAGCGTCAGACTTTCCCATGGTACGATAGCCAAGGTAATATCTCTATTTTACGACCCGGAAATGTACCGTAAAGATGTACGCGTCCTCTTCAGAAATGTCTTATACGTAGAGTTGTAATTCGCTTTATGGGTTTTAAGCTTAACGCACACAACAACTTTCAACAGGAGGTGTGAAGCATTATTATTATTATTCTACCATCAAAGTAACCTATTGAGAGTTATTTTGTTTAATATGTAAATACATGCAGTTTAATTGATCTATTGTGTTTGGCATCAATGGAGAAATACATCTTTATTACGGTCCATGTAATTATAAACACTTCAGTATAGCAGCAGTGTTCTTCACATCGACCTGGCACTGTTAATCTGTATAAATAACACCAAGGAACATTTGAAACATTAAGATATACATTACCGGCGATTGTCGCTCAAAATGATGCAATAAAAGCCTTGGTTGCAAATTTAGCAAAGAATGTCATAACAAACAAAAGACGCATGTGTTGCTTATTAACAATATAGTCAAATGGCAATGAATACATGTACGTTTATGTGTGGTTCGGGTAACATTAAAGACATTTTTGGGGCCTAGATTGGAAAATAGGATTATTGTGTTTTAAATTTGGATATTGGACATTACGGTTCTAGAATGTTCATACATTATAGCTTAACTTTTAAACATCATTACCATATTACAGGCTGGCGAATACGAATTCAATTTAGTGGATATAATACATGTTCGACAAATTAACAAAAATAGAGTGTTTTACAACAAGAAGCGTTTGTTTTAATTTCACTTGATCCAACAGAATGTTTGTTTCCAACAAATATTTACTACACTCTTTGGTATTTACATATATGTTTCCAATGTGATGTTGTTGTATTTTAATAAAAGTGCCAATTTCCGGAGTTCGATATTACTGGTCATTACCATGTCATATAACTATTAAGATGCGAACCAAAATAGAGGACCAACGTCTAACATCATATATCTGTGTCTATCGATTACCATTTATTACGTCTTATGTTTCATTATTATACCATCTGTATGCAGCTGCACATGTCTACGTTAGAGATCTATCAACATAAATAAGACGATAAAGGTATATCACAAAAAGTGTTTTACCATCTCTGTTATAACTCAAAACTGTGCTGAAATTCTTTTCCCGGGAAATGTCTGGCACTGAATTGACAAATGTTTATTTTGATTACTTCCAGAACTAGTTGTCAAGCACATTTCAAAAGGTTTTGGTCTATAACTACACGTCATTTATCTAATAAATTTGTATGACGATTTTCAAAACCTATGGTACCAATGTTGTGTGCCATCAGTTGATAGGTATGTCTAGACTCCATATCTCAATGCAGCAACAAAACACATCACAAATAGGCAGGTACTTTCTAAAATAATCTTATTGTTTACAATATAGGTGGATTTTCCTAATTATCATAAGCGCAATCGTTAACCATGCATGTCCCTCCAGAGGCCGGTAGATACATACACTACGTGTGAATGTCAATATTGAAGTAGAACATACCGTGAATAAGGATGGACCTTGCTATGCGAAATACTAAAATGTACAAGATACATCATGTGGTTGCACGGAAAACTTTTGAATGATAACGCTAAATTAGATTATAGTAATGGTTTAAGTTTTCACGTAAAATCAGAAAATGTAATTTCTGTTATACCAAACTATTTTCACGAATACATGCTAACTCGAACAACAATTGCAACGCATGAAAGTATGTTCTTGTTTCAATGCAACTAAAATATGATATGTCAATGCAAGCAGCAATGAACAGAAACAACATAGCACGAAATGCACAAACAGAAAACGCGAAAAAGTAAACACACAAATTACAAGTACAAGTTACAAAGACAATTACAAAATAATTTAGCAGAATCACGTTGATATGTTCTTCAGAAATCCATATTCGCAATTGCATATACGGAAAACATCTATGGAAAGTCGTAAAACATAAACCCCATAATTCCTATGGCTAAAAATATATTTTGCTTTTAATATAGTGCCTCTACTAGATTATGTTTGCTAGTTACACACAATACATTAGAGGTATGTATGATGTATATAATATCATATCTGTATTTGAGATCAGACGAAAATATACTGAAAGGTTTCTTCCAATTACAGAAAACACTATGTAGAACGGAGATAAATACGCCAATAGTATAATTGAAATACCTATATTCGGTGATGCAGCAAAATATATAACTGTACTCTTGTCTAATTATATGAAGATACAAAATGTAATGGACATTTTTGTTTCTGGTAAACAAACTGAATGCTTTTCTTGATAAAATTGCAGAAATATGTTTAAAATCTTTGAATACTTTACTTCTAAACTATTAGCGCCTTTCCAATTTGAGCAGAGTGTAGAGTGCGATTACATTCTATTATATACAATGGGTTTAATGCTCATTATATTCAGTGTCATAGGCCTCGGTCACGTCATTGAGAAAAGCAAAATATTTATTCAAGGAATGATTGGGGAAAACACCATTAATCGGCTGTTACATTTAACATTGACAATGCATTATTTGTTTTGTTACACTAACATTCTTGGTAATACGGAACATCGATGACTAACTCGTATTTTTTCACAGACAATGCTGGTGATTACAAAACTAACTGAATATACATTAAATCACGTGCGGCATTTTAACTTCAAACTAACACCGTGTATTGAATAACAACAAGTCACTTTCCAACATCTTTAAGAGCATATTACAATCTCAGAAAATAGTGCTTTTACGTGTGTGACTCATTCATATAATTCCTGACAAAATTCGAACCCATTTTGACTAATTACCATATTAAAGTATACAATGAAGTTATTATTCATACGTACGAGGTATGGTCAATATATGACGAGAAAATGCGTATAACTATGCTATTGCATTTCATTACCTAAAAACATAGTATGCGGCGGTTAAAACATATATTAGACAAAGTACGAAAAAATGTTCAAATACATTTATATACAGAAAATAAATTGGTTAGAACACCTTTGCCGAACTATGAAACTGGTAGACGGGGCAATGTAATTGTAACGGTTGTTGGATGCATAAAGGGAGGTAATTGGATAATTATGCACAACCTTGTATGTTGTCATTAGAGTAGAATGTCATATATAAAGCCAACAAATCACCCTAAGTGGTGAGCTAGCTTTTCACTGGTGGGATTTGTTGGTATCTGTCCGTCCGGCACGTTACAAATGGTGGCAGCGGTGGGATGAAGTCAACTGCCAGACCGGAGTTGCCTTACCCACGTATTTCCGAGGCCAAATCTCGGGACAAGATTTCTCGGAAGGGGAAGTAATGTAACGGTTGGTGGGAGGTAATTGGATAATTATGCACAAAGTAAACCTTGTATTTTGTCATTAGAGTAGAATGTCATAATATATAAGGCCAACAAATCACCCTATGTGGTGAGCTAGCTTTTCACTGATGGGATTTGTTGGTGTCTGTCCGACCGGCACGTTACATAATTATTGTCATTTTTAGCATAAATCTTAAATAACGATTATCAAGTTGACGATCACACTCCATAGATCCTAGTCTATTAATATTTATAAACATTTCGAAATACTCCCCTTAAACATTCATACATCTCCGTCAACTTGGTATCAAATTGAAATGTGAATGACGATATTGTTTCTAATGGTATTCTGGCGACACGGACGTCACATTAAGCCCATTTCGTATTAGATCACTAACAATTAGTGTTCCTAAATGTAAAATGTTTGGAAGGAGTAGAAGAACTATAAAGTCATTTTACATTTGTATAAAAGCCACAACGGTGTCAACAGATTATAACTTTTAGCAACTCTCTTCTATGTCTAACACCCTAGTATATAAACAAGTGCAGTTAAATATTATTGACATCAGGTCTGAAACGCATGGTCGTACTACCCCAATACTTCATGTAAGTAGCTAATATTATTGAGTACCTGGTAATGCCAATTTACGGAGTTGAATGTTACAGTCTGCGTACTATATAACCCAAACACTAAGTGCCGAACCTAACCAGAGAACTTCAAGTCAAATGCAATCATATAACCATCCATCTACAACGAATATGACACAAATTGCTTTCACGTCTGTCTGCCATTCAGGTGTTATTAACTTTAGTTCAAACACAAGGTATTTAAAGCACGACTATGTATAGTTGTGCTTAATGTCATGATTATACGACATTCTTCCCAATATTTGTTATACATTTGATGAAAATATTAAATTAACAGAGCTCATTAATTATTTTATTTTTTGTACTAAAACAATGTCTCACTTGTCATTTAAGACTATTGAACATTGCACCAGTAGCCAAATTTAATGTGATGTTTTTACCGAAGATTCCATATGGTTTGGATGCCTATGAACTCGTTCCTCAAGTATATGTTACCTTATAGAGTCGAGAACATTCAACTTAATAATGAAAACATTGATAACAGAAACCAGTGTTAAACACAATAAAGCAGATAAAACCAAATCAGACAGGAAATTCACAAACAATAAGTGCATGTCCTACCAACAAACATAAAAAAGAAACAAGATCGATTATGTGTCTCATACAGCACTAAGTTAATTTTCTACTACAATGTATATATACCTCTATGCGAACGCATCCCAGAGTCCTGCGCCCGTTCCATAGACATATCTTACCTAAGATTCAACCTTTTATATGATGGTTTGAGAAAAGTAAGACAGCTAGTACCATCAAGCAAAGTTATGTGAACCAGAATTATCACAAATAACCATTTTAACTTGATGAAAATATATGGATTTACTTAGTTTGCTCTAAAAAAAACTATGGAATAGTTCTATCATAGCTAAGATATGTCCATAAACGGGTCCCTTATCAGTCGTTAATTACCGTAACATTTCCATGTCAATTATTATGTACTGTTTGATATATACTAGTGGGCAAATAGTGATATGTTCATTTATTCATTTCTTTGATAAATGTAATTCCTATGTAGACAGGAAATGATATGATTCGGGAAGCATAATCTCATCACAGAACTCCATCTTCTACTTTACGCAATTCTCTTGCGAGCAATGAATATCGATAAAGACGGTTAATGTAGGTCATTCCTAAAGATTCTTAGAAATGATGAAGATATTGAAATTGGTCCGCTCATTTGTACTTTGTGAATAAGAGTTTTCTTAAATCCTTAAAACAGCGCTAAACTCATCAACTTCATTAATTAATAAAAAACGACGGATATAGTCAGAACTACACCACAATGAAAACCACAGTTATAGTAATATAAAATTTGTATATCGTCGGTGATATGTGCAAACATCGTATTTGATATTTCATGATTTGTTCTCTTCAGATATCAAACTGCGTTTATCTTCCTGATAAAATATGAAAATATCGAACTAAAAAGCAAATCAAAACCGCTAGAAAAGCGTTTGGAATAAAACGTGTACTATGATTGGACGCTCAATACCGACGCAAATATCTATTTAAAATTAATTCCACGACTAGGGTAAGGCTTTCTATAAAACGTTGTAATTTTATGTACAATTAAAGTGTTGGGTGTTATTTAATGTTTTGTGTCCTTTCACTTTCTAGAGAAAAACAAATTCCATGCGACGAAAGAAACTTATTAAGAAATGGTATATACTTGAACTATACCAACACATTCTGTATGCGTCTATAGGAGTTTGTAGGCTTCATGTAACAAAAACACACCGGATAAAAGATTGTTGATTTTAGTACTAGATCATAGTGCGAACCCATCTAACAGTGAGTATATAATTGATAAACTGATATACGGCAAACTGTACAACCCCAGACGGCTGAAAGCACAGACCAAAGTATGCCAATCTACCATTCGTGACCGACTGTTTGCTGATGATTGCGCTTTGAATGCCAACACATAAGCTCAGATGCAACAAAGCATAGACAAGTTCTTTGCTGCGTGTGACAATTTTGGTCTTACCATCAGCACCAAGAAGATTTAAGTACACTTAACCGATTTAAAAACGCAACATTTTGATGCATTTTTACCCGGTTAAGGTGCTTCAATTATATCGAAATATTGCTCTGATTTAATTCAGTACATGAAGTAAAATATGTGCAAATTTCATTGTAATCAACGTTTAAATGGTCACAATACCAAGTCACGAAAAGTATTGATCGACCTTGTCAAATTCACAAAATTTAAAAAGCATTTATGGTTTACAACTTGCTATGCAAACCAGGCATCTGGACCTCATTAGTGGAGAAATATCTGGCTGTGGATGTTGTTTTACACCTCTTTAAGGAAAACATGTATTTCTCTAAACACTCTGAAGTTATTGGTTGATTTATTAGCACTCCTTGATTGTCATCTGTGTCTACCTACAAATTTAGCTTCACCAGAAAATGCAATGGCCTCGACAGCGGTCACATAAGTTTTTATTCACCTAGCACATGCTGCATTGCGTCCCGTGGTTAAGATTATACATTTGCTAGGGCTACAGCATCTCAAACCCGTAACCGGTAGACAATTTTGACATTTGTTAGGATAAATAAGAAAAGAGAAAAAATAGCGATTTTAAAAATGGGTCACAATAGAAATTAAACAAACTGTTATGGAATGTATATTTTAGCGAAACTACGAAATCGTATGCACCATTGTCTTCAAACTGTTGGTATATCAGTAATTTTTTCTGACCGGAAGTAGAGTCTTCCAAAAAAATATTCGTTTTGTGCCATCATGTTTTCGTGCTTGTATCGTCACATAGCCTAACGCTTACAATCGTAGGTGTAAACAGCTTCTAGAAAACAATGTGCAAGATTAAATATCGTCAACAGGCGACAGTTAAACTACTTTGCCATGACCAATACTACATACATGTATCTGCTTAAAGCACGTCAATTATGCACCAGTCTGTTCTGTATCATGAAAGCGTGACGCATGTCCTATAAGAGCAGAGTGTAGAGTACGTGTACATTGTAGTATACAGCATATACTTAATGCTCATTATATTCAGTGTCATAGGCCACGGTCACGTCATTAGGAAAAGCAAACTGATTATTCCAGGATTGAGTGGGAAAAATACCATTAAACCACCGTTACGTGCGTACCAACTAACATTCACAATGCATTATTTGTTTTGTGACACAAACATTCCTAGTAAACCTGAACATCGATGTTTAACTCGTATTGTTTCACAGAAAATGCAAACGATTACAAAACTAATTTAATGGACATTAAATCACGTGCGGTATTTAAACTGCAAAGCAGACACCGTGTATTGAATTACAACAAGACACTTAAATTACTTTCCAATATCTTTACATTACAATCACAGAAAATAGTGAAACGCAGATTGCTATTACGTTTGCGAACCCATTTTAACTAATAACCATATCGAAGTCTACAAAGAATATTCATACGTACGAGGGTTGGTCAATATATGACAAGAAAATGTTTATAACTAAGCTATTGCATGTTTTAACATTCATCAAGTTGACGGTCATACTCCATAGGCCCTATTGTATTGATATGCATAAACCTTTCGAAATAATATTCTTAAACACACATACATCTTCGCCAACGCGGTACCAGTTGAAAAGTGAATGACGATATCGTTTCTAAGGAATTTCGTTTGTAAGATCCATCACTTTCGAACTGTGTTCTGACGTGAACGTCACTTTACGTCCACTTCGGTGAGATCACTAACAATTATTGTACCTACATGTACAATGTTTTGAGGGAGTAAAATAACTATGAAGTCATTCTAACTCGATATAAAAGTCACAACGGGATCAAACGATTATAACTTTAAGCGACTCTCTTCAATGATGACCTTATTTTTTTCTAAACTCCTAGTAAATTTCAATGAGTGTAGTTAGATATTATTAAACGCCAGGTCATACTACATGTAGATCTACCTTAATACTTAGTAGATATTATTTTACAGTACTGGTATTGCCAATATACGGAGGAAATGTTCGCCAATTTAGTCAATCACCAATATTTCCACGACGCTAACCCAACCCCCATAATACAGTAAGCATTCTTATATGGATGTGTTTGAGTTGATTATTGCGATTGATACATTATAAAATGTGCTCCCAAACATAAATGAATAAAAGAATAGGGAACATGATATTTACACACGTTTAAGCACGTTTCATTGGGTGCTTGTGTGGTGATAATTATTGTACCATTTTTCATTGTGGATATATGTCCAACATTTTCTTCCATTACACTATTTGCGAGGAAAGTGTCGAAAAGACCATGCATAGACATGTTAACATTATCAAGTTAACATTTACATGTTTTACAACATCATGCTATTACAGTGCGATAACTTATTCCGCAAGTATGTTCCTTGACCTATAGTCATACATCCAATATTTTATTATCCCTTCCTTGTAAAGATTTTGTATTTGCATTTACTTTTAATATTTTGCGCATGTACGAGGGTTGTTCAAATTGGAATGCAAGTGATGCTATATCTTTATTGTGTCAATGATTGTTTTTGAGAATAGTGAGCTGTATATCAAAGATCATTGTATTAGCTTTAAATTGATACCTCACATTTTCAAATCCTTTCACAATCGTGAAAGCTCGGCCATTTCCGTTTGTCTCCGGAAAATAAACCTCGTGTCTAACTGTAGAAATAACCAAAGTGTTTCGCCTGAGTAATTAGTCCAGCTACGTTTGCGTGAAAGTCACAAATTATGTATCCGTCAATAAGAATGTTATTTATTCTTTCCCTATCAGTTTTCTTGTTTTTACGACCATAGCAAGCTATTTCATGACAAAAAACAAATATCTTTAAATATTAATCATAATTTATATTTCCCATGCACGTGTTGAAAACATCAACAAAGATGAACCATATTTAATTTTCGAGAAAGCGGTTTTGTTTACAAAATATACTACTTGGCTAAAATATCGCCAGTACACATGTGCTTGATTCTTGCGTGGAATTTTATAATATGTATTTACAGGTATAATACATCTACATAGATTTGTGTGAACATGTATTAGCATAATATGTGTACTAATGACAGGGGGGCTGCCATTTTCTAATCATGTGAATGAAAATAGTTCAATGTGGCGCCTCGTTATGTCAGATGTTATGCATAACGGCCGAGGTCATCAGAATGAATCCGTTCAGTGTAGCTGTAACAATACGTCATTTAACACTGTCTACTAGTGTATACTAATGCTTAAATGATAAGGAAAATGTCACTTTTTCTGACCAAATTCGGTCCCATTTAAGAATCATTGTTTTCTTTATTGCGGGAGCAAATACATTACATGTATTTAAAATATCTTGTAAGGTGAAATGGTTTCATGTAATGTCGTATTCATCAACTATTTGATAATTTTAAAGTGGTGTAATTTTACTTGGAAACTAGCCCTCTGCAAGCCATCCAAATACCGCACCATACAAGAATATGATTTAGAAAATCAAATATTTTTTGGAAACTGGTGAAGTATTTACAATTAGGCAAGTAGCTTAATGTATTGGCACATCATTAGGAGCTATTCATACAATTACCAAGCATAATAATTATAAAAATTAGGACGAGGAGTACAGTTTGGGTCCCACCATCTGCTTTGAGACGCCAGCACATAAATCATTACAAACTGTCCAAACATAGTTAAAACCAGTTTCTAGATAGAAAAAGTCGACTGTTTGCGAATGTAATGCCCACAAACGAGACACTGGTTAATTGTGTCACACATGCGACAGATCCATAAACAAATATGGGCAAGCAAAGACAGAACAAAAGTATGCATTGCAAAACGCACCATGGTCGACAGTAAAAAAGGTAAACCCTTTTCCATATAAACCAAGTTTCTACCATGCAATTTGTATAAAATGAACAATTCGTAAATGCCAAGCTTAACAAAGGGAAATTCCTTCGGAAATTGAAGAAATACTCCTGCCAAGCCAAATTTTTGAAGGATGGCATGCTTGAAGAAATACTCCGACAATCGCTGCCAAGTCAAATGTTTGAAGGATGGCATGCTATTGCGGAGCAATGTGCCTCCACCTGCAGCAGCCATTAACGCGACTTTATGAGAAGCGTTAAGGTTCTTGAGCCTTCCGATCATCCTTATTTGTCAAGCATTGTCAATTGTGATCTTTATTTGTTTTAAACAACTCTTAAATTGCATTGTCGGATAAATATCAGGTACGTTAAGATCTCGGTTTGGCTCATGTCCAGTATATGCACAGTGTACCTAGGAATGATAACAATATCGCATTTTAAAAAAGGAATAACTGAATGAAACCTCGCATATATATCGGAGATGAATAATGCAATGAAATCAAAGACTAAGGCTTTTTTCATTAGAATCTATCAAGGATAATTTTTGCATTCGAATTTGAACAACCCTCGTATGATGGTGTTGCAATAGCACTTGTGTGTGAAGCCATTAGCCTAAACAGCTGGGACTAGGACGGATCATTTTCTTGTTCGGCTGTGTGTTGGGCATTGTGCCTTGTATGTTTTTATTGGTCATTCTATATAGACATTCAGCTTTTGACTGCTGAGGTTAAGTGCTGCCTTCCCTGTTCGACTAAATATTATCTTTATGAATATGGTATTCCACGTGCCAACCTTAGTCTTCTGTAAACAAGCATTTTCTTATAATGTACAAGTTAATGTTCATTTCTACATGTTAAGGGTTATACATGTGTGTACAGACATTCAAACAAATATCCTAGATGTCCGTACATTACTTCTGGCATTTTGCTAACGATGCACTAGTAGGGTCACACTGGTACTGTTTTATCAAAGCATTCACGCTAGCGTAACTCTTAAGTTTTCCGTAATATTGAGTACGTCGATATTATTTGCGCAAACGCGTTTTACTAAGATATTTTAATCATGTTCTGTCGTAAGTTTCGGCCTTATTCTACGCAAGGTCAGAGTAACCGCAAATATCAAACCTAAACGCAGTGAGTTGTTTTTGTCATGCACTGTTGATTTCCGACCGTCAATTGTTGTTATATTATAGACTGTGATTAGTAATAAAACATGTTTCATCATAACTTATCGAACGTTTATGTATCATTCTGGTTCCGATATATTGGTAATATTGTGGCCCGGTCTACGTTCGATATTTTAATATTTTTATGTGAATATATGCAACAACTTGCGATCGATTGCTAGTACATGTAGCAAAATATATATACGTAGACTTAGGTGTCATTTACGCAATTGTTGTTAAAATAGTACATAGTACATTGGATGGTCACTATATCACAGTAGAAAATGTCATAAAAAGAACGCAACAATTATGTGTGGTGATATTCATTAACTATTACTATGTAAATTATTTTGGCATGATTGTTACAAAACGTAGTGTCGTGTCCCCTCCATAACTGAAGTTTGTATCACAATTTATTTTCCAGAAAACAACTGCAACGAAATCGACACGCGTATCTTTAAAATGGTTTCCAAAACATTTCATTTGTTCGATATTATTGTATGATGATGTGACGCAATGTACATATATTACCTGAATCAAGTCTTTTTGCATTTTAAATATGTAGTTTGCCTCCATTTAGCTACCCATTATATGTTATAATTAACCAATAGTCCGTGCAGTCGTCAACTATGAACATGGTACTCCAGAGAGCTCGGGCGTTTGGCACAATACTTAATTCTATTATTCTAAGATGAAGTAGAATGACATTGGATATGGATTGTCTGTCACATGAAATAATAAAGCATTGAATGATATCGCATCTGGGTGCACGGAAATTCACTAAAATGCGTTAAAGTTGTCTAAGAATTGACATAACGTCAGGCGCAAACACGATAACTTTGGCAGATGGTGACAGCAACACCTCAGAGAAACAGGGGGATATGGCTGTACTTACAACCCTACTCAGTATTACTCAGTATTACGTTACATAATCACTTGACAATTTTCCCTTGACGCTCAACCTTGTTTGTCCGTCTATATATCAATATCACACGTGTAAGTAGATATATGAAGCTGCTGAGTATCTGTTCTTGTTGTTTCAGTTTTGAAAGAAAATACCTGTCATTCACCAACAGCTAGCTGGTGGGCACATTTAAATATAAATACATCTGTATACAAGCATAGTCTCTCCTATATATCCCGTACTGTACAGTACGAATATATTGTGTTATGTTGCACACTGAGTACATTTAGTGCGAAATGTGTTTGTATACACATAGTGGATAACTGTCCATTATTTGTTAACACATCAATTAACAATAAGTCAACACAAATGTGTAAAAATAAATGAGAGTTATTGTTAAAAAAGTATCCATTCCTGAAAAATAATGGAGATTTAATAAATGACTTAATCCCTTAGGTGATTTTTATACATAGTTTAATGTGCATGTTCTCGAGAATAATACAATGTTTACATTATAAATGACGGAAAAGACTGCCCGTGAGGTTTACTATGAGTTATAAAAAGTGTAAGAATGTTATATTGCTCAAACTACATATCAAGTAGCTGAATTTATATGTCGCTGATCTGGTTTAATTATCATAATCACAATGCGTTTCTATCGGGATCGTATTGGACACACTCTGATTGATATTGTCTTCAGAACATCATGTCACAAACATTCCTAACAGTTTCGTTCTGCAAATAACATGCGATGATTAGTCTAAGCGGTAGTACACAATGCTTTGTCGTTATTGTGCATACGTTATCTGTCTCAATCAGTTGACAAGCATATACCTTTCGTTTAATAATGGCTTTTTGTCATATCTACGTATGTTATTTAAGACAAGGTAAAGTTCGCTCATAGATAACGTTTCGGCATACATATATAAGCATTTTTCAAATTACGAAAATTATTTTTTAAAGACTTCATATTTAACTTCAATGTGATCCAACGAAACACAATATGGCGATGTCTAGTTATAGATTATTTGATTCATACATAATGTACAACGTTATTAGCAATTGCCTGTGCAATCATTACTTATGAAGATGCTCTCGGGGTACCTCAGGCAGTTGAATATGTATCCCAACTTCTTATGTCAATAATTCTATCATGAAATATAGCGTCAGATTCAGTCAGATTCAGTTAATGTCTGCGAGATAAAATACAAGACACTTATTGTACGAACACTCGGTAAAATGCATAAAATTTGTCTGTACAGAGATATAATACCGTCAGATTATTGCATGCAATATACATTTGGTTATACTATCGGGGAAAATACTTTAGATACAAAGTACCAGCGAACAAATCACGTGCTTCATTTTACATAACTACATTTTATGCCTACACATGTACCGAATTTCACAATGGTATTAAACTTAAAATTACATTCTAGATAAAAGCTTTGAAATAGCGTTACTACTTCAGAAATTAGATAAACGCAAATGGCTTCCACGTTTGTCCGTTATTGCGATGTTATTTACTTTAGTTCAAACCCATTAAGCAAATTCAAATTATTGAAAATAAGATATTCAAAGCCATAGTTGTGCTTAAAGTTATGATTACACGATGCATAATCTAATATTTGTTACGCATTCGATAAAAATATTAAATAAACAGAACTCTATAGACAATCAAACTAGCAAGGAAGTCATTTTCCACAATATGATTGTAGTATTAGACTATTGAACTTTGCATCAGTCTCTAATCTCAAGGGCAGATGTAATTTGAAGCATTTACCTGAGATTCAATATGGTTCGGGCGCTTATAAAATGTTTCTTTAAGTATCAGTAACCTTATACAATCGAGAACATTCCACCTAATAATGAAGCTAAAACATACCATATTCAACCAGAAGATAAGTATTTTGACTGAAAACAATGATACATTGTAACAGAAAATAGTGCTTAACACAATAAAGGAGATTAAAACAAATCAGACAGGAAAGTCATCACTCCACAGAAACAGCAGAGCACATAATGCACAACACAAACAAAACGAAAATCACAAGTGCATGTCATATCAAAGAGCATTAAAATGAAAACAGATGGGTTATGTGTCTCATACAGCACTAGGATTTTTTTCTCCTACAATTTATATATACCTCTATGCGACAACATCCCCAGGAGTTCTAACGTCTAGTCGTTAATTATCGTAACCTTTCCATGTCAATTACTATATACTGTTTGATATAGACTTTTGTGGTGACCATTAGTGATATGTTCATTATTTATTCATGTCTTTGATAAATGTAATACCTTAGTAGACAGGACATGATACGATTCGGGAAAAATAATCTCATCACAGAACTTTATATACTACGTTGTGCAATTGTCTTGCGGGTAATACATATCAATAAAGACGGTTAATGTAGGTTATTCCTAATAAGTCTTACAACTGATGATAATAGCGAACTATATAATATACTCAGACCGAAGGCCTGCGGATAAGATCCGCTTTATAGTAACACGTGTGCATGTGTAATGGTCAGAGTTTGAAATCACTAATGGATCTGGAAATTTGTTTTACGATCCCGCAGTACGAGAAAGTTACTGAAAAATTGCCGACAATAGAATAACAAAAGTTATTAAAAATGCGATACTAGTATTCTGTAGCTAATAAATTTTCATTTATCTTTTTATGATTTTTAAAAATATTCTGAACACTGAAGCATCTAGAAAATATTAAAAAAATAGTTTTAAGCCAGACAGAGAAGGCAGCAGGGGAGGTCAGAACTCTGCTACTTAGTAACATAGTTCTTATCTCCACTGGTTTTGGACTTTGACAGCCGTCTTAGAAAACACAGCGGTGGAAAAGACAGATCGTGGCAGCCTGCCGAAAATTAGTTCATTTAACTTAATTACACCATGAAATTATATAGTGAACTTAAATACGAAAGCAGGTTCGTATCGTCCTTCGTTATTTCGTACCGAAAAGGATCAAGCAATTTTTCTGCTGAACATTTATGAATAATATGATCAGCAGTTATCCTGTATTGGAACATCATATCATCTACTAATAATAAAGGACATCTGACAAAACTTTTAGTGTCTACTGCTGTGTTTCAATACTGACCTGTAGCTATGAGAATTGACCAAAATAAAGACGTTTTTGGAGGAAATATTTTTTAAAAAACAATTTATAATAAAGTTGATAGAAATATTTTCCTCGGTGCATTTTGTCTCTGGATATTGCACGGCAACAACACGAAAAATGTTGTATGTTTTCAAGTCAAATTGTGGACGGCCAATGATAGATCTATAAACAAAACCGCATAAGTACAGTTACCCTTCACAGAGGGTACACAAAACACATCGTTAAGTTTCGTGCTGGCTGATCCGCGTTGATCAAAGTTTCTGTCGTGCTGGTTAAATCCCTTTCACAATTGTTGCATGACAGAGTCGGGAAATGCGATGGGTCTTCAATGCAACTTGTGGACTATCGTGCGTCCGCCGTAAGAAATGTCTGTGTCGTGCGACGGGATATATCATCTTGCGCCCTAGTCGTAGAGTTTTGGACATGTCCGGTGACTGTCGTAGGTTCGTCGTGCGATGCTGTATGACGTCGTGCGATTGGCACACGATGGACGCACAATTTGTTTGTGATTATAAGGTCAAACTAGATACTAAGAAATATACTGATCAACGAAGGATGGTTGTGCGATTGTCGCACGTCACACGCACGACAGTTTTACGATTATTCATTATCGTACGACAGCTGTGAGACAGTTGCACAACCCCAACGACAATCCCACGATGCACATACGAGGCTCGTTAACATACGTGTCATGTCTCATCATGAACATAACTCTTATTATTTCGAAAAATACTATATCTAAATTGAATGCGCGTTATAATATCAGACATTGTTCACGTTACTTCAGGCTCAGTGGTATCATAATGACTGGCTAGACTGGCACGAAAGACGTACGTCGGTCGTAGGAAGGGCGTACGACATATGTTCATTGTAAGGCTGTCGTGCGTCAATTGTTATGTCGTGCGACTATCGTACGTCCATCGTGAAAGTGACGCATGATAGCTCCCATATTTGCATCGTAGAGCTGTAACACGCCCGTCTTGCGATAAGTGGCACCTTAACTTAATTACCCTTTCCAAAAATACATCGGTACATTTCAAAGTAGATTCGCAAGTGTCGTGCGACATAACAATCCTACGACAATGAAAGTGTTTTAACCGGCTTCAAGAGTAAAGACGAAATGAATGCAGCATTCATGTAAATTGTTAAACTTTATCATTATAATTTTTTAGTGTTGTCCAAAATCAAGCGTCTATTTCTCCATATCGACATTACAGGATAAAACCCGTTTTCTGGGATTACGGAATTAATTAAGCTACAGTGTGCGAGATATTCCTAATGTACACCAAGGGGTAGGCTGCATATATTATATAGAGCAAAGAGGTACAATAATCGCAATTATTTTAGCCAAAATTTGTAAAAATCTCATTTGACAACAGTGACAACTCTATTCAGTACTGGAAGTATAAAACATTTTGGTCGAGCCCGCTTGCGGTGAGCGAGACTTAGTTTGGTGTATGTGCGTAAGTGTGTTCGTTCGATTTTATCTGGACCATAACTGCTTTGACCAATATTGCTTATATTTGGCATTAATGTTCACCTCCGTGAGGAGGAATGTAATGCACAGCCCACAGATTCCTATCTCAAAGGCCACAATGGCGGTCAACGGTCAAATTGAAGCTTGTCTGGACCATAACTTTGTCATACATTGACCAATCTTTCTTATAGCAGACTATACGATTCGGTTTATGGTAACACCTGTGTGCATGTATCTGTCAAAGTTTAAATTCACTAATGGATATGAAAACTTGTGTCACTGGCCCGCACCGTGAGAACCGTACTAAAAAATTGGCCGCCAATAGAATAACCAAGTCATTTAAAATGCGATATTCAGTAGGTCATAAATTTTCTTTTATGTTTAAATATTTTTATATTCTATCAATACATATGAAAATACATTATGTTTTCATTCCACATATTAATCTATCAATTAACAGAAATACAACACGTGTTCAGGTTCCGCATAGATGATTTTGTACCCAAACACGTGTTTTATTTCTATAAATTGATAGATTAGTGTGTGGAATGAAAACATAACACGACTTTATATGTATTGATTGAATATATCACATAGTATCAATTTTTATAGGGTGGCCAATTAGAAATACGGCGTAGTGTACTGTATACGGTGTCTTATCCTTGAAAAGTTGAAAACGGTTTGGTTGGATCCGTTGGTTAGAGTGGCAATTGTACTATTCATCAATTGATTGTCTATCCAAAACGTCTACATTGGGCACTTATTTACTTACTTAGGACCCTTTGAGTAAAAAAAACACTATTAAAAAGCTTAAATGTTATTAGTTTTAGAGACATTTAAAATTTTATCACGATGAACAATTACCAAATACCGTATAATTAAGAAAGTCAGCGAATTTTGAATTTCCGATGTTTGTCATGTGGAAAAATAGCAATTATATTGCTTCTTTGTGTCGTTCTTCTGTATACCACCTTTCATTCCCTTACACTTATTACGATGAAAGTATCGAAAAGACGGGTTAATGTGATATCCTTTTCCAAAAGTAATTACAAGGAAAGTGTCGACAATACCATGCATATACGGTTTAACATTATGAAGTTAACATTTATATGTTCTTCAACATTATGCTATTCCAATGCGATATCTGTTTCCATAAGTATTTTCCTTGACCTATAATCAGTCATCCAATTTCTTAATACCCCTTCTAGGTATACATTTTGTATTTGCATTTACTTTTAATATTTTGTACGTGAATGATGATGTAAACAACTGCTAAGAAATTGACCAACGTATCTTTAAATTGCTTTCATGAATGGTTGGCAAAACATTTCATCTGTTCGATAATATTGTATGAGGATTTGACGTAATTGTACGTACATTAACTGAATTGATTGTTAATGCATTCTAAATATGTATTTGCCTTAATTTAGCCATAAATTATAATTAACCAATAGTCCGTGCAGTCGTTAACTATGAACCTGGTACTCTAGAGACCTCGGGCAGTTGGACACACGACGTATTTTCATTATTCTAACTGAAGTAGAATTGACAATGGATATGGATTGTTTGTCACATGAAATAACAAAGCATTGAATGATATCGCATCTGGGTGCACGGAAATTCACTAAAATGCGTTAAAGCTGTCTAAGAATTGACACAACGTCTGGCGTAAACACGACAAATGTGTTAGATGGTGACAGCAATACCACACAGAAACAGGGGGATATGGCTGTACTTTACCAACCCACCCTGTATTACTTTACATATTAATCACTTTAGAGTTTTCCCTTGACGCTCAACCTTGTTTATCCGTCTATATATCAAAATCACTCGTGGAAGTAGGTATTTGTAGCTGCTGAGTATTTGTTCTTGTTGCCCAGTTTTATGTTGGTTATTGTGGTGTGCTCTTGTGGTATGTGATTTTTCTTTTTTGTATGTTTCTCTTTGTGCCTTTTGAGTTCTGTTATTTCTGTTGAGTGTTGCCTTATCTGTCCGATTCGATACTATTTTATGTAATCAATTGCAACATACGAATACAGTGCAAATGTATATTCACATTTTCTCGCCGATAACCAATGTTTAAATAATAAAGTGCGGAAAAAGGTTTTTGTAGAAAACTGTCAGTGAAAGACACCATGAGTTATTAGAAGTGTAAGAATGCATTATTTGCTCAAGTAACATTTCAAGTCGCTAAATCTATATGTCGCTGATCTTGTTTAAATACCATAATACCTAACCGTGTCATTGAATAAGAATACTGAACAAGTCCACGGTAGAATGCGCAATGTAACTCTTTAATAGCCAACGTGTATGCCAGACTTGATTTTTATTCCCGATTCCTAGTCTTATGGATTGGTTTATTGACCCTCATTTCAAAATGTTGAAAAAATGTCATATCGACCGTAAGCAATATCTAGCTGTTGTACTCTACACATTCATCTTCTATGCCTATGGATATTTGCCCGATATTAAAACCTGAAACAATACGATATTGAAAATATCATCTTGAAATTGACTTCAGAGCATCTTGTCTTAACATTCCTGACACTTTAGTACAGTATATTATATGCGATGTTTAGTCCTCGTATTGTATAATGCTTTGATGTTATTGCACATACGTTATCTGTCTCAATAAGCTGACAAGCCGAGACTCTACAAAATGTCCTTTGTCTTTTGTACTTTGAAGCACAAAATGCACAACAACAAACACCAACAAAACAAAAATCACAAACCAACACAGCATTTCCTACAAACAAACATAAAAATAAAACCAGATCGATTATGTGTCTCATACAGCACTAAGTACATTTTCTACAACAACTTATATATACATCTAAGCAAATGCATCCCAAGAGTCTTAAAGTCTAGTCTTTAAAAATCGTAACATGTCAATGTCAATTACAGTTGTATTACTTGATACATAGGATGGTTAATTCAACAAATACGCGGGAAAATTTTCAGAAATATTTGTTATGTACCATTAGCAAAGCAAATTCAAGTAAAAAATTGGCGTATTACATATACCAACTATAAAATGTAGTAAACTCAAGAAAATATTTGGTTGAAATACATTGAAATTGCATCGTCACTTTGACTACACCGACGCAACATCATCGCGACGTCGTTACATATAACGGTATACATACTCATTCGTTGCACAATCTATAATGTAAAACGCGTTGAAATACATGTTATCCTTTGCAACTTGTATGTAAATTGCAATCTTTATTTTGCGGATAAGAGTTTTCTTCAATCCAAAAAACAGCGCAAAACTCCTCAACAGCAATAATTAACAAAAACCGACGGACATAGGCGAAATTACACTGTCTTTTAAAGATGATATCCGACAGCTATTTGACAGGCGTTCTATAAGACAAAAACTGAAATGCTATTACGCATGTTAAATGAAAACCACAGTTGTTGTAATAAATAATTTACATATCGGTGTTATGCGCAAACATTTTATCTAATATTTCATTTTTTTCTCTTCAGATATAAAACCACGTTCATCCTCCTGATAAAACTACCGGACTACAAACCACATTAGAACCGCTAGAAAACGCTAGGAACACGTATTTACTACTCTGCTTGGACGCTTAATTAATACCGACGCTAATGTCGTATTTGATTAAAATAAAATTATTCCACGACCAGGTTGAGGATTTCTATAAAATGTTTCGATGTTCTATTCAAGTGTTCGTGATAAAAAATGACAAAAAATATCACTCAAAGGACAAAGTAACCTCGTTATTTCGTAGGATGGAAATATCGTATCTTAAACAACACTATTTTATAGACGCCAATGAAATTTATTTTCGCACTCCTAAAAAGTGGGCCTTATTCGACACGAGGTTTGAAAATGCTTCGACGATATTATGGTTTATAACGACAGTACCAATGTTTGAGTGGAAAGCCCTTAGAATATACACTTTTAAAAGTACACACGTGGTATTGACTATCACAGGACTGCATAAACGAAGTTTTTTTCTTCAAAAGTAAATACAGCGGTTCATTTAACCATGTAACATCAAAAACCGTAAAATGGCCGAGAAATTGACGCGTACGTGCAATTTGTTTTATGTATTGGTAAATTTGAATTTTAGATTTATCGTCAAATTAAAAAAAAAAAAAAATTCGATTTTTCACTCAACAACATGGTGGTTTTTTACTTTTGAAGATGTTTTTATTGTTATGGTCAAGTGGAATTAACCCTGTCCAAAATTGTATTTTTATGAAAAAGTCGGCATTTCTATACCTCAATTGGGCTTTGTTCTTATCATTGTGTTCTTTATTTCTTTCTCCGTGATAAGAACATAGTCTTGAACACGAATTTTATCAGCACAGCGGGGCCATATGTGCATTATCAACCTGCGGAACGCCCAATTCAATTCAAATACTTAGTATTAACACAGGACAAACGTTTGTGACTTTAGATTCGGCTGATGTCATAATTCGTTTATTCTCTTTGTGACAATTGTAGTCAGATGTTTGATTGTTTCTCCACACATCCAAACAAAATATGTTGAAATTTTCAGCAATATCAAACACGTATTGATCGAGCTATAGGTAAGTAACACGTGTGTAAAATCAACAATTTTGTACGGGTCTTTTTCGACCTTTTGAAGACAGAATAATCCAATAGCTGGTGTATTTACACTATTGTTTTCTCTTCTATTATCAACGCTGCAGCATCGTCAAGATCACTAAGTCTATGACTGCAGAAATGGTACTTGGGTAGACCTCGGTATTTATTATTCTAGTGTTCTAGTCTTCATATTCGTGTTCTTACTATACCGAATGGTGTGACTGTGGTGAGATTTGAAGCTGAGTCTTGACAAAATACAATATATGTAGCTTATTTCAAATGTATTGAAACAGAACTTTGCATTCCATCTTTTCCCTTCGTGTAATAGATATGAGTTCCGTTAAACCAGTATAACGAACAGCTCATGTCATGCATCCGGTCGCGAATGCATGGCGCTACATTGTAACTACTGGGTAGCATCGTGAACATTTCTCACATAGTGGTTTGCTATTTTGCCACATATGTCTCAGTGATCAAACATTGTCTCTTCATAGGTGAAATACTTATTCCCATAACGTTTCCAAGCAGCATAATTATACAGCGGTGGAGATTCTTGTCTGTCCTTATAATTTGTTTAGTGTAAAACTGGTGCACGCCGCTTTTTCCGGAGTTGGTAATGCACCATTTCCAAATTAAATGATTGAACGTGCCCATGGATACTTCTAACGTTATAGTCTCCATTTCGGTATTTGGATTAGTCCTATGTATCATTTATCCATCGGGTACGATTATTGCCAGCGTCGTCATGTTTCATGTGACGAAAAACTATTTACAGATATGGTATGTCGTACTATACCAACACTTTTTGGATGCTTCTATAGGAAAGGAGTTTGTGGCCTTCAGAACGCCAAAACAAAAACATCCTTTAAACAATTGTTGATTTTGGTTCTAGATCATACTGTAAACAAATCAAACAGCGAGTGTATAGTTGTGTTTCCTAACACATTACTATACGCGGTTAAAAAGTGATTTCATTCACAACGTGTAAGCATGGTAATATTGGATGTTTAACTTTGTTCAAATATCAGTGGGGCACCTCTCGTATACATGAAATATCTATTGCCCGCAAGGGATCAGTTTAATAGCGTTTACTAAACGTTTCAAGTAATTTCTTAAGACGTGAAATAAGATATGTTCCTATATCAAGTAATTGACATGTTATAATTTCAATTACCTCTCCATTGGTTTGAATTGTAACGATCATCATTAGAAGTAAATTCCTGAGGAAATATTACGTTGTTGAAACAATTGATATCGGGCTTGCAGTAAAAGTATGCAGTAGTGAATTTGATAAATTTTTAATTTTAATTTTAAAACTAGTAGATCTACTTTTGTAATTCATTTTAGGAGGTCTTTCAGTTTATATTAATCACTCTCAACATCTCAATCCTCATTATACGAGGGGTGTTCCATATGTATTGTCACTTGGGTCACAAATCAAAAACATTCGTTGATATCTTTAAATCTTTATACATTTCTAGAACCATCAAGATTTCCGCGATATTTCGTGAAAAAATAAATAAAATTTAATTACAGGAATGTTGTTTCTGTTGTCTTTTCAAAGGCTAGTAATAGACACTGCGACTTTGTTCGAATAACTGTCGATTAAAACTTCCTTTCGGGAAATATTCTTATTCCACAACTATCATCCCGTAAATATTGTAAATTCCTTCGATAAAAACATGACTTGCTGTACTTGATTGCCATTTTTAACAAAATAAGAGCATTTCAGAGTCGCGAAAATAAGTGTCAAAATTAGTCAAAAAGCATGCTACTTTATAATGAAAATTTTCGATTAGTTTAATTGATTGGAATTTGACATATCATACAGGTATGTAAGCCATTGACCATCAACATTGATTTTTGAGAAGAATTTACGATCAAAGTACAATTGATATGAAGTTATCGGTGCGTGAAACAACAAGCATCGTTTGGTATAAATTAGAGTGATCTCCCTTGTTTTGACCGTCTTACTCGTAAGACAACAAATACTTTCATTTGGATTTAAAGTTCTAATGGAAGTATAAGGGTCCAGTTATCGTATTTTATGTTGCAGTTTAAAGAATACTGACATTTACTTTTCTAAACAACTACTGCAAAGATGACACAAATTTAGCTTAAAATTAACATAAGGCCAGTGTACTCGAGCATACCCTCTTCTAAGTTCAATACATTACTTAATTGTTGACGAAAGGCTATGTAATTTTCCAGATATAGAATAGAAACATGCACCTTTTAGACAGTCATCGTAGAATCCTTCTAAAAATTGCCATAGAAAAATGCAAAGGACAGTGACAAAACAATGGAACACCCCTCGTAGTATATAAGCTAGTTTTTCACATATCTTGAGCGTATAGTAAGTGAACTGCTGGTGCTTTTTTGTCGTCTTAGGTACCGTAGCTACCGATCAAACCTGTTGCCTTCCGCACTCGATGAACACCACTTAACCATCGAGACGGTTTGAAAAAGTGTTATTTGATGTCGTATACTGCACACGGTGTCTTCACCTGGAAAAGTTGAAAATGGAATGGAAGGCTCTGCTGGTTCAAGTGGCCTAATCAAGCCAGGGATGATGCAGGCGGCGACGTTCCAATGTTGTAGTGAAGTTGTTTGGTTTACTAGTCAACATATAGAACTAGTTCTAGAATTAGAAAACTAGTGTCAGGATTGCGATTTATAACAGTGTAGTCTCACTGTAACAGTAGTTTCACTGTAACTGCAATATATACCCAACACTGGCTATAATGCGGTGCACCGTCATCCCCTATCGGTAATAAATCTCTGTTAGGCTACACATATATACGATTTGGAAAACAAAACTTAATCATTGAACTGAAATATCTACAAGCACAATATTCAGTTTAACTGTATAAAGGTTAAACTTTTTACCCATCAAAAATGACGTTCCGTCCATGTCACGTTGAACACGTGGCCCGCACCTATATAAACTACCATTCCCGGAATCTAAATTCTTTTCGACTGTAATTCCGGCGGAGATAGGTACATTATGTATTCTACTTCAAACCTAGGCTTAAGTAAACAAATTCATAGAAAGTCCCTCCCACCCTTTCCCCTTTTCTCGTGCTTTGCTGTATAATTTCAGGATCGTCGTGGCTGGACAATGTCTGAACAATCAGTGTTTTCATCTACAAATGATGACTCAGGTTTTCGTGTTAAAGAAGAACATACAAACTTATCTGTTACTGTTGACAGAGCAGAACCTTGTTCAGGCGGCAGATGTATCATTTCAAACTTGCGATCGTTGACGGGGCAAGTGATAAATAATAACTTTATGTACTCAGTAATATTATATATCCAGCCATGACAAAAGTTCATGCCAAACATAAATAAATAAACTAAATTAAACCTATTTATAGTTAGTCATTTTTTGCTAGGTAATACACATTTGGGCAATAAGCAAGATAGAGACATTTGCTAATACTAATTGCAGTTACGGTAATGCCGATGTGAGCCTACTAGCATTTACAATTATCAGCTGTAAAACAGATTTGAAGTGAGATAGCTTTTATAATTCAAATAATAAAAAACTGCTGGTTAGATATTGCAATTAAAAAGCTAAAGCAGATGTCGTCATACGCGATTGCGACCTTCAAATTACATTTTATGGAATTGATCATTTACGAATGACGCATGAAGTGCATAATAAAACAAGTCTGTCATTCACGCATTATCCTTTTAATGTATAATCTAAACCGTCAAGAGTCATGCAGCATCGTAAGACCAGATCAATTCATCATACCCATATTAGAATGTATATACCCGGTTCTCAATTATTTTTCAAAAGTGAAATGGACACGTATGGTGATTCAAAATAAACTTCCCTCGTAATCGGAGGTCATTGGCCAATATTGAAAGAAGAAAACTAAAAGACCACCAAGTCAAACGCAACAGAACCCCAGTAGTTTAAATATAATTGCAATATGTACCAATTTGTGTCATTCAGCGTCAACTTTTACCATAGTGTTAATAATTTATTATCAACAGAAAATAACCTCTCCAGGGCGACTAAATCACAATGCCTTTCGCAGACGGTATTCCTAAAGATATTGTGCCAGACATTCTGTAAGATAATTCAACGCGATAACGGAAAATCGGACAGGGAAGGCAGCACTCAACTTCAGAGTCGAGCCCAGAAAGCATAAAAAACATCACATACTATTACAAGGCACACAAAGTATACTTTATAACAAAAAGGCACAGACAAACCCTAAATTTTAGACCTTTAGTCCGACCCTGTACCCATGCATAACATATCTATACTTTGTATGATAACAACTGTATATGATATTTGAAATATGTTTAAACCAACAAACAAACCAATGTCTCTCACAGGGTTTACCTTAGAGGAACTCTTAACCTTGCATTGTCGTGATTTTTTTTATTGAAAGATCTCCAGCCAAATGTTCATGACAGTGACAGTGACAGTGGCCTTAGGACAGACATTTCACAAAACATCTGCTCTCACAAAAATGAACTGTTTTTACCAAAACACATAGGAATTAAAAGTTAAAATTTATATAGTGTTATTTGGAATTTTATTTGGATTCTTACTGTGGTCAAGGATTGACTTAAAATCAGTGATATTGGGTTAATTTAATTAAAAAACTTGAATTATTTGATATTATTATATACACTGTGTGTAATTTTCTGGGAAACATTAGCAACGTGTTGAGACAGTTAGATACATACCCCCTAATGGCAACAACTCAGTGTTAAACTGACCGTTGAAAACTTGAACCTGAACATTAAATATCCTTGTATTGACGATTGTGATATATTACCATTCTATTTCATCAAACATTTTATATCTCGAGGCAGTATTATCTGAAAACAATGGCTTTAACAATAGATCTGTCAACATGGATAGTCATTCCAGCAACGAATTGTTTGACTGAAACATATCTGATTGTAGTGACAATGTTTCAATTGTATTGGATCCGAAATCAACACATGTCAAAATGATTCAAATCTTACAATCAATGTATTCCATGAATACAACCAAAGACAACAAAGGAATAACTACAACGCTTATTCTCTCAGAAAAGAAAGTTGTCTTAACAATCTACCATACAAACACTATGTTAGTTCAAGATACAGGTTGCAAAATATGGATTGACTCAATGCTTAATAGTCTCATCGAAGAATTAAAAAATAAAGCATCATCATCAACAACAAAGAAGCTACATGACAGAAGTGCTTATACACGTATCGTGTTTATTACAAATATTTCCCTGTTACGGAGAAATGTTCTCCACGAGTTTTTAATCTTAAAATTATTACAGAAGATTTAGAAATATACGAGCAGTATTATAGTAGTGCATTGAAACATTTTATTTCAATGAAGTAAACCGACTTGATCGGAAACACAACATCTACTATAACTTCGCGGTTAAAACATATGTGAACTATTTCAATTAGTTGCCGCTTTATGGAGTGCCTTTGTTATGGTTAGACTGACCTTGTAGTATGTTGGTGTCAGCCGACTCTTACTCTGGCTACGTTTGATTTACTGTGTGGCAGACGGTATGAGTGGCCTGTCGTGTACTTTGGTATTACTAAATTTCATTTGCTAGTTTATTTTATGTTTGTTGTGACTTGTTCGTTTGATATGACATTGGGTAGTTTGTTGTTAGTGCTTGTTCTGCCTTCCGTGCTCTGTCATTTCTGTTGAGTGATGTATTAGAGAAATGTCTGCTTAAGGGATGATTATTGATAAACGTGTTTTCAGAAACAATGAACTTACAACATAATTATACAGAAGCTGATGAATGTGCAGGGTAATGGCCTATGCTAAACGTCCTCTTATCAATCAGGTTTGACGTCACACTGTCTCAAATTAAGATAGATCATTGTTGTTATTGCAGTTGTTTGTGTTACAAATACACCATGCCTTTTCTATGATAACTATCTATGGACATGTGTTTTGGCCTGATGTTAGGTATCATTTCTGAGTTTGCTATTTCTGCTTACGTTGATAAGTCAGTCAAGTTCAATTTTCTACATCAAATGTTAAAGAATCATTTTCTGCTTCGCAATTTTAGTATCATATATTTTATGTTTGGTGGCCTTTTGAAGATCTTTGTCATTTAAACAAGGTATGTAATTCTACTCCATAGTTATACAAATGATAACATGAGAAGACACTAATCCAATATGATGTACTCGTTTATCTTCATTAATATATTTTGTCCCGCTATAAATAATTTTAGCATACGTAGGGAAATACATTTACAACCATTATATGTCAATTTGCCATAGCTATAAAAATTCACACCGTTTTAAAGGCTAATGTGTTAGTTGATTGAAATAAACAACCAGCCTAGTTAGCACAATTGGTTCCAATAATGGGATAGACTGGTTATTTATTTTGTGACATTGGTTACAGTCATGCCCACACTAATGAAGAAGTAAGTGTTGTCATTTGCTAGCGCACGAGTATGTTGATACTAGTTGGCAATTTATTCTACAAAGACCTGAACAATTGCTAAAAACGGCACAAAGTACAATGCCTTGTAAGACAAAACAAATACTGTATTATAAAGGTTTAATTAAACAATGGCCTATGTAAATCCACTAGTATTGGGGAATATAACAGAAACGTATATCAAGTAGAGATTTACAAAAAATCTCCCAAAAGATTATATTAAGTCAGACAGGGAAGGCAGCACTCAACTTAACCAGCCGAGCATAGAAAACATTAAAACACACAAAGCACGATGCCCGACTGAAAACACAGCATCACGTCCCGAAAGTCTGCCGCCTCAGCCTCGAGAGCCAAGTGACGAGCAAATAACCACTGGACATTACACACCACAACGACAATCTACAACACATATATAGTGTACATGCAATTTTGAAAGATACGAAGCAGCCTTGTGCAGGACAACGAAATTGCAGAATGGCACATACAAAATGAACAAAGTTTAACAAAAAGGCACAATGGCGAAATATGTTTTGTATTTTTACTATAAAGTGGACAATACATACATAGAGGAAGGTTGACTAAAGGGCTTCCGGTTTGGTACGGACAGCGACACATGTCACTGGGGGCTTAAACGTTTTACAGGGCACCAAACCTCACACTTACCCAATAGACAACCTTATAGAACATTACAGTGTAAATAAAAGTTTCCCGCCATGTAATGCCCTCTAACAAAAAGACCACTTTGACAGGTAATAAAATAATGTAAACATGAAACAGTATATGAACAACGTCCATCGAGTAGCACAGAAAGTACTCAATGACCTATCAGAAGTCAGAGCAACAAGAGAGCAAAACATTTAAGGGTACGACAAGACAATGTACATTAACAGGCTTCAATGTCAGCCGTCCAAAAAGGCTTGAGCTTAGGCATATCATAGAGTCTGTATATTGTCCGGTCATCGCACAATGAAATAGGAAGCATAATGGCGAGCTGTAAATGGACCCACTACTAAGCATGCAGTTGTAAAGCACATCAGCATAAAATTCAGGCTGGTACAGACCTTGTGCAGAAGTGTCTTTTAATTGACACAATATTTAGAAATGAGGTCTAAGTTACGGCTATAAAATTTGCAAACGTTTTACGAAGTTCTTAGTAACATGTAGATCTACCTATTAGTGCCCTTTTTAGTGTTTTTTAAATACCAAGCAAGTCTAAATTATCAGCATGTGATAGTTATACACAATTTCATCAATCCTAATATGACTCTGAAAACATGCCCAAAAATTACCCAGAAAAGACAGTTTCATCGTAGCAACAGACCGATTCAATGTATATTGGCAACTTATACAAAATCCAAACACAGTAAATATATTACATACCGCGGCAGACAAGTTCAAAACAGCCTGAGAAATAAGAACATTGCAGCTTGTTACGACTCCGAGTATTGGTTAAAAAGAATAAATATATAGACAGAAATGTCACAGGAGAACAATCGCCTAGACTGATCGAATCGTATGGTATATATCGGAGAAATGAAAGCACCAGTGACATCTGAGGCGTTATACTAACATGGAGTTATATGTTAGTGTCTACCAATTTGTAAACAGCACTACTACAAATCTTTAGAGACTGAATAATTCACTCACAACGTTGTTTGCAAGAGAACTCGATTCGTGATAATCATACAAACTGGTATATGAAAATGGAGTACATATTATTTCTCGTTTTCATGACTTTGGTTTGATTGTATTGTATTCTCTAACACGACGTATAATACCTTTGTTTCATTTACAATCTCATCTTTTGTGGATCGTATTCTCTCAACAGATTCTATAAAAAACGGAGTTCAACATTGATGTAATTTACAATCATGTCATTATTTGGATTGTATTCTTTCAATAGATTAACTACTAGAGAAGTATTAATTTCAAATAATTATCTTCGCTTACCCTCGAATTACTACATGAATGACATTATTGATCTGTTTGACAAGTCCATTACCCTTTTTATGATATGAAAACGTTAATATTGCTTTGCTATTCGCTGAAAAGTTCAACGAACTTTCAACAGTCAATGTTTATAATTAAAAAGTCATTTATGTATTTCGTAAACTAATAAATAATACGCATAGCACGCGATGATATTGGTGTTTTCCCTTTCGCATTGACGAGGAATCGGAGAAAATAACTTTAAACTAAATTTAAAATGTTTTGGAACAATTTAAAAAGCAGCCATTGCTTCAGATTTGTATGCATCTAAATATTGTAGGTTCAATGAACGTATCCGAAATGGGAATGTCCATCAACGTCCGAAAATACAAGCGGAATATCACTTAAGTGTGTTGATACGTTAGGCTCTATTACCTAAAAGTGCTTATGTAATGCCGTATCCGTGAGATCGTTAGATCGAGCGATATAATACATAACGTAAGCATCGACAGGTAATACGATCCATCGTATCCACATATTAATTCCTGTTACTATACCGTTTTTATACACTCACTTATACGTGTTATGTGTACATGATGTCCAAAAAGAAAGTTTACAGTTTGAGTAATTTATCAAGTCGCTTCATTCTGCTATCGCAAGATTTGCACTCGTGTTGACAAACGATATAAGTTATTACTGTGACTAAGTTGAATAAACTCGAATAATTTTTAGAAAAGTGTATATTTTCTACATTTACCTTATTTTGTCTGTGAGGTCTTTTTGTAGTACATTTGTAATTAACATTGTTTTCACGATGTGTGCCATTCTGACGTTTCCCTATTTGCACTTGTTCTTTGAAACTATCGATTACATTTGTACATTTGTATAAACCGATCTTCTTACACTCGTTTGATGTTCCTCATGTTTATAGGTGTAGTCGGCTTTAGACAGTACATTAGCGATCCAGATATCACAATAGAAAGAAGAAAACTCAACCAGTTACTTGCCTTTGTTAAACAAGTTCATTCCTGAACGCTGCAGCTTGAACGTTTAGTTCGTTGTTTTGTCTGTTAACGAAATAAACAAATCGTATCTTGTGAGTTTGCTTTAAATGAGGCAGCTTGTATTGACTTCGACATAAACACTATTAGTCTTGATTTTATCTGGCTTACTAATTCGACAACATTTCCTCCCAGACGCAGGAAACGTCTTTGCTTGCAAAAGTTCATAATCACTAAGTGATATTTCGAATGCTTTGTGGTTTCTAATGTCTACTTGATGTCTTTTGTCATGTCATTGTTGGCAAGATAGCTGATTCGGTTTCTACAACATTACCCTAATATTGGGAGGAGTTGATCTAATATATTTAGTCCATTCAAAATTTTAAAGATACATGTATATGCAATTTTGTTGTAAATAAATATTACCAAAGGACGAAAACTCCTAAAAGTATCCCCGTACTTCACTGCAGTGTAGTTATCATTCATGATTACATCCCTTGATGGTTAATTACAGTGCGCAGTGTATCATCCATTGCTGACTGAGTATATAGACTTGCTTGTCATATCCATTTTAAGGATATGAAGGTTCGTTCTATGTCTGACTCTTATTTGGATGGCTAAAAGCTGTTGTCGTTTATATGTGTCTATTTAGATTGTATGTCAGTATTATATTTGTATACGCAGGGATGTGTTTTGTCAAGCTTTATTCCTTTCTTTGGTTAGGTAGGCTGTTCTCCCTACATACACCATACAATTCAGAAGATGACAGGTGCTTACGAAAGAGCAAGTAACTAATGATTGATCATTATTTCCAGGAATACTGATTAGGTCAGTGGACATCTTTAATTGATAATATAAAATTATTATTAATGTTAATGTACGATGTAACGATAACAACATCATTTCTGGTTAAACCTTGTCGTTAACATTCTACGGCACTTACGGCACAATTAGACTCATAGTACATGCGAAACATGACGATGATCTAATTGATACGATGTTGTTTGTTTGATATTTGTCGAATACAAATGGCTGCCATGAATATCTTTCATCACCTATGTACATTGTGAAGCGTTTGATCATTCAACTAAAGTATTTCAGCATTTGTTTAAGCTGCAACTATGTCATTCAACTTTTTTATAGCTGAACTATGTTATTTAGCTTTTTATAGCTGAAACTAGGTAGTTCAGCTTTTTGACAGGTGGGACCTGGACTTTCGACTTTTTGACATTGGAGACTCTGACTTTCAGTGGTTAAGAAGTTTATTTTCTCCTTTAGTTGTGTTTTTGGGCATTGTGCCGTGTACTGTGTTGTTTTCTGTGCTCGGCTTTTTAAGTTCGGTGCTGCCTTCCCTGTCCGATGTTTTGATATCATTTTACACTTATATCATATTTAGGCCACTTACATGTAGTAAAGATAGTGTTTCGATAAAGTGCAAGGGTCCGCTTGGTAGTTTCAATTTTCTATATTATATTTGTACAATTCATCGTTCGGATAACTAGATAAAGAAACATGTAGATGGGTTTGATTGTTTACAAGACACTAGTATTTTCATAACCACGTCGAGTGTCTTACCGTAGATACGGTTTTATTTCATCTCGTTTGTGTCTTTGAATAAAGGTTAAACAATTTTACGAATGTTTTATTTATACAAAAAAATTATTCAATGTAATGCACGGTTGCAACGTGTTTGTTGATGTCAATATCATAAATGTTTTGTTAATTACTTTGTTAATGTATTATTATCTGAAATTGTTACAGTGTAATATGACGTTAAAATTGAAATAGTAATAATATATTTCTATTGTTTCATTCAGCAAGCCAGATATTTCAATGATAATATTGGATTTTCTGAGAGTTATTAACTGAGTTAACAATTACGATCCAATTAATGCATATACGAGTTATATTTGATTATCGAAATCTACAAAATAATTCGTAAAAAAGCTTGGATGTAGGCGCAAAAGCTGAAAAACTAATGATATGATGTTGTATTATAGTTCAAGTAAACAAAACCATCACTATCCTGTTAATGAAATATCAGTATACACGTTGCAGCATATAAATACTAATGTAAAGCTTACTTTTATGTTTAATGTTATGTGTGTTAAATTGACACTCTGGCGTCTAGTTCCTTAACCGGGATAGCTAGCTTACAAGTAAGTTATGCTTGATAAATATTTCTTGGTAAACTGATGTCAATACGTTCATGTATAAGACAGAAGTTATACTTGTATATAATACAACTGAGAATATGGGTATTTGAAACGTCCTAAACCCCAACAGAATAGAATCGTTCAGCGTTAATATTAGAGTGACTGTACGCTTTGTGACATTTCCAATTACATATGAGCCAGTCTCCAGGAAAACCTGTTATTTTGACAAAACATTTGGTTTTGAGATTTTTTATTATCTAAAAGAGTAATCTTAATGAAGCAAAATGCAAAAGAATGATGTTTTAAGTTTTTAAATATACATCCAATTTGTAAATGTTCACATTTAGAGAAAGACTACTACTGTTTTAAACATCTAACTCCTCGTTTTCTCAATCAGAGTACTTTTCTGAAATTGGTCACCATAGCAACGAAGTAAATGATTTCGACATTATTGATAAGAAATTTTAAAGCTAAGATATAGTAATATATGGATAATTGACTTAAAATTGAATCTATTGATATTTCATTTTTTCTTATTTGAAAGCTTTTTTAAAGCTTGTTACATGCAGTAATTACATAATGTCAATATAGCAGGTTTTCCTGGAGACTGGCTCATATACGATATATAGTCATTCACTTCTGATAACATTATGTAGACGGGAATCTTCTTAGTATCTGTGAAAGGATCGGAAAGAAGCAAACGGTAAATACCAAAGAAGTGCGCCCACGTAAACGCGAGTAGAATCAAAATGGAAATGCGTATCTCGAAATGAAACTTACTCGACAATCCGTTGTTGATATGTTATTGTCTGTCTAGCAATATCATGTGTAGGAATAATTTGATGTTCACATGTTGGAGAGTTTAAACAAAGTGTCCCTGCTTGAAATGTTTGTTACATGTTTCTTTAACTTTTTGTTATTGTATTTTGTAGCTATGTTAGAGTCATACATCCGGTCGGTCGGTTGGTAGCTGTGTTGGTTTGTAGGTCCAAATTTTGAAAACCTAAAGTAGGTTGTGTATGTCATTATAATGTTGACTCATGATGGTTACAATAAGAATTGTGTCAAGCTGTATATGTGACAACTGAATGTAGCTATTAGGTTTCATGTGATTACGATCTTTCCTCAATAATATATCGTTCATAATACCTTTCTGTGGAAGGTGTAAGAAATATTCAAAGCACATCAAATGTGAACACACAGCTTGGCTACGCTTTTTAGAGTTAGCGTTTTCGTACTGAGTAAATAAAATGTTGAAAACTGTGTTATACTGACATACACTTTTCAGTTTAATAGAGCTCCCTTGTAGGAGAAATGTTTACATCTAGACGTGATAAGGGGCACAAACATGGTTGAAGAATTATGTACGAGACCATTTTGATAATGACGTTGTTTGCAGAGTGTCATTACTTTTATTCCGTGTTTTAAAATGTTTTCGATTGTGAAAATAGAATAATATGTCTTACATCCCTAAAAGGATTTGCCAGACGGGGCAATTGTATTGCTTTAACTCATCATTTGACATTTTAATATGGTATCACGATATGCGCCATAATTGCTGGTACGCCGTACTAATTACTATTACCATATACTAGATTATTCACAATTGCTCTGTTTGTAAATATGGTGTCAATGTTATTACGATAGTCAAACAACTTCGATGCATGGAATAGCACTTTTATAATATCATTTAGTGGGAGTTTTTAAACTAAAAACGATCACTTTCTACATGGCTGTTAACAACGGTTTGTTGAATAACCAGATGAAAAATGCATGACGGCATATTATATAAAGGTTGGATTTTTTGTTTAGGAAGTCCGTTTGTTCATTCTGGTTGTACTTTATATTACCTATGATCTTTTTAATCCTAAGACATTGATCAAACGAAATACGTGTATCAAAAGCCAATGAATATGTGCACGAAACCAAATTTAACAATGAGCATGGGGCATTCCGAGGTTATTTAAAAACAAACAACATGCTAAGGAAGGCAGATTTATCGGCAAATTGACTACTGAATGTTGTTTATACTTTGTTTATAACTGCATTATCGTGCATTCTATGGATAAATACATATAATTCATACGCCACTTGAGAGACAAATTAAGATACATATTATGGCAAACTATAATTCGACAAGCATTTTATTGTGTTTTTCATTTACTCGAGAACGGTTGTAAAAGGTTTTATGGAATGGCAATAAAACATGTTTCGTAAATATTGATCAATAGGCATCGTGTATACAATAATAATACATACAGTTCCAACTATACAATGTATGACCAGCACGACAACTTGCTTAAACGCACACGGTAAATCTTTTATTTTTGCGATTATCGAATATTAACATTCAAACAACATAATTTTGTAGATGCTACGGTCCTGGACATTTATCAGTTACTAATATATCGACGATTTGAATTGCAATTGTGTCTACGTCTGAATTTAGTGCCTAAGCCGAACTTTACATTGCATTATCGCATGCTGGAAATAGGGCAATCAGCTTTTTTATAGCTAAAACTATGTCATTCAGCTATTTGATAGCTGGGAATTGGGCTAAACAGTTAGGTTCATTTTCCCGTCCAGTTATGTGTTGGCATTGTGTCGTGTAATTATTATACATGATGTGGGTTGTGATGTTTTTTATGTTTTTATTGCTCGGCTTAATCAGTTGAGTACTGCCTTCCCAGCCCGATTTTCTATTATATGTATGCCAATTCGTCCTTGGTGGCAGATTTGTTTGTTGCAATGTATCAAAGTGCACACGTTTTATACAAAAGAGCAATCGGGATTTTTTCCAAACAAAATGCGCATTCGGCTTGAAGGTTGCCACATTGACGAAATCCTACGGCATTGTTAACAAATAATAGACATCAACTAATTCCCTAACCCTCTCGGTAAATTAAACAAATATAATTTGGGGGGACTGTTTGCAAATGGAATAATCAAGATAAGCAATAAAACGTGTAGTGAAACCCCCAGGTTATGATCAATCTCACTTTCTATAGCATTGTTACAAAGTTGTTCAGATAAAAGTTGATTCAATGTCCTGAGATCCCGTAATAAGGTATTAGCTGAAGAGAAATCAGAGCTCGAAACATCTAATTTGATTTCCAATGAATGTGACGCACGGCTGTTGAAAATATTTGTGTCTCCTCTACTACAATTGAATCACTAATGAGTGTGATTTGATATTTCTCGGTGACAAAATAAAATTTAACTTTCCTACGTCAAGAGCTAGAACTAGGAGACTTTTATTTGACTTTATTACATTAGTTTTCAAGATATGCCGTAGATTCATTTGCATATTACGAAAAAGACATTGTCAACTGTCTTGTTGGTATTTGACCTTTTACATTCAATCACAATTGAGCTGTCATTTGTTTTAACTCGTGCACAATAACATTCAAACGTGTTTTGTATTCACAGATTCCAAGTACTTAGTGATACTGGAGATGGACTAGAACCAGATGTTGAAACCACTTGGAACAATATAAAAGAGACATACACCCAAGCCTGTAAAACAGTACTTGGCACAAAGAAGAAAAACGATAAGAAATGGATACAAACAGACACTTGGAATCTTATCGACAAAAGAAGAATCTTAAAAGAGAAAAAACAAAATGCAAGATCTGAAAGACTAGTAGAGCGATACAGCAAAGAATACTCCGACACCAACAAGGAAACTAAACGTAAGCTTAGAAAAGACAAGAGAGAATATTATGACAACAAAGCTGATGAGGCAGAAACAGCAGCCAATAGAGGAGCGATGGGTGAAGTATATAGAATCACCAAAGAATTGACTGGGAAATTTGACTCTGGTACTGGGCCAGTGAAGAATAAAGCAGGAGAAAAGATCACCCTAGAATACGAACAGCTGAAAAGATGGGCAGAACACTTCAATGAAGTATTAAATAGACAAGAACCTGTAGAAATAGCAACCATAAATGAACCTTTTGGAGAACCATTCAACATAGATTTAGATCCACCAAGCAAAGAAGAAATAATAAAAGCCATAAACCAGCTAAAAAATAATAAAGCACCAGGAATTGACAGTATTGAAAGCGAAGTACTTAAAGCAGACACAAAATGTGCTTCTGAACAACTCCACAAACTATTTACACTGATATGGACCTCAGAAAGTCTCCCAAATGACTGGTGTAAAGGCCTCATCGTTAAACTTCCAAAAAGGGTGACAAGATGGATTGCTCAAATTGGCGTGGGATCACACTTCTATCCATACCCAGTAAAGTCTTCTGTAAAATCATCTGCATGAGACTCAGCAGTTCAATCAATGGAATCTTAAGAAAAGAACAAGCTGGATTCAGACCTGGAACTGGATGCACTGATCATATCTTCACACTAAGGAATATCCTGGAACAATGCATCGAATGGAATAGCAAAGTTCACATAAACTACATCGACTTTGAAAAAGCATTCGATAGTATTCATAGAGAAAGTCTTTGGAAGATCCTTAAGGCATATGGATGCCCAGAAAAATTTGTTTACATTATAAAGAGCTTCTATGAAAACTTCTCATGCAGTGTCATCCACAACAACAAACTTAGCAGTTGGTTCAACATCACCAGTGGGGTACGACAAGGATGCATCATGTCACCCATGCTTTTCCTTGTTGCCATCGACTGGGTGATGAGGAATACTATCGGAAACAAGAACAGATGAATAAGATGGACACTGACGTCAATACTGGAAGATCTGGACTTTGCAGATGACATTGCCCTACTTTCAAGCAATGCTGACCACCTACAAAAGAAAACTGACAATCTGGCTAAATACGCTCACCAAGTAGGACTAAGCATCAGCAAGAAAAAGTCAAAGACCATGCAACTTACCAATTCCCCAACAGTAATAACATTAGACAACAAACCAATAGAAGAGGTAGATGACTTTACGTATTTAGGCAGCATCCTCAGCAAAAACAACGAAACTGAAAAAGACATAAGAAACAGACTCCAAAAGGCAAGAACATCCTTCCACCAGCTAAACAAGATATGGCGGTCTGGCCACATTAGTGAGAAAACTAAAATCAAACTCTACCAGAGCAATGTCCTCTCCGTGTTGATGTATGGGGCAGAATGTTGGAGGGTAACCCAAAAAGACAGCAAAAGACTATCTGGATTCCACACAAAATGCCTTCGCAAAATCTGTAAAATCTACTGGCCCATATTAATCTCCAACAACGATTTATACCAAAGAACTGGACAAACAAATATTACAACACAAATTAAACGACGAAGATTCAGATGGCTAGGACATGTAATAAGGAAAGACAGGAACAACATTACTAAGACAGCTCTAAAATGGACCCCTTCAGATGGAAAAAGACATCGAGGTAGACCAAAAGAAACATGGCACCGGACAATAAACAACGAAATACAGCCAATGGGAAAAACACAAGGAGAAATAGAGAAGATTGCCAAAGACCGACAGAAATGGAGAGACCTGATTGCAGCCTTATGTGCCAGCGGGCACGAAGAGGATAGCTAGGTAGGTAGGTGTTTTGTATTGATGCTTTTGACCGCCCTATACATGAACACTCAACAAAATTCCTATTCGGTCACATATTACCAAATTAACAGTCACAAAATGTTTTAAATTATTTTTGCAAGTGTTAAATGTATGAGCATGCAAGATAAAAAATACAATTTTATAAATATTTTACTATTCTTAAGTAGAATTGTTGACTTTAATGCACAACAACCTTTAAGACCAGAAATCACACAATAATAGCATTAAATGTTTTATAAGTAACACCGATTAGACGATTAGACAACAATTAAGCACGTGACAAGGATATACTGCTTAAGGTTATTTGGTTGAGAAGATTTACCAAATTTAAAATAATCGACTTTTAAAATTTACTTTGATTTTTGATAGTTACAATGTAATTTACCATAGTAAATCAGTGTCGACTGTAATGTTGAACCGCACTTGTAGGTTGCTATAATTGAAGCAGAGAGAAGACAATTGACAAAAGAAAGAGTGACGTAAGTTTGACTTATCTATCACGTCTTGGTATTTCATTTTTTTGGAGAATTTATATTGTTCTATTTCAATTAAACGGGAGGTAAATTCCACTTCAAAGCTGTGTATCTTAATAACGTGAAATATGTTCGATTTTTTTATGTTTTTACTGTTATGACGATCATCAATGAGTTCTTTTGTTTATATTTTGTTACATTGTCATGAACAAATGTTGTAATGAGCAATAACCCTGCATAGTTGACGGCGCTGTGAAAATCATATACACTTAATTTTCTTCAGAGCTTAGCAACAATGACGTTAAGTACCTTATACAGGGTGTTAAAAAGTTCGTTCTCAAAGTTTGATTTGAATTTTTTTATTATTCTTACATGATAATAACATAAAATTTACAGGTTAATAACCTGAGGGTCAACCTTTGTTTTTGATAACACTTTTTAATCTGTCTGGCATTGAATGAATGAGTCCACGTATATGTTCAAATGAGATATTCGACCAAGCGTAATGCAGACGACGTCTCAATGAAGCCATTGTTTTAGGAACAGGATCTTTGTAAACATCTGAGTTCATGATACTCCAAAGATTTTCTATCGGGTTTATGCCAGGTGAGTTACCTGACCATCGTTTGCTATGAAATCTGGAATATATTATTCTGTAGCCATAATTGAGTAGATTTGGCAGTGTGCGGTGGGGCACCATCTTGTATGAATACTGCGTTTCTGGGCTGGAGAGTGAGGCGGGTTTGAGTCACTTTACCTATATAATTATAACGCTTCAGTGCTGGTTTCAGTTCCTTTTCAAGTATATTGTTAATATAGTAATGTGCGGTAACAGTTTTTCCAATTGGTAGTATATGTTCTTTAGTAAGGCCGTATGCACCCATTGCACCCCATACTAGGCCTTTAGCGCTGTTTTTCAGTGCTCACAGACGGGACGGACTCTTGTTGCGATCCCCAAACCACATCGTTTTGTTTAGTAGGGATGTAAAACAAATGTTTGGAGCACTCATCCGAGAAGATAAAATTCTCCCAATCATCGGCCGATAGCTTTTCAAATTTTCTAGCAAAAGCAAGTCTCTTTGCGATATGTCTGTCAGTGAGAAAAGGCTGGCGTTGACGTTTAAAAGCAGTCCATTTATTTTCTTTACGTAGATAATTCGATACTGTGACATGGCTAACGTTGTTTCCCATCCTTTTTAAATCATTTGCAACATTTCTTGTTGATTTACCACGTTTATAGATGACTCTGGGACGTCCCGACCGCTTTGCATCATTGAAAGAACCGTTTAACCTCGTTCGTGCCTTCCATTTCGTTACCCATCTACAAGATTTACCCAAAATATCAGCAATTACCCTCTCTAAATAGCCAGCTTCAAATAAAGTTACTGCTTTAATATCTCAGCTGCGAATTTGACAGGTTTTGTAAACCACCGCCTTTCGTAAGTACGGACGGCATTTCGTTTGTTTACTGTGTCGCTATAGTCACGTTACACGCGTCTCCAAGGAAGAGTTTCTAAGAACAGTAAATCTTGACGAGATGATAACTTTCTAAAAGATTATATTAAGTCAGACAGGGAAGGCAGCACTCAACTTAACCAGCCGAGCACAGAAAACAATAACAACACACAAAACACAGTGCCCAACTGAACCAACCGAGCACAGGAAACATAAATCACATAAAGACACAATGCCCAACTAAACAAGCGCAGATCCGCCCAAGTCAAAGCTGTCGAAAAGTAAAATAAATTATAACTAGCTGAATGACCCAGTTTCCACAGCGCTGACTGCATATGTGTATGAAATCAGAAGTGTGTACCTAGCTTAGATAAAATTTTATTTCGATTTTAACTTTGAGAACGAACTTTTTTAACACCCTGTATATATTTCTCTATTGCTGGGTACAAAAATCTAACATCTCGAAAAGTGACCGATTAGGAACTTTGTTGAGTGTATGTCTTAAGATCTGATTGAAACTTTAAGGTGAGCGCCTAACTGAGCATTTCCACTTCCATAAAAAAAGTGTAATTTGCTTCACAAGTCAGGTCAGTTGTATCTCAATCAATAAGACTTAACAATATATAATTTACTAGCGATGTTATTACGTTGGCAATGCAACCACATACCAATCGAAATGTTATCATATTGCACGACCTTGTTCAAGAAAATATGAATCATGCTCTTCATTATTTATAATATAAACAAAGTTGTGTTACCTACTTTTATTGACATAAACATGTACATTGTAGTCGTTCATGTAAGATGCTAGCGTTAAAGTCCTCGTTGATGATATTTGTTGACACATTTATTACATTTGTGCCATTGTCCAAAAGTCATTATATATGGTTGTTCCATGATATAACTACGAATACGAGGGTGCTTCGTGTTGGTTAGCAGATAAAAGTGGTGTCTTTGTGTATTTGAATTGTACCTAAAGGTCATAAACCACTAAATAAAATTGTTCTTTAGCTCAATGTAAAGTGACAATTGTCAGCCCCAGATTATATCATGTTATAGTCTATGGCCAGTTCACAGACCTATATCATTGAAAAGCAGTATGTTTTAGCTACAAAATAAGGCCAGACAAACAGGGAGTCATGTTTAATATAAGAAAGATTTTGTTCGTCAAAGGCGGTAGACAAAATTTTACAGAGGCTCGGACCGATCCAATGTGGGTTTTACCCTACTCTACTTTCGCTTTGTCAAATACGCCAAAATCTCAAAATATGCAAGATGAAACACATTCACTCATTCAGCTACATGTATACAATACCTTTAAACTCAATAAGATTATTCAAGTTTCATTTTGTCAAGACATATCACCATTTCCAGGCAAACCTAAGTCTTTGAGTGTATCCGATTTTGGTCCGCGTATGCATTTAGTGGTTTATAACATAAACAGCACTGATACTCATATTCTAATGTCCTACAGGGAACAGTTACGCGTAGATTTTCGTTGTTTCTCTAACCGGTGTCTTCCTGTTAGCGCTTGCTAGATATTAACGCCACCGTGTTAGACACGAATTATTTCTGAAAGCGCTAATGATAGTTAATGAAGCATGGTGACAAAATAACAATTGCGAACAGATTAACAAGGCAAACAGGCATGTGCTTGAACTTCTGAATTTATGGTGAGATTATTATGAGCTTTATGTTCCGTTACATATGTTTGCGGTATTCAATTTTTCACCTCGGTGAGCTTACCAAAATCCATTAAAACGGAGATTGGTTTATTATTATATTCGAATTAGATATAGGTTATTCAAAAGGTAGACTATCAATATGTTCCTTGAACATCTTAACCTCGTTAAACACCCTCCCTAGGTAGGGGAGCAATAGAAGATTCTTTGTAAGACGTTATAGTTGTAGATACAAATACAAAGCAGTGAAATTGGTACTTAGAGAACTCTTGGCAATAGTTGTAATTTGTACTCCCAAGGCCGCGCAGATGCTGACAGCTGATACGAGGAGTGTTCGAAAAAAAATGCAATTTCATGCATATATTTGTATTTCCGGGGATTTCGTGCTTTAAACCTGGCATGTGTACCAATTAAACTTCAGTTGGTTAAAATTTGGTTGAATTTCATTTGTTAATGTGGTCATAGTGTATGTTTAATAAACACTTACTAATTAGCACTAAGCTAAGAAACGTTCGAAAGAAGTGTAATGAAACTGACTGAAATCATGCCTTATTTCAAAGAAAGGTCTAAACTTAATTTAAGTTATAAATTCTACATAATGAACTTTTTTATATTAAGGGACACCGTAATGTGCCTTTAAGCGTTGTGACACTTTTATTACACGTTTCAAAGTTTGCCAATAGCGTCTGAAAGATAACAACACTAGTGGTCAACCGAAAACAACAACACTCAAACAAAACATTGGTAAAAAGTAGGTTATTCGTCTCAAAACAACTCCAGACATATTTCATCAAGCATCGAATTGTTAACAGAATAGACCATATGTACCTTTCTCGTAAAAATGCCTCTTCGCGCAAGGCTTTTACTGTAAACTAGTTTTTGAACGAAAAGCGCATCATGATGCTTTATCACTAAGTCGATTCTATAGAACTAGTCTTTTGAGACTAATTTTAAGTTCCTATACTTAAATCTCATTCAGTAGACCATATGTACGTTTCCAGGAAACCCATGCGGTCAGTCAAATGACAGTACATGAGTGTTGTACCTATTGCAGACGTCAAAACAAAACTTGAATTTAAAAGTTTAAAAAAATTGTGCAGTGTGTGAAGGAGAGTTCATTGAAGGTTTTCTGTGAGTTTCATTGTAAATGGTTATGCCAATAAAAGGTTATAGAGTAAATTGCATTTCTTTTCGAACACCCCTCGTATGTAGAAAGATCGCTACAAAGAGAAAAAATAATTTAATGTTCACCTGATTACGCATGTGTCACTACGTAATTGTCCCAGTGCGGGTGTTAATGCTACACGATTTCTGTTAAATCAGTACATAAGGTATAATTTGACGACAATTCTACTTGAATAAGTATACATGTCAACGATCGAAATCCAACTACAGTTATTTTATTACATCTTTTTATGTACGTATACAATTGGTTCAAACCAGCTTCATATTAAATGTTCATCGATGCTGGCTTCGGCATGGAGTATGGCAAAAACGAATAAACATCTATATAGCATATCACAGGAGAACAATTGCTCGTAGTGAAAGTACCGTATGGTATATATCGGAGAAATTAATGCGCCAGTGATATTTGAGGCGTTTTGCAACATGGAGTCTGCCAATTGGTAAACAACACTACTACAAATGTTTAGTGACTGAATAATTCAATCACAACGTTGTTGGCAAGAGAACTCGATTCGTGATAATCATACAAACTGGTATATGAAAATGGAATACATATTATTTCTCGTTTTCATGACATTGGTTTGATTGTATTGTATTCTCTAACACGACGTATAATACCTATGTTTCATTTACAATCTCATCTTTTTTGGATCGTATTCTCTCAACAGATTCAATAAAAAGACGGAGTTCTACCGTGATATCATTTACAATCATGTCATTATTTGTATTGTAATATTTCTATAGATTAAATACTAGGAAAGTATTAGTTTCAGATAGTTCTCTTCACATACCATCGAATTACTACAAAATGTATGTAACTTGACATTGTTGATTGGTTTGACAAGTCCATTAGCTTACTTCATGATATGAAAATGTTAATATTGCTACGCTATTTGCTGACGCGTGTAATGAATGTTTAAACAGTCAATGTATATAATTGAATACTCATTTATGAATGTATTTACTAATAACTAATATGCATAGAACACGATCCTTTCGCATTGACGAAAAAAGTTTTGTTATATCTTAAAAGTAGTAAGTGCTTCAGATTGGTGTGCACCTACATATTGTAGGTTCAATGTCAGTATTCAAAATGGTAATGTCCATCACCGGCCGACACATGCAAACGGAATATCACTACAGTGTGTCGATACGTTGTTCTGCATTGGCTACAATTGCTGAAGTAATGCCGTCGGTATCCGTGAGACCGTTAGACCGAGCGAGATGTCATATTACGCAAGCAACGAGAGGTTATCTTGCCCATCGTATTCACACAATAGTTTTAGTTTAGTAATATTACTTTTACTATTCAGTTTTTATATATCCATAAAAGATTTTTAAAAAACGGTTTTACGCCCACAAACACGTTAAATGTGTTCAGGATGTGTCTATTTACCAAGTCTCTGCATTCTGCTGTCGCAAAGAAAATTTGCACTCGTATAGACAAACGAGGTAAGTTATTTCTGTGACCAAGTTTAAGATTAGAATAATTCTTAGAAAAGTGTTAATTTTCTACAATTATCTATTTCGTCTGTGCGGTCTTTTGTAGTATATTTGTAAATAACGTTTCACCATGTCTGCAATTCTGGCGTTTACCTTCTTACACTCGTTCTTCGGAACTATCGATTACATTTGTATTTGTGTCAAACCTGATATTCTTGCTTTCTCGTTTGATCTACCTCAAGATTAATTCCGGCTTTAGACAAAACACTATTGATCCAGATAGCACAATAGAAAGACAAAAAACTCAACTAGTTACTTGCCTTTGTTTAAAACATGCATTCCAGAACTCCACAGCTTGCAAGTTTAGTTCATTGTTTTGTCTTTTAACGAAACAAATCACTCATATTTTGTGAGTTTGCTTTGGGTGAGGTAGCCTTGAATTGACTTCGACATGATATGTTGATTTTACAAGGGTTTCTAATTCGTCAACATTTCCTCCCAATAGCAGGAAGCGTCTTTGTTTGTAAATATTCCTAATCACTAAGTGGTTTTTCGTATGTTTTGTGGTTTCTAATGTCTATCTTGATGTTTTCTTTAATGTCATTGTTGACAAGATTGCTTATTCGGTTTCTGCAACATTACAATAATATTGTGAGGAGTTGATCAAATATCTGTAGCCTGCTCAAAAGGTTTAGATATGAGCCAGTCTCCAGGAAAACCTGCTATAATGACATTATGCAATTACTATATGTAACAAGATTTTGATAAAGCTATAAAAGAAGGAAAAATACATATGGGCCGCATCATGGGAAAAGGGGTCTTAATGACATTTTTTTCAATATTTATATTTTTATGTAGAATGAAAGCCAAATTATTTTCCTTTCTTATGACACCAATGTATTGTAAATCAACCAACTACTTATTTCACTACACTTATTTGAGTAACGTCACTGAACTCCTGACGAACACTGACTTTACGTCACTTTTGACGTCATTTGAACGTGTTTGTTTACATGTAATGGTGTGATGAAATCACTTCATAATACACAATATATATGTGTGTATTCATAATAATGCTGTTATACACTTAGTCCATGAGTTTGAACGACGTTTGCCATCAACATCTGTGTTTTGTTGCCTGGCAACGATGGAATGCCTTAATTTACTGCATGCCTGTATATGTGGCCACGACTGCCATTTTTGGGCTAGTGGGTAAAAAATCACATTTTCAGTTTTTAATGTAACAGTAATCTCTAAAGTTTAAATTTCCATATTCTGAAATTTTTAAGTCGATATCTTGAAAATTCAGTGATTTATGACTATTTTGATGATGCCTAGTAATTCGCATTTCGTTCAAAATGGCACCATTTCTGATGCAAAAAACTGAAACAAATATGCTGTATAGTGAACACATTTGAACAACTAACCATGACATCATATCATATTTGATTTGTTCATTTCTTGTCACAAAGGTTTTTAGTTGCACATCAGTGAAAAATTATATCAAAAAAATTTTTTGGTTGCCTAGCAACCGCTAAATATATACAAAATGCAATATTTAGCACATGTGGAAGCCACTGTTATAGGGTGTCAAGGTGCAATTTTTACGTTCTTAATACCACAATAACCTCTGAAGATAAACTTTTCAAATTTTGAAAATATCAATTCGATAGTTTCAAAATTCAGTGATTAATGACGATTTTGTAGATGCCTGTTTTCCTTCAAAATCTTCAAATTTCTGATGCAAATCTTGTAACAACTATTCTATACATTAAGCACATTTAAACGCCTAACCAACACATCATGTCATTCTTGATTTGTTCATTTGGTGCCACAAAGGTTCTTAATTACAAAACAGTGCAAAACCATGACCAAAATTATTTTGGTTGCCTAGCAACCGCTTAATATTTACAAAATACAACATTTAGCACATGTGAATGCCACTGTGATAGTGGGTCAAATAACCACCTTTTTATTTTTAGTATCATTGTAATAAGTGAACCTTTAATTTTAAATCATGAAAATTCATTGTTGATATCTTGAATAATTACCAAGATATGGCAATTTTGCTGTTACTAAGGAACACCGTTTTTTCTCCAAAATGACTTCTAGGTCTAGAATCATTCAGACAGAACAATCATGCCCCAACATTAAACAGACAACACATACTATAGTTTACATATTTTTTATTTCCCTCACCAATGTGTTTTATCATTTAAACATATAATGTTGATTTGACATTTTAGTGGTTGCCTAGCAACAGTGAGATAAATCAAAATATTGACAAAATTTAACTAAATACTGTGGTAATTAACTAGAACAGTATGGATTTTGCAAAACTCATCATGTACAAATTAGAGCCATATTAAAACATGTAATTTATGAGAACATACATGCTGTAGTGTGCATTTTATGTGTATACAATAATCCTTAAATACATGATTTCCAATAAATGATAGGTTATCAATCTTCTTTTAATTAAACACCGATTATGGTAGTAAACACATAGCATAATTCTAAAACTTGACACAACAACATCTAAATCATTACTGCAATTTACTGGTCACTTATCATACAATTAATTAAAGTGTTCATTTTAACATTTTCCTTTAATAATTTCCTTGACATCAAAGAATATTCTGCATAGCAACACCAATAATTTAAAGAAATAGAGTTTCAGGTATTTTTCAGATAGTTTTTAATAAATTATTCTCTAAATAGTTTTGTTATAATATCGTTTTATGTAATATTAGTTTATTTATTACAGAATAAGACACCTTTTACAAAAGTTAAGGCCATAACAATAAAATGTGTAGGTATTTTAGGTACCATAAGCAAGTCCAATGTCAAGGACAGTATGGAACACTTTTTGGATCTATTTTGGAAAGAATGAGAAAAAAATTTAAATGAATGTTCTAGGGTGTCAGAAAAATGTGCATTATGTTACATATTTTACATTATATTACCTGTGGGTTGGGACATTTTTAGACAAATGCCTTATTTCTGTGTTGTCCTTTATGACTGCAGAAATGATAATAAATTTTGGTCTATACTCTGGTCTGTGATATGCTTGATGTCTTGATAAAGACTGTGTCTTGGAAACCAGGTTATAAATACATGTACATAAATGTTCAAAAGCATATGCTTTTAACTTAAACCAAATCATAAATACAATGTAAGTGCAAACAATTGAAAAACAACACACCATGTACTGGTATGATAATTATAATCATGTGTTGACTATGTCTATACTAGATAGCCATGGTTCTGAGAAGCAATTTTCTTTCATTAGTTGTTTAATTAGTATTTCATGAATAATACTATAATACTACATCCGCCAAGTTCTACTGTTACTGTGGACACAGTTCATCCTGAAACGCAGGTCTGACAAACGGTCTAACTGATCGGTGTAAATATTTCCTTCTGCCATCACTCATTCCACCTGAAGGAAGTTCATCAGGTCGAAGGATATTTGTAAATCTGAAGGTGGGATCCTTCAGGATACAAATCCTTTCTTCATTCAAATCTCCAGCCGTAGGACGAACGACAACAATGCCTGGCTCAGCAGCACAGAATCTAAAGTACTGGTATGACCTGAAATATTAAGGATTTCACTAACATTCTTAACATAATTACAACATTTCATAAGTTATATATGCCTACTTGAAAACAAATTTGCACAATAAGCAATAATTAGTATGATATTAGTAAATTTAGTACCTACTGTCTACATGTATAGTTTTTACTGAACTTAATTATATTTGGATTAAAAAAACATGGCCAAGTCATACTATATGCAGCCGTGTACAAGGTGACTAAGTGACACATATGACTTCCATGTATTTTTAGCCTATTTATTAGAGGTTATCAGATGATTATGACAAAATCATCAAAGGTGATAACAATTAAAATAGCAAAGTATGATCATATGAATTATATAAACCATTTACTTCAAAGAACTCTTTTCTATTTGAATACAATGATCTGACATTGTGTTCAACATCTTAAAACAAGTTTTGGAAATAATTGGTGAATTAAAACTTCAATACTAACTGTGCTATTTGCATGGAAAAGTGATAGATGCATCAGTATCTGTCTGCATAAACCATGATACATGTAGGTTCATCAAAATGCGTATCCATGGAGTAAAGGGTTAATACATTCATATCTTACAAATGTAGCTACCTTATTCCTTTCATTGGTTTGAACGTATTGTCCAAGAAGAATTTCCAATTCCGCCAACACCAAAGTGGATATCTTACAGCCAAGTTTGATTTGGATGATTTGTTGACGAGGTTTTCTAGTTGATCCATGGTCTCGGTATCAGTACGACGATACAACCTTTTTATGTGAGCAAACCCTGCATCAACTAAACAACGAGCATGACCTGAAAATAATACAAAACATGTTGTTATTTTATCTATAACCTTGTCATACCCTTTGTAAACCAGTAGCTAAAATGATGACTGTACATGTAATTTAAACAACACTATCAGTAAGCTATGAAAAAAGTATTAGTTGTTATATGAATCGGTGTACTGTTCACTTTAAATTGTCCTTGGTGGCAGAGTGGTTCAAGCCTCTTCCTCGAGAATTGAAGGTTGTGGGTTCAATCCCAGGCCCCAACATACAAGTAGTTAAAATGGTACTCTTTTGCTTCAAGCTAAACATATGATTGTTGTGCCCAGCCCGGTGTTGGATTATTGTAACTAGGTAGGGTTCATATGTCTTAAATACGGATAGTAGGACATACTTAAACAATCACTTTCAAGAACAAACTAACCTGGAATCTGCATCAGGAATTCTATGTTTTCACTATGTCCAGTCATCACTCTCCACGTGAAATACCCAAGCATGTATTTGTTCTTGTTCTGCCCTGTAAACAACAATGATAATGACTATTAATTTCAGCGACACAGATGATAATGTTCAACTAAAAATAACGTAACAAAAAAGATCTATAGTTAAATCCATAGTGGGATATTGCACACTTATATCATAGGGGAGTTATCTACTACACAGTGGGAATACATGTACCAACAAAAATAGATGATTTTACATGTCAATTGTGTTGACTACATGTGAATCCTGAAAATAAAAATAAGTGTGAATTTACACAATATCTTAATAACTGATTCAATGTATTTTGTCAAAAGCATGTACCTGGGCAATTGTCTGAATGAATAGAAAAATTCACTGCTCCACTACCATGTTCCTCCAGTGACCAGTCAACCATGGAAATGACAGAGTTAGGGCCATGTGAACTGGTTCCATCCTGTCCTATCGTTTCATTTTCATCCACCAAAAAGTTGAGCTGAAGTGGAATGCCATCAATGCGGAACCCAAAGATCTGAACCTCGCGTAAGGAAAGAAAATATAGTGGACCCATCTGTCTTGAATGATGTGGGAGGTTTACATTTTGACTGAAGTCAAATGTAAAATGGAGGTAGCTGTCCTCATTGACACTGCGCTTCACACAATCATTGTACATTTCACGTTCCTGAAATAAATCGGTATCTAATAGATACATGTACACCAATATAAACAAACATAGTGATACAATAATCAGTATAGGGTACCTCAGTATTAAGTACCGTGAGTGTTGGGTTTGAATCCCACCTACCATGCGTGGGTTCTTATAGTTCAAAATTTCTATATATAGTTAATAACACATTTAAATAAAAACAGAACCTAACTCCACGATATTAATTTAATACAGCATTTTGAACACGGGTATTGTGCCTTCATCAGGTAAATTGATAAACAGTAAATTAATAACTTGATATAAGTGTTCTTTAGCAGCAATGTCAACATTAATTTGATCAAAACTGTTGTTTGTGCTTATGGCATATATATGTTTGTACATGTAGGCTATGTCTATTATGATGATACAATAACCATAATGATTGTATATTAAATGCATACCTTCTGAGCTTTCATAATGTGATGTTGCATATTAGCCAATGACTGCAGTTTGTCCTCTTCTGAAACAGAATCCACAATCGCTTTCCTCATCCGCTCACATGTAGCACATACATCATCTCGCGGATTTGCTATCCTTATATGTGGTACACATGTACTCCACAGAGTCTTAAACATTGAAAGGCTGACATGTTTTATTGGTGTGTCAGATTCAATGCATGACGTCTTATAACTGTTATGTAAATCAACCTTAGTACAGTCTGATGACAGGTAGATAGGGGGAATACCATCTCTGCCTCTTGGTGCAGCAGGTTGTGGAATGCCTTTTTCGTCTGCACAATTGGAGAGAAATTTTACTACACGCTGAACGTCTTCATAGTTAAGAGCATTGTGTGGCTTTCGCCCAGTGTTACCATGTTGACGAGGAATAAGTCCCTTACTGGACATGTGTTTATTTAAATTATTTAAGTATTTCTTTCCAATGTCATGACATAATAGAAATGTTTTTTTACATACAACTGTCCCCATGAATGTCAGCGTTCTTCTATTCCTCAATCGTTTTTTACCACGTTTCGTCTTCTCAGTTAAGTTATCATTCAATAATCCCATGATGTACGTTTCTTTGGTGTCTCTATCCATTTCTTGAATGTTCAATATATAATTAAAGATTTGATCGTCTGCAAACTTTTTACGGCAATCTAAATTACAACAACGGGCATTTTTAAATTTCTTAATTTTTTCTAAATCATCGTCCATTACAGCCAAATTATTATCACAGTCAACCTCACCACTACCATCCTCCTCTTCATCAGTACTATTGTCCTCTGGTTGCAGGTCAGCATCATAACCAGTTGCACCATGGTCCTCCTTTGAGCTGTGTACGAAATCCCTCGCTCTTGTAGCAATTAGATCACGTGTATCTGTGACGTCCACATCAGACTCAGAGCTTTCATTATCAATCTGAGAAACCACAGGTGTGCTCACGGGTGTTCTTCCGAAATGCCCCGAGATAATACTTGCCAATTCCTGCAATTAAAATTCAATTAAATTTCAATTACTGCAAAATAGGGATAAATCATATTTATCTACATGTACACTGGTATGCATGCACATGTAGATCTACGCTGATTACTGAAATTCTAGTTGTTGTACTGTTATAGAACATTGAATAACTGTAAAGTGTAATGAAAAAATTTTTATCACAGTACGCGTACTGTAGGTCTAGATCTATTACAGACCTAACTAATATTAAAAGACAAGTGTAAATTATACGAACTATGTACAGTGCGACCAAATATGTTGCCCCGTAAATTAAATACAGTTTCATACCTGATGATCGCATGTGTATATTAATTTGTTTTCATTTAACGTGTCACAACAATTGTTTTTTAAACAACGCGCATTTGAATTGTGAAACAGCCTATATATGCTGTCCCAGTTAGCGGACATCGTCTACTGTGTACACAAATGAGTGATGACGTCACTAGAAACGTGTATGCAATGTGTTGCATAAAGTCGGTCAATTTGCAGCACATAAAGTAAACATAGAACGATATGGCATTGGAATTTAAAACAATTTCATTCTTGTAAGGTAATCAGACTCGAAATGGACACAGAAAGAGGGTCAGTAATAGCGATAAGATTGCATGTATGGTACGGACAGCGAATGTAGGAAAACAAATAGACATCATGCAATTTTAAAGTTTTCAATGTGTGCGAATGTGTCGAGATAATAAAAGAACCAGTTCACTGATGATCGTAGCCTGATCGTAGCAATCAGTCATAATGTCATGCTAATATACCGCTCCACTCTCCGATGACCGAATAGGCACAATCCGTTCAATTTTGCGCGAAACGACCTTCGGTGTATTCTGATCGATATCGGCTAAATATCACAATTTTAAAGAGAGACAACACATACATCAAGCAATAAGTATATTCATAAATCATACCTCCAACTCGCTATCCATTCTGGTAGATTAATAGTGCAGAATGTTAAAATTCCCACGACGCAACTCCGCATGTAAACAAAATTTTCTCCCGCGGTAAGTGACAGAAGTTCGACGTCATTTATGACGTAATTATTATAATGTCATTAAGACCCCAAATCGCATGACGCGGCTCATATCTATTGATTCTATTTTAAGTAATTGACCTATATAGTACTATACCTCAGCTTTAAATTGTCCTATGAATTATGTCGAAAACACATACTTCGTTGCTGTGGTGACCAATTTCAGAAAAGTACTCCGATTGAGAAAAACGAGGATTTAGTTGTTTAAAACAAAAGTAGCCTTTCCCTGAATGCAAACAATTTCGATTTTGATATATATTTTGAAAAGTGAAACTTAATTATAAAATTTGTTACTATTTTGAACAGTTTATGTCAAGAATTGATCAAATGGTGTAATAATGAAATACTTATTTCAGTTACGTCGAATAACGTTTGAATGACGTTTGCGACGTCACACAAAAAGCTCCTAATAGGGACTCTACAAAAACAGCTGTAACTTCCTTAAAACTCAAGATATTAACATAATATCTTTTGCAATTTGCCTATTTAACATTGTCCTGTAATACTATAGAAAATCTTAAAGTCAATATTTTTGTCAAAATAGCAGGTTTTCCTGGAAATATTACCATTGGACAAACATTCCTAAAAGTCGCCATGTACTTCACTGCAGTGTAGTTATCTTTCATAATCACCTCCCTTTATCGTTAATGACATGTACGCACGAAATGCAAAGTCCACAGTGTGACATCCATTGCGGGGTTAGTACGAGGGTTGTTCACATTGGAATGCGATGATCTTTCTTGTATCACTGATTCTTTTTAAATATAGTGAGCTGTATATCAAAGATCATTGTAGTAGCTTTAAATTGATACCTCACATTATAACATCCGTTCCCTGTAGCTGTAACAATACGTCAATTAACACTGTCTACTTGTGTATACTAATGCTTTAATGATTGGGAAAATGTCACTTTGTTCTGACCAAATTCGGTCCAATTTAAGTTGTGTTCTTAATGCGGGAGCAATTACAAGATTTAAAATAACTTTTATGGTTAAATGGTGTCGTGTAATGTGTTATTCATCAACTATTTGATAGTTTAAGAAATTAAGAAGTGGTGTAATTTTATTTGGAAATGAACCCCATGCACGCCATACAAATACCACAACTTACTAGAAAAGGTTTGAGAAAATCAAATATTTTTTTGAAAACTGGTGGAGTATTTACACCTAAGCAAGTAACTTAATGTGTTAGGAGCTATTCATACAGTATTCAAACATATTACAAAAATTAAGACGATAAATATAGTTTGAATGACCCTATCTGCTTTGAGACGCCAGCACATGTGCCCTTGCAAACTGTCCAAAAATAGTTAAAACAACTTTGTTCATGTCGAAGTCCATTCAAGGCTACCTTATCCAAAGTAAACTCACAAACTACGAGTGATTTGTTTCGTTAAAAGACAAAACAATGAACTAAACTTGCAAGCTGTGGAGTTCGGGAATGACGCTAGACCGTTTGCAAATGAAATGACCACACGGGTTCGTTTTGTCACCCATGCGACAGATCCATTACCAAAAAGGGCCAGCAAAGACAGAACAAACGTATGCAGTGCAAAACGCACCATGGACGCCAGTAGAAATGTACACCTTTTTCATATAAACCAAGTTTCTACCATAAAATGGACAATGGGTGAATGCCAAGCTTAACAAACTTAAGGTAAATTCCTTCAGAAATTGACGAAATACTCCGATAATCGCTGCCCAGCCAAATATTTGAAGGATGGCATACTATTGCAGAGCAATGTGCCTCCACCTGCAGCAGCCATTCACTTTCTGAGAAGCGTGAACGTTCTTGAGCTTTCCGACCATCCTTATTTGTCAAGCATTGACCCTTGTCTTTATTTGTTTCAAACGACTCTTAAATTACATTGTCGGAAAAAATATCAAATACGATAAAATCTCGGTTTGGCTCACGTCCAGTATAGGTACAGTGTTAACATCGCATTTTAAAAAAGGAATAACTGAATGAAATTTGCATATATATCGGAGAAGAATACTGCAATAGGATCAAAGGCTTGTTTCATTAGAATATATCAAGGACAAAAATTTATGGGCTTAGTTGCATTCCAATTTGAACAACCCTCGTATATTGACTTTCTTGACATATCCATTTTAAGGATATGGATGGTTCGTTCTATGTAGGACACTTGCGTGGATGGCTAGTAGCTACTGCCGTCAATGTTGGTCTTTGGATTCTGAGTGCGCTTCGATATTAGTATACGGAGGTGTGTGTGTTTCGTCAAGCTTTATTCCGTTCCTTGCTTATGTAGGCTTTTCTTAAATTGTTTCGCTACTGACGTCATCCAATGGAGAATGTGACAGCTGCTTATGACACAGCAAGTAACTAAATGAGTGATCATTATCCGTTTATGTCATTAAAACTTGGACCTCTGATGCTTAGAATAAGTACTGTATCAAGCAGTATCTGGAGAAACTGATTGTGATGATTATGTCTCTTGTGCTTACTGCCAAATATTCCGTTAATTAATACCGTTCTTTGGACAGTGTAACGAACTCTCATAGCATTCAAACGCACCGCGAATGTGAATACACAACTTTGTTGCAAGCATTATGCTTTCCAGAGCGACCGTGTTCATTCTGATATAGTGTTGCAGACATACAGTGTTCAATTGATAGATCACTATATTCATGGTTTTTAAAACGGTTTATTGTACGCATGAAAAATAACGGCATATCATATAATGTATGGATGTATTGTTTAGGTAAATGGAAGTCCGTTTGTTCATTCTGCTTGTACTTCGTATTAACTATGATCATTTTAGTTCAAATCAAATAAGTGCACCAATCCAAACTTCAAAAGTAAATGGTTAATTGCATGAAACTAAATATAACCATGAACGAGGGACACTGTTAGATTAGTTAAAACAAACAACATTATAAGGTAGGCAGATTATCGGCAATATGACTACTGACTGTCGTTAGTACAAATCGCATTGTAAGGTTCTTTAGCTTTATATGCAAGAGTTCTAACTATTGTCATATGAAGTAGCCGCCAGGACTGATGAATGCAAGTTGCAATCACTAAGTCGCAATCGATGTGAAATAATACGTTGGAACATAAACGTGCTCTGGTTAATTTATCAATTCAATATACCAGACAGCTTCATCGTGATAATGTAAAATGCTTTGTTGATAACGACATTATCGTGCACCCTATGGATAAATACAATTAATTTATACGACACTTGAGACACATTAGGATACATATCATGGCAACGTATAATTCAACAATCATAATTATTGTGTTTTTCATTTTTCATTTCTCGAGAACGGTTGTAAAAGGTTTTATGGAAAGGCAATAATAACCATGTTTCGTATATATTGATCAATAGGTATCGTGTATACAATAACGATACATATAGCGCCAACTATATGACGAACGCGATAAAATGCTTAAACACACACGTTAAAAATTTTATTTTCGCCATTTCTGAATATAAACATTTAAACAGCATCATTATGTAGATCCTACGGTCCATTACTTTTATCACAATTCGTATTTCAATTTTCTTCTACGTCTGTATTTATAGTCTAGGCCAATCTTTACATTGCAGTATTGCATGATGTATGCCCTTGTAGCATAGTTCTACGTATATTGCAAATATAACAAATACTTCCGTCTGTGTGAAAGTAACTATCGACTTTCCTTTGTTTGTGTTACTTAATGAAGGCGATAGTCTGGATAGGCGGAGCAACAGGAACGAATTAAGTGGCTAACCTGACCGTTAACGATGGGATTAATAGAGTCATTTATCAAATCCCTGACAATATGAATGGACTCATCTCGTAAGCGAAACAAAAAGTTGAAATAACGTACTGAATTTACTGCGGCGTTCCCGACAATATTACACTAAAAACAAATTACTTAGTAAAATGTTATTACTTATTTCAAGTAATGTTCAGTAATACTTACAGTAATTAATTACTAAGTATTACTTACTTTTTAAGCTATAGTAATATAATATTACTTGAAGTAATTATGCTTCTTTAAGTAATTTAATCTGAGGGGAACTTCTACATTTAAGTATTTATATTACTTAAAATTTGTATGAACAATAATGTTGTACAGTATAGAATTTGCAATCAGAGTATACAGCCCAGAAAATAAGTTAGGGCAATTTTATCACAATATCTCAGACCCCTAACTAAAATTTAAATGTTGAGCGGAAAATGATTTTCCATTTTAGTAATAGCAACCTTAATTGACTACATCATCGCCACTTTCAATCGCAGACGTACAGCATCTTTACACAAGCCGTGTGTATACCAATTTACTTTATTTTTATTGGTGTACCTTGAACAGTATGTTAAGATACATGTATACTCTGAAATACAAACTCGTCATAAACTTTAACGTGAACAGACGACACTTGCAACATAACTTGCATGGTTGACAAGTGTAAAGAATTTTGTTGACCAGGATCAACAATGATCAACACAGCACTTCAATTCAGTCCACCATGGTCCAAATCAATAGGGTCATCTACTGGTCACCACCAACCTCCACACCCAGTTTGAGCAGTATAGACCATGATCACTGCTTGTCCGTAGTGATTACATACATGCAGTCTGTTAACAATTTCTCAGCCAAACTTAATAAAGCAAATTTTGATGGATAATATATATCTGAGATATTATATTAATGCTATTTTATTATTATTAAAGGGAGGTAAATTAAAAATTATACCATTAAATTGCCTTTAACACACTTAAAATACATTGAAAAAAGTTAATAATTTATCTTTTCCGAAGCTATAGAAGAATAAAACAAAGCTATAAACTTAAATTGCTATTGTAAAAAAAAAACTTAAATGTTTCTTTTACTTTATGAATCTGTACATATAGGAAGTTTTTATCAACATACATTAAATCAATCAGTATCTTGATTATTTATGATGCTGGTAATTGAAACAAAAAAAGTAATTACTTTACTAAGTATTTTATATTTACTAAGTAAATTATTTACTTAGTAATTAACAAGAAATTGGTTAGTTAAATAATTACTAAGTAATTAGTTTACTGAGTAATTTACATTTACTAAGTAAATTATTTACTTAGTAATTATTTGGGTAGTTATTCTTTTACTTAGTAATTAATAAGTAATTCATTAGTAATTAATTACTAAGTAATACTTGATTTTCTGACAACTATTTTTACCTGAAAATTTTCTTGAAACAAGTAAAAAAAATACTTGCTTTGAGTATTACTTAGTAATTTTTTTTTTGAGTGAGACGACACTTGCAATATAGTTCTCATTATTCTTGGAACAGTAGAGCTAAAAAGCTGGCTGTATATATTTGACACATTCTTGATCACTTCAAGAGTTTTGTTATTGAATGTATGTACTATATATACCAGACAAAACAAGACTGCGTTCAATATACGCTTATGCCCCCATGGATAAAGTAGGGTAAAAGGCTGTACAACGCTGGAAAAAGTCGGGAAAACCCTGGAATTTTTATCAGACAGCTTGGACATTGGAACTTAGAAATTTTAGATTCTGGAAAAACATGGAAAAACACTAATGTGGAATTTTAGAGTCAAATTTTTAGGGAAACTTAGTCTATTTTTACATGAAAATAACTTAGAAAAATTGTATTTCAAAAGAGAAAAGGAAAGAATCCAAAACCAAAAGGTAAGCTTCAACAAGCTTGAAAAATGCAAGGGCTAATATTCAGAAGTCTGCAAGTGTGCAAGAGCGGACAACATTTATATGTCTAAACAAGAGTGCCAAAATGTCAGAAAATACGCCCGTCTTGGGGCATGGTGAGTCTCAGGGCATGGTGAATGAAAAAAACAAACAATCCAAAAAAATTTTTAATTAAAGGACCATAACCCAAGAAGGCCTATGCTGATTTGGCCTACAATTAAACTTGTCTTAGATATTATATCCATAAACATTGTCACAAAGTTTGAAGACGATCGGATGAAAACTGTTTGCGTTAGAGCACAGACAAGGCCAATTTCATTCTTATTTGGTAATTAATGGCCCATAACCCAATAAGGCCTAGGCCGATTTAGCCTATAATCTAACTTGGCCTAGATATTATTCCCATAAGCATTGTCACAAAGTTTAAAGATGATCGGATGAAAACTGTTTGCACTAAAGAACAGACAAGGTCAATTTCACATTTATTTTGGTAATTAAAGGACCATAACCAAATAAGGCCTGGGCCGATTTGGCCTTTAATCTAACTTGGTCTAGATATTATGCCCATAAGCATTGTCACAAAGTTTAAAGACGATCACATGAAAACTGTTTGCGTTTGAGCACAGACAAGGCCAATTTCATACTTATATAGTAATTAAAGGCCCATAACCAAATAAGGCCTAAGCCGATTTGGTCTATAATCGAACTTAGCCTAGATATTATGCCCATAAGCATTGTCACAAAGTTTGAAGATAATCGGATGAAAACTGTTAGCGTAAGAGCACAGACAAGGCTAAGTTCATACTTATTGGGTAATTAAAGGCCCATAACCAAATAAGGCCTAAGCCGATTTGGCCCATAATCATACTTGGCCTAGATATTATGCCCATAAGCATTGTCACAAAGTTTGAATACCATCAGATGAAAACTGTTTGCGTTAGAGCACAGACAAGGCCTATTTCATACTTATTTGGTAATTAAAGGCCCATAACCAAATAAGGCCTAGGCCGATTTGGCCCATAATCGAACTTGGCCTAGATATTATGCCCATAAGCATTGTCACAAAGTTTAAATACCAGCGGATGAAAACTGTTTGCGTTAGAACACAGACAAGGCCTATTTCATACTTATTTTGGTAATTAAAGGCCCATAACCAAATAAGGCCTTAGATGATTTGGCCCATAATCGAACTTGGCCTAGATATTATGCCCATAAGCATTGTCACAAAGTTTGAAGACAATCGGATCAAAACTCTGAGCGTTAGAGTACAGACAAACTGCTGGACGCCGCCGTATATCTGAGATATTATATTAATGCTATTTTATTATTATTAAAGTGAGGTAATTTAAAAATTATACCATTCAATTGCCTTTAACACACTTAAAATACATTCAAAAAAGTTAATAATTTATCTTTTCCAAAGCTATAGAAGAATAAAACATAGCTATAAACTTAAATTGCTATTGTAAAAAAGAAACTTAAATGTTTCTTTTACTTTATGAATCTGTACGTTTTTATCAACTGACATTAAATCAGTCAGTATCTTGATTATTTATGATGCTGGTAATTGCTTTACTAAGTAATTTTTATTTACTAAGTAAATTATTTACTTAGTAATTAACAAGTAATTAGTTAGTTATATAATTACTTAGTAATTAATTTACTAAGTATATTATATTTACTAAGTAAATTATTTACTTAGTAATTAACAAGTGATTGGTTAGTTAACTACTTAGTAATTAATTTACTGAGTAATTTACATTTACTTAGTGAATTTTTTACTTAGTAATTTTTTGGGTACTAATTATTTACTTAGTAATTAATAGGTAATTCATAAGTAATTAATTACTAAGTTTTACTTGATTTTCTGACAACTATTTTTACTTGTAATTTTACTTGAAACAAGTAATTACCTGATTTGAGTATTACTCAGTATTTTTTTTTTGAGTGTAAGTAACGTGTCAAGTGGCATAAACACTCACTGTTTATTGTATTAATGGTTGATGGTATTTGTAATTAGGTCAACAATGGTGTAGTTGGTATTGTAAAAGCTTTGTGAAGACCAAATAATCCAATGGACGGTGTTTGCATTTCTCGTTCATAATCAACACTGCAAATCCCAAATATACCTAATCCTTTGGGGCAATATTGTTATATGAGTTAGGCATTTACTATTCTTGACAAATATTATATCACAAGTATTATTCATGGTACTGATATGATTTGGAACTGCGTCTTGACTTAATATCGTGTTCCTGACAGACTGCAAGATGTGTTAGAAATACCTTGTTCACAAAAAATTCTATTGAACCTTACGGACACAATATTGTGCGTATATCCGTTTTGAAAAAATGTAAGTTCCCTTTTACTTGTATAACCCTTTACACGTATAGCAAACAGCACATGTCATGCAACCGGACGCACAAACAAGTGGCGCTTAACAAGTTTCCTCACACGTGAAGTATCTATTACATATCTGAAATAACAGAGTGTGCCTTGATCGTAAATGTTTCAATACAAACAGCTGGAATATACGGAACAATATCTCTAATACGGCCCTCAGTATAGCAAAATCCTTTCTGTAGTAAACACCTTCAAAGCTTCCCTAAGCTAATATCAATTTTAAATATAATCTTATATTTGCAGTTCCCAAAGGTTGTTGCTCTACAGAGGTTGTACTATTCTCTGTAATATACCACCTGACACATTGTTAAGACGGTCGACTTTAACTTTGGAAAACCCGGATAAGAAGCAATTTCCTATAGGCGAGTCATTTAAGCTCAAAAATAGGGCCAACCTCAAACTAATTGCAACACAAAGAATTTTTACAGTTTCATCATCTACAAACTATTATACACTCTAGAAAAAAGTCCGAAGTAAATGTTTTGCTGGAAAGTTGGAAAAAATCAACATGTTTAAGGCCACTTTTGACAGCAAGTTTAGCATGTTCTTTTATTCAAAGTACGAGGGACATTTTAAGTTCTGATAATGCCTCTGTTAGTAGTTAAATATGTACTAAATGTATATAAAAGTGCATATTTACTGAAAGATACAACCTTCCTCTAGCGTAATCAAATAATGATATTATCATCGGAGAGTTTAATATTAGCCTGTATGACATTATACATGTAGGGGTATAACCTATTGAATTGTCGACAAATTGAGTCATATTAGCACTTGGAAGGGGTAACATAAAGGTTAATCATTTCTATAATTTCAAACCGATTTGTTTAGAAATTACACATATCATGTATTATATACATGTGTATCTAATAGTAAATGAACATTCTTGTTCAGACTGTATAAATGACTGAAAATGTAGATGAATAAGGCCGTGCCCAAAATACTCCCGAATATATTTCTGTTAGCAATACCGTGTCCTCTCTGTTACTTTGTCGCTTTTAACTGGATTTTAAAATTGCTTGGTACACTTGTTCACACGTCAGAACAGTGTGTCATGCGCAAGACCCATGTTCCTAGCTCAAATGTCAAGGTCACACTTAGAGGTCAAAGGTTATTTAGTTATGCACGTCTTGTCCGCTATGTAACATGATCGTTACTTACTGGATTTTTAAAAATCCTTGATACAACTGTTCATCACATCAAGACGATGTGCCATGCTCCAGACCCAGGTCTCTAGCTCAATGGCCAAGGTCATACTTAAAGGTCAAATGTTATACAGTCATGTAAGTCGCGTTCGCTCGTTTCTTACTGGATTATAAAATTGCCTGGTACAAATGTTTACCACATCAAGACGGTGTGACATGAGCAAGACATAGGTTCCTAGCTCAAAGGTCAATGTCAGACCTAGAGGTCAAAGGTTTTATAGTCATGCAAGTCGCATTCACTCTGTATCTTAGTCGTTTCTTACTGGATTTTTAAATCGCTTGGTACACATGTTCACCACGTTAAGGCGGTGTGCCATGCGCAAGACCTGGGTCCCAAGTTCAAAGGTCAAGGCCATATTTAGAGGTCAAAGGTTATAACGTTTTTGAATACCTTCTTTTAAGAAACTTATGTTCCGATTTCAAAATAATTTGGCACACATGGTTCTTTGGTGACCCTCTAAACTAAATACATAAACAGCGCTGTGATTCGAATAACAACATGGCCACCAGGGGGCGTGATACATTTCCTGTATAGATATCATGTATTAAAAAGCTTGAACATCATTGTTTTGAAAATCACTGCTCTAAATTGTAATAATTTGGCACAAATGGTCATTAGGTAACCCTCTTCCACAAATCTGAAAATAATTTTGATTAGATTTTTCAAAAACATGAATACTATGGAGTGAGCACATTTTCCCTATATTGAAGCACTAACTTTCTCAGTCTTTTTCTCAAGAACCAGCTGTTTGATTTCAAAATAATTTCGCTCAAATATTGCTTTTGTGACTCTCTACCAAATTCCTTAAAACAATTATGGTTCGTCGAAAGAAATTGTCGCTAGGGAATAAATTCTAATTTTTCGTAGTAGTTGTAATAGAAAACATTGAACATTTTCCTCGCCAAAACTGAATATCTGATAGAAAACAAATGTTACAGGATTGTTCCTTGGTTGAATCGTTTACAATTAAAACGCATTAAAAGTAAAATGCTCATACAGATTAAAAAATAATCCCCACAAAAGAAACAAAGATCGCGAAAACATGTGACAATTCAATATTATGAGCATATTTCGAAAAGCCAATGGAATTTTGTCTTAGGACTTTTTTTTCACGGTTAACATTAGCTAGATGCACAATATAAAAAGATAAAACTTTGTGTTGCAATTAGTTTGAGGTTAAAAGTTAAAATGACTCGCCTACTATACATGTAACTGTCACAAACATCTTAACGAACGTAATCGAAACATTCAATTATCACCGTTTCTATATATAGAAGCTGTCTTGTTATTTAAAGTACTCAAGTCAAGTATTCGTGTAATGGCATTGATTAAAATAATAGTGGATCGTCACTATACAAAATGTGGTCATTTAGATAAGAACAATTCCTTAATTGGCCGATAAAATACTTCTGTTGCGAACCATTGTTTATTAAAAATTAATGTGTTACAGTTTGCAAATGTAATTGAATGATGTTAAATCTAAGTTTGTAAACAAATTGTTACCTATTTCAGCGTATGAAACTAGTGTGGTTCTAGGGAAGGTGAACAAAATACTTTTTTGTATGCCTTTAATAATTTTAACATGCTTGTTGTTTTTCCGACAGTCAAATAAATATACTTTATATTGTAAACAAAGATACGAATTATTGTCGAATACTTTTGACCTGTCGATAATTAATCTCCGTATGTTTTCGTTTTTGTACAGTAAGAATATTTTGATGAGTTATAATAACTACTCTGATTGGACAACGGATAAGTATGGATATTCATGGATGAAGGCGATAGCATCGTTGCTTTCAGATGTCTGGCATGTTGATTAATTGTTTTGTTTACAATTAAAATGTTGCGTAAGCGAAACCGGTAAGGGCTAAAAACCATACTTGCGGTGTTGATTCCGTACTGTACTTGTTTAAAAACGAGGCTATTAACTCGACCCTCACGTAAACAATTGGTGAAATATTTGGTGATAACTGTAAGTGTGATATACTTGATATTGTACCATACTTTATATATTTTAGTCGCATTTAAGTAACAGTTCATGCTCAAACTGATGTAACAACAGCACCGACAGAAACGCTCGAGGACTATGTTATCATGAATTTCGACGAATAAGGAAATTTGTCAGAATTGTTGGGCTCCTTTTGTGTCGACTTTTGGCTATGTCGACATAATTTTGATGGTCCCAAAACTTTCGACATAACGAGTGTCGACCGTATTTTACATTTTTGGAATAATGACATTAAACGCAATATAGCAACGGGCAACATTGTGTATATATACACGATTGTTTTTCTAGGGTACGTTCTAGGTGTAAACTAGGGCATACAGCTTTTTTATATTTCTTTGAACTAGGACATTAAGCTTTTTTATAGCTGAAACTAGGTTATTGATCTTGTTGACAGCTGGGACGTCGGCTTAGCGGTTAAGGTCATTTTCCCGTTAAGTTACGTGTTCGGCATTGTGCCGTATAATTGTGTTATGTGATGCTTTTTATGTTTTCATTGCTAGGCTGATTCAGTTGAGTGCTGCCTTCCCTGTCCGTTTTCTATCAACTTTTTGTCGTTATGCTGATTCGTCCTTGGTGGCAGATTTGTTTGTTGCAATGTATCAAAATACACACATTTTATATAAAAAAGCAATCGGATTTTTTCATATAAATTGCGCATTTGGCTAGAATGTTGCCACATTGACGAAATCCGACGGCAATAAAACCAAATAATAGACATCAACCCCATCCTTCCAAGTAAATTAACCAAATAGAATTTGGGGGATGTTTTCAAAATGGAATAATCAAGACAAACAATAAAACGTGTAATGGAACCACCAGGAAACGATCTATCTAACTTTCTATAGCATTACAACGTTGTTCAGATAAAAGCGGATTCAATTTTATGAGATCCCGTATTAAGTTCTAAAGTTGAAGAGAAATCAGGGCTCAAAACATCTAATTTGTTTACCAATGAATATGACACACTGCTGATGAAAATATGCGTGTCTCCTCTACTACAATTGAATCACTAATGATGTTTATCGGTGACAAAATAAGATTTAAGTTTCCGAAATTAAGAGCTAGAATGAGTAGACCTCTATGTTTGGCATAGTTACATAAGTTTTCAGGAAATACCGTAATACGAAATAAAACATTGTGAACTGCCTTGTTAGTATTTAATAGCTTGCAGTCAAATCTACAGTTAGCTGTCATTGTTCAGTAAACATTTGTTGCGAATCGTGCGTTTGTGACATATCAATATTTTAACGTCGTGCTTTTTAAGCCTCTGTAAAATGAAGCTGAGCGTCTGACTGAACCTTTTCACTTACATAACAAATGTGTTATCCGCTTCACAAGTCAGCTCAGTATCATCGCAATCAATAAGACAATATGATTTACCAGAGACGTTATTAGGTCACCAATGCAAACACTGATCAATCTAAATGTTATTAATATTGTGCGACATTGTGTAACAATGTCAAGTGTTTTTCTTTAGTTATATGTTCGTGTTACAAAAATGTAAGACAGAACAATAAATTCATTATTGTGATACACCACAAATACAAAATTAACTGGTAATGTATATACGTTTATTGAAATCAACGAATGTCATCTTTATCCATTTAGATATTGAAAACATATACCGCAACATATAACCAGGCATGCTTCTCAATATTCATAATGATTATAAAGGGGGTTTTGTGGCCTTCTTCTGTATTGACATATTTATGTAGTCGTGCATGTAAAATCCTCTTTGATGATATTTGTTTACACATTTATTACATTGGTATAGTCCGTGCAGACTAATGTGGCAGTCACGTGACACAATGTTGTCTGTTTTGGACTATGTCAATTGATTCAATTTGATGAACCATGGTCGAGGTTTAGTATCATAAGTCATTTTAACCACCCATCTAATAGAACATACTTCGTAGCCGAGAGGTTTAGTGCGTAGATCATACTTCGTAAGGATATCGGTCTTTTTGGCTGTGGGTTCGAAACCTTGTCAAGATGTTTGCAGTTTTTAAAACTTTTTTCATCTTTATAAATTTAAAAGACATTAAAGTTATCAGATGTTTCGTGTCTGTTGAACGATGCTTTTAAGTGTAACGGCTGATAAATGATCATATTGTTGTAATCATGTTAAGGCAATTGAAGAACAATATTGGAAGCTAGATATAGCCGTCGAAGATGTACTGGAGCAACTTGTGATTCACGTCTCATCTAACGACGAAGCCACAGATACATCGTCTGAGTGTTACAGTAACTCAGACCCTGATACAGCAGATGAAGTGATGTAAAATTCGTTTGTATTGTAATGATTTTATGTTCTTGCCATATTTGTTGAACTGAATTAAAAGTATATTATCATGAACATGATAAAACAAAGAAAAAATATAATTAACAAATCCTAAATAAAAACAAAGAGAATATAAAAACAATATTAGAGTTATTGTGATGAATTCACGAAAATACTTCTTTGAAGGGTTGAACTTGAATCACTCAGTTACAATTCCTGGGCTCTACCATCTAAGCTATAGCAAAATATACCTAACAACTTATAATTAGTTAGTGCTTACATTATATTGCAAATAGTCAAGGATGACGATAAGACCAACAAATTTAACGGCCTGGCTAACTGTCTATGTTAAATGTTAAACGTCCAATGGATAGTAAAGCATTAGCTGCACAAGGCATTCATGTTAGTATGAAAAGTAAACAAACACTTGCCCATATTAAGTATGTATTTCAACAGTTTCTACTTGCATGGTATTAAATGAAACGCACACACAACAAACAATTACATTCTTCTAAAGTTAGCTGTTATCAATATCATGTATTGCCTGTAGTGAAATGGACTCGACTGCCACATTATCTAGCACGAACTATATAATCGGACAAAGATAAGTTGGCCGGGCTATAAATAGTACTTGAACATAAACATTATTGTTTACCTTTTGTACCTGAAGAAAACTTATATATTTAATACAAGACAATAAACAATGAGGAAATAGCTCAGTTAGTAAAGCGCAAGGTCCACTCGCAACTAAGGTATGTTTTTATTATGCGTGAGTTCGAATCCAACTCGTGACTTTTGTAATAGAAAAAAAAATTCTGTTTATTTTTTAATTGTATTTTTGTCGTTTTAACTATTCTAGACTTTGTAATTTAAAAGTGTTGAGAAAATGAAAAGAACAAATATGATATAAAATAATGACAATAAATGTATTTGAACCTACGTACAAAAGTAGCATACCTGGTACTTCATCTAAAGACTGACGCGTTACCACTGAGCCACTGAGACTATTGGAGAAATAAATGCTCATTATCATGTCTATCAAATTTTCCGGTTAATTTAGATGTGAAGGTCACCGTTGTGTTTATTTACTATGGCTAAATTGAGCCCGGCCAATTTATGTTTGTCCAACTATATCATTGCCCGAAAGTCATTAGACATGTTGGTTCCATGATATAATTACGACTTCGAGGACGAGGATTAAGATCGTGCTTTATGTTGGTTTACAGATAATACTCTGAGTATCTAATTTGTACCAAAACAGAAAAGATAATCCTATTATTGTCCAATGGGGAACAGTTACGCGTAGATGTTCGAGAATTGGGTCGTTGTTTTGTTTCTCTACTCGGTGGATTACTGTAAGCGCTTGCTAGATTTAAAAACCATCGTGTTAGACACTTATTATTTTTGAATACACTAATGAGAGTTAATGAGGCAGAATGACAAAAAAACAATAGCGAACAGATTTACAAGCAAAATGGCATGTGCTTGAACTTCTGTATTTATTTTGACATTATTATGAGATTATTGATCCGTTACATATATTGGGGTATTCAATTCTTCACGGAGATTGGTTCATTATTATATTCGAATTAAATATTGGTTATTCAAAAGTAATCCTATCAATATTTTTAAACCTTTTTACCTCTTTAAACACACACCCCTAGTAAGGGAAAAATAGAAGATTCTTTGAAAGACGTATACGAGAATTGTTATATTTGAACAAAACTGAACTTCGGATTTTGTCATACTTTCACAATAAAATCGATTTATTTCTATTGAATCATGTAAAGAAATGTGTTAAATGGTTTATACACTCATTATGTATGATATTTGTATTATTGTTTTGACCAAAATCAACCATTTTGTAAAGGACGTCGTGATTTGACAAAATATTCAAATAGAAGCATAAACATGTGTTGGTAGATTATGAATTGCTCATGTCCGTAAAGACAATCAGTAATACTTGTCATAAGAAGGGTTTTACGTGTATGCATCCACCTGCTTGTTTTGGTGAAATAGCAACAAGTATTAAAAATCACCCAAAATGGTCGAAACCTGCAATCGCCATGCCCATTGGTTCTGTGATATCTAGGTAGGACAAATCCCATAAACCAAGTTGGATTGCAGCGAAGTTGTGAGTATCAGTAGCAACTTTTAATCAAACTATTTCGACAATGTTAGATGCAGAATATCTGAAAAATGCGCGGTTCATTAGCTCAATGCTAATTAAAACACAGAGCGAATACAAAGGTCTTGGAGGCTGTATATACGACTACGGATCAACGGTTGGAAAAACAGTGTCGCCCCTGAGGAGTTAATGTTTTAACTTAGAAGAAAATATTACATAGACAAAGGAAATGGTCATGATGAAAGGCATACATTGGAGTAATTTAAGCTTGTTGTGTTCGCGGTCGCTTTCATGACATTGTATTGTGTTCGATATTATGAAAATGAGGAACTCAACATGATTGAAAAGGGGACAAAAGTGAACGCATATTTTATCAATGCAAAATGTTTAAAAAATTATTTTTGACAAACATGTGACACTTCTTTTTCCTGGTGCCATGCCAATTACAGGGTGTTGCACCAATACTGTGTAGAACTTCCCTGTCGCCCTACAAAACATGTCATAAAGTACCTTACCAATTAGACTAGAAAGTATATTATACACAGTATCCTCATAAAGTATCAGTATAATTGTAATCGGGAAAATACTGAAAGGTCGACCAGAGAAGGAATTGTTAGCATCAGCACTTGGAAGTTTTTGGCCATATAAATGCAACACCCTCTAAAAACATTACGTATACATTCTACAATGGTTGTTTATACCACTTGATACATTACTATACACTATTGAATACACACAATTCGCTTTCGTTTTGGAATTGATGAAAATATTGAATGTTCAATTTTGTTCAAATATAAGTTGAACACCTCTCGTCGCTGTAGATATGAATACAAAATGTGACATGTGTACATCGAGAGCTCTTGGCAATAGTTGTAATGTGATGTTGTAGCACCGAACTCCAATCTCGGCGACGATACTGACAACAGATGTGTAGAATATCAATGCAGAGAGAAAGTTTAATATAATGTTCAACAAACTACTTGGTTAGCGCATGTGTAACTGCGTTATTGTCCTAGTGCGGGTGTTAAAGCTACAAGATTTCTGTCAATTGTTTACTTCAATTGAGGTGAACTCGTTGACTCAAACAATGTACATGTGTACCAAATACATGTATAACAAGGTAATTGTCCTGGTGAGGATTCCTGCTAATTCATTACTTCATTTTATGGGGGACTTGTTGACGCGAAGTATGTAAATGAAAAGGCTCAATCAGAGTCATGAAGTTTTTAATTTGTCTTCGAGAAGTTTAGAATGTATCCTCGAGAAGTTTGTAATGTATCCTCGAGAAGTTTCCTCGAGGTATGAGATCATCCCACGATCATTTCATGATGGTTCCAGGTTTTAAGTATATTGCGATGGAACTCATCATTTTGAATACCTGAATATGTTACTGAAATATAAATGGTTATAGTTGCTGATTGGTTGGTTGCGTAGTTGAATGTTTATTATGTATTCGCCTTCTCGCATCGGACATATTTCAATACAAATGTAACACTAAATTTCTCTGACGCATCGAGCCTGTACTCGACAACGCAACTTAAGAGATAATTGTTCAATACTTTCTGTGTATACAAAATTAAGTTCATTGGCTGAATTCTTACTCTGAATAGTATATAGTTTACCGTTTTGACACATACATGTATGTCATGTCATTTCCTTTTTACAATGTAGCATTACTGTAGTCTAAACTTCTGGATGAGCGTATAGATAAGCACATATTAAATCACTGGTACATTGTTTTGACGACAATTATACATTAATAATTTTATTACATACCTTTGTAGATAATTGGTTCCAACCAGCCTAGGGATTTCATAGGTGCTTGCTACGGCATCAAGTATTGGCTAAAACGAGTAAATATCTATATAGCATGTCACAGGAGAACAGTTGCTCGTAGGGAAAGTACCGTATGGTATATATCGGAGAAATTAAAGCACAAGTGACATTTGAGGCGTTAAGCTACGATGGAGTTATTTTTTGTTGTCTGCCAATTCGTAAACAACACTACTACAAATGATTGAATGATTCGATCACAAGGTATCGGTTCCGGATAATCGTACGTGACTATTTCTTTATTTCATTTACAGTCTTTTACAGTTTTCGATTGTGTTTTTTTCTCTCACCATATTTAATAAAAGATAGTATTATTTTAGATAGTTATCTTCGAAACTTACTACAAATCTTGCTATTGTTGACTTGACAGGAAAATAACATCAGGCAATAACATTAACTTAATTATTCATCAGAAAATGTTGATACTATTATCTCGATCTCTATTTGTGGGAGGGTCCAATGAATGTTTAACTTAGCATTCTTATAATAAATAATTCCTTAACTATATCTGTAAACTGAATATGAATACCGCATTCTCTTTATTTACTCTTGACGCATTAGAAATTAATTAGTAAGTTCTACTAGACACGCTTTAGATATGTGAATAACTACCGGTACATGTACATGTATTACAATTTTCACAGTTACACGTGAATATATTCTTTAATGTGTGTCTAATTTTAAAATTAGTTGTTCATAAAAACTACAAAAAAGATATTCAAATTATAATAAGACGTTAATGTGTGTATGAATGCTATATTGGTTTGTATCGTAAAACATGCATTTCTTATAATTACTGTTGTATGGATTAACGTTATAACCACGTTGTAGATATTGCAGTTCCGATACGGCATACAATTTTGCAATTGCTTCCACACTCTCCTACGTTCTTTTAAAAACACATATGGTATGTTCATACAGAGTTTAACCATAAATACATGTATATTTTTATACGTACTATAGCAATCGTGATTCGATTTCATTGTGTTAGGTTTTAGATTGTTGTTATTTGTATTTTACACCAATCACTATAATTGCTGCCGACACAGCTTACGAATACTGCGTATTTTGTCTTTAACATTATCCAAACGAAACTATTTTCAGCTGTTTTATCCCTTTTCTATTACAGTTTCATTAACATATGTTAAGGGAATCATGCTTATACACAACGATTAAATGTATCAAGAGTTTGTCTCGAAACACTTTTAAGAAGGTTTCATGCAATCATTTTTGTTTCATTATTGTGCAGTATCGTAAATTGGCATAATATATATTTTAAACAACTAGCGTACAGCTGTTTAAACACGGCTGGCGTATCAGTGTTCAAAGTTCGAAATATTATTGATCATAATGCGAGCACAAATCACCCAGACGATGCCCTTGTATTCGATGTGTATCGGAATTGTACCCGATGTCATGGTGCGGAAACCGACCGAAATCTGACATATGTCAGATGATGCATGGATTACTCCGAAAGCTGGTCGATATCCGTCAAGCCTCCGTGCCGATTAGACCAACGTACGCCATCTGATGCGTCCGGAGGGTGATCAATTTGGCACTGTGAGATAGTAGGTATTAACGAATAGCGTCTGTACATATAAATCAACGAAATAATTATAATATTAATGCACCATAGAAACCACGCCCCAATCCCCAGTTATGGTGGGAGTAGCGAACGTACTGTTCCGTGTTTTACCTTACCGTGGTCCCGTGTGAGTTCTGGGCTTTTCTTTAGCGTCTAAACAGCGGGTAAATATAGCCGTGACTATACCCGTGATTTTACCGAGTTTTTGCAGGAGCATGGTCGGGCGATCTTCGTAGTTCTGTCTTGTACCTGTTGCATATATATCTTTAACATAAGTGCTCATTGCTTGATTTTAAAAGAGCAAATTGAATGTAGTATTCCACTGGTTTAAAATTGAACATTACACAATTTCAAGCCCCCGCAAAGAGGGGGAAACGTGCGAGAGTTTTACCACCTGTATAGCTCTTGGGGCTGTGATTTTACCAGGGGTTTGAAAAACAAAAGTAAAACTCCCCGCCATTCCTCGGGGTTTTGGGCCGTGGTTTCAATAACAACTTTAGTGATATAAAGGCAGCACAATATGGAAAATAATTGTCCAGCCTTTAAAACAATGACTTGTTACTTTTTATATCAATTTTGTTGGGTTATTACAACAAAAGCAAAATATGAGGACAACTAAAAAAATGGCGTACTATTAGAGTTATGTACAAAAAATCGTATAACCTAAATTAGCGTATAACATATTAAGTTCTATATAATCTATTAATATTAAGTTAAGTTAATAAAACCCTTATAATGTACCAAATGAACACTAAGGGCAAACAGTATCATATAGATACAATTACACGAGCAATGACTGCAGTGAAAGCAAACACAATAATTTCAAGTACCAGTAATAAATGAAATACTATAGCTAATGTTTCAAGCGGCTAAATTAGTAATCAGGAGAACAGGTTACAATATTTTTATAATGAAAAGTACCGTTATAGACTATATACTGTACACTCGTACTTTCGGAATTAAGACCTTTTTAATTTACAGTACCCAATGTATGCATCCATAAGGTTTCCTTGAATAGTTTATCCATTTGATAATTAATATAAGGCATATAACTGAAGTCAGAATAACTGTGGTATGCACTGTTAAAACGTCAGTAGAATAGGTAGGATCAACAAAATTGGGATTTTAATGGAATGTGTCACTCTTGTTGTGTTAGTTTGTTGATTGCCTTTGTTGTCGAAGCTTTTTATCGACTACGAGAAGAACTATATTGATGGTTATGTGGATTCATCGGGATTCCTAATTCGTCGACATTTCCTCCCGTTCACAACAAACGTCTTTATTGCTGCTTCTTTAATGTATGTCTTGTTATGAGTTTCCTGAGCTTTGTTTTATGTATGTGGGGTGGTTTCCTACACAAATCTTGATGTCCCTGTACTGTCATTCTTCAGAAGGATTTGCTGATTGTGTTCCCATAATAGGTTGTAATAATAAGGATTGACCTAATATCTTCAGGTTGTTGAATCGCAAGAGACATACGAATATAACAACCGAAGACAGTAACTCGTAGAGTAAGAGCAACACACACTCCTACATGTACATGTGATACTCTGTGAGTATACATGTGTGTTCGTCAAGCTTATATTGTATTACTCGATTCATTCAGCTCAGTTTCCTGCTTATATAACCTTGCGTATATAAACTCTAATATATACTCTAATTGATTTATAAATTTAACAGATACTGTATATATGAGTATATGGCTTTGTGCATAGGGTATTGATTTTCAGTTCATTATTATCCGATTTAAATGTTTCAAATAATAAGATGCTTTGTTTTCATATTACAGTGTTTGCATACAAGCGACAACCTAAATAAATGGACTGTATATATATATATATATGTGGGGAGATAGGTTTCCCTTATTAGGATTCCCTTATCAGGAAACCTATCTTTTGGCCAATTTCCTGCGGAAACCCCTCATTTTGATAGTAATGTACATTATTATGTTGATTAATGTTTCATACATGTCTTTATGCCATTTGATAGTATTACATTTTATGCTTATTGCTTATGTTTCTTTTAATATTAAATAAGTCATTCATGTTGGCCACACCACATGGATGACCATGTCGACTCAAATATTGCATCTGTTTTTGTTGTCTCCCCGGTCGGTCGTACATATATATATAATACATGATATAGTATTTTACTGTTTTCAACATTTGAATCAGATGAAAAGACAAGGAAAATCATTACCTCATCCATTAAACCACGTAGTCATAAATACAATGTATGTTAAAATTTAGAAATTTATCATAGAAATTGCAATATTTATATTCACAATATTATAGCTTGTAAATTTTAACATGGCCCCATAGGACTTACTAAATTCTCATTCTACGCCAGCTATAAGTCTAGCTTGAAAACGTGCAACGTGAAAATTAAGTGGAAAATGAAGTACCCCCTTTTCGCGCGCGTGAATAGTCGATATACCATTTTGTGACAGTAAGATCATTCAAATGTGTCTGAAAACGACGAAAATGGATTACGATTAAACACTAATGGTACTCTTATTGACACGTAGAAGTAAAAAGTTCTTTTCTGCCAACAATTAAAAAAAATGAAATTACAGTTTAGTTGCGACGCTCAGGTTGTATAGATATATACATGATATATATGTTATAAATGATATATTAGATTATAAACAAATAAGTGCAAGGGAGCGAAGCTTTAACCGACTTATAGTTTACCTGTCAACGTTTTGGTGGCCTTTCTAATGCTTCTGTTTGCAAACATTAGCATGCAAACCCATACACTCCTTAATGTAGGGATTCTTCGGCCTTATCGTTAGGTTGAATTGAACTCGTGGAATCCGATAATCACCGTTACACCAATCTATGCAGAATTACTAGACGCTTTAATTAAGAAAATGTGTCAACAGTCACACGCATTCGTAGTGTTAGAGAAGCCCGTTCATTTTGAGGTCTCCAGATCACGATGCAGTATTATACATTTTCCACGAGCCTGCATCAGACGATACACTACCTGGCAAAATAATTGAAACTTCATACAAGTACTCGACATATTTTAAATCAATTTTATTTTATATTAAATAAGACATAACACATTAGGCACATTGAAAACATAATTATAATCTAGCAACATGTTTTCATGGTCTCTAGCAAAGTAAACAATACTAGAAGGAAGTGCATGGGCATACAGGGTGATCCCTTAATTCCGCACATTAGTAAATGCTTATAACTTCATCATCTTTAAAGCTATTATACAAAACCAGACATGTAACTGCAGAATATATTTGTAAGTTTTGTTCTGATCTAAAACAAATATTCAATAATAGAATTCTTATCTAAATCAGACGCTCAATGTGACGACCCATGTTCTCTGAAACGAGCTCCAAACGTCGTTTTATATTCTGTACAAGACGTTGTTGCATGCAGCTTAAGAAACAAGTCCATTTTCCCGACGAATCGAATGTTTCATTTCATTAGACTTATCCAACAATATTCCTTCTTGAAGGCACATGTGTATTTGGATACACTTTTCAAATTTTCTTTTCACTAAAATCGCAGATTTACAATCTAAAATGGAGTTTTAAGATTTCTGAGTTTCGTACATCTTTTGAATGACTCAAGTTTATGATGTCATCGATATATGATTTTATGTTCAACAGAAATTTGTATTTATTACCTTTCAACTCAATAAAAGTGCCAGTACCTCATCTGTCGTTATATTATGCAACACTGTCCAATACACGAAACTGTTACAAAACATCTCAACAAACTAAATAAAAACATTCAATTATCGCCATTCTCATCAACCGAGCCAATCTAGTTAAAGTCCATTATTCATTTAATGTCACTGGAAAAAAACAGATTTCTCGATTGTCACTATACGAAATGTATGTTCATATAGATAAGAACAATCCATCAGACATAAGTGCTCTCACAATACATAATTAGATTTCTCCGAGATGGACATAGTTCATAGAAGATAATTACACTTTCACTTCTCAATAGATGTCGACATACATGTACGAGGGGTGATCAACAAATACGCGGAACAATGCTCTTACATCTTTGTTACGTGACCAATACTGAAGAAAATCGGTCAGATAATAGATTGGCGTATTACAAATACATAACTATAAACAATATTAAACTCAAGGTAATACAAGATCAAAAACATATAGAAACTGCAACGTCACTATGGCTACACCGGCCCAACGTCATCGCGACGTCGTTACATATTAGAGTATACATACTCATTCGTGGCACAATTCATACTGTATAACGCATTGAATGATTCTTAAAAAATAGCTGTACAACCAGGTAGACTTCATAAACCTGTCAACCAAAAATCAATAGTTTTCCTTTGCAACTTGTATGTAAATTATAAGTACTAGCTGCTGGAATACATTAATATTGATGATGTAATTTGACGTTATTGACGTTGTATAGCACATTCGCATGTCGGCATTGATTTCACATGGCTATGTATGAGAGGATATGAAAAACCGACACCTGTCTTGTGTGCTATTATATATTTGTTGCATTTTGCAATATTGTCATTGGTATTTTATGACACTTCATTCGCCACACGACTTTTCGTCGCCGATTTCGGTACGGCACTCATTTTCAGACAGCAGCTTCGAAGCAAATAGCTGTAAAACAATAGTTCGACGTTAAAAAAATCTTTGGAAAAAATGAATGTAATGTTATACCATTGTACATTCATAACCCATCCTTTAGAAAGTAATATTACAACCGAACGAATGATACGTCATCGTTTGTGTAAAAAATATGACAATTTGGGCCGCATGGCGTCGAGTGACGTTGTCATAGGAAACCGCGTGCGTTCTGTCTTTGGTCAATATAAATGATCAGCAGTGAATCAATTTAAAATAAATTTATCTTCTTGTTTAGAAAGTTTCATCGACTTATAATGACAAACAAAGAAACTACAGCATTTTTCCGCGTATTTGTTGATCACCCCTCGTAAGTGCCATCAAACTAGACATACTCTCGTTCCCTAACCGTTTCAGTAAATTAAATTAAACAAATATAATAGGGGGGCTGGTCGCACAATGGATTAATCAAGACACACAATGAAATGGAACTCCCTGATTATATTCTTTCTCACTTTCACCAGAATTGCTGAAATGTTGTTCAGATCAAAACTAATTTGATTTTATGAGATTCCGCAATACCTTTTTTGGTTTTAAAGAAACCAGCGCTTCAAACATTTAATTGGATTTCCAATCAAAGTGACGAACTAAAAATTAAAATATTTGTGTCACCTCAAGTACAATTGTATCACAAATGAGTGTGATTTGATATTTCTCGGTAACAAAATAGGATTTCAGTTTTCGAAATCAAGGGTCAGAACTAGGAGATGTTTATTTGACATAATTACATTAGTTTACCGGCATTATCGTAGATACATTTGCATTATACGAAATAGACACTGTGAACTGCCTTGTGAGTATTTGACATTTTTACAGTCAATCAACATTTAGCAAACATTTGTTCCAATTCGTGCATTTGTGACATACTAACATTCAATGTGTTTTGTATTCATGCATTTGACCGCCCTTCAATTCTTCGTATCAGACTGAAACATTAAGCTGGTGCCTAACTGAGCATTTGTACTTACATAACAAAAGAAAAATCTGCTATTATCCCAAAATCAATACATTTATAACATACATAAACAGCGCTTATATTGTTGTCCATTTATATATTCAGAAACATTACCGCAACATATAACCTAGCATGCTCCTCAGTACTAGATGTGCCTAACTTATATTTGAACAGCGTTAGATATCCGATATTTTCATGCTAGCCCGATATAAATGAAATAACTCTTTTGAATAGCGTATAGTATTGTGTCAGGTAACATATGTACTCACTGTTGGTTTGTTTGCAATATGATTCGAACCGAAATCATCAATTGTGTACAGGGTGTGGCATTTGGCGTTTTGAAGGTCATACATCCGCAAAGAATCACCAAGAAGGTGTTTGTAGAACATTGATATGCCGTTTCTGGAAAGACTATCGATATGTTTCGTCACTAAAGGGTATTTAACGTTGTTTTGCTCTCATAATTTAAATGATTAAAAAATGCCAAGAAGTGATGATTCCTTCAATAATCGTATCCATTTGTTGTATCATAACTGATAATAAATACTCATAACCTGGAATTGGAATTGGACTACACGACCTGCATGCATTGTGATTTACCAGACAACACTTTTCAAGCTGTTCCTTACATACATGTACAACTCTACTTTTTGTAGCTTTATTGTAATTATTACTTTAATATAAGGAAGTACCAATATGTTGGTGAACATAACACAAATCTACCACACGTTTATATGGCGTTGTTTTGGCAATAATGACATAACGTTGCTATCATTCCCCGTCACATCTATAGTCTCTTGTTATGTTTTAGCAGTGTAGCTGGATAAATTCGTACGTCCCTGATAGGCAACTATACAGTCTAGTCATCGTATGGCTTCGTCAGACATATGAAATAGGAATCATCTTTGTATGTCATGTTTTTAATATTGTTGGTACGAGTTAAGACTGTCAAAATGTTGTAAATACACACTCTTTCCGTTAGTGTTATAGTATCGATGGTATTAAAATGGCATCATTACCTTTCATATGTGCTTGGTGTACCATGACTTTTAAAACAGTTCATGAAGAATATTATACGGAATCACGTTTGGAAAAAATGAAAGCGCGATACCCAACAATTTGTTCATTCTCGTAGTTTTTGCAATTCCTGTGAATTAGTTTTAGTTCAATTCCCACCTTATGCGCGGTAGAATCGTGGCCACTCACTTCAATATGGTGAATTCTAGATAATAACACTATATGAAAGCAGTCATTTGGATTGATTAATGATGGTTGTAATAACTTGGTCGCAATCGTTTTGACATGATACGTTTTAACACGAACGTGCTCTGGTTAGTTTATTAATTCCCGATACCAGACAGCTACATCATGGTTATGTAAAATACTTTGTTTATTACGACATTATCATGCACCCTAAGGATAAATGAATTGAATCTGTGCGTCGCCTGAGACAAATAAAGATATTTATTGCAATACAATATCATACGTGTATTAATGATTTAGAGCACCAGCCCATAACATGAACATTACATATTACACCATAGGTTTTCAGGAGTAGGATCATAGCAATTATAACGCGAGATTTTAGCTAAATGTTACATTATATTGGACAGCACACATGATCTGCTTTTATTCACCCGAGGGCGGTTGTACAGTATGAAATGGAAACATTTTGGTACATGGTGGACATCATGCATACAATAATGTAATTACTTGTTTAATATTAGAAGAAGTCAAATGGACTGAGAGTGGGCGAATTTGGAGGCATGCGTTGTCTTAAGAGCAATTACTGATCACCCAAAATTTAATGTCCGTCGTTATTGGTCCAGCACAACTTGATGAATATGCTCAACATTCTCGTCCATACGTCCACTACGACGTCTACCATTTCTTTCCTTCAAGTTCTCATGTTCATCACTGTCCATTGTGTCTCCAGGCATTATATCTTGGTCTTCTTTATATTCAACAAAACTTGATTCAATGTTATCTCTGTCAATACCTAAAACAATAACTATACTACCAAAATTCGCAAAGCTACTAAGCATTGTTTGTTGGACATACGTTTGGACCACCCTGTATATACGTACATCTCGAACACGCTTGTAAAAAACGGTACACAATTAATAAAAACCATCAATTTCTAGCATCATGTGACTCCGGACGTTAATATCTTAAACTTACAGTTCTCTACATTCACAATTGTTCAAAGCACGTTAAACGTGAGGATGATTATTTAAAATTACAATAATGCTTTCAGAATCTGGCGAAACAATTCCTATTTAGCTTAATGAGCCTGAGAACGTGGACATGGGGTTTTGAGAACGTTGACAGGTGTTTCCACGTCACATTTAGGCTATTCTCCTTAAAAACTGACCCGCTGAAAGAACGATGGTAGATCAGCCAATGCCCTGTACGAGTTTTGGGGTACATCAATGATGGTTGTTTGTTAAATAAAATGTATTTAACTAAGCTTGTACTTCTAGTTAAATTTTAGTGCTTGAAAAAACACTATTATAGCAATTATGTAAGGTCGTTTATATAATGACCGATAGTATTACGTTATGATTTTACCCTATTTTTATATCGAATAAGATGATTGGGACCTGATATTTTGTATTGTTTTGGCTGATAATTTATACACTTGGTTAGAAGGTTTTCGAATTTACGAAATCCGATAGTAAGCGAAAAACATAAATTAATGATAATACTCCTGAAAAGAAAAAGAAAACATTTTATAATACATTTGTAAATAACAAACATGTGACAATATTCACGAACTGACATAAAACAATATATGTGACACTATTCACAGAGCAAAATAGTATTAATTGTGATAATATTCAAACAGAAACATCATTCTGTTCACCAGAGTAAAACCATGTGAAATATATGTTTTTGAAGGTATTAAGTGAACTTGACTGACGTATGTTTAGAGGTATTACGTTCCAGATTTTTGGACAAGAGTATGCAAGAGATTTTCTGCAGAATTCTAGTCTCGGTTTTGGAATGTAGAGAGTACTGTTTGAATGAGATCTTAAGAATGCATTATTTGTTCCAGTAAATAGGTTAGACATGTGCTCGGGAAATAAATTATTTAAGGATTTATAGACAAACACAGCTTTTTTATAAAATATACGGTTTTGTATTTTCATCCATTTCAAATCATTGAATAAGGTTAGTTAATGATAGTCGAGTGGGAAATGTCAGTGATAGCAGACAGTCATAAAGATAATTCTGATGAATCACATGAAAAGGAACAATCATTTGCAAACAACATTGAGGTTAGAAACGAAATAATTTAATGTTTATATTTTTGTTATAAATTAAAACCATGATAATGACCGGAATGCCAGAAAAATATTTGTACGGATATAACATTCACAGAACACGTTTCATTACGGCCTTATATGATCCGTCATGAGTTGTCTTTGTAGATCGATATTTCTAGAAAACACACTCATGTTATTGAGCGAGTCTATGGCTGTCGAGTTTAGGAAATGTTGATCTCAATGACAACGAATGGCGGATTTTTTTTTATCTCATTACCGTAGTAACCGAGTCAATACAACGACAATAAGAACGTATTTAAGCAGGAGATGTTACATTTTCCCACCGAAAAGCTGGTGATTTCACGCATTTGTTATCACACGTGTTGGAGAACATTGTTCCGTCATTTGTTCTCACATGGAATATCACGGTATTTATGTGATGAATAATTAATATTCATAGGAATCACAGAAACGTTCGTAGAACAATGGAAATACAACAACTATCAATACGCTATTGTAATATAATATGATATATACTTTGATGATGTGGTCTCACTGATGATTGATTCATGATCTTTCTATTAACGTGGAGAACTTTTATTGCTTCAACTTCGACTCAGTTATTTACAAAATATGATCAGAAAATCAAATAATAGCTGGAAACATAGTAATCATTGAATAAATATACGAATAGATGAAGGAATAAGTTGATATGTGCACCAAACGGTGAAAAAATAGTTAGTGGTTAAGTTAGCAGCGTGAACATATTGCGGTATTTCGCGAATGTTCAAAATTCAATTTCATGTCCAGTAGCGCACATTGTGGCCCACAAACAGCACTACCAAGACATTTGAAACATACACCAATATTTTCGAACGCTAAATGTGTAAAATCCAAAGGTTTTGACACCTTAAAATATCTCACATGTAGGAGCGATTTCACATTTGTGTCTAAGTTTGTTTAGTTTGTAAAGCTCGAGAGGCATTCTCTTATTTCGTCAACAAGTTCCGAGATCGATCAATGTTATCTTTATTAGTAACATATCAAAAAAAATAATATGATAAAAATGTACTGAATTAGTTGCAAAAATGTCATGAACACTGCATGTATTAAATTGGTGATAACATTTGTACTATTAAAACTGCGTGACGCTAAATTATTGCTAAAACGGGTCGTAAGGAACATTCATGTTTTAACAAGAATTTGTAAGTACTCGACAAAATATTACGACATAAAAGTGTTCGCAATGAAACTGACTTACGATCTAAAGGTAGGAGGTTCGAATCTCGTCCAGCAATAGAACGATTATTTGTGGATCATTTTTGTGAAGTCTGGTCGTACTTGATTCATTCATGTCAGTCGATTCTTTCATTGGTTGTGTTTGACTAACTGTTTGTCGGCGAACATTTGTATAACGTCGTATATATGTAGTTGTTAAAATAGATGTTCAGCTTGATTTGGTCTTGCGCATTTTCGTGTGTACACTTGTGACTTATACTCCATGTAATATGTGATTTTTGTAGTGCTTGTGCCTCTAGCACTATACTGTTTCTGCTAAATGCTACCTTCCCTGTCCGATTTGTATAATATTTGCACCATCACCTAATTAGTATCCCAGAAACAGGTCATTGGGATTCCTAAATGCATCTCTACATGTACCACAAAACACATCCATAACGATTTCCAGGTGATCGGACTGTCAAGTTCGTTATAAGTATACATGTATTTGATACCAAGGAATTCCATATCAATATACCCCCGCACAAGAAGCATTATCTATATCCAAGATAGTTTTACGAGTCGTAAGTGAGTCAGTAAATATATGCGTGCTATCTATGTATTTGGGCATTTTCTATTGCGTTACAAAAATATTATCACCTTAAAAAGCCAGCATGAATATTATTCTCCCAAACAATAAAACTTGAATTGTATTAGTAAGCGTTGTCTTTGCGTACCAATCTAAATATTAAACATCTTGTCAGTGAATTATATGCGAGAAAGTCAGGTTTTTATCCTTTAAATATATGCTCGAATTAAATGTAGCCCTACAAACTGTCGTGCAATAAATCAATTATTACAATGCATGTACAAGTACATTAACAAAAAAGGAAAATAGAAAATGGCTCAAGGAAGGCAGTAAAATTCAGCAAACACAATAGACAAATCACAGGTACGCAATGGCAAACACAGAAAAATGAACAAGACAAAATGAAACAGTCCTTCATTTGTGTGTTACGTTGGTTCAATAGAAGAGTATAGAAGTGTAACAAGACTGTAACTTGTACAAACGTGCAGCTTCATCCCCCCCAATAAGGGTTGCGCAAATAAACGGTATGAATGAGACTATATCGGAAATCATTTGATATTTACAACAATAATACGCATAACCATTAGATGCATCTCTTAACGTTCAAGGCGACAGAAAATGCTCTAACTAAAAGGTTTGTACTGACAAATAAGACGTTAGAATAATGTCCCGTCGGTTGAAATTTCCCCACATACTCGTTGCATTGACTACAATACTCGACTGACTGGTAGCATCATATATAAGCCAATCTTTACGATATGTGTGCGGCACTGTTTCACGATATAATCAGCAATACGGTGAATTCAGACCTTATTTTAATGTCATTAAACTGATAGTAACGATCGCCATATCTATGAGATATCTGTCGTTAATGAGTAGCGAAACAGCTATGGTAATTATGTTCTTCTAATGTCCCACAGGGCACCGTGTAGATATTCAAATTGGTGTGTTCGTTTTGTGACTATAGACACTGGATTCTACATACGCGTTTGTTACAAACCATCGAGTAAGACTTTAATTTGTTCTGGAAGAGATCATAGGTCGCTGAAGTGGAATGACATATACATGTATATATATACATTACAAACACATTTACAAACAAAAAGCACGTTCAGGATATTCTTTATTTATTGAAATATCGTTATGCTTATATGTTAAGTGAGAAGCTAAATGAAGCGTATAAGAATACCTTGCATGAGTAGTTATATTTTCATGTATGTTTGCAGTACTGCATTATTTAATATTATGTGTTAGCTTAGCTTAGCTTACTTACATTTAATCACCGATTGGTATGTTATCCCACGCGAATTAGATGTTGTTAGTAAATGGTATTTACTATTTATTTAACATATTTTCTGTGAACATCTACTAAACAGTACAGCTAGTAATTATTACTGTAGATAGCATTAAAATGCTTAAATTCTTACTTATGACAATGGGTGATTTGTGAGGCATTTACAGTGACAGTATACTTTTTCTGTCGCATAGCTGTCGCACAACTGAGCCAATATTAACAAAGCTTCTTAGCAATTTCTTATATAGCAAAAATTAAATCTCAATTTTTATCTTAGACTGTTTTAATATTGAAATTTATAGACAAAAATCAATTTACGACAAAAATAAGACTTCCTCGAGAAAATCTAGGAATGACATTCGACAAACTTAGAAATTAGTTGTTCATAATTCCTTAGAGGTTTTGTGAATTCGGACCATGATGTCTACAGTATCGAGGGAGCGAACGTTTAGTTTAGTGTCAGCAAAAACAGTGACATAACGCATAAATGTTTGTCAGAAGATTTTCCAATGCTGGTGTTGAAGCCACGATACTTTCAATTCACAACTAGACTTGTGGACACGAACTCCGTGTATTGTGAGCATAGGTTAGAGTTTATATTTTTGGATCTCGCTGGTTAAGAATAATGTCACAACCATGTAGTCTAGGTTTCCTATCCAGACCTCCCGATTAGACACAAACAATGTACATTTGTAACAAAGTCATTGTCCCTGTGAGGATATTATAGCAACAAGATTCCTGCTAAATCATTACTTCATTTTATGGGGGACTTGTTGACACGAAAATGAATAGCAAGCACATAAATCAAGTTATAATTGTGTCCTCGAAAAATGTGCGTCCTCGGGAAGTTTGTAATAAATTCTCGAGAAGTTTATAATGTATCATCGGGAAACTTGTTATGTGTCCTCGGGAAGTTTGTAATGTATTCTCGAGAAGTTTATAATGTATCATCGGGAAACGTCTAATGTGTCCTCGGGAAGTTTGTAAGGTGTCCTCGGGAAGATTGTAATGTGTCCTCGGGAAGTTTGAAATGTGTCCTCGGGAAGTTTGAAATGTGTCCTGGGGAAGTTTGTAATGTGTCCTCGGGAAGTTTGTAATATGTCCTCGGGAAGTTTGTAATGTGTCCTCGGGAAGTTTGAAATGTGTCCTAGGGAAGTTTAAATTTGTCCTCGGGAAGTTTGAAATTTGTCCTCGGGAAGTTAGAAATGTGTCCTCGGGAAGTTTGAAATGTGTCCTCGGGAAGTTTGAAATTTGTCCTCGGGAAGTTTGAAATGTGTCATCGGGAAGTTTGAAATGTGTCCTCGGGAAGTTTGTAATGTGTCCTCGGGAAGTTTGAAATGTGTCCTTGGGAAGTTTAAATTTGTCCTCGGGAAGTTTGAAATGTGTCCTCGGGAAGTTTGAAATGTATCCTCGGGAAGTGTGTAATGTATCATCGGGATCTTTGTGACGTGTCATCGGGAACTTTGTTGTGACCTCGAGTTGATTATAATGTGTCTTCGGGAAGTGTGTAAAATATCAACGGGAAGTTTGCAATGTGTCATCGGGAAGTTTGTAATTCGTCCTCTCGAAGTGTGTAATGTATCCTCGAGAAGTTTATAACGTGTCCTCGAGAAATTTGTAATGTGGCTTCAAGAGTTTATAATGTGTCCTCGGGAAACTTGAATGTATCTTCTGGAAGTCTGTTATGTGAGTTTAGAAGTTTATAACGTGTTTATTAAGGATTAACCCCTGATCATATTAAAAGAATGGTTTCATGTCAAAAACATTCGATATCGCAATGCAATGATTTTGCAATGAAACTCTATTATCGAAAAGCAAACTGAGAGACCATTACACTATGCGTGCACAAACTGTCTTTCAAAGACTGTACACTTAATATGAATAGATATTCTTTAAAATTTGAAGCGAGTATTTTAATTAATTGATGCATATGAGCAAATAACCGGCAGGCTACATGACTCTGTTCTACACCTAAAGTGTGATGTTTTAGCGTATTGATATGCAAATTACTTTAACTGGTACAACTACTTGCGGTATATTGTGACGACAATTCAACATAAACACGTATATTGGTCAAAGGTACGCAGTCCCACGACAGAAATTTTATTACATACCTCTGTAGACAATTTGTTCTGACCAGTCTCAGGAGATCATTCGATGCTTGGTGCGGCATCAAGTATTGGCTTAAACGAGTAAATAACTATATTGCATTTCACAGGAGCACAATCGCTCGTAGTGAAAGTACCGTACGTAACATGGAGTAATGTGTTGATGTCTGTCAGTTTGAACACTTTTATCAATGTTTAGTGATTGAATGAATCGATCCCAACGTTGTTCGCAAGAGAACTCGGTTTAGGATAACCGTACTAACCAGTATGTGACAGTTTTAGTTATTTCATTTATAGACTTTATTTGTTTTCGATTGTTTTCGCCCATCATATTTAATAAAAGAGTAGAAGTTACATGTATCTATTAAAGATAATTATCTTTGACAATTACTACAAAACTTGCAATTGTTGTTATGATAGGATAATAACATTAGGCAATTCCATTGACTTAATTGATCATCAGAAAATGATGAAACTAATATCTGGATGTCGATTTGTGGTAATATTCTATCCATTTGATAATTAACACAACCAACAGGTATATAACTGAAGTCAGAATAACTGTGGTATGCACTATTAAAACGTCAGTAGAAAAGGTGGGATCAACTAACTTAGGATTTGTATGAACTGTGTCACTCTTGTTTTGTTCGTTTGTTGATTGCCATTTTTGTCGAAGCTTTTTATCGACTACGCGAAGAACTATATTGGTGGTTATGTGGATTTATCGGGAGTCCTAATTTGTCGACATTTTTTACCCTTACACAACAAACGTCTTTATTGTTGCTTCCTTAATGTAAGTCTTGTAACGAGTTTCCGGGATTTTGTTTCATGTATGTGGAGTGGTTTCCTACGTACATCTTGATGTATGTGTACTGTCATTGTTCAGAAGGATTTGCCGATTGTGTTCTCATAATTGTTCGTAATAATTAGTGTCGACCTAATATCTTCAGATTGTTGAATCGTATATAACAACCGAAAAAAGTAACTCGTAGAGTAAAACCAACACATACTCCTACATGTACATGCAATACTCTGTGAGTATACATGTGTGTTCGTCAAGCTTGCATTGTATTGCCCGTTCAATCAGGTCAGTCACTCGTTAACATTTATAACATTGCGTATCTAAACAATGCAATTTCTCTTAATAATTTATAAATTTAACAGATATTGTATATATATAAATATATGGCTTTGTGCATAGGGTATTGATTTTCAGTGCAATATTTTCCGATTAAAATGTTTCAAACAATAAGATGCTTTGTTTTCATATTACAGTGTTTGTATACAAGCGACAACCTAAATAAATGGACTATAATACATGATATAGTATTTCATTGTTTTCAACATTTCAATCGGATTACAAAACAATGAAAATCATTACCTAATCCATTAAATCACGTGGTCATAAATACATTGTTAAAATTTAGAAATTAATCAGAGAAATTGCAATGTTTATATTCACAATAGTACAGCTTGTAACATTTAACATGACCCTATAGCACTTACTACATTCTCATTCTACGCCAGCGAATAGTCTAGCTTATTTGAAGTACTAATGGTGTATTTGGTATCATATGCAGGTAAGAAAACATGCGAAGTGAAAATTAAGTGGAAATGAAATACCCCTTTTTTACGCGCGTGCATAGGCGATATACCATTTTGTGACAGTGAGATCATTCCAAATTGACGGAAATCGACGAAAATGGATTACAAATAAACACTAACGGTACTCTTATTGACACGTAGAAGTAAAAAGTTCTTTTAGGCCAACAATTTAAAAAAAATTAATTTTCAGTTTAGTTGCGACGCTCAGTTTGTATAGGTTATAGATATAAACAAGTGCAAGGGAGCGAAGCTATAACCGGCTTATAGTTTACCTGCCCACTTTTTGGTGGCCTTTCCAATGCTTTTGTTTGCAAACACGAGCATGCAATCCTATACACTCCTTAATGTATGGATCCTTCGGCCTTATCGATAGGTTGAATTGAACACATGGAATCCGATAATCACCGTAACACCAATCTATGCAGAATTACTAGACGCCTTAATTAAGAAAATGTGTCAACAGTCAAACGCATTCGTAGTATACCTAATTGTTAGAGAAGCCCGTTCATTTTAAGGTCTCCAGATCACGATGCAGTATTATACATTTTCCTCGAAAAAAGCTAATGCTAGATTAAAATATTTATACCGTGAAAAGGTTACCTTACCCAACACACCAAGAACCTCCTTGTCATGGCCCTTATACAATGGCATTTTGATTATGCCTGCTCTATATGGTATCATGGTCTCACTCAGTCACTTAAATTTTAGAGTGTTAAAATGATTTTATTTATTTATTTATTTATTTATTTATTAAATATTTTGGAGATTCAATATTTACATCTATTTAATCATTTAAGTATTTATTTATTTTATTTATTATTTAATAGCTGAGTAATATATTATTATTTTTATTTATTCATTTAGTTATTAATTTATGCTTGATAGTGTCTTTCAGTATTGGTACTTCTTTAACTTTAACGAGTCTTTTAGCTTAATTTGACTGTTGATTCTGATAATCTGTGATATAAAATTGATAATGTTAAGAAATGCTTAATTTATTATTGTGAAGTTACTGTGATAAAAAACTTAAACGCATTTATGTTAATATATTTATGTATTCAATGGTCAGTATGAAAACATTGCTATCCTACATAATGCCTATCTATGTCATGCCATAAACACCAAAGGACCACAATGGAAATAGAAGTATCTCTTTTTTGTGTAATCCTTGGTGTTGGTGTGCCTGTCATGGTTATCTATAAATGCATGTATGTAGAAATTGTTTTATTATACATGTTATTTTTACATATCCATGTATGTACATTCAATACTGAATACAATATATCTATCTATCTAACTCATGGAATCCGATTATCACCGATTATCAAAGTAACACCAATCTATGCAGACTTACTAGACGCCTTAATTAAGAAAATGTGTCAACAGTCAAAAGCATTCGAAGTACACCTAATTGTTAGAGAAGCCGGTTCATTTAAGGTCTTCAGATCACGATGCAGTATTATACATTTTTCACGAGCCTGCATCAGACGAAACACTACCTGGCAGAAGATTTGAAACTTTATACAAGTACTTTTTAAAATCAATTTTATTTTAAATTCATTAAGAGATAACACATTAGGCACATTGAAAACAGAATAAAAATCGAGCACCATGTTGGCATGGTCTCTAGCAAATTTAACAATACAAAAAGGAATTTCATGAGCAATGTTGGTTCATTTAGATAAGAACAATTCCTCAGACATAAGTGCCCTCACACTACATAATTATATTTCTCCGAGATGGAAATAGTTCATAGAAGGTGTAAATAGATATTTGCACTTTCACTTCTGAATATAGGTCGACATACATGTAAGTGCCAACAAAAATAGACACAAATCGAATTCCCTAACCTTTTCAGTAAATTAAATAAAACAAATTTAATAGGGGAACTGGTTGCAAAATGGGTTAATCAAGACACAAAGTGTAATATAACTCCCTTGTTATATTCTTTCTCACTTTCACCAGAATTTCTACGACGTTGTTCAGATAAAAACTAATTTAATTTTATGAGATTCCGCAATACCTTTTTTAGTTTAAAAATAACCAGCGCTTGTAACATCTAATTGGATTTCTAATAAAAGTGACGAACTGAAAATGAAAATATTTGTGTCACCTCAAGTACAATTGTATCACAAATGAGTGTGATTTGATATATCTCGGTGACAAAATAGGATTTCAGTTTTCGAAATCAAGGGTCAGAACTAGGAGATGTTTATTTGACATAATTACATTAGTTTACCGGAATTATCGTAGATACATTTGCATTACACGAAATAGACACTGTGAACTGCCTTGTTTGTATTTGACATTTTTACAGTCAATCAAAATTGAGCTGTCTTTGTTTAGCAAACATTTGTACCAATTCGTGAATTTGTGACACTAACTAGTTTGTGATACTAATATTCAATGTGTTTTGTATTGATGCATTTGACCGCCCTTCAACACTTCGTATCAGACTGAAATATTAAGTTGGTGCCTAACTGAGCGGTTGTACTTTATTTCAAATCAATAAGAATTATACTGTATAATTTAGTACCTATGTTATTACAGTATGTCACAAATGCAACCTCAGCCTAATCTAAATGTTATCCATGTTGTACGCCACTGTGCAAGAAGGTCAAGTTTTTATTCTTTAATTATACATGTATAATAAATCCTTATGTACGTGCTACAAAAATGTAAATAGAAGATTCAACTCCAGACAAAAAGTTTATAGAAATCAACACTTTTGCTGTGATCTGCTTTATTATACCATATTTACATAATCCTTTATATATACACGTTCAAAAATGCTGTTCAATCACGATTTAGAAAAATGGTTAAATCATTATATATAAACCATACAACTATGGACAAATTTATAACATACATAAACAACGCTTATATTTTTGTCCATTTAGATATTCAGAAACGTTACCGCAACATATAACCTAGCATGCTCCTCATTACGAGAGGTGCCCTACTTTTATTTGAACAGCGATGAATATCCGATATTTTCATGCTAGTCCGATATATGAAATAACTCTTTTGAATAGCGTATAGTATTGTGTCAGGTAACATATGCACTCACTGTTGGTTTGTTTGCATGATTCGAACCGAAATTATCAATTCTGTACAGGGTGTGGCATTTGGCCTTTTGAAGGCCATACACCCACCAAGAAGGTGTTTGTAGATCATTGATATGCCGTTTCTGGGAAGACTATCGATATGTTTTTTCACTAAAGGGTATTTAACGTTGTTTTGCTCTCATAAGTGAAATGATTTAAAAAATGCCAAAAAATGGATGATTCCTTCAATAATCGTATCCATTTGTTGTATCATACCTGATGATTAATACTCATTACCTGAAATTGGACTACACGACCTGCATGCATTGTGATTTACCAGACAATACTTTTCAAGCTGTTCCTTACATACATGTACAACTCTACTTTTTGTAGCTTCATTGTAATTATTACTTTAATATAAGGAAGTACCAATATGATGTCGAAACATACGACAAATCTACCACACGTTTATATGGCGTTGTTATGGCAGTAATCACATAACGTTGCTATTATTCCCTGTCACGTCTACAGTGTCTTGTTATGTTTTAGCAGTGTAGCTGGATAAATTCGTATGTCCCTGATAGGCAATTATACATTTTAGACATCGTTTGGCTTCGTCAGACATATGAATTAGGAATCGTCTTTGTATGTCATGTTTTTAGTATCGTTGGTATGAGTTTGATAAAGTTGTTTATGCGCATCATTTCTGCGCATATACCTTTTAAAAACGGGGATAGAGGCCGCGTTTAGCACTGGATCGTCATGAAAATTTGGCAAAATGTTTGTCGTGATTCTATCTAGGGTAAGTATAAATATGGGTACTTCGCTGTAAAAAATAAATTCATTGAGTAAATAATACGAAAACACTCTGCGTGAAATAGCGGTTACATGTTCATTCATGTTTCGTAAAATTAGAACTTATTACTTGGGTTACCTGTACCCATTTATAATGAGTGTTTGTATTGCCTGGGGCTACACATATCCCCTTTACCGATATATAGGGAATACATTAATGTCTCTTGACTAAAATTGTGTCGATTATTCAAGTGAGCGATTCAGGGCCCATCTGTGCCCCCTTGCTATATGGAATGCGACGTCACTGACAAATTAGGGAAAAGGGGAGATAATTCAATCATAATAGCACAAAGTGTTGCGTGATTAACTGTGTTTTATTTTATTTTTAGGTAATGTACTCTTTAATCAACATCCTGAGCCAAAAATAAATTAAGACCAGACTAGAAATTATGGGAAAAACATATGTGCAAAATGTACTAATTTGGCCTTTTTGCGCCATTTTACCGCAATTTTTATTGCAAAGAGACACAATTACGACGTAACTGCACCTAAAATAATTCTTGTAACGCGTCAATTTCTTCTAAGTTTATATTTACTATGCTTTCATGTATATAATATGCAAATATAAGTACTCTTTTGGTATTAGAATATTTTTTCCGCGCAGATAATGCGTCAATTTTACGCAATTTCACTAAGGTTTTTATGATATAAGGGGACAATAATGACGTCATTACGCAAATAGTAGTACTGTGACCTATCTTTTTTATTTCATTTTTGGATTAAGTACACTTTTATCAACAAAATGAGCAATAACAATTGTATTGGTCATCGAGGTCGTTTTTGAGCTACGTCTAATTTTGTGTATTTTAATATACATTCAAACACATGGAAATGATTTTACAACAAAGAATATCGAGTTTAATGCAAAAATGAAGACTGTAAAATTGTCGTAAATACACATTCTTTCTATTTGTGTTATAGTATCGATGATATTAAAATTGCCTCAACATCTTTCATGTGTAGAAAAATTTTACTTTTTCGCGTTTAAACATCAGAGTGATTGGTGTACCATGGCTTTTAAAACAGTTATTGACGAATATTATATGGAATATCACGTTTGGAAAATATGAAAGCGCGATACAAAACCAATTGTTCATTCTGGTAGTTTTTGCAATTCCTGTAAATTAGTTTTAGTTCAATTCCCACCTTATGCGCAGTAGAATCGTGGCAACTCACTGCAATATGATGAATTCTAGTTAATAACACCATATGGAAGCAGTGATTTTGATTGATAAATGCTGGTTGTAATAATTTGGTCGCAATCGATGTGATATGATACGTTTGAACATAAACGTGCTTTGGTTAGTTTATCAATTCTATATACCAGACAGCTTCATCGTGGCTATGTACAATACGTTGTTTATTACGACATTATCGTGGACCCTAAGGATAAATGCATTGAATCTATGCGTCGTTTGAGAAGAGTAAAGATATTTATTTCAATACAATATTATACGTTTATTAATGATTTAGGGCACCAGCCCATAACATCAACATTACATATTAAATCATAGGCTTTCAGGAGTTGGATCGTAGCAATTATAACGCGAGCTTTTAACTTAATGTAACATAATATTGGACAACACACATGATCTGCTTTTGTTCATCCGAGAGCGGTTGTACAGTATGAAATGGAAACATGTTTGGTACATGCTGACCAGTGGACATAATGCATACAATGGTGTGAATACGTGTATTATACAGTATATGCCAAGCGTGATCACTCGCAATACGAAACATGAACAAATATGTGCTCAATGTGCTGTACGCATTAATATAGTCATGGTGTCATTGATTCTAAATTAATAACACATAATGTTATATACTGCATGGAACACAAAGTACAAATGTAAGTACTGAGGGATAATTAATGCAAGAAAACATTTTTATATCTAATGTCCAGTGTACATACAGGGTGATCCAAAACACATTTCCCACAAACAATATGTAATATAAACACAAGTAAGGTACATACATGTAAGATGTTGACAAACCGTTTAAACATAGTTCTTACAGACAACTTTACAAGAGATGCGCAAAGTGACCTCCACATTTTTCCATACCAGCGTAAGACAACGTCGAAAGTTCTGAATGGCGTCACTGTACACGCTCGTAGAATGATCAAACCTGTTTGTCTGGTAATTGCTTCTGTAAAACCAAGTAAAGTGTTTGGTTTTAAGGAACTCCATAAGAAGAAGTCCAATGCACTAAGAGTGGGCGAATGTGGATGCATGCGTTGTGTTAAGAGCAATTACTGTTAGCCAAAATCTAATGTCCGTCGTAAATGGTCTAGCACAACTTGATGAATATGCTCAACATTCTCATTCGTACGTCCATTACGACGTCTACCATTCCTTTCCTTCAAGTGCTCATGTTCCTCACAATACATTGTGTCTCTAAGCTTGACACATGTCTTCTACTTTGGTTTCTATATGATACTTATGACTTTAGTATTAGAAATGTAAGTGTAAGTTTCCTTCTATCAAATGCAGACTATTTGCCTTCTTTATAGTTGAATTTTACAATATATGCGTTTCCAGCCATCTTGGAAATATTAGAGTGTGATGTCATTGCCAATGGCGATACCACGGTTGCTATGACATTATATCATGGTCTTTATATGCAACAAACATTGAGGCAATATCCTTTCTGTCAATACAAAAACAATAACTATACATGTACTACCAAAATTCGCAAAGTTACTAAGCATTGTTTGTGGGACATACTTTTGGATCTCCCTGTGTATACAGTACGTACATCTCGTAAACGATTGAAAAAACGGTACATAATCAATAAAAACAATCAATTTCTAGCATCACGAGACTGCGAAAGTTAATATCGAGAAAATAATGGTGATTGTTTCTAGGCCATAGTCTGCGGACATAAATCTTAGCAGATTTGCTGCGATAATTGGCTTTCATGAGTTGTTTAATAATAGCAATTATCAATCCAATCACCTATAATGATTACAATGTTGACTACATGTAGTACCCAATCATGTATACGATCCATATCATAATATGCACAGGTCCATGAAAAGTTTATATGTATATACATGTACACATGTTTAAATGTGTACATGAAGGTGGTCTGGAATACTATACATGGACCGGTGATGATCCATAACGTATTTGTTATGTAGTTCACTATTATCACATTTTTAATAAATATGTTCAAAGGTAATCCAAGGGTTTTTATCAAGGCATATTATATTATGTTGTTCATTATCAATAGTGAGATTCAATCTGTAGGCCGATTCTCAAGAGTCCCACTGGTTATCTTAAACGTTGTCAGTCAGCATTATTGAATATTTGTAAAACTTTCAGAACTGCTACATCTATATTAGTGAACCACTTATTACGTATTCTTAAGTAATTCCAAAGCGATAGTACGTGTATGAATTGTATAATACTCCAACCTGTCTTTTGTAAGATTTAATATGATGTAAAGTTCAAGTTCATGTCAATTACCACTAAACAATATGTTTTCTCATCATATTTAGTGCTAAAACGAATGATTTAAATATTCCGAGTTAAAGTTCTGATACATCCCGATTCAAACATTTGTCGCTAATAAGAAATTGTGCCATAAGTGAGAGGATTACAATTAGAAATATCGTTTGTCCGTATGTCTGTCCTACCACATGATCGCTCTTGCAACAACAAAAATAGACACTTCCTGTAATGTAAGGATTCTTTCGATCATCCGATATTATAAATTCAACAAGTGAGATACGATAATCATGGTACACCAATCAATGTAGAATGAAGAGACACCTCAAATAATGAAATGGGTCAACAGTCGAACAGTTACATGTAACATTATAAGGCATTTGTAGTATACCTAATGTTCATTTTATGGCGTCCAGTTCACGATGCAGTCTTGATGCTTAATCCACAAGCCTGAATTAGACAATAAACTACCCGGTAAAGGAATTGAAAACTTCATACAAGCACTCGACATTTTTTTAATTAATTTTGTTTTAATTGTATAAGAGATAACACAATTTGCACATTTAAAACAGAATTAAAATCTAGCACCATGTTTTCATGGTCTCTCGTAAATTGAACAATACGTTTAGGAATATCATGAACTTATATATTTTAATGATACAAAAGATATAAAGTGAGAACACAAAATCAATTGTTCCGGATTTCTACCCATTACAGTGGCAGTACTCAATCTGTCGTTATATTATGCAACATCGTCCAATACACCCAACTGTTACGAAACATCTCGTCAAACTATATATAAACATTCAATTATCGCAATTCCCATCAACCGAGGCAATCTAGTTAAAGTATATTATTCATTTAATGTCACCGACAAAAACAGATATCTCTATCGTCCATATACGAAATGCTGTTTCATTTACATAAGAAACAAATCCTCAGACATAAGTGCTCTTACAATACATACGATGGATATAATTCACTAAAGAAAATGTTTTGAAACAGTCATTTTTTTATATTTCTACAATAACGAAAACAATAGTGCTTCCTCAAGTCAAAAACATTCTTACAACGCTTGAGTTTGAAGCGTTGATTTGGAGTACGTTTTAAGCCTTTACTCATTGTTCCTTATTGATAAATTGTGATTTATGTATTTGCCTTTGAAGTCTTGCGTGTGTCTGCTTCGTTTCTCTCAAATAACTGTTTCTTTGTTAGTTGTCCTTGTGATGTGCGATCATGCTTGTTATTCTTTTCCGTTGTCTCCTATCCCAGTTACTTTATGGACTGTGACGGCAGCCTGACGGAGTATACGTTGTTGTGTTTTTGTAGCTGTTAAGTTTCCTTTTTGTGCTTTTCGTAGTGGGTTGTGGCTTTTTTCGTACTTGTAGTAACTGTTGTACTTGAGACTTCTTCTGTGTGTTCTTTTGTGCATTTGTGCTCAGCAGTTTCTGTTGGATACTGACGCTGTCCGATTTGTTATTGCTGTTCCTTTCTGTGAATATATATATAGAAGTAAGTTGTGTTTTTCGGTGTTAGATCGAATGTTATTTCACCGAGTGAGCAGCTGACGCAATATTTTCACGAGTGGCATAACCATGAGTGAACATTTAAGTCAGACGCTCATGAGATGACATAACATTCGATCTTACACCGAAAAACACAAATATTCTAATTATTTAATATTTATTTTAACATTTCTATACCAAGTAGCAACTAATTAAACTCGTTTGCCCCGTATGGCGCCTCTCAATGCTGACATGTCGTCATTTTTTCAAAGCGCGCGCTGACGTACAATCAAATAGATTATCATAAAGCAGTTGATTTCCGTCGTAATTTCAACTTATATCGCTAACTTAATTGTAGTTAAAGTAAACATGTTGACGTTGATTATAAATGATATTTCTGATTGAAGAAAACGTATTTATTCATTTTTTATCCATACGCTATCTAGATCTTTTCATACTGCAGCCATTGTATGCAAACTAACCGTTAACCATTTGAGTAATTAACTAATCCGAGTTCGTGTTTGATTCAGATCTAGTATTTAGTTTTATTCTAATTACTCTCTGCAATACAGCTTTATTATTCGCCTGCATTGCCTCCAAATTGGAGAAACCAATGCCAACAAATTAAGACGTCAATAGGCTTAAACAAAATTAGGGCGCTCCACGGTGATTTCAAAAGATGTCCGTTTGAGTGAAATTATCAACAGTGAAATTTTCGGATAATAATTCACTGTAATTCCGCGGTAAACCACTCATAAGCATTAAATGAATACACATAAACATTTTCAAGACATCGTTGTTCAAAATAATCCGCTTAACAATTATTGCAATCAAACGATGTAGGCGACAGTGTATTACGTTATGATTCCTTCTATATTATATAGAATAAGACAATTGGGACCTGATATTTTGTTCGGCTGACAATTAATACGCATTTGGCTAGACATTTTTCGAATTTACGAAATCCGACTGTATTGTAAATACTGTATGTCAATCTACTCGTTCTCTAACATTTTAAGTCAATCATTCAAATTGTATGTGAACCATGGGTTCTGATTGCAAAATGTAATTATCAAGACGAGCAATAAAATGTGTAATGGAACCCCCTGGGCATGTTCTCCCTGCCTTACTACAGTATTGCTATACAATTATTCAGATAAATACTAATTTCATTTTATGAAACCACGCGATAGAAGAGGAATCATCACTTGAAACGTATGATTCGATTTCCAATGAAAGTGATGCATTGTTAATCAAAATATTTGTGTCTCTTCAACTACAATCTTGTCATTAACCAGCGTCAATTGTAATGTCTCGGTGACGAAATTGGATTTAAGTTTCTTAAATCAAGAACGACAATAAGTCAGTCGTTCTTCATTAGATTATAGTTGTGGAAATGTTGGATATGTTTTTCGAAATAGACATTGTGAACTTCCATATTTGTAGAAATGTTTAACATACACCCTGTTAACACTCAATGTGTGTACGGTTTCGGAGGAAGGACCATGGCAAATTTGTTTTAATGTTGTTATGTCAGACTTAGGCGATAATGATGAACATGTCGTGAGTAAGATAGTAAATATTTGCGTGCTATTTATGTATTTGGGGCATACAAAATATCTTATGTCGAGTTCAATACCAATGTATTACCAGAAACACCTAGTTGTTGTTTGCTCATTTTATATTCCGTTACAAAAGTATAATCTCCTTAAAAGCCATCTTGTATATAATTCCCCCAATCAATAAGACTTATATTGTATTAGAAAGCGTTGTCCTTGCATACCAATCTAAATGTTAAACATCTTGTCAGTCATTATATGCGAGGAAGTCAGGTTTTTATTCTTCCAAATAAGATATACGCTCGAGTTAAATGGATACATAAAATACTAGCGCGATAAATCAATTGTTATAATTCATGTACAAACATATTTACACATAAAGGAAATAACAAATGTGCTAGGGACGGCATAGAACTGACACAGCATAGAATGAACAGCACAAAAATCAGATCACAAGATCACACAATAGAAAATCACAAAACACAAGTACGCAATGTCAAACACAATATATATGAACAACATTGTGAGCTACAAAGTCCTTCTTGTGTGTTTTACTTTGGTTCAATGACAGTGTATGAGAAAGTGTAACTACATTGTAAATTGTACACATGTGCAGCTTCGGATATGATTTTTAAAACTGCTTAACTTATCACAGAAGGTGGCCTTTATCCTTAAAAGTACGAACGTATTGAACCACTCAGCTATCGGAAAAAAAACAAGTTGCACAGACAACCAGCATCAATGTGACTACATCGGTTATCATTTATTATGTACAACAACAACACGCATAACGTTTGAATTCACCTCTTAACGTTCACGGCGACAGAAAATGCCATAAACTGCATGTCTTGTATTGTTAAATAAGACGCTAGAGATATGTCCCGTCTGTTGACATTTACTCGGATATTCATTACCATGACTATGTACAATAATGCTCGAATGGGATCATCAGATATAAGCCTTAATTCGATGTATATGGGCGACACTGTTCCACGATATAATCAGACATACGGTGAATTCAGATCTTATTTTAATGTCATTAAACTGATAGTTACGATCGCCATATCACTGAGATTGTTGTCGTAGATGAGTAGCAAAACAGCTATGGTAATTCTAATGTCCCACAGGGCACCGTGTAGATATTCAAATTGGTTTGTTTCTTTGTGACTCTAGACACGTGATTTTCCATGTGCGTTTGTTTAAAACCACCAAGTAGGACACTTATTTGTTCTGGAAGAGATCATAGGTTGCTAGCATGGAACTACATAAAAGTAATTACAAATTCATTAGCGAACATACGCACGTTCAGGATATTCTTTATTTATTGAAACATCATTATGCTTAAATGTTAAGTGAGAAGCTAAATGAAGCGTACAGCAATATCTTGCATAAGCAGTTATTATTTCATGTCTGTTTGCAGCACTGAATTATTTAATATATCAGCTTAGCTTAGCTCACTTACATTTAATCAGCGATTGGTTTGTTATCCTACGCGAAATAGATGTTCTCAATGAATGATGTTTACTTAAGAAATAAACTATGAAAAACCGTTGTTAACCGGCTGTTATACAATGGTTTGGAGTTTTGACGCGTAGGAATAACAAGCGTCAGAACGACAAAACATTGTATAACAGCCGGTATACAACGGCTTTTGAATATTTTATTTCGATTCTAACATGATTTTAACTCGGAATTATATATATTAACCCAGTGTTATTTTGCGAGATATGTGTTGTTTACGTTACTTGTTTACCTGCATGACGTCATAAAAACGACGTGATGTCATTTTCATTGTATATCGGCCGATATACGACGTTATGATTTGTTCTTTATATATATAGGCGAAATCGCCGGTCATGTTAGAATATTCCATTAACATATTTACTGTGAAAACCTACTAAACAGCCTCGCTTACCTGTTTCCTGTTAATTATTACTATCTATAGCATTAAAATGCTTTAATTTTTACTGATGACAATTGATGATATGAGGCATTTATAATGACAGTATACTCATTCTGTCGTGTAGTTGTTTTACAACATGGCCAATATTAACAAAGCTTTCTATACTTTATCTAAAGACATTATCTCAGACAAAAATATTTTTATGTCTCAATTTTTATTTTAGACAATTCAAACTGTTTTCATATTGAAATACATAGACACAAATCAATTTACACCTCATTATAAATCATGAGCAATCTGGAAGTTTCTAATTGGTCGAGAGCACACTGCGAGGTTCAGATTTACAAGCACAAAGATATATACATGAACTGTTGTATTTATTGAAACATGATTAAACATTATGAGATTATTGTCCCGTAACATGTAATGTAATATATAATAATTAATCTTGGCGAGCTTAGGTTACATACATTAAATTATAATCTGATTTCTATGATATTTACTTGTTTGGCATTGAATGATGTAGCTATCGCTATTTTCTTTGAACCTCTTCAAACACACTCGCTGTGAATACGATTCTTCGTAGAACGTTTAAGATACATTATAATTAAAACTTTTGTCATTGGTAGTATGGGAACTCTTGTCAATAGTTGTAATGTATGGCTGTTGTACCAAAAGTGCTCTCAAACGGTCGTTGAGATATCTGGCAGCTAATGTGTAGCAAATCGATACAGATGAAGGTTTGATTCAATGTTCAACAAACTACATGGGTAACGCACATGTAACTACGTTATTGTCCCAGTGCGGGTGTTAAAGCTATTCCTGCTAATTCATCTCTTCATTTTACGAACAATGTACGTGTGAAACAAAGTTATTGTCCCTATGATGATGTTACAGCAACATGAATAACGTTAATTAATTACTACGTTTTACTGGGGACTTGTTGACATTAATGTGTGACGGAAATGTGTTATGTTTGTCCTCGAGAAGTGTGCGTCTTTAATGTTTTAATGTTTTCTGTGCTCGGCTGGTTAAGTTGGGTGTTGCCTTCCCTGTCTGACTTAATATAATCTTTTAGGACAGATTGTAATGTGTGCTTGGGAAGTTTGGAATGTATCCACGAGAAGTTTGTAATGTTTCCTCGATTAATTCTTACTCTGAATAATAAATATTTTAACGTTTTGGGTACACATATATGGAAGGTCATTTCTGTATGCCTTTTTACAATGTACCTTGACTCTATTTTAAAACTTAATTGTGTTAGCGTACAGACATGCAAATAATAATTAACTGGTACATAAAGTATGTTTTGACGATAATTCTACTTTAATAAATGAATTGGTCAAAGGTTCGAAATCCAATTACAGTAAGTTTATTACATACATCTGTACATAGAGAATTGGTTCAAACACGCCTTATATCAGTAGTACATCGATGGTGGCTACGGCATGAAGTATTGGCTACAACGAGTAAATATCTATATAGCATGTCACAGGAGAACAATCGCTCGTAGTGAAAGTACCGTATGGTATGTATCGGAGAAATTAAAGCACAAGTGACATTAAAGGCGTTATGCTAACATGGAATAATGTGTTGATGTCTGCCAATTTGTATACAATACTCTACAACTGTTTAGTGACTGAATGATTTGATCACAACGTTGTTCGCAAGAGAACTCGGTTTAGGATAACCATATTAACTAGTACGTGAATATTTCTTTATTTCATTTGCAGTCTTGGTACGGTTTGTTTTTTATTGTTTTCTCTCACCATATTTAATAAGATGTAGTATTAATTTAAGATAATCATCTTCAAAACATACTACAAAACTTATATTTTTTATTTGATAGGAACATAACATTAGGCGATTTTATTCACTTAATTCATGATCCGAAAATGGTTAAGTTAATACAAGTATCTCGATCTCGATTTGTGGGAGAGTCAAATGAATGTCTAACAGTGTATGTTTATTATAAACGATTTCTTGCTTAAGTATTTCTATAAATTTAATATGAACATTTCGCTTTTTCATAACATATTGAAGATGGATTAGGAAGTACGAAGTTAATAAACCTGATTTAGATTTGGGTATAACTACATGTCCTTTAATTTGTTTTAAATAACAATTTTTCGGTTACATGTGACATTAAATGTTTATTATGTGTCTATATTTTTTCAAGTTATTTGTTTATTCAAATCCAATGAAATAATTATTTGATAACGTTTTGTGTAAAAATGCTATATTATTTAGTTTCGATAACCATAATTTTGTTAAAATTACTGTTTACCGGTCTATGGTTTAGCTTAAACAGTATTTATTCAGAAAATATTTTACAACATGTGTATAATAAGTTACAATTGCTAAAGGATTGGGAAACAAGTGTTTTAAACTTATATTAACCCCGCTCCTTTTCAAAATAACAAATTAATTACATACATAATATAGTCACATCCGGGGTATGTGACTGTCAGGATAGAAAGAGGATAGATAAAGGAAGAGAAGAAGTAAGGAAAGCACAGATAGAAGGAAGAAGAGACTGTTGTGAAGAAAACACACTGTCAAAATGATGGTCTACTGTCGTTTAAGTGTCAAATCTTTTTGTAGAAATTATGTAATTTTGAACACTTAGAAAGATGTTTTCGTTCTGTGTCGAACTAAGATTTTCGTCTCCAAACAAGAGATTATTAATGGTTGGTGCACAAAGGAGATTTTGCAGGAATTGTTGTCTTTGTTGAGTATACAGAGGACAGTAGAGTTAGTAATGTGACGCATTTTCGATACAGTTGCACGTACAGATGATGTTTTTTCTCTGTAGATCGTAATTTAGCGAACTACACCCTAGTCGGAGCCGTGCGTGTAAAATTTGTCCTTTTTGTGTACCGATATTAAACAAGGTTTGAGGCTTTATTTTGTGTGGGTTGAGACTGTTTTTGAAAATTTGTAATGAGGTTGAATTACGGGTGGCAACAGGCAATATATTCTAGTCTCGGATTGTTGCAGGGACAAATGAAGTTTTGTACAATTGTGTTTTAGTCAAAATGCAAGGAATATTTTCTAAGTTTCTAAGAGCATAACGATTTTGAGGTTGCAATGGAATTAAACTACTTAGATACAGGGGTGTAAGCCCGTTTTTCATTTTATAGAATAAAGTTAGTCTGTTGTTTTCTTTTTCCGTCTATGGTTTAAGATTAACCGCTGTGCTATTATTGCCGTTCCGATACGCAATCTAATTTTAGCAATTGCTAGGACGCTCTTCTATGTTCTTGTACATACAGAGTTTAATCCTAAGTACTTGTATATGTTACTATAGCAATTGAGATTTATTGTCGTCATTTTTTATATACTTTACACGCACCGCTATTGCTGCTAACATAGCTTACGATTACTGAGAATTTTGTCTTTAACATTATTCAAACGAAACGTTTTGAGTTGTTTTTATCAGTGGCATTAACGTCTGTAAAAGGAATCATGCTTATGACACAACAATTAAATATATCAAGAGTATGTCTCGAATCATTATTTGAGACGGGGTTCATGCTATATCTCTTGTTTCAGTTTTGTTTGCTTGAACATAATATATAACATTGGTACAACATATATATATTATACAACTATCGTGTGCAGTATTTTATACAGCAAGTAAATCATCGTATCAGTGTTCAAAATGTTTAACTGAATATTCATGATCATAACGCGGTCACAAATCACGCATAATTATGTCCGTTTATCCTATGTGCAACGGATGTGTTCCCGATGTCTAGGCATTGTGCGGACGCCGGTCGATGTGATAAACTTCATACCCCCTACACTGTATTATACTAGGAAAACACATACAATGTATTATATATATGCATAAACGTATTTTATTACAAAATGTATACATCAAATGATACCTAAATAACTGTGACCGCCGGACTATGTCCATCAAGCCTCCGACCCGATTAGACCGAAGTACGCCGTCCGATGCGTCCAGAGCACGATCGGATTGCATCTCTTGTCCATGTATTATCAAAAAGCTTCCGTACATATACTGAAAAATAAAGTTTAGCAAGTTTTTCAGGGTACTAATATTTTACCTGTATGGCGATGTATGCATATGTGATGTAACTAACATATCGGCCATGACTTAAGTGTCACATTTTCAGTGGTCAATTTGTGTTTTCGTGGCTTTGTGAGGCCATGACGTCATTTATAAAGAAAGCACGTGTAACACGTGCATGAGGAAATCTGATCCGTGTGAAGGATACAAAACAAACGATATTGTCAGGATTATGCCACAACCAAATAAACCGGTGTAAGAATTGTAAAATATTCAACGGTTCGAGGTTCAAGAATGACAGTAAACGACGTCAAATGGCTATTGGAATGTTGAATGATGTCACGAAAGCAATAGGCAAAGCAGTACATTCCAATGATAATTAAATTATTATTAGTTGTCTAAAGACTAAATTTTCGCAGTTAAGGCCACGTCATTGGCAGGGTTGGTTTGCCTGGTTTATCGCATAACGACTCGTAGGCAATAAAATTACCATCTCCATATGGATTACACAAACACACTAGAAATTTCACCGATTAACCATTAACATCGGTTGTTTTAAAGCTTCGTAACATCAAGAGACAAACATGTTCGACTGTAATGAGTCCTTAAGGAGGGCATAATCGACATCACATATCTTGTGATTTTTTAATTGACCAATATCTCTTTACAAGTGACGAATTTCCGTCATGATGAGCATTTCTTCACTTAAATGGTTGAATTTCAAATGGAATGAACTGATTTTAAGATTGAAAAACTTTTAATTATAATTATAATATTAACGACTTCAGTTATAAAGACGCAACACAGTTGGGAAAACAATGTTCCAGCCTTCACAGCAATGACTTGTTAGTTTTTCAACTTTGTTAGGTTTTTATGTAATATGTTACTCTTGTTTTGTTATTCCGTTGATTGTTTGCGACGCTTTTTATCAACTACGAGAAGAACAATATAACAGTTCTGTGGATTTATCGGGATTCCTTATTCGTCGACATTTTCTCCCTTTCGTAACAATTTTCTTTATGTTGCTTCCTTAATGTATGTCTGGTAATGAGTTTCCGGATCTTCGTTTTATGTATGTGGGGTGGTTTCCTACATATAGCTTGATGTTCCTGTCATGGCATTGTTAAGAAGGATTTGCTGATTGTGTTCCCATAATAGTTCGTAATGATAAGGATTGACTTAATAACTTCAGATTGTTCAAACACAAGAGACATACAATTGAACTCATATAACAATAGAAGAAAGTAGCTCGTTTAGGACAAGCGACATATATTTCTGCATGTACATATAATACTATGCACGTATACATATATGTACGTCAAGGCTGTATTGTATTTCTTTTTCAAACAGGTCAGTCACCTGTTTTTATAACAGTGCGTATATCAACATTGCAATTTTCCATTGACACGTAGAAGCCAACAATTCAAATCTTTTGAATTTTAATTTAGTTGCAAAACTTCTGACGCTCAGTTTGTATAATAGTAGGTTATGCATGTATATCATATATTTGAATTATAAACAAATGCAAAAGATCGAAACGACCGCATCACTTAATTCGTTGTTTAATATGACATGTGATTTCTTTGGTGGTTTTCTAATGTTTTTGTTTGCAATAGCATGTCCACTTATGGAGTAATGAGAGTGAAATTAGACAAGGTGGCATCTATATTAAAATGTCTTTTGATTGGACAAAGAAGTTGAGTAAACTATAAATGTGGAAAAGCAAGTGAAGTCGGAATAAATATTAGTCTCATGAACCTTTGTTAGGTCAACTGTATAACTATGATTGTGAACGTCGAAATCGGCGTAATGAATAATGCATTTTAATCAGTTTTATGACGATTCAAGACAAAAAAAGCTTCCGAAAATCATTTTGACATGTATGCTACACTTTAATGTAATCATCTAGTTTGAACATACATATTGTATGTAGAGCACTGTTTAGTTAAAATATATTTTTTGAGGAGGTTTACCTGCAAATACTTCTTCCAAACGTGTATATAGATATAACTTGTGATGTGTCATATCTAATCTGGGAATTTAAACTTATTACCTGGAATTGGAATACACGGTCTGCACACAATGTGCTTTAGCGGACAAACTTTTCTTTAATACAATTCTACTTTTTTGTAGCTTCGATGTAATAATTACATTCAGTATAAAAGAGTACATTATGATGGCCAAACATACGACAACTGCACCCCACGCTTATACAGCGTTGTATTGGCAAGAATGACATTCCGTTATTTGCTATCTTTCCCCTTCACATACACAGTGTCTTGTTATGTTTTCCATTGTAGCCGGATTATTCCGTATGTCCATAAAGGGCAGTAACAGTCTAGACATCGTATGGCTATATCAGACATTTGAATTAGGAATCGTGTGCGTCATGTCTTTGATATTGTTGGTACTTCTTAAGCGTAAAGCCTGTCAAATGTCGTAAATGCACAATTTTTTCCTTTTCCCAATGGTATTAAGATTGCCTCAAAAACATTCATGTGTACAACAATGTCATGAAGAATAGTACGTTTTTTTTCTCTCAAACACATTAGTGTTTGGTGTACCATAGCTCTTCAAACAATTCCTGAAGAATGTTATATGGAATCGTGTTTGAAAAACCTAAAAGTGCAATACAAAACAATTGATTTTGTTCATTATGGTAGTTTTTGCAATTCCTGTAAACTAGTTAACGTTTTAGTTAAACTCCTACCTTATGTACGGTTATATCTTCAATATGGTGAATTCTAGATAATAATACAATATGAAAGCAGTCATTTGCACTGATTAATGCTGGTTGTGATAACTTGGTCGCAATCGATATGAAATGATACGTTTGAACACGAACTTGCTCTGGTTAGTTTATCAATTCTATATACCAGACAGCTTCATCATGGTTATGTACAGTACTTTGTTTATTACGACATTATCGTGAACCCTAAGGATAAATACTTGGAATCTGTGCGTCGCTTGTGACGAATAAAGAAATTTATTGCAATACAAATTTATACGTTTATTAATGATTTAGGGCACCAACATTACATCATTACAACATTTACAATACATATGCTGTTTAACATTCGTTGATATACTTGGTTGCAGGAGTAGGATCATAGCAATTATCACGCGAGCTTTTAGGTAACTGTAACTTCATACTGGACAAAAAACATAGTCTGCTTTTATTAACCCGAGAGCGGTTGTAAAGTATGGGACGGAACATGTTTGATACATGCTAACTAGTGTACATAATGCATCAAAATACATGAATATTCCATGTTAGAACGTCTGTTATACGAAAAATGAACAAGCTGTATGTCGTGCTGTACCCTTGAATAATTTAATGGTTCGATAATTAATTCGAAATTCGTAACCAATACAGATTCAAATATGTCCTTTAAAATAGACTGCACGGTACAGCAAGTAATTACTGAGGGATAATTAATGCAAGAAATAGTTTTATGTTAAATGTCCTGTGTATATATATACGTACACATTGAACACGATTGAAAAACCGTACGCAATCAATAAAAACAATCAAGTTCTTGCATCAAGTGACTACGGACGTTAATATCGAGACAATAATGGTCAATGTTTCTAGGCCATAGTCTGCGGACATAAATCTTAGAAAATTGGTTGCGATAATTGGCTTTCATGAGTTGTTTAATAATAGCAATACGTTCATTATCAATCTAGTTATCTATAACGATAATGATTACAATGTTGACTACACGTAGTACCCAATCACGTTTTCGATCCATTTCATAATATGCACAGGTCCATGAAAAGTGTCCTAGACTACCTACATGTACACATATTAACATGTTTAACAGAAGGTGGTCTGGAACACTATTCATAGACCGTTGATGATCTATTACGTATTTGTTATGTAGTGCACTAGTATCACATTGGTTAATGAACCACAATAATACATATGTTCAAGTTACACTATCTATCTATCTTTTCATACTGCATCACCTCCTTGTGGGTATTATGTGTATATGCGCGTCAGTACAGTGTTGATAAAAGTGTAAACAAGTATATAAAAGGAAGTGAGTGGAGTAAGAATAAAACCATGGCATACTATACTATTCAATATGTAAGCCGCTTCCCAAGAGTTCCATTGGTTGTCGTAAAGGTCGCCAGACAGCATTATTGAATATTTGTAATACTTTCAAAATGCTACATCTATTTCAAGGAAGACGGAGCCACTTATTACGTATACTAAAGTAATTCAAAAGCGATGGTACGAGTATAATTGATATTATACTCCAACCTGTCTTTTGTAAGATTTAATATGATATTAAGTTCATGTCAATTACCACTGAACAATCAGTTTTCTCAACATCTAAAGTGCTTAAACTAATGACTTAAATATTCCGAGTTAAAGTCATTATTAAAACCGATTAAAACATTTCTCGGTAAATTTAATTTGTGTCATACGTGAGAGGAGCATAATTAGAAATATCGTTTGTCCGTCTTTCCTGCCACATGGTTGCTCTTGCAACAACAAAAATAGACACTATCTGTAATGTGAAGAGTCTACGGCACAACCGATAGGATGAATTGAACGCATGGGATCCGATAATCATCGTAACACCAATCTATGTAAAATTACTAGATGCCTCAATTAATGATTTTTGTCAACAGTCAAACAGTTCCATGTAAAGTAACGCATTTGTAGTATACCTAATTGTTATAGAAGCCTTTTTAATTTTCACGATGCCGTATCATACATTATCCACAAGCCTTGGTTAGACAATAAATTACCCGGCAAACGAATTGAAACTTCATACAAGTAGTTGACATTTTTTAAAAATTAATTTCGTTAAAATTAAATATCAGATCACACAATGGGCATATTGGAAACAGAATTACATTCTAGCACCATGTTTTAATGGTCTCTCGTAAATGCAATATGGAAAGGAATTTCATAAACATTCGTCACATTTTAATGATAAAAACGTAGATAGTGAGAACAGCAAATCAATTGTTCAGGATTTCCACTCAATAAAAGTGCCAGTACCCCATCTGTCGTTATATTATGCAACACTGTCCAAAACACGCAACTGTTACAAAACATCTCAGCAGACTAAATAAAAACATCCAATTATCGAAATTCCAATCAACCGAGCCAATCTAGTTAAAGTCCATTATTCATTTAACCGCACTGACAAAAAAAAGATTGCTCGATCGTCACCATACAAAATGTTGGTTCATTTAGATAAGACCAATTCCTCAGACATACGTGCTCTCCCAATACATAATGACATTTCTCCGTGATGGCAATAATTCAATAAAGACATGTTTTAAACAATCAAATCTGAGTTCACCACAAATGTTGCCAGAAATGTCATCAACTGCTTTTTTATATTTCTACAATAATTATAATATAGTGCTTTTTCAAGACAAAAACATTCTTACAATGTGTGAGTTTGAAGCGTCGATTTGGAGTACGTTTTAAGCCCTTACTGATACGTTTAATAGATTTTACCGGTGATAATTTATAGTTAAGAATAATCAGGAACTTAACCGTATTGATAAATTGGGTTTCATGTATGTGCCTTTGGCAACAGTGATCGTTTCTTTCAAATACTCTTTCTTTGTGAATTGTCCAATCCCTGTTAGTTTTATGGAACATGGCGGCTGCCTGTCGAAGTATAGGTTATTGTGTTTTTCTAGCTGTTGAATTTCCTTGTTGGGTGCTTATCATTGTGGCCTGTGGTCAGTGGTTTTCCTTTTTCCTGTCCATGTTTGTTGTTCCCGTTCTGCAGTTTCTGTTGAATACTGCCTTACCCGTACAATTTGTTTTTATTTTGCTGTGAATATAAATACGCATATGTTTTCCAAGATATCGTTATTTGAATTCACCAGCTTAAACAAAGTTGGAATTAATCAACGTAGTCAACATATATTACGTTATGGTTCTTACGTTTTATATCGAATAAGACGATTAGGACCTGATATTTTGTTCGGCTGATAATTACTACGCATTTGACTAGGTTTTCGAATTTATGAAATCCGACGGTATTGGAAATACTGTATTTAAATCTACTCGTTCTCTAACATTTCCAGTAAATGATTCAAATTGTAAGTGAAACTGTTGTGTGGTGTGGTCCTGATTGCTAATGGAATCATCAAGACGTGCAATGAAACGTGTAATTGAACCCCCTGGGCATGTTCTCCCTGACTTTCTACAGTATTGCTACACAATTGTTCCGATAAATACTAATTGCATTTTATGAAACCACGCGATAAGTTCTGAATTAGAAGAGGAATCATCGCTTGAAACGTATGATTCGATTTCCAATGAAAGTGACGCATTGATAATCAAAATGTTTGTGTCACCTCAACTACAATCTTGTCATTAACTAGCGTCAGTTGATATTTCTCGGTGACGAAATTGGATTTAAGTTTCTAAAATCAAGAACTAAGATAAGTGAGTCGTTTATTTTACATAATTAGAGTATAGTTGTGGAAATGTGATAGACGTTTCACAAAATAGATAAAGCATACTTCCACAACAATAAAAATATGTAGAAATGTTTAACTTACATCCTGTTTGACATGTTTAGTAATAATAATAATAATGACTTTATTTACTGTGGATTGCATATTTGACAGCAATATCAGTATTGTATTGGCCCTAATGTTTACATATTTTGTATGTACAGTTGCCGACCGGAGATCTGCAAAAACGTTTCTTTCTTTAATAATATATTTTCACAAGGGTTTCAAGACCATAAGTCACTTTTAAGGGAAATGACTGGTTGAACATCGAGAGCGAAATAGCTGGTTGAACCCCTTCTTAGATCATACAAACTGCACTTTTATTCACAACAATGTCGTACACGCCATGATTCACGCCAATTAATTTTATACAAAAATATAGATCTAGACCAAATTACGTAATACTGATATATTAACCATTCCGTCATTTTAAAGTTACATTTGTATATGTTGTATTTGCTGGTACAGTGTATGTGTTTCTTTGCCAGTCAAAGAAAATGCAAGTCGAACTAGGTTCTGAGAGGGGTGAACCTATCAATCGTTCAAATTTAATTATTTATTTACCAACGCTAAAATGTAGCACAATATTATCATGCTATTCTACTGGTATATTTGATAATTAGTTGTGCAAAATCTCACTGGCATAATACAAAGTTGAAATATCTGAATGCACTTATTTCTTTTTCTTCTCAAACATATAGTTTTTTACCGGATCCCCAAACGAGATGCAATTTTTAAGTTACATGTAGCGAAAACAAATACATACTGAAAGAATAAAGTTTAGCAAGTTTTTAAGGGTACTAATACTTGTACTTATATGACGATGTGTGAATACGTGATGTAATTAATAAGTCGGGCACGACTAAAGTATTTAATTTCAGTGGTCAATTTGTGGTTTTGTGAAGCCAAGACGTCATTTATACAGAAAACACGTGCGACGCGTACATGATGTAATCTGACCAGTGTAAAGGATGAAAACAAGCAAGATATTGTCAGTCTAATGCCACAACCAAATAAACCGGTGTTAAACTTGTTAAATATTCAAGTCCAAGAAAGGTTTTGAACGACATCAAATCATTAATGGCTATTGAAATGTTGAATGCTGTCACGAAGGCAAGAGGCAAAGCAATACATTTTAATGACAATTCGCGATCAATTACTACGTCACAAGATGAGCGTTAGGATGCAGTGACGTCAATACCTAACAAATTCATGTGAAGTCACCAGTTAGCTGTTCATGTCCGAAATGCAAACGACACTTGTGTTTGTTATAAAATCGACTGGAGTAGACAACCCGCCGCTAGATTTTATGGACGCCATTATGACGTTGGCATACCGTTAACGCGAAGTCATTGGCAGGGTTGACTTGCCTCGGCAATTTTTATCGCATAACTACTCGTAGGCAATAACATTACCATCTCCGTATGGATTAAACAAACGCACTAGTATTTTCGCCGATTTAACACATTTTGGTCCTTCTCGGGAGTAGAGGAGATAAAAAAACATAATGCCATCCAATGTGCATGACCTTGAGCAAACATTAAACCAAAATGGTATAACATTCCCTTAACCGTTGTCTTAAAGCAATCGTAACAGCAAGAGACTAACATGTTCGTCTGTAATGACTCCTCAAGAAGGGGAATAATCGACATCACATTTCTTGTGATTTTTCTATTTGACCCTTATCTCCATACAAATGACGAATTTCCGTCAGAATGAAAACTTCCATCACTTAAATAGTTGAATTTCAAATGAAATGAAATGATCTCTAAAACTTTCACACTTTTTAAATTTCATGTAACTTTACGAAAATAAATAAAATAGTTCAACTCCCTAAACTGTTTATAAGTATATAAAACATTTTATCCATAGGTAGTCAGTATCTGGGTCAGACATACTATATTATGTCATCTTGTCAAAGTTAGGCCATTCTGGCGAACAATATAATTGCATGACATTACATTGATATTTTGCCAAGATGCATCATAACCACGTGATAATAAGTTAATGCAAACTGTAAAGAATAGGTCAGTAATAGGAGATGGTCATAATCCTAATTATGATAAATCACATGCAAAGGAACAATCATTTGCAATGAAAGTATATAATGTTTATATTTTTGTTAAAAGTTAAAACCATAAAGACCGTAATGCCACGGTATAGAAACATTAAACATCATACATATAATTATAAACTTGGAAATAAGAGTTTACCAAACAAATTATCTTCCGCAAACTACATGTTTACAAACGATTGACATATTGGCGTAATGTATTGTCATATACGAGGGGTGTCCGCAAAAGTCGCGAACTTTGTCTCCTATTTCAACACTACGCATACTTTTCCAGAAAATATTTCACATACGTATTATTCATTAGTTATTTCCTAACATATGTGTGATATCGAAATTTTATTTCCTTCTTAATTTTGGTAATTATACTTGATTAACTAATGCGAGTTGGATAGAGTCGGTGCATGCCCTTTTATATTTAGTAAAAACGTATCGGCTTTCATTCAAGAGCTTATAACTTAATAAATGTTCTTATTTGTGCATTAAAAAATATGCCGATGTCGACACCACAGTTTCGCATGTTTTTGTGCGAAATTAAGTGTGGATAATGTCATTAACAGCAAAACTATGTATTTATTTGCACCGCTCCGGTTTTCGCGTCATTCAAAAACAGCGACGTCACTGAAATGTGCGGCGCAAAGAATTACTGCCGGATAATGGTCTGACAAATGCATAATCACAAACCGAAGTCCAACTTACGAATAACCGTGGGAATGTATGTAGGACTTTTGTCTACACTTGGAGTTAATGTTTTAAAGCGAATATGGCGACAAAATGAAATCTACCAAGTCTAAAAGGAAAACTCGGCCCTAGTTAACAAAGCGAAAAACGTCATCCACTAAGACTGGCGTCGGACGGTTAAAAGTGGAGGCTGAATATGGTATATGTTAAATGGTTGCACAAAAAATATTTCCGGGTAATTAATATACGTGTCGGAGCATCTCTCTGAACCTTAACTGTCATGTTTGATTTACGAGAATGCGTCAAATTTATCTAATATTGCACCAGCCAATGAAGCTAAGGTGCTGAAACAAAAGAAACGACGTCGTTGACGTCACGGAGTGTGCGCCAATCGGACCTACTGCAGGTGCAATAAAACCACGCAGATTTTTAATGCTTTAAGATATCAACACAAAATTGAGCAACTACAATGGCAACATATCCCCTAAAAAGACAATGTATGCAAATTGTGAATACAATGGACACCAATACAATAAAATACAATGTTCGCGACTAGTACATAATCGTATAGCGTTAACTTTCTGGACTGTTATTCCAGCGTGTTTACTTTTTATAGAATAACAAACGCAAATTTATTATACATATTTAACATTTCTGAAAGTGTATGACCACATAGGGTTATACATGTATGATGTTTTAAATGTATTGCATTAATGTTGATTTTGTATTTTTGGTCTCACACAATTTCCAATTCAAATATTCGTGTATTTTATAGTCAAAGTGCTCTTTTTTCTTTATGGGTGTTGTCTCTTGGTGACATATTGAATGCCACATACCAATTACCTCCCGCTATGGTACATTTGTAATATTTCAATTTAAGAACCGATGTGTGAAATTACTGTCAGAGGAAGTATATTATTAGCTTGCTTGGAATATCTTTTTGGTGGTACGGATGGTATGTTCTGTGTATGCCTCATTGATGGGTTGCTCGGTGAAAACGCCGTTTCTACATGGCTCCGAAATGTCTGTGAGTATACATTATTTGATGTACATGTAGTTATTGAACGGATTCAGCATTCACGGAAGACTTTACAATAAGGACACACTTAATATTCATAGAAATCACAGAAACGCTCGTAAAAAACAACATAATATTTTATACAACGATCAACACGCTATTCTAATACTATATTATATGATATACTTGATAGAGTGGTTTCACTGATGATTGATTTATGATCTTTTCATTAACGTGGAGAACGACTTTTATTGCATCAACTCCAACTCAGTTATGTACAAAATATTGTCAGAAAATCAAATATTAGATGAAGACATAGTAATCATTACGTAATCATTGTATAAATAAGTATATGAATAGATGAATAAGGACGTGATATGTGCGTCTAACGCTGAAAAAAAATAACTTCTGTATATGAACAAATTGTTATGTAAGCGGCGTGAAAAGTTTGGCGAATTTGGCGGATTTTAAAATGCGCTAACATATCATCTAGCGTAAATCGTGACCCAAAAACAACAATACGAAGAAATACAAAACAATCGCTAATATTTTCGAATGCTTAATGAGTGAAATCCAAACTCTTTATTATTATTATTATACATGTAGAAGCGATTCCATTATTATTGTCTCTATCTTTGTTTACGAGAAAAATTACATGACCAATTTCCTCTTGGACTCTATCAGCGTTATCTTTATTAGTAACCTAACAGTTTATAACATGATAAAAATGTTCTGAAATGGTTGCAAAAACACTTTAAAGACACTGCATGTCTGATATTGGTGATTACTATTAAAACGTGCATGATGACGCAGAACTATTACTAGGACTATTACTAGGACGGTTCGCTAGGAGCATTCGTGTTTTAGCAAGAATATGTATTACTAAGTACTCGACAAAATATTAAGTTATAGAATTGTTCGCAGTGAAACTGACTTATAATATGAAAGTGGAAAGTTAGAATTTCGCCGGGTAATAGAACTATCCTATGCGGGTTATGCTTATGATGTAGTCTTCCTGGTGATTCGTTTTTTGCTGCTGATTATTGGACCAGTTGTTTGATTGACTGTTTGTCAGAATGGGTGCCGTGTATCGTGTAGCTGTTCAGACACATTTCTTCTTGTGCAGTTTCGTGGATGCCCTTGTGACTAATAGGGGATTTACCACTTCCGGTAGACGCAAGTTGTTGCTCAAGATTTGAGAACCAATCTTGTTTAATTTATGTTTTTCCAATATGAAATATAAATACAGTTCCACTCTTTTAATAACGTTTCGGCATATAAGCCTGATACAAACCATGGAACGTATTGACAAAATACATATCTTATCTAATCCAACGTAAAAAACAATATGGCGACGTCGGAACTGACGTCACGTCATTTAACGCGACGTCATCGCACGTTGATGCGACGACGTCGCACGTATTAGCGCGCCAACTTGTGAATATGTTGAATTGAAATACAAATAGCAAATAAAAGACGAGTGGAAAACTATAATAACTATTTATAGGGCATGTCTGTGCAACCCGTCTCCTAGATAGGAAAACATTCTTTTCAAAGTATTTGTTCGTCTGATCTCCTATGTGGTGCTGCCTGGGACCCAGAGGCTAGATCTTTAGTGCCTGTGGAGCAAACAAATTTCTTAGACATTTTTTCCTCGATCCGATTATCCAAAAACCAGATGGGAAATTCCCACTGGATGCAGTGCATTTGTTCATATTATTTGAAATATGTGATTTTTCTTTATCATGTGTACTTTTTGAGCCTCTCTCAATCGGCTGTTTCTGCTTAGTGCTACATTCCCTGTTCGAATTTGTATAATCCGATTTCCAGGACGGACCTTTAAGTTCGTTATAAAACAATTAGATACAACGGAACTCAATATAAATATTAACCCTCAAAGTACGAGGGGTGATCAATATATTCGTAGACTTTCCTTCTAACGTTTTAAATAGTTAATCTAGATCAATGAAATTACCAGGCAATATAGATATCTTACACTGAATAATGCTAATTTGCTTTTGAGCCTTGCTAACAAAACAAAATTGCTAAATGAAAAGTCCACGAATATATTGATCACCCCTCGTATTAACTATATCAAAAATCGTTATACGAATCGTAAGTGAGTCAGTAAATATGTGCGTGCTATTTATTTTGTGGGACATACAAACTCTCTCGTATATCGTGTTGTATACCAAAGTATATTTTAATCTGTCGGATATGTGCCGAAAACACCTAGTTATGCATTTTCTATTCCGTTACAAAAGTATAATCTCCTTCAAAAGCAAGCTTGATTATTATTCCAACAATCAATCAGACTTATATTATGTTAGAAAGCTTTGTCTTTGCATACCAATCTAAATTTTAAACACCTTGTCTGCCATTATAGGAAGTCAGAGTTTTATCCTTTAAATATACGCTCGAGTTAAATGTAAACCTACAAACTGTACTGCGATACATAAATTATTATAGTGCATGCGTTTAAAATCACAGAAAAAGGAAATACCAAATGAGATAGGGAAGGCAGCACTTAACATAAACAACAAAGCATGAAAAGCACAACATTCAGATCACACAATAAAATAATCACAGACCACACGTACGCAATAACGAATACAAAATAAACGAAAGCTTAAAGTCCTTCTTTCGTGTGTCACTTTGTTCAGTGGAAGTGTGACGACACTGTAATTGTACAAATATGCAGCTTGGAACATGATTTTTAAAACTACCTAACGTATCACAGAATGTGGAGATTATCCATAATCACTAGCCTTTTTCAAACTCATTTTTATATGTTGTAATGTTCACAAATCGAAGCTTTGGCATGATCGCGAAAATGATTACTGAATATCGTGCACAATTTTATTATAACTTGTTTTCTTCAAAACTAAATAGTTTATTGAAAACCTTATGTCGTCATCAATTTTTGCTATCACGGAACGACAACACGTGCATGACGTAACGAATGAAAACACAACCCGTTTATGACGTCATTATAAGTAAGGCGAATCTTAGGTGATCCCAAGTACCAATATTGTTTACATGAACAATGTGAGGGTTTGAATTTGCGAAAAAATTGTGAAAAATCCGTCAAATCCCACGCCTCGGCGTATTCAGGGTTACCTTAGCAACCATAGATTTTAGCAAGATGTCGCTGTAATCATGAATATTAAGGGAGACATTGCTAATGTATTTTATTAATAGCAGCTGAAGTTTGAGTAGAATCTAACGGATCATAATAAGCATTTTCTCGTTATATATGGATCATCCCTCGTATATAGGCGACGCTGTTCAACGGTATAATCAGCAATACGGTGAATTCAGACCTTATTTTAATGTCATTAAACTGATACTAACGATCGCCATATCACTGAGATATCTGACGCTGATGGGTAACGAAACAGCTGTGGTAATTATGTTCGTCTAATGTCCCACAGGGCACCGTGTAGATATTCAAATTGGTTTGTTCGTTTGTGACTCTAGACACTGGATTCTACATACGCGTTTGTTAAAAACACTCGAGTAAGACATTAGTTCTGGAAGAGATCATAGGTCGCTGTTGTGGAGGACATATAAGTAATTACAAATAGATTTACTAACAAAATGCACGTTCATGTTATTATATATTTATTGAAGCATCTTTATGCTTAAATTTCAAGTGAGAAGCTAACTGAAGCGTACAAGAATATCTTGCATGAGCAGTAATTATTGTCTGTTTGCAGTACTGAATTATTTAATAAATGAGCTTAGCTTAGCTTACTTACATTTAATCAGCCATTGGTTTGTTATCCCACGAGGATAAGATTTTGTTAATGAATGATGTTTACTATTCCATTGACATATTTTCAGAACATGATGTCTTCAGTATCGATAGGGAGTGACATTTGAATTTTAATGTCATCAAAAACACTGACATAACGCATAATCATGCCAGAACGTGGTTGTTCCAATACAGGTGTTTAAAGCTACATACTGCAGTTGTAACGTGTATTGTAAACATAGAATTGGAGTCTGTAATTTGATCTCGGCGGTTACAAATACTGCCACAATACTGTGGATAGGTTTCCTATTCAAACCTCCCGAGTGCCTACCTTGATGAACATCCTGGGCATTAACAAACAGAAAATTGTGTTGCGTCCATTCATAAACTATTCATGCCAATACATGCATGTTAACGTTTATATTGTCTGACGAATTAATCATTTGATGACAACTAATTATTTATAACGAGCAATATGGACGTTTCGATTTGCCGAGAGCACATCGCGTAATATGCGAATACGTTATTGCAGTGAAGACGAATTCACTCAAGACACACAAGACAACACCCCTACATAGATCTCACATACATAAAGACACGTGTAAGTGGGTAGGAAAAGTAGTGTTAGATGAAGAAGTCCCTGATGAACGATACAATATCATACATGTACTTAATGAGTAATAAGTTTTCGGAGAAATTTAACAGCTATAACTTTGCACAGAATAATAAAACCATTACCTTGATAAAATAATGCTTTTCTCTACGAGCATCCGTTGGGCTAGCGTTGTCTCTTTGAGCAACCGTAGGACTAGCGTTATCTATACATAGCTAGTCACTAGTTAGGCGTGTTGTGGTATTCTGTGACAACAAATGCGATTATGTCCTACACACATTGTAGAATCTGACTGTTGCGTGCAAAAATCAATTTGATGCATTTTGATAAATAATTCTAGGAAAACAGGTTAGGTGATTATTTCATTAGACTGATAATCAGTTACAAACGGCTTAAAATCAAATGAAACCGTGTTAAGAACGTTTTGGTGTTGTTGTATGCTTAGTGAAATTTGCTATTCAACATGCATTCTATATATGAACTTTAAATAGCATAGCTAACTAGGTGACACTAATAAGTTTCTATAACAGAAGTCGTATATCATACGTATGGCGATGTCACACTACAACGCGTAACAACAAAACATGCCAAACGTTTGCAGGTTAATCATAAAACGCTGGCATAGGCTGGCGTATACTAAAGATTAGCTGAAGCAACAATCAGATTCCTCCTTTGGACGTATACACAACATAATACCCTATGTTTTACATATTTCTCACTAATTTCTATCTCAGCCGTTACATATACAAAACATATAAATCTTATACAACTGTATGGTCACGTGAGAACAGTGTATCTCTAGCGATTTATGTGTTACTTCTGCGCAATATTTGTCTTCAAAATGTAACGTGTGCCTGTCCTAATGTAACGTGCTAGCGCGCATTGAGACTGTAATGTGACGCCAGGTATATCATTTGGCCGGTGACGGTGTCCTACAGCTTATGATATTACTCAGCTCTCAACGAGTGTACAAAATATTGCTAAGTCAAACAGGGAAGGTACCCTAGTATTTTTCTAACATAAACCAACGAGTTTAAACATCTCTTATGTTCGGCATACTTTTTGCCAGACATTGTAGTGTGACGGTGCCATTACATCACGTGCCACATGGATGTACTTTTCTGACGTTAAGAACAAGATTAATGAGCCGGCGCAATCATTGTATTTCATTATTAATGAAGACATCCAAAGGCGGTTGTCGTAGAAGCAATTGCCAATATGTTAGATGAATCCAATCGATATCTCTGACTGAAAGACTTAGCTTACATTAAGAAAAAGGCAAGCAAATACATTATTTAAAATTGGTTTGCATCGTTTATTACGAGGATTTTTAGCATAAATTATAGTGAATGTATGAGATAACAAATGGATATAGTGATATTCAGCATTCACGGACAAGTGTTGGCTAGCAATCTTCAATGTTCTTAACACTATTAATGATACCAAAATGGTTGTTTCTGATACTGTGCGAGGTTCGGAGCGGCATACGTGACTGTTCTTTCGTAAGGTATTTCTCAAACTGACCGTTATGATAATGTGATTAAGAAACTGCGTGAGGCTCTGAGTCATGACCACTTTTTCGGTATCTATCGAAACAATAAAACGATTTCTGAGTAAAGATTGGGAACTTGTTTTTCTTCCTATTTTATTGTGCGATTACAAAATAATTGGTGTTAAAGAAACTTCAACATAATCGTCGAGGGATCTTTCTGGTTTGGTAATACGTTTGATTCTTATTGATAAATAATTGGATTAAATTGTAATAAACTTTAATTTTGATTAGAATATAACCTACATTATGAGCCAATGAAAACGCCGCATTTTCGCGGTTAAATGAAAATTTAATCAACTATAACCTCAACAATCAGACTCCAATTATGATACACATTTAATGTTTGATAATAATAAAATAAAAAGAAAACCATTGGTTATATTAAACCATACATTATTTTGTATATATGGATATATATAGTCAAATCGGCTTTTTATAACTCAGGCAATCAGATTGGCTTTAAAAAATACCAATGAAATTAATACTTGGATCCAGTAATATATAAAATCATTGTAATTGAATTACTAAGACGATTAAATAAGTAATTACATGTTTGACGTATATCGATATTACAATGGTGCTTGCTTCTTTATATTGCGTTGCCATGGAAACGAATGTACATATTTTGTTTATTGCTGTTATATATTTTATCATGTTAAAATATATGCATTTCGTACTTACTGGATGTTTATGTATTACATTTATTCTTCATTTTCTGCGTTCCAGCTTTTACGGGTGCTTATATCTCCAGTTTAGATGTTGTAATGAACTGCATCATCTTCTGTAGATTACATTTATAAATACATGTTTGTGTCGTTTAAGATGATAACTGTTAACTAGAAACGTTTTCGTCCTCTAGAGTATTCTTCTGACACTAAATGTCAAAGGTGCCTGGTAACTTGACTAACTGTAGATGTATGAATAACGACAAACCGAGTAGCATTGCATATTTGGTTTCATTGCATATTGTCTACATGGCCGTCCGAGGTAGATCGAGCTTTTAAACGTTTCATCAGTATCGCCAATCAATTGCAACCTTCTTTCCTGAACGGGGGGAAATACATGTATACAAATGCCCTAAGCTGAGGTAGTAAGCATACAAATATCTATAATGATAACTTTGTTTCGTTTCAGAAAGGTTGGAAACACAATAAAATCCTTCGATGTAGGACGTTGGAATATAAATATCTGGACGATGACAAAATGAAAAGTTGGACATTGGTTTTCATGATTATGGCGCACTGTGGTTTAGGTAAGAACTATCTTTTTCAAACTTGCAGCGTCCAACATATCATAGTTATGACAATAGAAATTAACAACTTTGGATGCACTTAACGGTTTACCTCTCTGGCAGGTTTTTGCTTCATTACTTTCAATCTCTCGTGAAGTATTGAAAGTGAATAATAAAACTTATGTCACATTCGACCTCAGATAAATTGATATACACGAAACAAAACTCTAGAACTAGAGCAGCATCCAGACGGACGAGTGTTTGAACAACATGTATTCATGCCACCGCGCACTCTTTTCAAAAGATAGAAGTGCGAAACGTCTATTAATAGTATAATTTTTATAAAGTAAATTCTAATTAAATCAATTGGTTTCTATCAAATATTTATAAATGTATAATCAGCCTTCTAAAAGACCAGAAAGAACGGTTTCTCATTGCAAGCGCATAGCAACTAATTTAAGAGTTTAGAAAACCAATCTGCTGCTGTTGTTTTTTGGTCGTTTGCAATCAACCAAAGATGGTATTGTTAGTCTATTTTAGAGAACTGTATGGTGTGATTATGTCCTGTTTAGAGTTGTTTATTTCTGTTGAAATGAAAAGTTTGTTTGTTAAATTTCCCCTGTGTTTTGAAAGTATGTAGTAATTTTGTTCACCAGCACCTAACTGTAATGGGCTTCCTGGATCGATAGATTTGTATCCGTATGTAACAAAAACTGACTAAAAGTAATCATGAGTATTGTGCAAACATTTCTAAAATTCCATTTACTTACAATACGTCTAATATATTGCGCAGTATTGTAGAAGACGAAAGTTTAGCAGTTGATCAGCATGAAATTATTTAACTTGAAAATGCATGTCTTGTTTAGTGACGTCAAGTCAAATAAGAAATTTCTTGGATAATTGTTTTGTACTGCGTTGACGCGGAAAAGTCACAATGTGATTTAAACAGTATATTGCCTCTTGAACCTCTACCAGCCATACTGTAGGACACGAAATTATTACGATAAGAATATTTTGGTAGGGAAGGCAGCCATCATCAGAAACATCAGAGCACATAATACTGAACAACTACAAAAACACGACCTCCCCCATTTTATCAAGAGTGTTTATCATTCCCTACAGTGGTATTTAATTTTACAAACAACCACGCAATTTCTGTTATTCCCCTCGTAAATCGAATCAATTATTATTGTCTACTTTAACCAAAGATTGATAGCATCGACTTGTTCTATAGAATAGAACCATAGAATGAAAGCATCTAATTTACGCACACTTCTTATCAGCCGAAATTCATCAATCCATTGAATGAATATAGAATAGGCTGGTTTCATTAAACCAGCAGCTATATCCTTAGATCAGAATCCCGAATACATCAATACAGACTAAACATTTGGTCGATCTGTTTCAAAGCCCCATTATCTCTCCCACATTTTTCCTGTTATCCAGTAAATATAATGAATAAGGACGTTTATCACAAATGACAAGTAATTGACGAGTGAATGTTAACCATTTCTGTCGAAATACAAATGTAGTATGCCTAAAATCATATTTAGTAAGATATTCCTTCTTATTGTGTTTTCCACCAAAGTGCTCAAAATGCATCATTCTGCAGATAGGTTACCAAGTTATCGCTATTTGAAAATTAGGGTTTAATATGGCATTAAAGTGAAATGACAAACACGTATGCTATTTTCTAATTGGCGGTACTGGACAACATTGACCAAACGAATGAATTGTTACAAAACTGATGTATGTCGCTCAAAGCTGCATATTTAAATGCATGATATTTTATTATTGGCTGCCCTGGACACCATTGACCAATATAATGAATGGTTACATAACGCTGGCTGCTTCTTATAATGACACGCCACAAAAGTATGCTATTTTTACCAATTCTTACAATTCTGGCTTTTGCTAGACGTGACACGACACACTGTATGTGCGTGTTATTTTCTGATTGGCTATACATTGTACCATATATCAATCGATTGAATTGTTACACAAACTTTGCTGTGGCTTAAAATGACGGGTGGCCGTTGCTTAAAACGACGAGTTGACATCATTCGTATTAAATCACAGTATCTCTCGCTAAAATAATTAGGCTTTTATTCATACTATGTAAGTAATTTTTGAGCGATTGAGAAACAATTTCTTAAAACTGATACTAATCTATTTCGACACCTCATTCCTGATGGTATCGCATCAATGATATGAGGAAGAGAAGTCGGCGTTTTCTTTTCGACTGAAATTTGTACATGGCGTCTAGCAAGGAAATTACGGTACATTCTATCTATTCCTAGGTCACATTTGTCGACTAATTCAGATGGTTGAATCAATGATACAAGTCTTTGAGGAAATGGAAAAACATACTATGTCCTGATTTATAATGATTGCTTAGACTACACTGGTTTTCTCTTTTCTTATTTCATGTTCATGTTTAAGGTACACTTAGCGGCTTTGAAAACGCAACAATTCAGAATCAACATGTCAAGATAACTTTTTTATTTAGTTATATTGAGTTCTATTGACTGCCCATGTATTTTAACTTGATGTTCCATCCATCTAAATTCACTACAGTGGTTTATTGAGCCATGAAACCGAAAACAGACCAAGCAATTGATGAGTTGACACTAAGTATTTTTATGTACGGTTAATTGAAATTTTCAATCGATCGACAATTCAAAAACACAAAATAAGGGAGCTTGCAGGTCAACAACATGGTGGTCTTTAACTTTTAAAAATGCGTATTAGCGATATATTGGGGTTTACATCGCATTATTTATAATTTTATAGTCAATGGAAAGTAATTCTGATGAGGCATTGCGTGGAAAGAAGTCAGGTTTTCTTAACCTACATTGAGCTTCATATTTATCAGTTTTTGCTTTATTTTTGTCTTCATAATCAACACGAGCTTTATCAGCAAAACAGGTGCACAGCTGCGTGCGTCAACAATCTGAAAAATGTCGAAGGACGCACGGCACATCATTTGCTTTTGTTTATGTCCAAATTAGTTCATTGTGATTGTTAAAGGTGTAATCAGATTGTAATGAAACCAATTGGATTGTCATTGCACATATCTTAGCTAAATACGTTGACAATTACAACAAAATCGACCACGTATTGGCTGAGGTATGGGTGAATATATACGTGCATGCACTCTTTTTTGTAAGCTTTGTTACGTTTGTTAAGTATAAATGTTGCGTTTCCTAAGCCACTGAGTGTACTTGAATATCTTAATGTATCTATCACTTAGAAAGAATACTCTTATGCTATTTTTTAATTTTGTTCCATTTGCCTTGATTTCATATCTACAAACATATGTTTTGAATGTGCAAACTATTTCATTTCATCTATTTCTCAGCTGCATTAAACACATCTTTCATAAACAATTCAGATTAACGATCAGCCTTTATGCTGGTGATATTGGTCATTACCATATTATTCATATCTATTGGTTCCGCTGATTTGTCTTTAGAAGCAGCAATTGCTTTTTGAATTATCTTCATATGTCGTAACCGAGCAATAAAGACTTGTTTATCTTGATTCGTTATCTAGGTTTTACCGATACCAGACGGTGATATGTGTTTCTAAAACTCGTTTGCATACATATAATATAAGGCACACTATCCAATGATTGACTTGAGGACTAACGCTGTTAGTATTGTCAGCTGCGAGTCGAATAACTCTACGTGAAAACGACAGAAAGAGGTGTTGTTTATTTAACCAACATCAAATTTAAATGCAAATATCAAGCAAGGCATTCGTATCGAAGACGTGTTTTGTGCGTACATGTATCTTGTAGTTTGGTTGATAAGACTCTTGATAAATAGGATCATGAAACACAATGTTACCTTTACCCGAGCTATATTAAATTTAATTACATTTGTCACTTGATTCTGCAGAGAGCATTTAGATGGTTCTATTATTATGTGGTGTTGTCAATGAATTTTCTGTGTATAAATCTTCATTGCATGCTTCTATCCCAAAACATCGAAAAACAATACAAGCAACATAACCACCTCAATACCCTAAAAGTACAGCGTCCACTTAGAGTGTATGTCTTGATATTTCACTACGTCATAACCTTGTTGGGTGCTCAACTTTAACATGAGGACCGATGGCTTTCCTTTAAAACATGAGGTGTCATGATTATGTTTTAAAACATGTTTCACAATCGACTGTAATTTAAAGTGTGTTTAAAGCTCATAATAGTTACTTATAAGTCTGGTGTTTACTTATTTCTGTAAAAGATATGCCTGTGTGTCCGGATGTTTACGTTCTAGTGTAATACGATGTGTTATAACAGCTCTCAGTCATTATAAGACAAAACTACTACGCCTTTGGTTAGAAAGAAATAGTTATTCTTATACAACAACTAGTAACCTTAGCAACAAATATCAACAACAATGTCGTTGACATCTTAACTACGTTTGTCCATAATGATAATATCTATATTGGAATGATTTATGGCTGATGTATCTTTGCCTCCTATAAATATCTTCATTTAATGGCTTTCTTTTAATATTCCATTGTAATTTGATATGATACCGATGAATATTTATTTGACCAAATCTGTTGAATGTAATGCTCTGTCACATTCTCTCTGACGTTTAAGTAAAGTGGAACTGTGATTGTGCTACGTCGTTATATATCAATCTGATTAAACAGATGTACGAATAAACTCCTGGAAAAACCTCTGATACCTTGTAAAATAACTTATAATTCCCAGGAGACTAATTGATATCCAATCAGCAATGTTTTATAGCCGTACAATATATTTGAATACGTTTGTATCGTAATGGAAACATTTGATACGTATATCGGACGTAAACTTTATCACGTGTAATAGTGACACTTGTTTTAGTGTAAAGTATTTTCACTGGGTTATAAGAGTGACTTGGATACTGTTTTATCAAAGCATTAACGAAATTTTTAAATTTTCGATCAAATTTAAATTCTTTATAATACTTTAACAACTATAAAATGTGGTAAATGGAGCTGCAATACTTACCAAGATTTAGTTAATGAACACCTGCAAACAATATTCGTCTCCAATTTGCAGTACTGTTGTTTAAGAATAATATAGAACTAACTTTGAACGTAAGTTTACGATTTCCGTAAGTGTCTTGATAAAACAGTACCCTGGACTTTTCTCATAGTCAATTAAGACACACATTCAGATTTAGACGTATACATATTAAGTATTGTCCCCGTCGTATCTTATTATAAATGTATCAATTGGCAATTACGTACAGTGGGTAAACAAATATCGACATACAAATTTGCAATGGTTTAGGTAGGTACAAAGAAAATTCCAGTTTAGTCAATTTATTTTTTCCAAATCGATTGCCAATATTAAGTTGATCGAGTTTGAGTCTTAAACTATTTGTAAACCAGTATCGCTCATATGAATATAGGAACATCGTATTGGACAAATCAGAGTTTTTGTTGTTATAACCATTCAATGCCTCATATGGTTAATATACATCGCGACACTAATGGACTTCTGTGATGGTGTACTTCTTTTAATTATTTCAATACAAAAATGATCAAATCTTAATAAGTGAAAGTGATCAGAATGAAAGTCCGATAATGATAGACAATGTTTATAACCTATCGAATAATTCTACTTTCGGGGCAACATCTCTTAGTTTGTGGGATGCTGTTGCAGTTTTGGACAAGCAATACACTAGAGTTACTGAATAATTTGTTGATAGACGGAACGTGCTGACAGATGCAACTCTCTGATGATATTGCGGTCTGCAGATAGGGTATATGTGTTTAGTAGACAATCACTGATTTGTATTTTCGGGGTAGGGATAAGCTGAAAGTACGAAATAAAAAAGCAGTACTGTTAATACCCCAAGTACTTGTTGCTTAACGAGGAACACTAGAAAGGTCAACTGACAATCAACTGAACGTCCAACACTCTGTTAAAAATTGCCACAAATCTCTCGATGAGAAACAAAATCCTCTCAATAAAAGTCACCTAGTTTGCAACGAGTCGTGGTCAAATAATCCTCTAATTGTATTCCAACAGTCGTTATTAAGCCATTCTGAGTGAAGTGGTGGCCACATCGAATAACAATCAGCGACTTTTCATAATAAAGCTTTCTTGCTTCTTTACTCTCTTATTTGTCAACATCCTCTATGTTTGTGATTGATAACTATATATGGTGACCAGACATTCCTCCGTCGTATACTGTTAAATGGCTTAGAATTCCTACCCCAATCACACGAATCTCGAATCAGCCGGAATGAGCCCGAATGAGTCGGAATGAAGATAAAATGTAAATTCGAAATACATTCCGATTGATAATTCGAATTTACCAAAGTATTTTACAGCGTAGTCAAACTGCCGTTGGAATACTTGGAATACACTTCGAAAGCAACCCGACAACACTTCGAATCCATTTGGAATGAGTTTTGTATGTTCACTGCGTATTGCGCCCGAACGCTTCTCGAATGTAGTTGGAATGAATCAGGAATATTCTGAACGCTTTTAGAAAACTATCGGAATACTAGGAATGCACTTCAACTAAGATACGAATTCCGCCAGAAATGTACAGTCGGAATGTGTCTTGAATACTGTACGAATTCACTTCAAATGCAGTATATAAAACATTGTGAAAATTAAAACCTCGAACCAGGGTGCAGGGTTATGTCGTCAAACCGGATTTTACGCATTTTGTGAACATTCTATGCCCGACACAGGCGACATTGTGTGCGTGTATTGATAAAAGTTGTATTTTTATGTATAATATTATATTGTCTTGAAGAGTGCAGTACAAATTAAATGATTGTATTCGGCTTGTTTCAAATATTGGATATAATGTTGAGTTGGGTATATGAGTGTCAGTCATAAAGTAAGATCCCTGTCTTAGATATTCATAGTATAGATGTGAAAGATATTTTTATCGGGTCGAATCCCTTTGCTTACATCCACAATATGATAAATTACCTAGGCTCCGGCGATTTTAGTGAGCTACCGGTGAGACTCATGTCTGCGCGTGCGAATTATGAGTGAGTATATTCAACGCAGTATTAAGGGAAATAATTCATATTACCCTGTGTAACAGAAGAGCATATTATAGAGAAAATATTACTGTCAACCATGTATTATGTCTATAGTATCATTACACCTATATATGATAATGCATGTACTGGTTTTTGTAAAACAATTCGAATGTTGTTAGAAAGTCGTAAGAATATTAAAAATGTATTCGGAATGTAGTTTGATATTTCATCATTTCGAATGCATCTCGAAAATTTTGAACATGTTCAAAACATTCGAAGTGGCCGCAGGAATTGGCCGGAATATATCGAATATACTACGAATGAACACAGAATCCTGACGAAATGTTTAGAATTCACTTCGATCATGCTGGAATACATCTCGAATTTTTATTTTTACGACATTCCCGCTCTTTCTGACGCCATGTGACCTGGACCATTTGAATGAATACAGAGATGTTTAGAGGATAGTTTATTTTTTTATAGTTTAATATGTATTTTATTTCTAACGACATAGGTTTAGAACATTTGATAACATTCTCATTGCCCCGAACATATGGAATGCACTCGGAATGCAGACGGAATACATTTCAAACATACAAGTATGTTCCTCGAACAGCTATTCATACGGCATTTCGGCTCATTCCGACTCTCGTGTAATTGGGGTATAAGGCTCATGCAATATTACATACATGCATAGCTAGCAATTTGTATGGAGTTGTCGTGTTTAAAAAAAAGCATGTGCTCTGTTTCTGTTGTGTGATGACTTGGTGATTTTCCCTACGATGAGTGGTCTGTTTACTGTTAATCAGGTTATGTTACTGGCTGAGGCGCCAGAATGAGAGTGTCTCGTTTTTGAAACTATTGAGTTTCTTTGTCTATAAGGTTTATGTTTTTTTGTCATTTGTAATTTTTTTGTTTATCTTTTCGTTCCTCGCGTGCTCTTCTGATCCGATTTGTTATTGTATTTTATATACGCTAGAGTATAAAGTGATATAAACAGTCACTGTTGTTAAAATCCTTCTTGAATTATTTAGAAATATATAACTTTATAACGCTATAATCATAAAACCACTATCACTGACGACCTAAACCATGACAGATGAGCGATACCAAGTAGGGGATAGTACTGTTTGCATTTTTTCCCAACACTAGCTACATAAACCTTTTCCATAAATCACCAGATCTGTTTTAATCAATTTGCACATGCTTGAATATGCATAGTGCTTACATTGTTTGTATCTGATAATGACGCATTTTCCTATCACACCCAGTTCTCTTTAGGGTACATGCACATACTATAAGTTTTATTTAGAACGTTTTGAAAATGTTTGGGAGCAAGTGTTATTTTCTTATTTTCATTAATATGAATCATTTCAGTATACATGTATACGCGGTTGTGTTTACGTAAATTTCCTGTCACATAATATATAAACAGTTCTTGTATCTATATATTTACATGTCTACATGTTATTATATTTAAGGATCACTATGGGAATAAGAACTACGTTTAGTTCTGTTTTGTGCCATCATTTACGTTCATGCTTGATTATTGTTTCGATGTATGTTTTGATATATTTTGTCATGTAAACTATACCTCCTATGTAGAATTTAACCTATCTATCATGTTCGTTTCCTTCAGAAAAGCTCATGTGCCAGACAGGCATGCATTTTTAAACAATAATACTTACAAAACTTTCTTATAATCAGGAATATATTTAGGAGAAGGATTCCAATAAGAGACAAAGGTTGACTGTGCGGGATGATTATAATACGTCTTCCAGAGAATTTGGCAAATGTTGAAATGCGATGAAAAATGCATCAACTGCGTTGATGTCTATGCCCTGTGCTAAATAATTCAGGATGTTGCAAGCATTCACATCAGTTGTATGTTAAAGACGAAAACAAATAAAACGAGATAAATTTAAATGGCTTTCCTTTTTAATTAGGTATATCGTGTTCGTTAGTACATTTATGTGAGTTACCGATTAGATTGTCCTGTGTGTGATGTTTTTTCATTTTGGATACCAGCATGGCACCAAGCTCCCGAATACTTCTGAGATATATTGAATTTCAATATATCTATGTGAATAAGTCTATGTGTATTGCCTTGACTGATTTGTATTTTATATGAAGCGATATGCTGATTATGTTATATATTGAATGAAATTCCCAAATGTTAGCTTTCTAGTGGTATTTGAAAACATCAGATGAGATTAAGCATATCTCATTGCAAGCGCATAGCAACTAATTTAAGAGATTAGAATACCAATCTGCTGTTGTTGTTTTTTGGTCGTGTACAATCAACCAATGATGGTATTGTTAGTCTATTTTAGAGAACTGTATGGTGTAATTATGTCCTGTTTAGAGTTGTTTATTTCTGTCGAAATTGAAAGTTTTTTTGTTAAATTTCCCATGTGTTATGAAAGTATGTAGTAATTTTGTTCACCGGACCTAACGGTTATGGGCTTCCTGGATCGATAGACGTGTATCCGTATGTAACAAAAACTGACTAAAGTAATGACGAGTATTGTGCAAACATTTCTAAAATTCCTTCTACTTACAATATGTCTAATATATTGCGCAGTATTTTAGAAAGACGAAATGTTAGCAGTTGATCAGCATGAGATTATTTAACTTGAAAATGCATGTCTTGTTTATTGACGACAAGTCAAATAAGAAATGTCTTGATTTCTTGGATATTTTGTGATGAACTGAGACAACGCGGAAAAGTCACAATACGATTTAAACAGTATACTGCCTCTTGAACCTCTAGCAGCTATTCTGTAGGACACAAAATAATTTCCAAAACGATAAGAATACTCGGGTAGGGAAGGCAGCAATTATCAGAAACATCAGATAACGAAATACTGAACAGCTGCAAAAACACGACATCCCCCCTTTTATCAAGGGTGTTTATCATTCCCTGCAGTGGTATTTAATTTTACAAACAACCACGCAATTTCTGTTATTCCCCTCGTAAATCGAATCAATTATTATTGTCTACTTTAACCAAAGATTGATAGCATCGACTTGTTCTATAGAATAGAACCATTATATGCCGTTATTTACAACCAAAAAACCAAGGTCAAGTTAACCATGTTTATTTCAGTTTTCTATGTCAGATGGTATGCCAATTGATGATTTCATGGTAAAAAGCTGGAAATACACAAAAGTCACAAAAAATACTGAATTATTCTACACTTATTAGACTTAACAGAACGAAACATATTGGGTACGAATCAGGTTACGAAAAATTATTTGAGCGTTAAAGGCCTCCTGGAAATTGCTAGGAAATTATCAAAGTTTACAAAGTTATATTACTTATTCATAAATCGATAACAATAAAAAATAGCTTACATCGTGGGGGAATAAGGAATTGAATACAAAATTTATAGATAGCGGGAAAAACATCCGCCCTCTTCGTATGACAACAATAGGCGCGCACGCCGAACTCAGGATAGCAAACGAAAGGAACCGACGATTCGAAAGAATTTATTATCTCCCTTACACAATATTCTCAGAAGGGTTACCTCCCTTATTCAATAGATCTATTTACTAAAAATGGGTCCAGAACAAATCCATTGAATGAATATAGAATAGGCTGGTTTCATTAAACCAGCAGCTATAACCTTAGATCAGAATCTCGAATACATCAATACAAACTAAACATTTGGTCAATCTGTTTCAAAGCCCCATTATCTCTCCCACATTTTATCCTGTTATCCAGTAAATATAATGAATCAGGAAGTTTATCACAAATGACCAGTAATTGACGAGTGAATGTTAACCATATCTGTCGAAATGCTATGCCTAAAATCATATTTAGTAAGATGTTCCTTCTTATGGTGTTTTCCACCTAAGTGCTCAAAATCCGTCATTCTGCAGATATCTTACCAAGTTTTGAAAATAGTCATTTAGTGCTTAGTATGGCATTAAAGTGAATTACAAACAATTAGCGGTACTGGACAACATTGGCCAACCGAATGAATTGTTACAAAAATGATGTCTTTTGCTCAAGGCTGCATGTCATAAATGGATGTTTTTTATTATTGGCTTCCCTGGACACCACTGACAAATAGAATGAGTTGTTACAAAACGCTGGTTGCTTCTTATAGTGACACGCCACAAAAGTATGCTATTTTTACCAATCAAAAGAATTGTTACAATTCTGGCTTTTGCTTGACGTGACACGACACACTATATGTGCGTGCTATTTTCTGATTGGCTATACATTATACCATTGATCAATCGATTGAATTCTTACACAAACTTGGATGTGACTTGAAACGACGGGTGGCCGTGGCTTCAATTAGCGAGTTGGCATCATTCGTATTAGACCCCATTATCTCTCGCTAAAAGAATTAGGCTTTCATTAATACTATTTAAGTAATGTTAGGGTGATTGAGAAACAATTTCTTAAAACTGATGCTAATCTTTTTCGATACCTCATTCCTGATGGTATCGCATCAATGATATGAGGAAGACAAGTGTGCGTTTTCTTTTAGACTTAAATTTGAACATGGCGTCTAGCAAGGAAATTACTGTACATTCTATCTATTCCTAGGTCACATTTGTCGACTAATTCAGATGGTTGAATCAATTTGTGGAAATGGAAAAACATATTATGTCCTGCTTTATAATGATTGCTAAGACTACACTGGTTTTCTCTTTTCTTATTTCATGTTCATGTTAAAGGTACACTTAGCGGCTTTGAAAACGCAACAATTCAGAATCAAGATAACTTTTTTATTTAGTAATATTTCCGAATGATTTTTTGTGAGTTCTATTGACTGCCCATGTATTTGAACTTGATGTTCCATCCATCTAAATTCACTACAGTGGTGTATTGAACCATGAACCGAAAACAGACCAAGCAATTGATGAGTTGACGCTAAGTATTTTTATGTACGGTTAATCGAAATTTTCAATCGATCGACACATTCAAAAACACAAAATAAGGGAGCTTGCAGGTCAACAACATGGTGGTCTTTAACTTATAAAAATGTGTATCAGCGATATTTTGAGTTTACATCGCATTATATATAATTTTATACAATGTAGTCAATTGAAAGTAATTCTGATTAGTCATTGAGTGGAAAAAAGTCAAGTTTTCTTAACCTACATTGAGCTTCATATTTATCAGTTTTTGCTTTATTTCTGTCTTCATGATAAACACGAGCTTTAAACGGGTGCACAGGTGCGTCAACAATCTGACAAATGTCGAAGGACACTCGGCACATCATTTGCTTTTGTTTATGTCCAAATTTGTTAATTGTGATTGTTAAAGGTGTAATCAGATTGTAATGAAACCAATTGGATTGTCATTGCACATATCTTAGCTAAATACGTTGACAATTACAACAAAATCGACCACGTATTGGCTGAGGTATGGGTGAATATATACGTGCATGCACTCTTTTGTGTAAGCTTTGTTACGTTTGTTAAGTATAAATGTTGCGTTTTCTAAGCCACTGAGTGTACTTGAATAGCTTAATGTATTGTTCTATCACTTAGAACGAATACTCGTATGATATTTTTTAATATTGTTCCATTTGCCTTGAGTTCATATCTACAAACATATTATGTTTTTAATGTGCAAACTATTTCATTTCATCTATTTCTCAGCTGCATTAAACACCTCTTTCGTAAACAATTCAGATTAACGATCAGCCTTTATGTTGGTGATAATGGTCATTACCATATTATTCATATCTATTGGTTCCGCTGATTTGCCTTTAGAAGCAGCAATTGCTTTTTGAGTTATCTTCATATGTCGTAACCGAGCAATAAAGACTTGTTGATCTTGATTCGTTATCTACGTTTTACCGACACCAGACGGTGATATGAGTTTCTAAAACTCGTTTGCATACATTTAATATAAGGCACACTATCCAATGATTGACTTGGGGACTAACACTGTGAGTATTGTCAGCTGCGAGTCGAATAATTCTACGTGAAAACGACAGAAAGAGGTGTTGTTTAATTAATCAACATCAAATTTAAATGCAAATATCAAGTAAGTCATTCGTATCGAAGACGTGTTTTGTGCGTACATGTATTTTGTAGTTTGGTTGATAAGACTCTTGATAAATAGGATCATGAAACACAATGTTACCTTTACCCGAGCTATATTAAATCTAATTACATTTGTCACTTGATTCTGCAGAGAGCATTTAGATGGTTCTATTATTATGTGGTGTTGTCAATGACTTTTCTGTGTATAAATCTTCATTGCATGCTTCTATCCCAAAACATCGAAAAACAATACAACCAACATAATCACCTCAATACCCTAAAAGTACAGCGTCCACTTAGAGTATATGTCTTGATATTTCACAACGTCATAACCCTGTTGGGTGCTCAACTTTAACATGAGGACCGATGGCTTTCCTTTAAAACATGAGGTGTCATGGTTAATTAATATATGTTTTAAAACATGTTTCACAATCGACTGTAATTTAAAGTGTGTTTAAAGCTCATAATAGTTACTTATAAGCCTGGTGTTTATTTTTTTCTGTAAAAGATATTCCTGTGTGCGCGGATGTTTACGTTCTAGTGTAATACAAAGTGTTATAACAGCTATTAAAACTACTACGCCTTTGGTTGGAAAGAAATAGATATTCTTATACAACAACTAGTAACCTTAGCAACAAATACATGTATCAACAACAATGTCTTTGACATCTTAACTACGTTCGTCCATAATGATAATATCTATATTGGAATGATTTATGGCTGATGTATCTTTGCCTCCTATAAATATTTTCATTTAATGGCTTTCTTCTAATATTCCATTGTAATTTGATATGTTACAGATGAATATTTATTTGACCAAATCTGTTGAATGTAATGCTCTGTCACATTCTCTCTCACTTTTAGTAATGTAAAACTGTGATTCTGCTACGTCGTTATATATCAATCGGATTAAAAAGATGTACGACAAGATCCTGGAACAATTCATGATATCTTGTAAAATAACTCATCATTCCCAGGAGACTAATTGATATCCAATCAGCAATGTTTTATAGCCGTACAATATATTTGCATACGTTTGTATCGTACTGGAAACTTTTAATACGTATATCGGACGTATGCTTTATCACGTGTAACAGTGACACTTGTTTTAGTGTAAAGTATTTTCACTCTGTTAAAAGAGTGACCTTGGTACTGTTTTATCAAAGCATTTACGAAAATCTTAAATTTACGATCAACTTTAAATTCTTTATAATACTTTAACAACTATAAAGTGTGGTAAATTGAGCTGCATGACTTACCAAGATTTAGATAATGAACACCTGCAAACAATATCAGTCTCAAATTTGCAGTACTGTTGTTTTAGAATAATATAGAACTTAACTTTGAACGTAAGTTTACGATTTCCGTAAGTGCCTTGATAAAACAGTACCCTGGACTTTTCTCATAATAAATTTAAGACAAAAATTCAGTCAGATTTTGACGTATACATATTAAAAAGTATTGTCCCCGTCGTATCTTATTATAAATGTATAAATTGGCAAATACGTACAGTGGGAAAACTAATATCGACATACAAAATTGCAATGGTTTAGGTAGGTACAAAGAAAATTCCAGTTTAGTCAATTTATTTTTTCCAAATCGATTGCCAATATTAAGTTGATCGAGTTTGAGTCTTTAACTATTTGTAAACCAGTATCCCTCATGTGAATATAGGAACATCGTATTGGACCAATCAGAGTTATTTTCCTCTCAATAAAAGTCACCTAGTTTGCAACAAGTCGTGGACAAATAATCCTCTAATCGTATTCCAACTGTCGTTATTAAGCCAGTCTGGGTGAAGTGGTGGCCACATCGAATAACAATTAGCGACTTTTTATAATTAAGCTTTCTTGCATATTTACTCTCTCATTTGTCAACATCCTTGTGTAGCTCGATTAATCCTCTATGTTTGTGATTGATAACTGAAGATGGTAACCAGACATTCTTCCTTTGTATACTGTTAAATGGCTTATAATTCCTACCCCAATCACACGAATCTCGAATCAGCCGGAATGAGCCCGAATAAGTCTGAATGAAGATAAAATGTAAATTCGAAATACATTCCGAATGATAATTTAAATTGACAAGAGTCTTTTTACAGCATAGTCAAAATGCCGTTGGAATACTTGGAATACACTTCGAAAACAAGCCGACAACACTTCGAATCCATCTGAAATCAGTTTTGTATGTTCACTGCCGCTTCTCGAATGTAGTTGGAATGAATCAGGAATATTTTGAACGTTTTTAGAAAACTATCGGAATAATAGGAATGCATTTCAACTAAGATACGAATTCCGCCAGAAATGTACAGTTGGAATGTGTCTTGAATACTGTACGAATTCACTTCAAATGCAGTCAAAATGCTTCAAGAATAGAAACCGAACATGGAACGTGCTAGAATGGAAACAGATGGAAAAATTTAAGTAGTTTGGTAGAAATTGTCCGAGTATATAAACAAATTGTGAACATTAAAACCTCGAGCAAAACGTTTGTCCATAACTATAGTTTCTTGTATCAATATTATACGTCGTGCGTCGTCGTAGCGTCATGTCTACAAATGCGCTCTCCACAATAAAAGCAAACACACTCTATATGTATCACATGGAAATTCTCATGTTTGTGTGCAAACTCGTAGATACATGTATTTATCTCACCCCCCCCCCCCCCCTACCCCTTCAAGAAGATGTGTGAGCGAAGCGAGATAGAAAACAAATGTATTTCTGAGGACCATTCCACACAATTCCATTCTTTATTATATACCAAGCATTGTATACATGCCAAATCGCGCAGTGGAATACAACGTGACAGACTGCATTTTCCGTATCATACGTGTCTGGTTTTCCGAATCCGTATCATGCATGTCTGACGTGTTATATGCCGAACATGCCAACGTCAATGACGTCACGACGTAAACATTGACCTTTTTATGAATGGGCGTCGCGTTATATGCCGAATATATGCCGACGTTCATGACGTCAATGTATACACATTAAACGCATTTTCGCGCGTAAAAGTGTTTTTTTTTCACTTTTGAGACACGGCATTACACAAACAACTCGAGGTAATACGGCCCAACGGATCATCACACTGCAGTAATATTCCGTATTTATCTTATAATATTTATTGATGAAGTGATTGTGGGAGCAAAGCGAGCAAGAAAAAGATTTAATGCGTTAATTATTTGGGAAAAAGTGCAATTCTTTTTCAGCAGCATACCCCACATCCTTATTACTTGGTAATATTCACTGATATATTTTTTGTGAAAACTTGCAAAAACAGTGTTTATCAGAGCAGCATATCCAACAAACTCATTGGCTAATGAGCGAGTGAAGCGAGCAGCATTGCTCAGATTAACGATCACGGACTTGATGATACACTGATATGTTTCTGTTGTGAGTACGTCACCAAGACAAATGCAATGTCTATCTGAGCAGACCCTGCGAACTCTAGGGCTTCAGTTTTGTTTAAGGGGAAACGTGAAATATTTGAAATCCAGCTACGAGAAGGTCCAGTGGCTTTATCACCAGAACCTTTTCGGAAACACTGAATTCGTCTGCTGAATTCTGAGATGCCTTATTTTTTAATAAAACGGACATGTATATTACAAAATCAAGCCCATTGTTTTAATATTTTATGACTTGTTTGACATTTGTGATGTGCAAGAATCTCGGCATTTATGTACCCAATGTTGGACACCTTGCTACCAATCAATCCCATATCATGTTATTGACATAAAAGAATGAGCTCAATAAATTGCTGAATTATTTGATCACGCGAGCGAAACGAGCGAAAAAAATGCGTATCAATATTGATCTTACATCCACAATATGGTAAATTGCCTAGGCTCCGGTGATTTAAGGGAGCTTCCGGTGAGACTCATGTCTGCTTGTGCGAAATATGAGTGAGTATATTCAACGTAGTAATAGGGAAAATAATTTATATTACCCTGTGTAAAAGAATAGCATATTATAGAGGTATATTACTGTCAACCATGTATTATGTCTATAGCATCATTACACCTACATGTATATATGATAATGCATGTACTGGTTTTTGTAAAACAATTCGAATGTTGTTAGAAAGTCGTAAGAATATTTAAAATGTATTCGGAATCTAGTTTGATATTTCATCATTTCGAATGCATCTCGAAAATTTAGAACATGTTCAAAACATTCGAAGTGGCCGCAGGAATTGGCCGGAATATATCGAATGTACTACGAATGAACACAGAATCCTGACGAAATGTTTAGAATTCACTTCGATCATGCTGGAATACATCTCGAATTTTTATTTTTACGACATTCCCGCTCTTTCTGACGCCATGTGACCTGGACCATTTGAATGAATACAGAGATGTTCAGAGCATAGTTTATTTTTTATAGTTTATTATGTATTTTATTTCTAACGAAATAGGTTTAGAACATTTGAAAACATTCTCATTGCCCCGAACATATGGAATGCACTCGGAATGCAGACGGAATACATTCAAACATACAATAATGTACCTCGAACAGCTATTCCTACGGCAATTCGGCTCATTCCGACTCTCGTGTAATTGGGGTATAAGGCTCATGCAATATTACATACATGCATAGCTAGCGATTTGTTTGGTGTTGTCGTGTTTAACAAAAGCATGTGCGCTGTTTCTGTTGTGTGATGACTTAGTGATTTTCCCTGTTAATTTTACTGTTAATCAGGTTATGTTTTACTGACTGAGGCACCAGAATGAGAGTGTCTCGTTTTTGAAACTATTAAGTTTCTTTGTCTATGAGGTTTATTTTTGTTTGTCATTTGTATTTTTTTTGTGTATCTTTTAGTTCCTCGCGTGTTCTTCTGATCAGTTGAGTGTTATTTCCCTGTCCGATTTGTTCTTGTATTTTATATACGCTAGAGTATGAAGTGATATAAACAGTCACTGTTGTTAAAATCCTTCTTGAATTATTAAGAAATATATAACTTTATAACGCTATAGTCATAAAACCACTATCACTGACGACGTAAACCATGAAAGATGAGTGATATCAAGTAGGTGATAGTACTGTTTGCATTATTTCCCCAACACACGCTGCATAAACCATTTCAATAAATCACCCAATCTGTTTTAATCAATTTGCACATGATTGAATATGCATAGTGCTTATCTTATCATGACGCATTTTCCTATCCCACCCAGTTCTCTTTAGAGTACATGCACATACTATAAGTTTTTTTAGAACGTTCTGAGAATGTTTGGGAGCATGTGTTATTTTTTTTATTTTCATTAATATGAATCATTTCAGTATACATGTATACGGGGTTGTGTTTACGTAAATTTCTTGCCACATAATTTATAAACAGTTCTTGTACTTATATATTTACATGTCTACATGTTATTATATTTAAGGATCACAATGGGAATAAGAACTACGTTTAGTTCTGTGTTGTGCTATCCTTTACGTGCATGCTTGTTTATTGTTTCGATGTATGTTTTGATATATTTTGTCATGTAAACTATACATTGTATGTAGAATTTAACCTATCTATCATGTTTGTTTCCTTCAGAAAAGCTCACCTGCCAGACAGGCATGCATTTTTAAACAATAATTCTTACAAAACTTTCTTATAATCAGGAATATATTTAGGAGAAGGATTCCAATAAGAGACAAAGGTTGACGGTGCGGGATGATTATAATACGTCTTCCATAGAATTTGACCAATGTTCAAATGCGATGAAAAAAGCATCAACTGCGTTGATGTCTATGCCCTGTGCTAAATAATTCAGGATGTTTGTTCTTTTGTTTCTGTCATCATTGGTTGATTGTGATTGCGAAGGCTGTGATCAGATTGTAATGAAATCGTTTATCAGCGTGCGTGCGTGCGTGCGTGCGTGCGTGCGTGCGTGCGTGCGTGCGTGCGTGCGTGCGTGCGTGCGTGCGTGCGTGCGTGCGTGCGTGCGTGCGTGCGTGCGTGCGTGCGTGCGTGCGTGCGTGCGTGCGTGCGTGCGTGCGTGCGTGCGTGCGTGCGTGCGTGCGTGCGTGCGTGCGTGCGTGCGTGCGTGCGTGCGTGCGTGCGTGCGTGCGTGCGTGCGTGCGTGCGTGCGTGCGTGCGTGCGCTACTGTTAAATCATTGCATCGACTACACTGGTTTTCCATTTTTTGGATTTTTTGTCATCATCACGAATCCTCTTCTGACATTCTTTTCTTTTGTGTTCAATTTGCCATGATGTCTTATCTACAGATCTATGTTTTATAATATGCAAATTTTTATCAATTCAACTATTCCTCAGCTGCATTAAACACCTCTTTCATCAAACATTTCAGATCAATTATCTCGTTGATGTTGGTCATTACCATATCATTCATATATATTGGTTCCACTGATTTGATTTTAGAAGCAGCAATTGCTTTTTGAAGAGTAACCGAGCAATAAAGACTTGTTTATCTTGATTCGTTATCTTCGTTTTTCCGATACCAGACGGTGATATGTTTTTTAAAACTCGTTTGCATATACAACTTGAGGAATACCACTGTTAGTGTTGTCACCTGCGAGTCGAATTATTCTACGTGAAAACGACAGAACGAGGTGTTGTTTTTATTATTCAACATCAAATTCAAATGCAAATTATCAGGTAAGGCATTCCTGTCGAAAACATGTTTCTTTGCGTACAAAAATGTGCATGTATCTTGTAGTTTGGTTAATAAGACAGCTGATATATAGGATAATAAAATACAATGTTTCCTTTACCCGAGTAATATAAATTGAATTACATTAGTCGCTAGATTTTGCACGAGCATTTAGCTGGTCCTTATGTTATTCGGTGTTGTCAATGAGCGCAAATCTTCTTTGTACAAGTCTACATTGCATTCTTCAATCCCAAAACATCGACGAACGGTACAACCATACATAACCACTTCCATACCTTTACGAAACAGTGTCCACTTAGAGTACATGTCTTGATATTTCACTTCAAGACCGCGTCATAACTATGTTTGGAACGATTGCTTTCCATAAAAACATGAGGTGTCAAGATTGATTAATACAAGTTGTAGAACATGCTTCACAATGAACAGTCATTTAAAGTGTATTTAAAATTCATAATAGTTACTTATATGCCTGGTGTTTACTTATTTCTGTGAAAGATATGTCTGTGCGCGCGGATGTCTACGTTATAGTGCAATACGATGTCTTATAACAGCTCTCAGTCATAATAAGACAAACCTACTACGCCTCGGTTGGTTATTCTTATACAATAACTAGTAATTTTAGTCATCTCTTTTAAGCAACAAATATCAACAACAACGTCATTGATATCTTAACTACGTTTTCCAATAATGATAATATCTATATCGGAATGATATATGGCTTATTGTTTCTTTGCATCCAATTAATGTCTTCATTTAATGGCTTTCTTCTAATATTCCATAGTAATTTGGTATGATACAAATGAATATTTATTTGACCAAATCTGATTAATGTAATGCTCTATCACATTGTCTCTGACGTTTAAGTAAAGTAAAACGTGATTGTGCTACGCCGTTATATATCAAACATATTAAACAGATGTACGACCAAACTCAAGGAACAACCTGTGACATCCGCTATAATAGCTTACCATTCCCATGAGACTAACTGATATCTAAGCAATGTTTTATAGTCATTTCTATATATTTCGATACGTTTGTATAATACCGGAAACTTGGTACGTACATCGGACGTATACTTTTAAAAGCACAACAGTGACCATAATTTTAATAAAATTGTATTTTCACTCGGTTATAAGAATTATCAGGGTCTCTATGTACAATTAATTGAAGACTGAAATTTAGATTTAAACTCATAAATTTTAAAAGGTCTGTTTTAGGTACAAAAGAAAATTCAAAGCAATTTTAATTGGATTGAATTTGAATCTTAAAATGCTTTTGAATAATAACCCAATATCCCTTTGATTTCATGTGAATATAGGAACATCGTATGTGATATAACCATGTTTTTCCTTTCAAGTTTAATTCACATTGCGACACTAATGGACTTCCTTGGTAGGGTATTTATTTCAATTATTCAATACAAAAATGATAGAGTCTTATTCAGAGAAAATAGTCAGAATCGAAGTAATGATGATGATGATGGACAAAGATATGACCTATCGAATAGTTCTACATTCTTTGTAACATCTCTTCTATCTAACCTTTGTCTGACAATCTAACAATACTTTATAGTAATTAGGAATATATTCAGGAGAAGGTTCCCAATAAGAGACTATGGCTTACTGTGCGAAATGATTACAATACGTCTATTAGACAGTTTGGCAAATGTTCAAATGCGATGAAAAATGCATGAACATCGTTGATCTTTATGCCCTTTGCTAAATAACTCAGAATGTTGCAGGCATTCACATCAGTAACATGTAAACGACGAAAACAAAGAAAACGAGAGAAGTTTTAATGGCATGCCTTCTTAATTAAGTCATTTTAAACACTATCGTGTTTGCTTGTAAATTACCAATTAGATTGTCTTTTGTGAAATATTGTTTCGTTTTGTGGACCAGCATTGCACCAAGCTCCTGAATACTTCTTGGATGTATTCAATTTCAAACCATACATTGTCGAAGGCTTTGCGGCCTGGCAATTTGGTCTATGTGTATTGCCTCGGCTAATTTCTATATTATAACTAGGGATCAGTACTGTTAATACCCGAAGTACTTGTTGCTTAACGAGTAACATTGGAAAGGTCACCTGTCAGTCAAATGACAGCCATACATTCCCTTATATTCTGTCACAAATCTCTCGATCAAAAACAGAATCCTCTCGATGAAAACAACATAATGTGCAGCCAGTCGTGGACTAATAATCCTCTAATCGTATTCCAACTGTCTTTATTTAGCCACTCTTAGTGAGGTTGTGACCATCTTGAATAACAATCAGCGACTTTCATTAGTTGTTTTCACATTTATCAACATGTCTATGTAACTCGGTTAATCCTCTACCTCTGTGATTGATAACTGAACGTGCTAACCAATAACCAGAATTAGTTTCTGTGACTCTTAAACTTTATAGGACTTTTTTGATACCTCAAATGGGGACTTTGTACAAATGTATCGGTTTAGTCCATGTTCTTGTTCAGTTTTGTGCTAGCAATTGTGACGAGTGCTTGTGGTGTGTGTAGTTTTCCTTTCTTGTGTATTCCTTTTTGCACCTTCCCTGTCCAATACTTAATTATTGCTTTGATCACCCGTATGCTGTTAAATGGCATTCGTCTGGCTTATACTTACAAACGTCAGTATTCATCACTAGGCCAGGGGCATCTTTCATTTTGTGCTTAGCATTGTATACAAAGGATATTTAATTAAATATGCACTCATTTCTGTTATATCCCTCGTCAATCCAATTATTTATGTCGCCTTTTCAACCATAAATATATGCTATTTTCTGATTGTCTATTCTGGACACCATTGACTATAAAGGTATGATATTTTCTTCTGCCAATAAAATTTACATCATTCTCAACAAGTGACAGTCCCACAGTCGAAAAGAAGTTTGCTATCGTTCGTACTTAGTAATTTTAGGACGATTAAAACTTATACTTATTTATTTTCACACCTCATTTCTGATTATATCGCTACAATTGTACACTGAGCGGCTTTGAAAACGCAACACTAATGCAAATCAGATAACTTTTTTATAGATCAATATTTCTAAACGAAATTTTATGTGCGAGCTACTGGCTTCCCATGGATTGTCACTCGATGTTATTTCCATCTAAATTCACTACAATGGTGCATTGAACCATGAAACGGAAAAAAGAACTAAATTTGTACGAGGAATTGATGGGTTAATGCTAATTATTTTTATGTACGCTGCGTTTGAATATTCGATCCATTGAAAAATAAAAAAAAACACAGAATAAGACGGTTAAACACTCAGTAACATAGAGACTTTACGTTTTAAAAATGCTTAGAAGCAATGTTTCATGTTTACCGAAAATTAATACTAATTTTACAGTCAAGGTGAAGTCGTTCTGGATAGAGATTGAGTGGATGAAAGTCGACTTTTCTCAATCTAAATTTAGCTGTATATTTATCTTTGTTTTGCTTTATTTCTGTCTCCATGAAAAGCATTGACACTTAATCAAAGCGATAAATGTTCATCTGCATTAACAATCTGACAAACGCAGAAGGACGCACGGCACAATATTTACTTTTGTTTCTGTCATCATTTGTTGATTGTGATTGTGAAGGGTGTGGTCAGATTGTAATGAAATCATTTTGATTGTTATTCCACATATCTTCGATACATATGTTGAACATTTGGCCGATCTATGGGTAAATACATACATGCTCATATATAAGCTGTATATGTGCAATTGTGGCGTTTTAAGTGCCGCTCAGTGGAAGAGAAACCGGCTGTTCCTAGTCTGGCTGTGTTTCTAGCAATCAATAACTGTTCGTTCTATCCATCGGCTATCGCATTGGTCAACCAATTCAGATGATTTAATTAATTATTAAAATCTTCGAGGAAATGGAAAAGGTAATATATATGAGGGATGTCCGGAAAGATTTGAGATGGCATTCATATATACTAAACCACTGGGAGGATATATTTGAAATTTTACCAGCCGATGGATCAATCTAGCATGGACTATTTCTAAAAGTTTCATCAAGGTAACACGAAGGGAACACGTGCTACATACAGGTAACAACTCACAAAGCACTTTGTATTAGCGCGACGTCATGAACGTATTTTAGAGGTTGTCGCGCATGTAACATTTTCCTCCTTTGAGAGCAGCCTGGGAACCAACCAGGGGTAAGTATCTCGAAGCTCTCGTTAGCATACGACTATCGTTTTCCTATCGTTAGGGGTTTGACGGATATCTCGAAGCAATCGTTATTAACGAATAATCGTTAATTTGCCACTTTTCGAACGGCTGTCTGGGGGTTGTCGTTAAGCTATCGTTACCATCATTTTATAACGAAAGCTATAGGAGACAAACTTCCCATCACTTTACTGAAACAGACGCACACACGGGGAGGTCACAATAATAAAAGCAAGTCTTAAGTAGTTGAAATGAAACGCTGTCATTAGGTTAAATCTGTGTAAGAATTATATTTTTGTGGGGAAGTTATAAAGATTTAAGCATTTATAAATGCTAGACAAACGCCAATCTACTTTAGAAATGTGATGATAATGATGGTGATAACTATTAATGATCAGTAGACAACATCAAACTTCGCTTAAGTCTCGATAGCCTAGTGATAGAGCGTGTGCTTCGTGCGCATGGGGGGAAGGAGGTCGCGGGTTTTGATCTGTTACCGAATCGTAAAACAAATCGCTTTACACTTAGTATTAAAGGGTCTCTTACATGACGACGGATACATGTACATTCAGAATTGATGCGTAGAGAGATCGAAAAATATAAGTTGTAAGAAATCGGCCTTAATATATATAAGTATATAATAAGTCATTCTCTCATAACGTTAATGAAGTTATGTACAGTAGAACTGCGATTCCTCGAACAATTCTTACCAAGAATATAGTTCGAGCCATCTACATGCGCGATGCATTTATTGCATAATTGGTGTTGTTGGCGGAACATACTAGTATGACCCAATAGATTCTTCGACTGACAGCCACAGAAACATTTGTACATGTCAGTGACTTGAATGTGATTCCATGTTATTACTATGCTCGTGGTGTACTGTAATACATGTAGTGACAATTTATTTACAAATACAATTGTTCGTTGGTCCGGGTCAACACATGACTCTTCTACGATGTGTGATCATCAAATACGCGGAAAGTGCCGTAATGTCTTTATTTGTCATAGTAAACTTTCTGAACATGACGATAAAAGTATTTAAAATTGATTCACCACTGATCATCAATTAACCAAAGTCAGAACGAACGCGGTTTCCTATGACAACGTCTCTCGACATTATGAGTCCCAAATGTTCCGACGCTGAACGTAGAAAACGATGCCGTATCATTCGTGCGTTTGTAATATTGTAATTTTTTTAAGGGTGGGTTATGAGTATGCAATTATATAGCATTATATTCAGGATTTCAAAAACATGTTTTAACGTCAAAATTCCGTTTTAGAGCTATTTGCTTCGAAGTCGATGTCAGAAAATGAGTGCGATACAGAAATCGGCGTGTTGCAAATGAAATGTCATAAAATACCAATGACAATATTGCATAATGCAACAACTATGTAATGGCATACAAAACAGGTGTCTGTTTTGTATATTCTATCATATGTAGCCGTGTGAAATCAATGCCGACATGCAAATGGGCTCTACGACGTCAATACCGCCAAATTACGTCATCATTATTAATGATCTCCTGCAGTAATTCGTATAATTTACATGCAAGTCGAAAAGGAAAAATGATTTTCGGTTGACAGGTCTATGAAGTCTATCTGGTTGTACAGCTATTTTTTGAGAACCATTCATTGCATTATACATTATGAATTGTGTACATATTAGTATGTATACTGTTATACGTAACGTCGTCGCGATGACGTTGTGTCAGTGTTGCCATAGTGATGCTATGGTTTCTATGTTTTTTCGACCAAATATGTTCTTGATATTAATGTTTTTTTTATAGTTATGTATTTGCAATTTGTCAATCAATGATCCGACCGATTTTTTCAATATTGGTTACGTAGTAAAGATTTCAGAGCAATTTCCGCGTATTTGTTGATCACCCTCGTATACGGAATAACTAAGATAATCTCTTTAGATACGTATTCTGAGAAGCAGTCGTTTTGATTTTCAATCATATGTGATAAGTTTTCAATTTATAGCTAAATATGTGGTTGAGTATATGATTGAATAGTAAAGATGAGGTGAAAATTCGAATCTAATAATCATTGCTAGTATGTCTCCCATGTTTTGGCATCACCATTACCCTGGCCGTCTGTCTTCCCGTCTGTCCACCCTCATGCAGACGCGGTTTTGGGATGCGGAACAATATGATGTGTTATATTTCATTTGAGCTGTTGCTTGCTGAGTGCAGATGACGCTAATGACGTACGACCGAAGGAACTAATGAAACGCTAAATGATTCTCGTGAAAGAACGTAAGTCCGCATTTCACTTGTTCGCAACAACCATTTTTAATACAACCACAAAGTTATATTTCCATCTTTCATACTTATATATATCTCAATACACACGATATTGCGCAATAAAAGAATACACAGCTCAATCGTTAATAACTAACGAAGGAGTAACGAACGAACGTCGTAAGAGAGCTTTCCGAGATACCCGCGCAAGTCTCTCGTTAACCAACCTTAGATCGCTCGCTATGGCGTTCGTAAAGGATTAACTAACGAGAGTGTCGAGATATTGACCCCAGGCTCTAACCTTTGATAAATTATGACGGTATTTCATATGATAGTATGCATTGCTGTTTGTTTTCGCATAACCGGATCACAAACTTTTACTTTCAGCCGCCAACCTTGATAGCAGTTTGCATTCCCTCAGCATTAACGTTGTTCAGTTTGGCTTTCAGTCGTACACATATTCATGCTCGTCGCTTAAAGTTTGAAGCTGGCAAAATAGCAATGAATTTAAACTTTTCAAGTTTTTATTTATTCCTTGCCAGAAAGATTAAAGTGTGGTTTATGTGTCTGTATGAGTCATACTGGGGCGCTCAAATAGTTTAACCACGGCGCGCTGTTCCGTGCGTGGATCAACGTAGGTTTGTTTCAGGCACACTGTCTTCTTCCGTTGACCATTACAAACTTGTTTACCACAATACAACAGAAAAATGTTGAGCAGAGATGTAGCGTATGTTCTTTTCATGTCTCGACGTGTAACTGTACATTTTGGTGCCAAATATCAAATGCCGAGTTATTTGTGAATCGTGAAACATATCAACTCTGATGTGATACGTGTAGCGCTGTATGGGTTGTATCTTCTAAAATAATTTTATTTTACACAGAAGACTCATGAATAGTTCATAGATGCAGCTGTATACTCTTTAATGGTTTGTTTCTGATACTTTTTAAGTGTAGACACTGTCTCAAAACTTTCTGGACAACCCTCATATGTGCTAGTTAATAATCATTGAATGTTCAATGTACTTGAATAACTCAATGTTTTGTTCTATCATTTTTAACGAATCCTCTTATGACATTATTTTCTTTTGTGTTCAAGTGGCCTTGATTTCTTTTGATTTCTTATCTACATCTAAATTTTATCATATACAAACTTTTATCATTTCATCTATTCATCGTCTGAATTGAACACCTCTTTCGTTAAACAAATCAGCTTAACTATCAGCCTTTATCTCGTTGGTATTGGTCGTTACAATATTTGTCATATCTGCTGGTTCCGCTGATTTGATTTTAGAAGCCGTAATTGCTTTTTGATTTGTCGTCATAGAGCAATAAAGACTTTTTCATCTTGCTTCGTTATCTCCGCTTTACGGATTGCAGACGGTGTAATGAGTTCCTTAAACCCGTTTGCATACATATAATATCAGGCACGCAATCCAATGATTGACTGAAGGGATGTTTGGTTATCCTATTCATTTCCTCAAATATTTCGCCCAGACCAATATTTCAACTGATATGTGTAGGCGATGTGATCAGGTCATAAATCGTTAGCATTGTCACCTGCTAGATATTCAACTTTTTAATGAAAAATACGCATGTGTGCCTGGATGCGGATGTTCACATTTACAAGGTGACATTGAAAAAGCATACAGTCACAATGAGGTAAAACTAATGCACCATCAGTTGGTAAAAAGTAGTTTTTCGTATGCAAAAACTGACAAATAATATTAATCTTAGTCATTTAACAATCGCGTGATCTCATTTTCGCCACAGAAGTATCTAAAACATGTCGTTGGTATATACGTTTGCACATAATGACAATAACCATATCAGATTGTTTTATGGCTTGGTGTATATTTGCGTCGTCAAATAAATGACTTCATTTAATTGCTTTCATCTAATGTACCATTGTAATTTGATATGATAAAGATGAATATTTATTTGACCAAATATGTCACATTGTCTCTCACGTTTTAGTAAAGTGAAACTGTGATTGTGTCGCATCAATATATATTATTCGGATTAAATAGATGTACGGCCAAAGTCGTAGATAAATCTCAGACATCTGGTATAATAACTCACCATTCCCAGGAGACTAACTGATATTCAAGCTATGTCTTATAGTCATGCTATATATTTGCATTCGTTTATATCATACTGGACACTTTTGGTACAAAAATCGGACGTATTCTTCATTACGTATACTAGTGATTGTATTTGCACTCGGTTATAAGAATGGCCTAGACTTTTTTCAGAATCGATTTCAGACCGAAATTCAGATTTAGACTTATAATTGTTAAAAGGTCTTGTTTCTCCCCACATGTTGTCATTAGTATATAAATTGGCACAGTTCCGTATATATTTACACATTTGCAGGTACAAAGATAAAATAGGTCTAGTCCAAGTTGGATGAGTTTTGGTCTTACTATATTTCTGAATAATGATCCACTAACCCTTTGATGGCGTGTGAATATAGGAACATCGTTTTGGACCAATCGGAGGATTTTTGTTATATCATGTAATTCCATTCATGTTTAATAAACATGTCGACACTAATGGAGTTCCGTGATGGGGTATTTCTTTCAATTATTTAAATACAAAAATGATAAAGAACGTAATCAGAATGAAAGTCAGATAATGATACACAAAGATATAACCTATCAAACAGTTCTACATTCATGGCAGCATATCTTCTACTTGACTTTAGTCTGAGAATTTTACAAAACTTTCTTATAATCAGGAATATTTTTAGGAAAAGGATTCCAATAAGAGACAATGGTTGTCTGTGCGGGATGATTACAATACGTCTTCCAGACAATTTGGCAAATGTTCAAATGCGATGAAAAATACATGAACTACGTTGATCTCTATGCCCTGTACCAAATAAGTCAGAATGTTGCAGTTATTCACATCAGTCAAAAGACGATAGTAATGAAATACTACTTTGACACAACTGAAGTTTATAGCGCGTTCCTTCACAATTAAGTCATTTCCGATGTATACATGCTAGCATGTTTCCTATCAAGTTACCGATCATTCATTGTGGGATGCTGTTGCAGTTTTGGACCAGCATGACACCAAGTTCCTGAATAATTCGTGGATAGACCGATAGTGCTGAAAGCTGCAACTCTCTCCAGATATTCCTGATGATATTGAAGTCATCAGATCAGGTCAATTTGTATAGTAGACAATCACTGATTTGTATGTTCGGGGTAGGAATAAGCTATAATGCGAAATACAAAAATCAGTACTGTTAATACCCCCAAGTTCTTGTTGCTTAACGAGGAATACTAGAAAGGTCAACTGACAATCAACTGAACGGCATACACTCTCTTAAAAACCACCACAAATATGTCGATCAGAAACAAAATCCTCTCAATGAAAGTCACCTAGTTTGCAATGAGTCGTGGACAAATAATCCTCTAATCGTATTCCAACTGTCGTTATGAAGCCACTCTGAGTGAAGTGGTGGCCACGTCGAATAACAATCAGCGACTTTTTAAAATTAAGCTTTTTTGCATTTTTACTCTCATTTGTCAACATCCTTGTGTAGTTCGATTAATTCTCTATGTTCGTGATTGATAACTAAATAAGGTAACCAGACATTGATTCGTCGTATACTGTTAAATGGCTTATATTCAGGCTCATAAAATATTACATACATGCATAGCTAGCAATTTACATGCTGTTTTCGTGTTTTCAAATAGCATGTGCACTGTTTCTGTTATGTGATGACTTGGTGATTTTCCCTGTGATGAGTGGCTCGTTGACTGATACTCATGTTATGTTTTACTGGCTGAGGCGCCAAAATGAGGGTGTCTTTGGTCCTTGATAGTTAATTCCTCATTGTTAAATTTTATGAACACAGTTGGTAAGTTCATGGTAAAATGCATAGCGTTTGTCTGCGCATGACGCATGTTCCTATTTACCCGTGTTCTATTTCGGGTACCTGCACATGCTTTATGGTTTATTTAGAACATCCTGTACTTTTTTGGGAGCATGTATTATTATTTTTATTCATTTATATGAATCATTTCCGTATATACAACAAGCACTATGCATTTCAAATTATGTACAAATTGTTTAAAATAGATATGGGTGATTTATGGAAAATGTGTATGCAGCTAGTGTTGGGGAAATAATGAAAACAATACTATCACCTACTTGATATCGCTCATCTTTCATGGTTTACGTCGTCAGTGATGTTAGTTTTATTACCTTATGTTATAAAGTTAGATATTTCTAAATAATGCAAGAATGGTTTTAACAACAGTGACTCGTTTGATATCACTTTATACCCTAGAGTATATATAATACAATACCAGATCGGACAGGGACATAACACTCCACAGACACAGCACGAAAGGAACAAAAAGGACAAGCACAAAAAACAATTACTAGCGCAAGTCACCATGTAAAACAAAAAACACGACATAGACAAAAAGAAACTTAACAGTTACAGAAACAAGACATCCTCATTTTGGCGCCTCAGCCAGTAAAACATAACCTGAGTAACAGTCAACAAGCCACTCATCACAGGGAAAATCACCAAGTCATCACATAACAGAAACAGCGCACATGCTATTTGAAAACACGAAAACAGCATACAAATTGCTAGCTATGCATGAATGTTTAAGTATTTTATGAGCCTGAATATAAGCCATTTAATAGTATACGACTGATCAATGTCTGGTTACCATATTTAGTTATCAATCACAAACGTAGATGATTAATCCGCTACACAAGGATGTTGACAAATGAGAGAGTAAAAGAGCAAGAAAGCTTAATTACAAAAGTCGCTGATTGTTATTCGATGTGGCCACCACTTCACGCAGAGTGGCTCTATAACGGCTGTTGGAATACGATTAAAGGATTATTTGTCCACGACTTGTTGCAAACTGGGTGACTTTCATCGAGAGGATTTGTTTCTGATCGAGACTTTTGTGGCGGTTTATAACTGAGTGTTTGGCGTTCAGTTGATTGTCAGTTGACCTTTCTAGTGGTCCTCGTTAAGCAACAAGTACTTGGGGGTATTAACAGTACTGATTTTTTATTTCGCGTAATAGCTTATCCCTTCCCCGAAAATACAAATCATTGATTGTCTACTATACAAATGAGCTCTTTCATGGGATTTCCAACCTGAGATAAAAATTTCAACCTTAACATTTTGATAGGATTGTGTAGTTTAATGAATAAGGTTTCCAAAAAGTTATACCTTTCAAAATAGTCCAACTAAGTGACATGATGAAAACTAGACATGACGATTGAAATGACGTTAGTGACGTCGCGTAAGCACAATAATAGGGATGACGTCATTTAATTAGCACAGGTGCCCTTGTTCCCGATTACAAAAAGGGAAATAAAATACACAGAAACAATGTTGTTGGATCATGTCATGTTATGGATGTCTTGTACAATGCTGAAATCAAGTTCCACAGTATGCGGTATTTATTTTATGGGGTAAAACTACAAAATAATTAACAGATTCCCAAAAACAAACATTTTCGTTCATAGTTTGTGATATTTTTCACCAAAAAGACTCTTATTAAGCACAATATTATGGCTATTTATTATTGATGCATTAAACTACAAGGCACTATGTACCTAACACAGTGATGAATTATCAAATAAACTTATTAATAACTGTGAAGTCAACCGATTCCGAAAATTCACGGTTTTGTTTATATTTTTAAAGGTTTTGCCCGAAAATAACGCATTTTGCGCAAGAACATGGAAAACGATGTTTGATATCTTAAACTACAAATAACAACCTACTTATCACAATACATTATTATCAAATAATCATTTCCGTATATACGAGGGTTGTGTTTATGTGAAGTTCTTGTCGCATAATTTATAAACAGTTGTTGTATTTATTTATTTACATGTCTACATGTTATTTTGTTTAAGAAATAAAAATTTGTTCGCGTATTTTGTCGGTGAATAAAACATGGGCAGGAGTTCGGATGCGGAAAAATTAAATCACGAGTGCGTAGCACGAGTGATTTAATTTTCCGCATCCGAACGAGTGCCCGTGTTTTATTCACCGACAAAATACAAGAACAGAGTTTTTATTTCGATTCTAAATACGATAATATTCCGCACTATTTAACTGCGCGCATTCCATTTTCACCCATTTGACATTGAACCTAATTCCACGCTGAAATTGAGTGGCGTATTAGCTGGTACAATTACCTCCCTCGTTAATGCAAACGACCTTCGTAATTTTCTGAAGGAAAAACACATTTTAAACATTGAAACTATTCTAATAACACGAGCATAGTGTATCTATGTCATGAAATGAAAAATATAAATTAATTGATTATCAGAAATTTTTATGAATCTTAATTTCGAGAGTATATTGGAGTTTCTAAAAATAGATGCGTCATAACTGTAACACTGGATTCTCGTGAAACTCGCGGTCCGTTAAATATTTACTATGAAGTTTACGTTCATTCATTCATAAATAGGTCATGTGATACGGGGCGTAAATTGTAACAGCCGATTTGTTACCATGTTTTATGGGGGTAATAAAACATGGTCAGGTCTTCTCTTTGTTTAATGGATTAATCCGCAGATCGTGTTAGAATATACGTCAAAGGAACTCAATGGAAATAAGAATTACGTGTAGTTCTTTTATGTGCCATCCCCTTTACGTACATGCTTGTTTATTTTTTCAATTTAATACTATGTTGTGATATATTTCGTCATGTAAATTGTACATTGTATGTAGAATTTAATCTATCCATCTTTTGTTTCCTTCAGAAACGACCAAGTGCTAGACAGACATGCATATTTAAACAATAAATTCCAAATCAACAATATTGATTGTTTTTTACGAGATATCAGTTACTTGTAATTTATAATTTTATTACAATCGTGTTATTCCGATGTTGAGTATTAGGATCCTAAGCGATGTGGTTCTGTTAAAACAAGTAATTAATCTCAGCTCAACAGATTTTGGTTCAAGAAAACTTGCGCTCCAAACACAACACTAATATTACAATTAAAAAATAGGATGAAGCTGTATTGTACAAGCAAATGTAGAAGAACTATTTTTTTCTAAGCTGCGTGGATCTTTAATCCTACCTACCTACCTCGTCCTTGTTATACCAGGAGGTACATATTGCATGGATTAGAGCTTTCTAATCTTCTCTGTTCTTCGCCATGTTTACTAATATTCCCCAGATCGAACCAATTTCTTTCATTTCTGTCTCTATTATGCGTCTCTAAGTTGTTTTTGTGCTTCCTTGTCTCCCTTTTTTATCAGGGGTCCATCTAACAGCAACTCTTTGTATGTTTTCCTGGGGTTCGCAAATTGTCCGATCCAAGATTAGAACTGTCCTCTTGTCGGTTGTTTCCGTATGTGAATACAGGTCATAATTGGATATTTTGTAGACCAGAAAATTCTTCATTATATTACTGAGACAGCAGTAATGAAAACTGGAGAGTATGTGTATGTCTGTCCTAGTCATCCTCCAACATTCGGATCTTTAATCACAGTACTCTAACAATTCCAATGATGTGCTGAAGTAGCTTATCACCTAGGTATTTCATCCGTTTAACTGTTGAAACTATGTCATTTAGCTAGGCCATTCAGCTTTTTGATTGCTGCAACTAGTTCATTTAGCATTTTGGCAGCTGGGACTTTGGCGTATCGTTTCTCGTATGTTTTTATGTTTTCTGTACTCGGCTCGGCTCGTTAATGTGTGTGCTGCCTCCCTGTCTGACTTAATATGATGTTGTTTCATCAGGAGTATGCTGTCTAAATATGATTCTGTTTCTACATTTCTACACTCGTATATTATATACCGGTAGTGTACAATAATAATGATAATAACGATAATAATAACTTTATTTACTGATAAGACATCCATTTATCCTTGGGGTCATTTAACAAAACAAGCATAAATACATGCACATACAAAAGTATCAGTAACATGGCAGACAATACAAAAAAGTATATACTGACATTTAAAATAGTGTGTTTTAAGATAGATATTCGCATGATATAATAGGTAAACAGCAATAACCCGAGTGTGTTTTTTCATTGTTAGATTTGCGGATAGGAATGCTTTTAATTTAGATTTAAACGTTTCCTCTGACGTCATGTTTTTAATTTGACTGGGCAGAGCGTTCCATATTGTCATTGTTTTTTATCACATAACCTGCAGTTCAGGAGTGCCGTAAAACCGTGTCGTAAATATCGTTCGGCACTCCCAGACTGTGCAATACATATTTAAATGAGCTTGACGTGACGTTAGCCAATATATGCATTGATCCGTCAATGACGTCAGGATAATATCAATGTCACCATGACGTCGCGCTAATTGTATCGCTGAATTTTGGCTGAAACATATGCAGCGTACATCATCCTTTTAAACAATGATGAGCATTTCCTAAGGTTATGTGATAAATAGAATCTTCCATTCGTGCTCCTGACATACAAGTTTTATTAAACTCGGCGACAAAAACAATATGATACTCGGCAAAGCCTCGTGGCATATCATTTTGTCCGCTCGTTTAATAAAACTCGTATGTAATGAGCACTCATGCAAGATCCCCTATATATTAAAACGTTAATTTAGTGAATTGTGATTTACAAACAGGATGTACTACATGTATATTATTATTTGTTATATATCGCCAGGAATACACATTATCAGTAGAAAACTGCAAAATATAAGACATATATAGATAGGGAATAAGTTATTTAACGCTTTATGTACCAGCACAGCAATATGATATTTACATCTTTACAACAATGACATTAGACTAAGTTCTTGAAATACAATATGTGCATTATAAGCACATAAGTGCCATAAACAACTCCCTAATCATATAATAAAGATTAATTTCTAATAATTAATCTAAGTTATTTTGCTCAGTCATTTAGTGTCTCAGGTCGTGTAAATTTTCTGTGGTTATTATCTACCTTGCTATCTGTGTCAGCCTGTATTTACAAATTACTCAACCGGTGATTCGGTGACGTAGCAAGGCTAGGCTATATAAACCATCGATCGGTTCTCGTCCGGTGTCATTAAATTTATTACACTTCAAAAGACAACTGTTCACACCTTGGATGGCGTGGTTTCGAGGTAAAATGAATGTGCAACGGCGAATTGGAACACACCTATTGCTACGACACACCGAAGATGGTAGAACAGATAAGTAATGCGTTTATTGTTTTTGTAGTCATTGCATGACACGTGGAACAGGTCATATAGCCATAACATATCAATGAAACGGAGAAATGTGACAAGCAGGTATTGAATAATTTGAGTTCATGCAGCAAGCATGAAGCTTGAAGCGCAATTTTGTGCCTTACGGAATAAGTTTAATTTATATTGCTTTGGTAAATATTGAACATTCATAATAGTCTTGTCACGAGTCCGTAATGAATATGTTCATGTGTAATGATAGCGATGACATGAGCCTGTTCATAGCACAAGTTAATTGTGGTATATTTATATAAACACATAAGTCGTTTGGTTATTTCAACATTTATGTATTGACAACTGATATATATCGATTATAATAATTCATTTGAGTTAATGGTGAAGCGGGTCATGCACTATTACCTAAGTACTGTTTGTCGCCTAGACGCCACGTGGTAAGAAGTTACTGTTACCATTTTTATTTTGTCTTCAATACAACAGCACAGCTTAGCGCGTTTGTCTCGGAAGGGAAATGTTTTATTGTTGTGGGCAATATGGCTGACCCTTTGCAAATAACATTTAACATATGTGCTTATACATTGTCAAATGTGAGTCTTAAAATTAACTAATCGAATCATGCTTATGGTACCGTAGCGAAAACACACGAAGACTAATTAGGGACAGGTCAAATGTTGTCGGCTGTACTTCTTATAGCACAGGGTGAAGCCACGTGGTGAGATTTTGTTTGTTTGACTACTTGGTTTCTTACAGTTATCGACCCGGGACGAATATACATAATTATACTAGTTTGTCCCAGACAGTGATAAGGGGGTATCTGGCGTAAAGGTATGAGTTTGTATTACCCAGCAGGTGGATTAATTAGCGGACTCGATGAACAATCGTTAACTTTGACTGATCTGTACTTATGTAGCTTGCCACTGTCACGTTTGACGATTTGACACTTGGTTTGTAAAGATAAAACATTGTTTTGGTTTTATTGTAATATGTGTACCGGTATTCACGTGCATTTCTAGTGTACTTTAGAATGGAACTATGATCGACAAATGTGTCACTATGTTTAGTGTTTAAAAGCCGCCGGTGTTTTTATAAGCCACATACAATTAACTGTCGAGCACGAGATTGTAGCTAGTACTTTATTATGTCTTCAACGGCACGACTTTCCCACTTTAAGTAGGGGATGACTGATCACTGTTTTTGCAAAACTAAGTTATGTTAACAATAAGGACAGTCCGGCGAGTTTGACATGCCTCTCGAACTTTTATTAGCATAATTTAACAGTTGATACGCTGGTTATATTTATATTTATAGTTGCGTTGGTTGTCATGGCGGGAAGTGTCAGAGGACGATTAGATGTGATGCCAACATAAAGCTAGGGCACTGATATTGCAAGTTTACTCATGGAAATTCATATATTCAACACAATGACATTATGGTGTGCGTGCACAGGGGTCGGGATCATGTGAATTTATCCGAGCTATAGCAAGATTCAAAAATTACTCGTGGTACAGTAAGCATTTTAAGTGGGTTTATCCACGGTGTTCAATTAACACATACTTGCATTCTACTGCCATTGGCCTGTACTGAAATAGAATATAGGGTCATGTGGTCCTGAGCCGACTATACTATTAGGGTTTTTGTTCAACTTACCGAATAACTAAATTTATACAAACGTTCTACAATCCCTTATAGTTTAGTTGATGAAACTACTTTTCTTCCAACGCCGTCACCAGGCGGCGCCATCTTTGCAATAGTAAACCGGTCAGCCAGTAATGTTGCATAACAAACTATGCGGATGTAAACCGGTCATGCAAACCAGTACTAATTATTTCATGCGGACCACATCGGTCTTTGTCGCATCGCAGTATTTTATTGACCGAAGAAAGCCAAAACATCCCGCAATAGAATCAAGACCATGTCACACTCCTGAATGAACTGCATGTGTCTATATCCCGGTCTAAATAGACCCGATTTATATTTACTAGTTATAGACCATGTATATGTTTATTTCTGCTTGGGGCAAAACATTGACTGATAAGCAATGGGGAAAAATAGTAAATTGTCCCCCCTTACTACTCTCTAAAACTCCACCGGTCCTATCATGCGGATTACTCTGTTTTTATCCCTGTTTTGTTTATTGCACATGGTAGTAATTAGGCCGAAATATTTGCAACATTAATTATCAGATCAAATAATAAATCTGGCTACATGTTGTTTACACACCATGGTATATAAATTTTTAGGGCCCTAACATAGTGGGTAATACAGAAGTGAGAAATTTCATACCTAAAAGCAATGATATTTCAGTTAAAAACAAGGATAAAGTCCAAGGATCTGAACTAGTTAGGACCTGTATGCTAATCGGTCTACCTCGGGCTTTATCTTACAAGGGAGATAATTTATATGTCACTTATGTCTCTCATTATATCTGTGTAGTTGGTATGTGAATGTCACTATTATTTGTGGCATATTTAAATGATCTTAACTTGTAGATTGACATATATTTTTCAGCATGTCCGAAGCTACATATATCTTCCAGTCCTAGTATATACGGATAGAAGTTTACATCAAGGCATTCACGCATGTATTATTAAAGAGTATACACTAGTATAAATGTACAAATAAATCAGTAGAAAAAAAAAGTTACATCATCTTTAACTTATGACTTCCCCTACAGTCATTTGAACAACTTTAGCGCTTTCAGCGCTTCGATTAAATAGAAGGAATTATGTATATTTTGTATAATTATCACGATAAGTAAAATTGTCAAGTGCATACATTTTTATTACACATCTATATGTTTATTTTACTACATGGACACCAGACATACAGTTCCAGGACACTTATTTGTTCATGCAAACACAAACCCGTCACTCGATATCAATTTTCAGCGGTTATTAGGAAATGCTTATTACAAATGAAATTTAAGGCTAAAAAATTAGAGTCGTATCCAAATATACATTGTATTAAAAACAAAATAAGTGTCGACTAAGTTTTATATATTTGCAGATATATGGATCCTGGACGATTCGATCCCATACTGGGCAGGAGCTAGTGCCAATGAACGCGGCAGGCCTAATCTACGACTTCGGGAAGGGCTTGGTGTTACATGGTGGAGTGGGTTGTTTGGGCTGGAGCGACTTACAGCACTGCATTCGGCTTCCCATGGATCTACGACCCGAGCCAACGGTAATAGTTTTCCATTTGTGGGGGAATGACGTGATAAACAATTCCCTCCGCTTTATTTTCAAAATGGTAGAAGGCATAGAGCTTGTGCACCAGGCACTTCCGGTGTCTCACATCGTATGGAATAGCCGCTGAAGCGCTTAAAGCTATTGATAGGAAACGACGGTGTATTAACAGATTTGGCCACAAAATTATAGATCGTTTACCAAAACATACAAGTCTGCGTATGGACATTGATTAAAAAACACATGGATTCTTTGGAGAGGGCATGTGCACCTTTTCATTGTCTGTTTAGATTTGTACTTGATTTACATTAGAAGAGAAATTGATTTTAAAATAAGAATTGGCGGAAATTAAATGTTACATTTAATTTTGTGGCGGAATTCTTATTGAAGGAGCGACCAGGGGTACTGAAGCGTTAGGATTTTATCCTTCTAAAAAACGGATAATGGTGATGTTAAAGATATGAAATATGGCAGCCTGTGATTGTTTACCGCTACCTGTTTTAACTGTCGGTCTACGATTCTTGGCTTGCTTCCAAAAAATATTATTTGGGTTAAAGGAGCGGTTACTGATGTGCTCGATAGATTAGCGTCTTAGGCGGTCTCTAATTGGCTCACACTTTTAGTTAGGATCTTGTTTAGTTAAGCTGTATTATACATTATGTTGCACTGGTAGTCGAATAATTAGGTACAGCGTACCATGCGGACTTATTTCTCGCCGTGCGGCGATAGCTTAAAATTATATGGCACCAGCGGTGCCTTCCCAGGGTCTAAACGCATCAGGTGATGCGCTTGCTTTTATATCGCACCAGCGGTGCAATTATATATATACGCCAGCGGCGTTTGCAGAAATTATATGGCACCAGCGGTGCCTTCCCAGGGTCTAAACGCATCAGGCGATGCGCTTGCTTTTATATAGCACCAGCGGTGCGATTATATACGCCAGCGGCGTTTGCATAAATTATATGGCACCAGCGGTGCCTTTCCAGGGTCTAAACGCATCAGGCGATGCGCTTGCTTTTATATAGCACCAGCGGTGCGATTATATACGCCAGCGGCGTTTGCATAAATTATATGGCACCAGCGGTGCCTTTCCAGGGTCTAAACGCATCAGGCGATGCGCTTGCTTTTATGTAGCACCAGCGGTGCGATTATATACGCCAGCGGCGTTTGCAGTATGGCTACATAGTGCAACTGGGTGGGCGATTTCCGGTTACGTTCATGTTTGCTCCTGGTCGCTCCTTCTCATGTCTGGTCGGCAGTAAATTCAACTCCACTCTGGCGTTTAACCAATGGAGTTCCTCCTCTGCTGTCATGGCCGTATCCGCCAACTCATTAAATTAAATAACTTCTGATAAAGAATTACACTTACATTTATTGAATATATATATTTATATAGAATACTTTTCGGGAAGAATATTAGATAATAGATTATCAAACTCAAACAGCTTTGTTGTTTTGTCAGGACTGAGTCCTAAAATAATAAAGATTAATTTCTAATAATTAATCTAAGTTATTTTGCTCAGTCATTTAGTGTCTCAGGTCGTGTAAATTTTCTGTGGTTATTATCTACCTTGCTATCTGTGTCAGCCTGTATTTACAAATTACTCAACCGGTGATTCGGTGACGTAGCAAGGCTAGGCTATATAAACCATCGATCGGTTCTCGTCCGGTGTCATTAAATTTATTACACTTCAAAAGCCCACCCACCGCTCCCTTTTTGTAATTTTGTGTAGACTGTTTATTTCGCACGATGTCTTTAATAACATTATTGCCGTGTCTAACGTTATATTTTGCAGTTGGTTATCATATAAGTGTGCGAATTGGCATCTTCATTGATACATGGTTTACAAACATCGTCATACGACATGGAATGAATTACGTGACAGAGTTGTCAACAACCCTCCTTCAAATAGAAATGAACAACAACGGTTGCAGAGGTACAGTCGTTCTACGTTAACTGGTGCTCCTACAAGGAACTAACTATAAATCAACGAAGCGTAGTGCGTGATTCTTGCGATAAGTGAACTTTGGAATGCATGTGGAATGTTGTGCCTTAAAATTCTACTACGGGAAGATTGTAATGTATGTAGGCAGTGGTCGATGTAACTTGTGACTATGTGTACATTATAGTTGTGTACCTATTTATAAGGTTTGATTTGTAAACCTGTGACTGTTCATATATTTATTATAAAGGGATGCATATTTACTACAATGCTTATCATGTAAAATTGTGATTAGAGTTAATTAATTTGTCGTGACAGCAGCACTATTAGAGCTAGGAATGACCAGGGGAACTGAAGCGTTAGGATTTTATCCTTCTAAAAAACGGGATAATGGTGATGTTAAAGATATGAAATATGGCAGCCTGTGATTGTTTACCGCTACCTGTTTTAACTGTCGGTCTACGATTCTTGGCTTGCTTCCAAAAAATATTATTTGGGTTAAAGGAGCGGTTACTGATGTGCTCGATAGATTAGCGTCTTAGGCGGTCTCTAATTGGCTCACACTTTTAGTTAGGATCTTGTTTAGTTAAGCTGTATTATACATTATGTTGCACTGGTAGTCGAATAATTAGGTACAGCGTACCATGCGGACTTATTTCTCGCCGTGCGGCGATAGCTTAAAATTATATGGCACCAGCGGTGCCTTCCCAGGGTCTAAACGCATCAGGTGATGCGCTTGCTTTTATATCGCACCAGCGGTGCAATTATATATATACGCCAGCGGCGTTTGCAGAAATTATATGGCACCAGCGGTGCCTTCCCAGGGTCTAAACGCATCAGGCGATGCGCTTGCTTTTATATAGCACCAGCGGTGCGATTATATACGCCAGCGGCGTTTGCATAAATTATATGGCACCAGCGGTGCCTTTCCAGGGTCTAAACGCATCAGGCGATGCGCTTGCTTTTATATAGCACCAGCGGTGCGATTATATACGCCAGCGGCGTTTGCATAAATTATATGGCACCAGCGGTGCCTTTCCAGGGTCTAAACGCATCAGGCGATGCGCTTGCTTTTATGTAGCACCAGCGGTGCGATTATATACGCCAGCGGCGTTTGCAGTATGGCTACATAGCCTAAAATAATGGTAATTAGTATGCATTCTTAACATCAATCTCATATCAAAATTCAAAAATTGTTTATATCTTCTAAAAAACAGAGTTTTGAATTACGTTTGTTATCTACGCTAGTTATAAGTTGTTCCCATTTGAGATTATTGTCAACCAAGATTCCTAGAACCTTTTGTCTTGTTACATATAACACGGTTTGGCTAAAAGGGACTGCCTCACGTTTTGGTGTATTGCAAAAATAAAATAAAATTGTCAAATATTCGCGAAATTTTGGTATAGTTGCCTATATATGCCAAAAACAACAACACTGACATTTAAAATAGCTTGCGAAACATCAGCATTTTGTAGTTATTTACTATTTTACATCCAACATTCTATAGGGTATTAATACCCTATAGAATTAACACTACTATCACTTAAATTATCTGATAAAAACAAATTGCAAAACGAACCGAATACCTCACAGATGTTTACGCTGTAGTTTGTAGCTGTAACCATTCGATCACGTGTGAATTACATGATTCACAAAGCATAGCATAGAAGAAAACTCGGCGATATTTTTAAAAGGAAAACTACTGAGTGCGCAATATCAAGAGTGGTTTAAATTGCTTATTTGCCATAAATCTTTCATAAAACAACTGTCAGTGGCTTTCTATTACAAAATACTTGGTTAGGTAGGAAAATTGCGTCATACAAAATTTTTAGCCTGTTCTGTGAGGCAGCACCTTTAACACTATGTCGAGGTCATTTTGTAGTGAACGTTTGATATTATCTATCGATTTACCGTGTGTATAAAGAGTCGTGTCATCCCCGTACACATGATGTTTGTTTAGCTTAGATATAACAGAATGTCGTTTTTATAATATTATGTGCGTAGTACCGTTACAATATGACAATTTTTAATTCTAATATGTGTCTAAATTGGACAGGGAAACAGATAATTGAAATCTGACAGGGAAGACAGCATTCTAAAAAACAGCTGAGCACGAAAGGTATGTAGCAATGAACGCACACAAACAAAATCACCGATCGTAAGCGTTTGTCACAATACCCAGTCAATGCTGAACAAGAAAATGAAACTAAACAACTACTTTAAGCGCACAATAATCTAAAACCACAAAGAAACGGCGACAGCACCCAGTCACCAACACAAGAGTCAGACATAGAACGAATCATCCAAGTTCTAATTCCTGGTGTTAAAAATACCATAAATATTAAAACTCGTATAAATGATATAATCCTACATTCAAGGCAGAACTTAACAGAAACAATGGAGCACGACATGTACAAAAATAACCATGTATCAATTGCATGAAAGTGGTCCGGAAATTACGAATACTATTACTGAGTTTGATGACTACTGATTGTTTTTTTTTAATTTGAAATCATATTCTCCATAACAAAAAACGTATGTTTATATGCGATGCAAATGTCAAATAGGTGTTAATGTTAAGCCCCCAGATGCTTGCGAGGTTTTCTTAAACGACCAAGATGTTTCCGTATGAATTATATGTGGGATGACTCGTGAACAGTTCAATTACTGACGTACGAGTATACGAATGTGATCAGAAAACAACAACAAAAATTGTTTCAATCTGGAATACAGTTTGGTTCTATTCGCATATCATCGATTAAAAAGGTTATGTAGCAGAGTGCGTTACGTATACGTGAATACTAATTTCGAGCATTTCTTCATTCAGGTTTATTTAATTGCTACAAATTTGGCCATTATGTTTTAACCATTATGTGACTTTACACGCACATTGTCTGTTCCACAAGCAAATTTTAAACGACTTTGTACGTATACGGGCATTGTACTGATAGCTATATGTACACTCATGTACCTAGTGACATATCACATAGTTTCGTGCTGGATAACACTGAGAGTTATATCAACATGTTCCACAAGCAATTGGTTACGTTATTGTCAATTTGGCAAATTCCAAGATATATATTACAAAATGGGGATCATTTTATTGTCAATATGTTGTATATACGGAAGGCAATACAAAATGTCTAGAAATGATGTGATATGAGACAGGATGTAATAAAGCTGTAGTACAAACACTGGTTACACTTGATTGACTTAAATGTGTATATAGGTCGTTATCGACGTTAACAACGTAAAATCTAATCATCACATTTCGATCATAATTGACATAGCACAATGATTACACCCTACATGTACCTACCCCCATTCATTCTAAGTTTCATATTGTTCATTCATTATTAAGAAAGCTGTGTTCTTTGATGTTTATTGAAATCAATTGATTTTGAACCTCTTAACTCAGGGAGGAAATCGAGCATACCATTGATGATTACTTATCATTTATTTACCCTTATAATACCTGGCGTATGGAATAACGCGCTTTCACCAGTACGATCAACATTGTAAGACCCGTACACCTACATAAAACGTTTTTAAATGTATAAATATGAATATGTGGGAATGATATTCTGTATGTTGCATTACTAATGTAAATACATTGAATAACGGTACAGTGTTGAAGATTCTGATCGGGGCCTGGACTACCAATATTTCACTAAACTCCAATTGACTTAACTCATTCTCTTTTCAGGTGATTGTATCAAGTGTTTTCAATGCGATAATTCAGGAAATCCTGCATGTGGTGAGAATTTCAAATCCTACCAATTTCCAGCAGATAATTGCCCAGGTAGAAGTTTCAAATGTGGGCTACAACGACAGCAACAGAAAGGTTAGCAGTTATCATTTACAGCAAACTACTTAGTCACCGTTCCGCTCTTGTATAAAACAATAAAGCGCTTAATATAGATTTAATTAAAATTAATTAATTTGAAAGAGATTTAATTAAATAATATACTTGTCTGTGTTAATGAACTTGGCCAAAGTAACCTGGTCTAATATAGCCAATATTCAAATCTAACGGTGCTGCGGCCATGGTCCAGTGGTTATTTAGTGTGCTAGATTTAACTAATTGTAGCGCAGCACTCAACAGAAACAGCTGGGTACGAAATGTGCAGAAATGAACACATACAAAAGAAAAAATCAAATACCAAAAGTATACAGTAATTTGAACATTGTTAACTTCTATTTAGTCGACGAAACGATGTATTTAATGTTATCATGAACTTGCAACAGATGGAACAGTAGATTTCATGATAGTGGATGTAATGAATGGACTACCTTTCTGAACAATAGAAACAGACTATAACCGAGACTCTCAAAATGATATTTTTGGACTAGCCAATCATAATTCCCGATTCACAGGGAACCAACGCTTTTTACATGATCATAATGTGAAGGTCAATTATATAAAATGACTGCTATTTGGAAATTAACTGTGATTACTGTCGTCGTCAATTATTTTGAACATGGAAAGTGATGTATATAAATATTGATTTCGTCATGAAAAATATATTGTTTTCTACTGAGCATGCGCGTACAGACTAATTAATTTATATCCCTGTGTGTACCAAACACTGGTTACAATTACTGTGAATTAATGAAAACCCCACACAGTCTTATGAGAACAACACGGACGGTAAATTCGCTGCCATGAACTTGTTCTAAAAAATGTAATACATGACTAAATAATGAACAATCGATTTTCTTTAACGAAACAACAAATAACGTCTCAGGAAATTATTTCACGATTTTATGTTCTAGTGGCGTGTTACGCCAGGACACGATGTCGTAAGATGACATAAAATGCAGCAATTAAGGGATTTACTCCAAAAACCCTGACAGAAGGTTCCCTGAAGAGCTGCAATTTGTGCTGCTTTTATTCAATTTCTTTCGTGCGATTGTTTTCATATAATTTCTATCAAAAACTTCCGAAACATAATTAAGTATTTCACCGGTGAGGAAAATAATGTGGAATCCCACTGAGTATAATGAACATTCACTTCATGTTTAAACACGGGTCATAACCTTGATGTAATGTGTTTGTGGGAAAACTAATATCCATGTACTTATCTTCCATATTGACATTTTGGCTTTACATTGACAGATAATGGTCTATCTGTTTGGGGGTTGCACAACATACAGTTTATTCTGATATTTAAGAAATAAAAGTCTGTTCTTGTATTTTGTCGGTGAATAAAACATTGGCAGGAGTTCGGATGCGGAAAAATTAAATCACGAGTTCGTATCAACGACAAAATATTCACCGACAAAATACAAGAACAGAGTTTTTATTTCGATTCTAAAAACGATAATATTCCGTACTATCTAACTGCGCGCATTCCATTTTCATCCATTTTACATTGAACATAATTCCACGCTGAAATTGAGTGGCTATTAGCTGGTACAATTACCTCCGTCGTTAATGAAAAGGAGCATCGTAATTTTCTGAAGGAAAGAACACATTTTTAACATTGTATCAATTTTAATAACACGAGTATAAGGTATATATTGCATGATATAAAAAATATAAAGGAATTGATAATCAGAAGTTTTTATATAACGTAGTGTCGAGAGTATATTGGATATTCTTAATATAGATGCGTCATTGTTGTACCATTTGATACTCTTGCAACTTACCTTATTCGCAACTCGTTGCAGTTTTTAATATAAAATTTACGTTAATTCATTCAGACATATGTCACGTCATACGAGACGTAAAAAGTACAAGCCAATTTGACAGATATTAGGTGTAAGAATATGAACTATTTAATAGCAACACGTTTAGTTGTCATGGCTTTTTAAGATATCTACTTCCTGTGCACATTTCTTTCATAGTGCTAGGTTTGAATGCTAGACAAATGGCCGATAGACACACAATTGATTTTATTTAACTAGCTGACGGCTCATCTTCAAGTCAAATGGAAACATACTCCAGGGATTCGAACATGCCGCCCGAAAGGTAGATGCTTTAACCACTCGGCCAGAGGATTGTTATATCGTACATGTGTTTGTTTGGTTGGAAATTAACGTTTTACCCGTATTTTGTAGGTGAATACATTGGTATATTAAGAGCTTGCTATGAACTTGGAACTATGGGTCTGGAAGACGAAAGTGATGGATGTCAGGACATCTGGGTAGCTGGGAAGAATGAAACATTGTCATTCTGTTTGTGCAGTCAGGATTATTGCAATCATTTTTCCAGCGTGACTGCGTCTTACGTAGTTACGTGCTTCAGTGCCTGTTTATCACTCTTGGTGATTCTGAATCGCGCATGATGACAGTGAATTTTTTGCTTTAAAATCCCGCGTTTTTATAGTATTATATTAGTTCCACGAACTGCATCATTAAATAGGATGCTCATTGTTCATACTGGTTTGATGATTTATGAAAATAGTCAGGGCTTTGCAACGTGGATATACAATTTGAGGGATATTACAGGGATTCAAAGAGAGACAACTCACTGTCGTCGTGAAAGTAAGTCCATGACTTGACATGGAGCGTTCCTGAAGTTTTGCTGGAGCATCATTGGAGCATTGTGCTGTTAATTGAGAAAGTAAAAAAAACATAAAACAACAACATGTTTTGGCATATGGCCGAAACAAATCGGTCATAGCAATTACACAAGCATGATATACATGTATATGGACACATCAATGCAATTTTACGGGGGAATCAAGGAAACAATGTCCTAACACTAGACCCTACGGACCTGGATCTACCCTTTCATTGGGAGCGTCAAATAGGGAACCTATTCCGGCATTGCTGTAAAGACTCCTTTCACATGTGTTTGCAATTCCGCGTTACATTTTTCGAAACGTCTAGCGCTCTCGTGAACCTCTAAATGCTTTTGGATTCAAATACAAGTGTATCTACGTAGGTCATTTTGGTGTTATGCAATGTATAAATTTAAAACATTCAATATTGAACTAAGGGGTGTTATACATTTTATTATGTTTAGTTTTATGCCTCTCTCTGTGTGATTGGTTCTAACCTGCTTTTTAGTTCTGCAGTATGCCTTGTTGCAATTGAGTGTTATTCAAAGGTGATGAACACATGATGACCATCAAACGTTGTAATAGATACTGTACTAGTTTTTTGTCAAAAGTGTCTTCTAACAAGGGTTATTGTACATTTTGGTAAGGTCGAACAACATTATTGGCCGAGGCGAAAAACTAGAATTATACCTGACTTATACTCCGACAATAAAAAATGATCACCAGAATGACAATAATTATCAAAATCTATTTTGGCACAGATCAGAAGACGTTTTGCATTTTAAAAATATAATTCTAATGCACAAAACAATATTGGCCTAATGATCCTAAGTGATTCACTAACTGTCCATTCATAGCTTTTATTAGCATGTGAAAATTGATTAGGTAAACATCAAGAGTGCCCATGTGTTATTACACCACATAAAAGCTAAAAATACACAATCCAGTTTTCCACATTGGTGACTGATGATACAGGCTTGATGGACATAGGTACATATATGTGCATAGTAATTGTCATTTATTTTGTATTTTAACAAAAATATACAAATACATGAACATATTTATTTTCCAACAGGTTCATATGAAAGACGCTTCTAGTAGATCGTAAACTGTTTTGTGAATGTTTAGACAATGTATTTGGTTTCTATTGGAAAAACTGTTTGTATGATGATAAATTCCTTAATGAAATGCTATATTTTCTAGTTTAAACATACATTTATCACATGAATATATTTTATTGTAATAATGTTGTATTTAGTGATACTTAATGGCATCACCAATGCTCATGAAAAATGGTTCGTAGTTTTGTTTCAATGGCTACTGATTATTAATACTGTATAAATCATTAAATTTAGATGAATGTTGCTCCCAGTGATTGGTATTATAAAGAAATAAGCCATTGTTGTATAAGTTTATGATATAGTTCAACCAAGACATTGATTAAAAAAATTAACGCCACAATAATGCTGCATATTAATCAAGGCGGTGTGTCTTTACAATTTTCTAGCTCAATGTTTTATGCTTAAAGCAATCAGTTTTTGTCTAATTGACTATTTATGGCAATTCTTTTCTGAGTAAATATTTTGTACAGTATTCTAATACCGTATAGCGGGTTATTTCTGCGGGTAGAAAATTTTGCGATTTGGGCCTAAAATGGGTAGGTTTTATTTCTGCGGTTTTTATTTCTGCGACCTACCAGAAAATCGGGAATTAATTTCTGCGGATTTCAGAAACCGGAAGAAAATTCTGCGAATGGTAAATAGCTACCGTATCTACTACGGCATGATCAACAACATGATAACACTGCTTGTATGATTTAGATTTAATTGTTAATTTTATACAGAATTCAGCGTTTTTCATTTTAGGAACATCAGAACAGAACAGAACATTTTCAGCAGTACATGTACTACCGGTAAACTAAATCAATGCATTTAACGGCATATTATCCTGGTATTGCTATATAGTTAATACAATTATACACAAACTACAGTGTTGCAAATTGAACCAGTTGTCAAACTTACATCAACGTGTATTGAGGGTCAATACCGATATAACACATACCATTCATTAATTGTGAAACAAACAAGCAAACAAAGACAGTCGATCACTATACGTGTGAAAAATACGACAGTAACAAAACACTAGAAAGATATAAATTAGAGGTATATTACCAGTAGATTGAAGCAAAATATGGAAGTTAAATTTTGCGAACAAAATTTTTACGGATGTTTTATTTTGCGGAATTTAATTTTGCGGGACAGCCTCAAACCGCAAAAAACGCAGAAATAAAAACCCGCAGAAATTACCCGCTATACGGTAGCTCACAAAAGTGTCCACTTATAAAATAATGTACAATCTTTTAATTGAATCAGTGGGCCTGTCGGTGTATAAGAATACGAGCAAACTTGGATCAGTTCACTAGGGGAAATAAGTTAAACATATACTTGTGATTGGATTTCATGCATGTTTTAATGGTTATTTATTATCTATACATGTTTGTTGAAGTTTGATGATCAAACAAACTTTTAAGACATAGTAATAATGGATTACGTATGTTTGTCCCGGATTGATATTTTATGAATTTAAAGTGATAATAATTAATACAGATCGTAATTAAGATGAAATATCTTTACATTGTATGAATGTTTATTACAAGTTTAACAAATAATCAACCGATAAAAATGGGCTTATTTTAATTATCTTTTGATACGAACTCGTAGTTGTGGAGTCTTTCGACTTCAGAATCCTCCTCTTCAATGAGACGAATTTTATTATCATAACTTTTGTTTTGAAACTTATTATTAGTGTTATGAACCTACCCGAAAGTCTATTTTTGTATATTCAAACCTCCGTACACTTTTATAAATATGGTTTTCAGAATAATTTGCATAATGTTACTCCCTTGATATAATTTTTCACTTAATTGTAGGGAAAAAAGAGTTTAAGATGCCCCTTTTTCCTCTTTAACTTGGTTTCGATCTCCTTTCCCCGATGCGCTTAAATGGCATACGGCACTGACTGGGTTTTAGCGTTAACAATGGTTACCATAGTGCAACAAGAGACTGCAAAAAACAACGCTAGTTCGCTTTTAATCTTGGTCCATCTGTGCCATCTTGAAACTAATCAACTGCAAATATAGGTTTTGGCGACTGGGGAAACCAGACATGCACAGACAATTGAACCATACCAGACTATAGTTAGCGCTAAAACCCAACCAATACCATTTAAAAGGTTGTAGTAGATCAACGTGTTTTTGTTATATTTCGTTCATACACGAAATAGGCTAGGTTCATGAAAGGGGACGTAATATTTGAAAAACAAAACGAATGACTAGTTCCTTTTTACGAACATTAATAAAAATGAAATAGAAAATTATGTCAGAAAACATGATAATTATCTTGTGAAAATAATCACATTAGTGTAAGATTGAGTCGTTGTATATAATGTTAATTAACCATTTGTTTATGTGCAATTACACACAATGATATAAATTTTCTTTATCATATTGTGTTGTTATTTTTGACCAGATTGAATCACCGTCGTACTTAAACGCATTGAATTACGCAGTATTTACTTTTCATCGGAATGAATTCAAACAAACGTCGTACATTCCAAACGGACGACGTATAATGTGTTAGAATGAAAACTGGGGTTTACACCCATTAGGCATTACTCTACTCCCAAATATACCTAAATTTCTTTAATGGTTTTGAAAATTTCTATAGTTCACCGGAGATAACTCCAGACTTATTAATAAACAAACATGCATAATATAAAGACGACACGGTCAACTGATCGCTTGTCATCAGTGTAGCCTTACACAGAATATCATTAAAAGTGAAAATGCACAAGATTTTTTTTGTAAACAAATGCTGGTGTTATCATCGGCGGACTATAATTCTGAGTCTTGGTGACACACAGCTTCCTAAGTAAATAAAAAAACCAATTGAGAGTGTATCTGAAAGTATGTGATTTCTGAATCGATTGTATCCGCTGAAGATACTAAACTTCTATCGGTACCAAGCCTTTGAATGCCTAGACTGCGGAGATCAGCCATGTCTGTTTGTGTCTACATGCTCTCAGATACCCCTTTTTATTTGTCACGTTTGTCTCTTATTGGAAAAGCTTTCGAACGAAAAATTGTAAAATTACGTTTCATATATAAGTAGATCCCTCTCGTAGAATGGTATACATGATTCTCTTTAAAGTCGACGTAAGGTCACATATCAAGTACCGATACCTGTCTGTATTTTACAATGCCCGTTTTACAAGTACCTCCCGCCGCTAATTTCTTTAAGAGATTTTCCATTAATGTCCGTTATCCAAGCTAGAAATAGTCGTTAATGTCACATGGTCTCACATCATGCAAGGCTATTTATCTTCATATAACCAGACAAGCAATTCTGGTCTATCCATTTGATGGCCCGGTAATTAGCAATGTCTCAATAGGAAGACATATGCCGCGACCATGTCTTAACAGACAAGCATTTTAGACATTAACGCGCACGGGAAAATGTATTAGAATTGAAATCCTACCCGATATTATCCGAAATTAATCTTAGATCTCTTTCATTTGTAAAATCATGTGGATTACAAATACGTTATGCAATACGCGGTTGAATTCAAATAAAATTCTGACAACTCTTCGATAGCCTGGTAGTTGAGTGGCCGCTTTGAGTTCGAGAAGTCTGGAGTTCGTTGTGTAGCCGTGTCATACTAAAAACGAAATAAAAAAGAACAATTGATATATTGCTTGACACTCTGGCAATAAATAAAACAGTGGTTTTTATTTTCTTATACTCTCCTGACAATGATTAATACCAGGAACGGGGCATTGTCAGTGATTAATATCAGTTGAAGAACATTTCGCAATCTGACTTGAAATAAATTAGTAAAGCTCTCAACGATTAAATTCGGCAACTGCAATAAACGAGTTTCAAATGTATACGCTTAAGTCAGCACATATCTATTTTGTATTTTGCATTTACAATGTACATTTTTGCATGTCCTAAAAGCATTCTGATGGCTGAATTGTCAAACACATAAACTGTTAGTTCGTATGTATTTGCATTTATGGTAATTAAACACTGGTTTATGTGTTAGTTCTATAACATGATCAGGATCTTAGACATTGCAATAACAGATAGCAAAACTTAGGTCTTCGAGTAACCGACGTATAATGTTTTTCTTTTAGAAGAGATGTTTACACTAAAACAGTATCATACAAGACTCAAAATTCAAGGCAATATCTTGTAACATAACAAAATTATTCAACAGAACATGTTCCACCCAAGTTTCGACACTCACTGTCAGAGGGGTCGACATCAAACCGTACGGTGCACAGCACGACTATGACGTACGGCAACAAGCTATTATATGCATCTACAAATACATTTGAATTCCTTGCAAACGCTCAGATGTTCTGAGAAGTATCAATAACACTTATGGTTTAGGCACGGGTGGTCATTGTGTTTTTTGTTGGATTGGAATGGATCGATAACATTCCATATAGTCCAGACTTGGCTCTAATGGAATTCGCCGTCTTTCATCGTCTGGAAGGGAAATATGTGGGAAACGATACGGGGATTCAAACAAACTCAGAGAGAGAGAGGTACAAACATTTTTGAAAAGATATCCATGGTTGTAATAAGTATAGATTTATGATAATAAGATATAGCGACATCGTAAATGCGTAGCATGCGATGAACAGTAATTATGAAAATAATGATAAGCTAGTTCGACGTTGACGCCTTGACGTTATAATTGTATTTGGAGCGCTCCGTAACAGTGATAATGAACAATTTCAAAGTTATGTAGAATTGTTAATTGTTAATATTTTGCACAATAGTTCGTTTGTACATCAGGAATAGATGTAAGTTTTAGGAAATGTCATATTTATAACTATGTTTTAAAGTATATTTTCATAATTATACGTGTCCTAGAACTTTACGGATGACCCTCGTATATCTACTGAATAACCTTTTATAAAAATTCCTCGATATATAAGTAAACCTTTTTTATTAACCCATGTGAGGGAACCTCATACTTTATGGATAACCGGAAGTGACCGGACCTGCGCAGGGACAGAACGGTGCGGATGCGATGGTAACAGAAGGCGAAAACTGTGAGGCAATTATGAAATAACCCAATAACTGTTAAATTCCACCAATTGAGTGCTCTTAAAACAATAAAACTACATCTTATCCACTCAAAGAAGATCTCAAAAAATTAAATCTTAGTGTTGGTGTTCAATTGCCGAAGGAATGGCGGGAAGAGCGTAAACCATTGTATCAAGTGATGAAAACCAAGAAGAATAAAGGACATAACGTTAAGGTCATTGGAAAGAAACTGTTCATAAACGAATATCCTTGAATTCCAAACATAAAGCTGACTATTAACGACGTCAAGAAGAGCAGATTAACATTCTATCGTGGAACGTGGATGGACTACTTTGTAAACTTTCAGGGTCTGATTTCTTAGAAATTGTTAACGAACATGATGTATTGATTTTCACTGAAATGAGGCTATCTGAAAAACACTATTTTCATCTTGAAAATGCAGGTATTTGTGCTTATCATTTACTTGGCAACAAATCACAACGTGTAACAAAAAGGACGATATAGCGGTGGCATCTCTATTTATTATACATAAAATTTAAGAGATAAAATCCATGATGTGGAAACACAACAGTGTAAAATTGTATGGCTTACATTATGTAAAGTCCATTTTACTTAGATCTTGATGTCTACTTATGCTTTGTACACATACTTTCATCGGCATCGAATGTTATAAATCGCAATGAAATCGATATATTTGAAGTAATAGAATCTGGTATTGAAAAAAGGAGTCACTAGGGAAAATATTTTTTTAATAGTAGAACATCCGCTGAACCTGCTTACATTATTTATGGTACTTACCTGGATAACTCCGAATAAAAATGCCAATGATGATGAATTAGATTCTAATTTCACAACACAAGAAGAAAAAAATGCAGTATTCGCACAAAACAACTCAAAGAGCACAGGGTCCAATCACCTTATTGCTGAAGTGTTTTAAATCCTCATTTAACATAATCTCTGTTTTTAGCCAAGCTTTATAATGAAATATTAACTGGTGGTTCGTTCACACAAAATTGAAATGAAGGTATAATTATACCAATTTTCAAGAGAGGTAATCATGAAGCGAAAATATTTCGCGGAATAGCCTTAAATACTATAATTTCAAAAGTAAAATCTAAACTACTTGTTTATACACGATTAGCAAATTGGTAAAAAGTATGATAAACTAATTGATAAGCATGACTTAAAGTCAAACATCGCTTAAAATATATATTTTATTGAAAAATCATTCTACAAGTTTGTTCATATATCTTTCCTACGTATAATTATATTTAGTTTGTAATAAAATATTGTCTCGTTTTTTCTAGGAATACTGCAAGCACACCCACCCTAGTCAAAAGTGTGGGATTTTCAAAACAGGCTATAGGCAATTCGTGGCATTACACTTATTGTTAGACGGTGTAAGCACGCAATTTGTTAATCGTCCTCTACCTTTGTATTAAAGCATCTGTAAGTTTTCATAATGATGGTTTATTTCAACGCAATCTGTTAAGATAAGATATGTTCAAAAGGATAATATTAGATTTTGAATTTGCCAATTTTAGCTTGGTTATTTAGAATGTCTGTCTAAATGTGTGGACGTTCTTTTGTTATTGACTTTGTTCATGCTTTTTCAAAATTTGACAGGTGATTACTGTATTTGAACATGCGTAGAAAGTATTGTAAACATCTTATAGGTGACAGGAGGTTTGATAAAGGACTTCGTAGACGAATGTCATCCCGCCAATTCGGAAGGATTGCGCATATAGTCGGTATTCCAAACCTCACACTTTTACCTGTGTTGATTGTGCTTGCAGTATTCTCAGTTAATAACGAGATATGATATTTGTACAAACTACATTGAATTATATGCAGAAAAGAGCAATTAACACGCTCGTGAACTCTTTCAAACCAAAACATTTATATGTTGCAATTTTTGAAATTATTGATGCCTTAAACCCCTTTATATTGTTGTTTGCGGAGGATGCAGTATCATTATCACATAAACCAAAATTTTAATACACATATCAAATTAAAGTTCGAAAGTATCTTCTTTTGTAACTACTATAGCTAAATTTCTAGGTTATGCATGTTATTGTACTTTTACCAGATAGTTTATATAGTAAATCCGTCCATTAAAACTACCAAGGTCAAACATTTACCTACATGTATACTCGAAAAAACACACATATATTAATTTTCTTTTACTTCTGGCTGAATACTTTTTTTCAAATGCATGAATACGAACGAAACGCCGAGTATTTTGATATCGGAGAAAAATATAGCATTTACGAAAAATAAAATTAATAAGCACATGAAAAAATGTTTTTTTGTGATGGATTTCTTTTATCATTTTGTTGTTTTTTTTCCCTTTTGTGTGGATTTTTTCTGTAGCATTTTATTAACTTTAACATCAAAATTAACTATAATAAATCGTTCTAATTGCATACAGTTTGAAAATCTTTATAGATCTAGAAACTAAAAATAACCCCTGTATGTTTTATTTCATAATTCTTGTTGTTAATGCTCTTCAGAAAATAGTTTCACTCCTGCCTACTGTCTGTTTGGTTATGTATGTACAATATTTACACAAAAGTCATTACAATGTAGATGGGTAAAGCCATGTCTACCATTCCGAATGACTTCAAGGATATCTGATTATATACTAAAACTACAAAGTTATGGGTAATACCATTACCAAGACGTTCCTTCTTTAACATGTTGACAGATAATTACGTGTAATAACCAGCATATGAAAACCTGGAACACGGAGACAGTATAATATGCGTTTCCAGTAATAAGAGTTCCATGTGTGGTAAATTACACTACTTACGGATGACACCAGAATTATAGTAAATTATAGTACAGACTAATTAACCAACAATATTGGTCTTATATTTTCTGTTTGATTGCTACAAAATGATACGAAAATACGATGAAGAAAATAAAACACATATGTCCAGATAAAGCCTCTTACAAGTACGTATGTTTCCCATGGCTTATGATAATGATAATCAATTTTTTAGTCCTAAAGAATGTTTTGGAAGAAATAGCTTATTAGGAATAAAATGAAATACACTGCCCACCAAAAATAACTATACAGATGTTAATTACCCCTTACTTGCTTGTAATGATACTATTTGCAGAACAGTAAAGCAACAATATATTTGAAGAAACTGAATATCTTTGTTTATAAAATGGAAAGGTCATACAATAATTGGTACTCTAGGTGCAAAATCTAAAGTTTCTTTGTCCCTCTTGAATGGTAACTTTGTCACAAAAAGATGACAAATTCAGCCTTTTTGATCATAATTATGGTTATTTTTTTTCTGAACATCTTCATTTTTATTTCTATCTCTATTTTGACTCATTTAGTAACTGTAGTTTTAGAAACTAGTATAATTATGACCGTCTGTTGATCAGATATTGAATAATTTAACCAAGTTTAATTATGCAACAATTATTTACTGTATACTTAGTTTTGGTGGGCACTGTATATAGTGCCAAAAAACGAGACTGGTTTACTATCACAAAATGCGAGATAAAACTATTTCAGAGAATATCACACACTCAAAGATAATTATCGAAACACCAGAGAACAAAATGTCACACCACAAAGGTGACAAGAAAAGGGAAAAGATACAACACACGCACACATGAAAAACAGAAAGACAACGACAATCGCCACCATCAAAATGGGCAGGAAAAATGAATGACCCTGTGACAATAACCTGACTTCCTATTCTGTTAAATGCAACCAGAGCAAATGCCGACATACAATAACAAATTACATGACAGTCGCTTCCATATATACAAACAGGTCTTCCCACATACTAGTATATCCAACTGAATCACCAGCTTACTAGAATGTTGAAACAACCAAATGAATCCCTCACGTGGTACTTTTCCAGATGCCGTTTTTATGTAATTCAGGTTTTCAATCTGTAAACATGTACATCATTGATAATAAACTATTAAAGTAATAGTAAGGTCTTCTTTCAGTCGCAAGTCGGATGGAATTATGCTACATGTGTATAAGTATTCGGGCATTTGTAAGCCACCGTCATCGTTTGGTCTGAATTTAGGAGATGTTGTTTTAGGACAACTTTGGCAATCGTAATGTTGAAACAGTGAAACGGTAAAGTTTTAATCGCGAAATCAGGTAACCATGAATCATAGAAGGTCGTCAAAATCAGCAGTTACAAAAGAGAGTCAATGAACAATATAGAAGTATAATTGCCTTTAACAATATCAAAGCTCTGTCTTTATTCTATATTTTATATAGTGACGTCTTCATTTGCTCTCGATTTTCCTTTTTAGTAGATATTGGTTTGTGAAGTACCATTTCTAATTACGCGGTATATTCTCCTATAACCTCGGTTCTGTCTAATCAATCATGATCGTCCAGGCACTATGAAACTGCAATTTTTTTTCAATAGATGAAGTTAATTTCTTATCGTTATGAAACAGATTCGTTTCAATTGACCTTTATTCTGTTATATACAGATTCGTAGTGAAGAAGTAAATCGATTGTAATTTGTATACACGAGACAATGAGAATATCTATGGAAAGGAATCTGCAGGAAAACTAATTATGTTCAAGTACGCTATTAGCATAATTTTACCCTCGTTTTCTTGCCTATATTTTACCTCTCCGGACCGGACTATATCTCCAGACAATATCGCTGGACTATATCCCCGGACTATATTTCCGGCCTATATCTCCGGACTATATCCCCGGACTATATGTCCGGCCTATATCTCTGGACTATATCCCCGGACTATATTTCCGGCCTATATCTCAGAACTATATCTATGTAAACTGAGTACCTAAAGAAACGTACATGGTGCATTTTCTCCATAGGATTACATGTTATTCTATAACTTTCTTCGAAGGTCACACAGGATAATGAATTTGGTGTGTTTTGATTGTTAACATATGTGACTGGCCATGAGATTTTGGGTCCAAATGAGGAATTTTTCGAAAATGATTTTTTACTGCAAAATGATGTTTACACATTCCTTATTACAAATATGAAATTTCATTGTTGTATCTGGTCTAGTTACGTTGCTATGACGTCACAAACATATGCAACATCTTCATTCCAACTGCGGTTTGACGTTAGCATTCTGTATACTGAGTTGCAAAGACTATCTTGGGACACGGAGGGTCAATTTAGACCCGTGCCTAATTCCTTGGAAAATGATACTGTGATATAATCATTTCACATAAATTGTGCTAAAGAAAGTTTTAGAAGGGCGTTTTTTGAAAACTATGTTACCATGGCAACGATAGAAAATGTTTTACAAAGTGGAATTTTTGGAAAAAAAATATTTGTGTCCACATACTATATTCATCATAATTACAACAAAATTAATATGTTTATAAAATACGTGTATCAATTTGGTTTCCATGGTAACAGTTGTTAAACATGAAAAAACACGATATGCCTTTAACTTCAAATACTAATGCATTTATACACAATCATGTAGATCTAACTCGTGCAGAATCATAAAATAAACAACGTGTTTTCTGTTTTATTTGGTCCACCATTTGTTATATTTACTAGACAATGCTGATTCCAAAGGCGTGTGTTAAAATTGTGTTCTATGTTTCATTACCTATCATCAGTAAGCAGATAAGCGTCGGGGACTTAGGTCAATGATGGGGTACGTTGCTAGCCTAATAAAATGATTTGGGTACTACATTGCTTTTGTGTGGAAATTAACGGAATTTAACAAATTTATCGTCAGTAATAACGTGCTATAGCTGCACATATCCTTTCCGCTATCACGATTTTTTGGGGGGCTATGAGAAATTCATATGGTCCCTATATCCCGTCCGTGAGACACTATTGACTTGCAGCACTGATAAAAACTCGGTACATCCGGGTGCTACACACCTGGTCCAAACCGAAAGTAGGAACAATTGTCAACATTTCGACTAAGGGTCCCCGGAAATGACGATGTGACGGTGACCTTCCGCGAAAAACTTCTTTTTTTTTAGCTTGACAGGTCTGCTTTTGGGCCCCTTTAGGGCATTGATCCTGCCCCTTTGTCTAACCTTATATTCCTTCTATAGAAAAATAAAAACTTTTTGGCGCTAAATGTTAATGCAATTTCACAGGGAATCGTACCGCAACAGCGGGTAGGACCAGTAATTTCAGTTTTGTAAAATCTACGTCCAAAGCCCTCTTAAAAAGGGTCCAGCGAGCCCAAAAACATGTGCACGACCCTGGGCCCGTAATATCCTTTAGTCTGGGATTCCCGAATTTGGGCATTTAGATCGAAAACTACGGAAGGCCGAAATGGCCATCCCGGCGAGTCTGTATTAGTACGCTATGGTAGCGGAAAGGATATAAGACATTTTATAGGGTGGATATTTCCCAGTCTAGATCTATCCGCAAGTGGTAAGGGACAACCACCCGTTATCAATAGCACTGTCTGTGCAAATTATCCTTGGTAGCGTGGAGTTCTAGGCGAATCTTGTGACGGTGTTTCCGAATGGTATGGGTTCAATCCCTCTCAGGTCATACGGCTCTTGGGGGCAGATCAATTACCCATATTTGTTTAGGTGCACATGTCTGCGATAATATACATAATGCACTCGGTGTAAAAGAATGATGTCCACACAAGCTCGTATTTTAAGTAACAGTAACATTCAAATGTCTATACCTTAGACAACAAATAGAACACGTCGAGTTTACGAAATCCCTGCAATGAATTCGGCAGGTTGGGATCACACTATAGCTCTAGGACGGATGTTTATCGCTGGTAAAATTTGTTAATCGTTTATAACAGGGCTAGAGTTGGGAAACTTTCTTCAGCAAACCCGTAACTTTAATGAATTTATAAAACGGGTGTTAACGCAACGAAGTATTTGTTTAGTAAGGGCACAGAACGATACAACTTCCTGTGACGTACACGTATTATGTTGGGTGTCTTGAGGACTCGCAAGCATTTTTGTACGGAATATTTTCCTAATTATCTGATACCACGTTCATCGATATAATTATACACCAGTCAATTGAAACCACGCCCCTACCCCGGGGAATGGCGGGATTATTCACTTTTGCAAACCCCTGGTAAAATCCCTGCCCCCACATGGCCATACAGATGGTAAAACGTCCGCAAATAACCCCGCCCTATACCTCACCGGTATAGGTATGGCTATTTTTTACTGCTATGCAAAACAAAAGCTACCAAGTGCACCCCACTCACAGGGCAGTGCGGGGACATCGAACAAGTAAAATAAAGGGACAGTTCCCCCGCTATATCCACCCTCCCCGGGGTTTGGGCCGTGGTTTCAATGGGCTGGTGCATTATTGTACTGTTGTAATGGTGTGATTATTCTTTATGTGTAACTTATTCATGTTTAATCAGCAGTGACGTTTGTGCCTATGGAACTGGGTAAAGCTATCTTGTCACATGCATCATAGGGCCTACACATATTTTTGCGTTTGACTGAGACAATCATAGTGCGTAGCCATTCAGTTTTTATCCCTGCGTAATCAGCCAATGACGTCCGAGGAAAGAGACAAAGTTTGTGTGATAAAAGCAATCCGGACCGACTGTCCAAGCTGTTTCTGAATAGACTTATTGGTTCTTTAACGTGCTCGGTGTACATAGTACCTGCAATACACGCGATACTATCTCTGAATTTTCAACCAGTGCATCTCTTTCTAGTTGGTTGGGAGACACTGGAAACGCTTTTCAGTGTTACCTACCTAGCTAGAGATGAACTGGTTTTTACTATTTTTTAAAATTTAATAGCCTACACTAACTCCGACCCCACAAGCCCTCAACAAAAAGTCCAATACAAATCAATGTACTTAAATTTCCAACTGGTATTGTTGCACCAGGATATGACATTCTGATCATAATTATTTTGACAAATTATATTTTCCCAACACAGACAATTAATCACAGAATCTAACATACATGATTGCATGGTAAACATTTCAAAGTTTACAAAGTTTAAAACCACTCCATGACTCTAGAGTCGAAAATAGTTTCCCTTTTATGACTTCAGAGACGAAAATATTGTCCTTGTTTTTTATGACCCCAGAGACGAAAATATTGTCCTTGATTGTAGGACTCCAGAGACGAAGATATTGTCCTTGTTGTTATAAGTGCGCATTTTATTTTAAATAATGTAATTTCTCGAATTTGAAAGGTGGACTTGTTGCCATCAATGAATAAATAAGGTAACATTATTTTTAAATCAACATCTGTTTATAAAGGACCTGTGACGTAATCATTTCACAGAAAATACACGTCCCGTTCTGTGACAAATATATTTAGTATAGATGTTTCGTAGGCATCGGTGACATAACTGTTATTTGATAATCATCATGATATCAGTCTACGGTCGTAGATTGTTTTTCCCAGCAAACTATTTATTAAAATTGTTATTCTTTTAAAGGTGGAGTCTTTCAACATTTATGTTTTTAATTACTTGAATGATAAATCATTTTATATTTCTGTCACAGGATTCGACACACAGACATTAGTTAAAATAAGTTGACCTAGATATTTTGTGTATTGAGCAATGCCTACAAGCGAGTGCCGGAGTGTTTACAGCAATATATTCTAGATTTATTTATTAGAATGGAATATATCCAATTATTACCGAAACGTAAGAGTCCAAACGTTTACTGGATTTAATTAACAATGGCTGTATATCTACAATATTCTTGTGGTCTATGAGGATAATGCCGCTCGGTGATAAGCTAAAAAGTGACTCGATCGACGTATCTTCGGTTAATATTTATGTTCGTTTTGAAATAACAGCCGCGTATTAACATTATTGATAAAGAAACAGTATGCGAATATCGTTGAGTGTCCGCCACGACTCTTATGATAATCCATCCAATCCACATTGGCTTAGATTGTTTAGAATCTTAGGTTCTATTCAGAATTTACGCTATAAATATTTTGTATTGCCCGTTTGCATTACATACTTATAGATTCTATAATTAATATTTATTGTCTAATCCCAAATGATATATTGAACTCTACCACAAATGCGCAATGTCAAGACTACGCGTTACAGTAGTCAACATGCTGAGATTATACGGCGACGTCATTTCTCTGTTTACGACGTTACGTCATTTGCCGCATTTGGACCCAAAGTCTCATGGCGCGTCACATATTATGATAAGTAGTTTTGGTAGTCTGTTTTAAAACTTTACATTATCAGGAAAGAATTTTAGGAAGATATTGGTGAACGCGTTATGTATAATATGAATATATTAAAACCAAACTAGACATTGTGTAAAATGCTACAACTTCATGAGTACAAATTGTATGACTTGTTGTAAGAATGTCGAGTCAAATGTTACTCGGTTCTTCAATGACTGACGTTAATGAGCATTAATTTATTGATTTTGGTAAAATTAGTCGGATTTGTTCTAATAATTCTGCTGTAATGCAAGAAACTTTACGTTTGCGTAATCAAATTCAGTGGAATAAACTTTGCAATAATTGGTTTTATGATTATTGTAAAATATTTATGAGATAACTATTTCGATTTAATCCTTTTAAATATTCTTGGAACTATTAATTGGGAAGATGTTAAAAGCCATTTGTTGGTGTTTGTGAATAATTGGCACTTCTACGATGGGAATGATTAGTAGCTTGAAATACTTTAGTATGAAGAAATTGTGCTACGATTTAGTTTAGTTTGGTTTTACGACGCATGATCACGGTACATTTTATATGACGCCTAAAAATGTCATGCGAATTTCATTGACTTCGAAAGTGAATGGAGATGAAACCACCCAATATACTGAAAGTAATTAGGCATATGTTCAACTGAAACAGCCGAGCACAGTAAACAGAAATAACACAGACTACAATCTCACGGTACAATATCAAACACATGAATGACCGAGAAAATGAAACCAAACAGCTGAAAGTCTAGGCCCCGATCTCCCGAAGCATCTCAAGTAGAAATCTCAACTCAAATTGAGATTTTGCTCAAATCAGGGTCTGAATTTGAGATAACTATGAAGCTCGATCTCTTGAAAGTTTACCGTAATAAACTCAGCATAATGTTACTGTTTTGTTATACCAATTTAGAATACAATTTCCCATGGAAACTATCTCAAACGATAGAAGACAAAATTTGAGTTGAGATTGAGCTCAGATTGAGATGTTTCGGGAGATCGGGGCCAGGGTAAACCTGACAAAAAGCGCATAAAGTCCACGTTTCGGCAATCTAAAACTGTACAAATTAGAAGGTTATTTCGTGACTTGCCTGTATTATTCACAGATTTAGCTTTGGCGGTTAATATGAAGGATAGTTAAATATATAATAGTTCTGGAATGTTTAAGTTTCAAGTTGTTATTATTATAATCGACCAAGTAAATAACCATTCATCTGGAAACGAGCCAAGTGTCATTCATTTTTATGATTTTACAATTTTATGATTGTATGCTTTAAATGTCATTTAAGAAGATTCTACAAGATTGAGTAGTTTAGAGGAAACTAAAATCGTAGGATAAAGTGTGATCATACCTCCTTATTGTGTACTAATCATTACTGTCGTAGTAGTATGTACGAGGGGTGATCAATAAATACCCCGAATAACGCTATCACTTCTTTACGTGTCAATATAAGTATATTAAACATTTAAATTATGTAGAACTAACTTCATTTCAGTTGATTACCCAAAGGTCGTAATTATTTGCCGCAGTTTGAACGAATGCGGTTTCAAATGGCACCGTCACTCGACGTCGGACGGCAATTTAATGATCAACCCTTGCAGTTGCAAAAAATCAAACATATCATTATTGTAGAGAAATAAAGTGAACGTTGGTAATTTAAATTCTACATATCATACAAATAACAATATAGTTTGGTTTATTTGAACAACATGGGCATGGTAAATAATGATGTAAATAATCCTAGTGTACAAACAAACCATACTTCAGATGTAATATCTCGATTAGTAAATGTCTACAGAATGTAAAATGCCTGACAAAGTTAGAGAATTATAATCCCCTGATAACATGATTTCATCATACTATCTAGTGAGTGGTTTAAACTCAATAATTAGGTAATACAACTTCTGAAAGGTTCTACATTTGTAACTAGACGTATATGTCCCCTATGGGAATTTGAATAAATAGTATTTCCGACAGTAAAGTTAAATCATGGTATTTTCTGAAAATGGTCGTCGTTAAAGCTAGTTTAGAATGTAATAAGATTAAGTGTTGAACTAGTTTTTGTTTTAGCAAAGTTTCAAGAAAACACGAACCATTTTAGCATTTATAATTATGAGTGACTTTAAGTCAACAAGCTAGTTTCGTGAAATCATTTATTTTGCAACGAAATTATTTATATTGCTACGATCACCGACGAATTCATTTTATTGCTACTCCATCTACAGCATTGACGACACTTGGTGGCTATCTTACGTCGATTTTAGCATGCCTATGACTAAGTAAGTAAGATGATATTACAAACCCACTATGCCACAAGACAACTGATTTTGTTTAATCAGGAGACTGGTTGGACGTATTTGTGTGAGATATGTTGCGATGCAAGGGTCATTCAATATATTCGTAGACCATCGTTCTCATTTGATTATATGTATTATATATTATCATTACAAGCAATAACTTGTTACATACAGTCAGTACAAATTTATTTTCAATAATGCAAACCAGTGGCATTTCATTACCCATTTTATTACCATAGTAACGCGCTACCACCCCGACCGACGTAACGTACCTTTTTCATTTGTTTAACGTGTCATAAATTCTGATTAAGTCAATTTACATTCCCATATTTCTGCCAGATAATTTCAAATATTATCATAGTTTCACGAGATGTTGATTGTTTTGGATATTACGAATTTGTTGAATGACCTTCGTATTGACCTAGCTAGGAGATACACAATAACTAAGTGTCATGACATAAATCATGCTATATTAATAAGTCGCTGTTTTGAGTAGAATCCAGACAACATAAGGATGTTTTGTTGAATGGAACTGTCGTGAAATTGAAACGGTACAATCGTAAATTGGAAGTCGTGAAGTTGTAATGATAGTAGAATCGTGACTCATTGAATTCGGATAAACAGACATTCGAGAAAAACATTAAATATTTAACGATAGGGAGGATATTACAGAAACGCAGTCTTTTCACTTGCATAATTTTATTGGCAAGGAACAACTAAATGCATAAGCGGCCAAAATGGTGATACACTCAAAGAGTCCTGAAAGAAACATTGGATTGACTGGAAATGGTGATTTGGATTGACATTTTGACTTAAATATGAAAGTAGAGAAGGGGTTAATAGCGAAAATGTGTTCTCTATCTTTGATGAGCAAAATGTTTCTTAGCAGATACATGACCCCCTTTTTATTGTATAATTTTGAAGCTTAAACATACTTCTTTAGGATGGTATATGTGTGCTAGGTGGCCACTGACTAAAACTTGTTGAAATTTGAGGCCGGCCATAGTCACTTTACATTGAACTAAAGGACAAATCTATTTGGTGGTTCCTAACCTATTGGTGCATCCGTTTGTCGTCGGCAATCTTTTTGATGCGGCACATTATTCCTTGCGGATATAATATTACGTAGTATATTCTCCCATTATTTCTATCGGAATCAATCATGATATACTAGTCTGTGTAAAACCACAAACTTCCTTGTGGATACAATTGTACAGTTAATTTCTTTTCTTCTATGAAATACATTCATTTTAATTGATTGTTTTGTTCTGTCATATATAGATTCTTCTGGAAGAAGTAATTTGATTGGATTCATATTTGTTATCAAGAGACAACCAACTATCTATGGGGATGAAGCTGCTGTAAAAACCTAATTATGTTTACACTGACCGGTCAACAATTGGGGATGTCAAGAGCCTGGTGATGCTGTCTATAATAAAACCCATTGAGTTGTGTATGAAGGACAGCCATCTTTATAGAGACATTGAAAACGTCGTGTAACAAAAGTCTTCATATTGTGTAGTAGTCGGTCTCATTTGGAGCACACAGTACATTAAGGACTAACTAGAATTTTAAAACATTGTAGCCCGGATATGTTAACTTAATCTTCTTTAACTATATAAACACAAGGGGTGATCGAAAAGAAATGCAACTCCATGCATATCCTGGTTTTGTCGAGGTTTTCGCGCGATGAACTTGGCATGTGTACTCATTATACTGTTGTTTTCTCATGGGAAAACGTTGGTTTTCTTTCGTTCAAGTGTGTGGCCAAACTGTATGTTTAAGGATGTTTGGGCGGTTTGGAGAGTTCATTGAAGTGTGTTTCGTTGTAAAGGATTTTGTCAATAAAAAGTTAAAGAGTCAGTTGCATTTAATATCTCGTACAATTCAACTCTTCAATTCTTGATGTCTTGACTATAATTAACTTCAGATTTCTGATTCAGGAAGTATAACGATTCACAGGAATTTGAAACTTGATCCATAATATTAAATAGTACGTTAGCACTGGCTATCTACGTAAGTGCTTTGAAACTGTACCCTGGAGCATTTTATAACAACAGAAGAAATTGTAGTGATATATATGCTAGTCCTTTTTGTCTTCGATAAAAGCTAGATGTGTTGTAGACTGAATATTTAGCATTGACATTTGCACTTCCGTCTAAATGGAAGTGTGAAGATAAATGTAGTGGCATTACTGGCACCGCTGCATATATGACATTAAATTGTTATTGGCTTTAGAAATAACACATAATGTCCACATTGCGAGAGGAAAACAGGTAGTTAGGAACATTTAGACATAAGCCATTGTCATTTGTGTTCATGCGGCTAGACAAGCATTTCCGTTATTGTCAATGGGTGTTTAGTAGTTATTTCCAAATAATCGTCCTAGGTTTTGGATAGCAATCACTTCGTATAAATGACTGACTGTAGTTTAAAAAATGTTTGCAGATTAGTTATCGATTGAAACCGCATCATTCATAACATTCACTATCAGTTCCTGGTTGCGGATGTGATATTTATATAAACATGTACCTTTTCTAACACAGTCGTTCAACATTTTCAAAACGTTCGTTTGCTAAGGTAAAGCATGTCAGTGATCAATTGTCACGAATATTAAGTACAATTTATCTCTCGGATGTGCTGAACAAATTACATCACTTTCTACTGTGCAGTAAAACTCCTTGTATCATACAGCGTAATACTGCACTGGAACGGTGTAAGATAATGACAATACTGCACTCGGTGTGCCGTTTCACCACAACAACACGGGCCCTCAGTTGAATGTATATTATACAAAACTGATAGAGAACAAATACTCAGATGTTATGTTATTTTGTTGAGGTTGTAGATACCTCGTGTTCAAGAAAAGTAATGAACAGTGGAATTAATACACAGTATAATGTAAAATGATGACAACACGTAAGGAGCGAAGTAAATTACTTAGGCCTTCTAGGTCGTATTTGTCTTATTTTGCTTCATATCATTTTGGTCAACAAATTCAATAACAAACACTCATTAAATGTGTCGGTATTTTGTTACGTGTGGTTATTGGTCTTAATGTCGAGGTAGAATAAGGTAAACAGAAGTGAAATAAGATTACGAAATTTAAGTTGGTAATTTTGAAGTTGTTATATTAGTCTTTGATTGAGGGTTTAGTGTCACTTGTATCTTTGTACACTAAAAAACTTAGGTATTTATTTGACAGGGTTAAAACTGCTAGTTCTGTTACCATGAATGACGTTCAAAACCCTGTGCATCAACGTTATACATGCATAAATTGCATCCAGTTTGGGAATTCATGTTGTAAATGTTCATGAAATTCCTCAGATGGAAAAGTATAAATCATCAATTTTTTGTATACAGTACTAGTAAATCTAATTCTAACGTGTCGCAATTCGAATCTTATATTCAAGATAAAATTAGTTTTAGAAATTCATTTAAATTCAATTAATCCAATGTCAGGAGGACAAACGATAAAACGGGATTCTGAAATCGGGAGCATGTGATATTTTGCCAAATTGCATTAGTTTCGCAGGATATGGCGAGTTACGATATTTCACATTTAGTGCAATCTTGGAGATGTCAATATTTTTTATGTTGTTGACAGCGTTTCTTAGCAACATAAATATTTAATCAATTAAGTAGCTCGAGTACTGGATTGTTGAACTACCAACACATTTTTATCTGTTTAAGGACGTTTAATCGGGTCGTTTTTATCCGATGATGATGCCAATACAATTGGCACAAATATAGTGTTACAGTAGTATATGCTGAAGGAATATGTGATATAACAAAGGTATGTCGCGGTGCTATTCAAGGGCCATGGCAACATCGCTTTTGACCAAAAATCCCGATATTTTGCAATGTATCCATTTTTGCATTAAAGTCGATATTCATCGTAAAAAATCGTATGTTTAAATGTACAAACACATATTATTCACGCATTCCTAAACACTTTTGGTATTGATAAGAAAATTTACAATTTTTTTAGAAGACAAGAATTGTCAAAATTTCCGAACAAAAATTGGCCGTAGCTAAAAAACGCCCTAGATGGCCACTATAATTTGTTTTGCTAATTTTGTTGATTAAAGTGTAGTCAATCAAAAAATTAAATAAAAAAATAGGTCGCGGTACTACCTTTTGCGTTATGACGTCATTATTGTCCACCTTTAAAACAAGAGGGCCCAAAGGGCCATAGGTCGCTCACCTGTCCTAGTAGTTCATGCACCCCTAATGGTAGCCTCTATTCCATGTACAAGGTTTTCATATTGCCTTATGCTTTATAATTTACACCACATTTAGACCAAATGTCTTATTAAAGTGATTTGACCTTGTCACCCAGTTATTGACCCTTGATGAACCAATATCGAACTTGACCTAGATATTGTTGAGATGATCATTGTGACCAAGTTTCATAAAGATTAGGCCAAAATTGTGACTTCTAGTGACTACACAAGGTTTTTCTATTATTTGACCTTGTGACCTAGTTATTGACCCCGGATGACCCAATATCGAACTTGACCTAGATTTAGTTGAGATGATTATTGTGACCAAGTTTCATAAAGATTTTGCCAAAATTGTGACCTCTAGTGACTACACAAGGTTTTTCTATTATTTGACCTTGTGACCTAGTTTTTGACCCCGGATGACCTAATATCAAACTTGACCTATATTTAGTTGGGATAATCATTGTGACCAAGTTTCATAAAGATTAGGCCAAAATAGTGACCTCTAGTAACTACACAAGGTTTTTCTATGATTTGACCTTGTGACCTAGTTTTTGACCCCGAATAACCCAATAACGAACTTGACCTAGATTTTGTTGAGATAATCATTGTGACCAAGTTTCATAAAGATTAAGCCAAAATTGTGAACTCTAGTGACTACACAAGGTTTTTCTATGATTTGACCTTGTGACCTAGTTTTTGACCCCGGATAACCCAATATCGAACTTGATCTAGATTTTGTTGAGATGATCATTGTGACCAAGTTTTATAATGATTAGGCTAAAACTGTGACCTCTAGTGTCTACACAAGTAATTATGGACGGACGAAGGACGGACGGACGACGGACGGACAGACGACGCACGAAGAGTGATCACAAAAGCTCACTCTGTCACTTTGTGACAGGTGAGCTAATAAAAACGCAGTGGAATTGCGTAAAATAGACGCATTATATGCGCGGAAAAAAATATTCTAACACTAAAAGAGTGCTTACGTTTGCATATCATATACATGAAGGTATAGTGGATATAATATAAGACGAAATTGTCATAATTTATATTTGGTTAAGGATTTTGATTAAAGTGTACTTAATCTAAAAAGTAAAATTAAACATAGGTTATCATTATACGTTCTGTGCAATTATGACAGAATTATCTTGCCGTTTTTTAATCTTGCAGTGAAGTCGCATTCTAGATAGCAAGGGGCACAGGTAGACCCGGATCGCTCACCTAAATAATATTCACAAGTTTGGTCAAGAGATGATTAATTTGTTCCCGATATATTAGTAAAACGGGGTCAGGGTAGTCCCAGGTAATATAAACGGTCATTCTAAATGGATACAGGTAACCCAAGTAATAATTCCTAATTTCAGAAGAAGTCTATAAAAATGTAGCCTGTAATTAAAACATTGATGTTACAAAATGAAAAAGCACTAACCTGCAAATATTTACGGAATGAATGCAATAATCTCTACTAAACTCTGGTTATAGTCGTCTCTGGCTAAAAGTCAATGTGAAACGTATGCATGAAATAGTTCCCTGGGACTATAAGCTCTGCATCAAAATAATATGCCATTCATTCCGTAAATGTCTTTTAGACACTTCCCCAAATATTACCAAGCCCCATTTATTTAAGCATTTAAGCACCCGGAGAAAACCCTCTCCCCGAGGAAACCTTCCCCTTCAGTAGCTTGGCAGTATGATATTAATATAAAATTAAAAATCATCGCTATATATATACTCTGGTTAAATCGTCGCTATATATATACTCTGGTAAATCGTCGCTATATATATACTCTGGTTAAATCGTCGCTATATATATACTCTGGTTAAAGTACCCTCTGGCTAAAAATCAATGGGAAATGAATGTATGAAATAGTCCCCGGGGACTATAACCAGAGTATATATATATATATAGCGACAATAAAATACACCATACTGGCATGGCATGAATTGCTCAACGTATCCTTCAAGTACCTGTAGAGATAGATGTTAGACAACGAAACAAGCTATTGGATGTTGTCATATAAGAATAATGGCATATTCCATATATGGCTGTATGTAGTGCATGTTTGGTAAATAAACATTTGATTACCACAATCATTGGATATTATAAATTAAGCGTCTGGATGATCATGATCTGGCGAGTGGACTGGAAAAATGCTATTTCTGTACGTTTTATTTTTGGTTAAAAATTTATAGGGAGACTATAACCGGATAATGGCAATGTATTACCTATGCAATAAAATATTAACGGTATTCAGAATATAAACGTATATCTGTGGTTTTTTGATGTTCAGGAGTGGAAAATTCACCGGCCTTACTTGGACAGTAAAGGTGTGAAAAAAAACTTATTTGTACAATAATTATAAACATATATTCAAATTGTTGCTCTAGACTATTGGAAACATTTACGGATAGCGTTCACTATATTGACTAAAATATACAATATCAAAAGGCCTAGATGTATAAATTTCCCTCATGACATTTCGGTCATCTATAAAACCTAAACAAAGTATTCGCTGTAAGATATCCCCGGGTCAGATTCAGTGTTGAAAAACTCAAAACAGTATATAACGCCGTTAGTTCAAGGAAAATGCGATAAAATTATATAAACATCCGTCAGTAACAAAGCCAATACCATATAGAACGGTACACTGTTCTCATCTGTAATTTTAAGTTAAAGTTATGTCACAACTCAAATGCTCACGTGTATTTCCAAAATGCATTTTAACACGAATGTCCTGTTGTTAATTTATCTCCGAAATATTCTGTTAATGTTCGGAATTCATGCTAAAACCATTTGTTAAAGACAAATAGTATCACATCATACAAGGCTATTTATCTTCATATTGCCAAGTAACTTCCGGTCTTTACATTGGGTGTCCCGGTAATTAACAATGTCTCAACTGGAAGACATATACATTGACCATGTCTTAACATACAGGAAATTTAGACATAAACACGGACGTGGAAATGTAGAAATTGCTGCAGTATTCTTCTTTTATAAAAATAAACAATCACGTATTAATTTCTTGCACATCTTACACAAATCTAAAATTGTAATCTGTCAAATGCAATAAACGAGTTATAACTGTTTACGCTTCAGTAAGCATCTATTTTGAACATTTTCGCAAATATTTACATATCATTCATAAAAACATTCGCTTGCTGTATTCTATAACTTTTTTAGCATTTATGATAATCAAACAATGTTGTGTGTCTCAAACATGTTCTATAATACGATTAGTCATTGCATTAACTGATTTCAACTTTCTACTTAACGTTGAATATTTATCTCGCATTAATATTGGATACCATAATATGAGAAGATATGTTAATATTAAAACTGTATTAAAACTGAATTTTGCCCTCCCAAAGCATAATTAAAGTTGTATGCAAATTTCAAATTGATGACATCTGAATCCTTAAGAAATATATACATACTAATTTGCGTTGTTATAAATTGAGCATTACGTTACTAATACAGTCAATGACCTTTATTATCTATGTTCATATACAGAAGACTTTCGCAAACAAACTCTAATAAGACTTAAATTAATTATTTAGTTATACAAGAACCACCAGCTACAACCACATACGTATTTACTTTTTCTGCTAATATTTTACACATTGAGTGACACTAGCAATACATTTACAGCTCGGCTAGTCGGAAAAACTTAAATCATTTTAAAACATCAAACACAATTGTTAACCAGTGTGCAAGTAACATACATGAATTACTACTACTCTAAATTTGATAAGGGCCAGGTAATTTTCCATTTGAATATTCTGCAAATTGAATAGGTTTGACTGGTAGAATTTTAAAAAACATATTGCTACATCTGCAACATTGTAAACCAATAAAGATTACTTCAAAATTTAATGTCTAAGCGCTGATAAGCCCAACCCAATTAAAATGTTAGTGCTGCATTCAAGCATCTGTACTAACGGAATGCGGTCATTTTCTGGGTCTTACAAGATATGGTAATAAAAACGGGATAAAAATTTCAATGTTATTCTAGCCACTTTGGTCCCCGCTAATAGGGCTTATCAGTTGCCTGGAAAACGACGTCATTTTGGCAATGCGTATCAAATGCAAGACATCAAGCTTCGAACTTTAGAAGCAGACACGATTGTACTTTAGTAATTGCACAACGTTTTCTTCGTCGGTTTTGTACATTTAACGTGAGACGGACATCAAAATCAATGTCTTGGCCCTTAGCAAAGTTTGAGTAGTATATATCGGTATACGTAAACGAACTATATCATTATTAGGCTAATACTGATGCAATTTCGATCCATGATATTCTAACATTTTTGAACTGTCACAATCCTTTCATAGACCCGTATTCTATGTCTTAACCAGCAGGGGCTTCCATTACTTTATCAACAACGTACGATGACTTTCTGATCTGTATAAGCAGAGTAGGTGAAACCGTATGACCACTAGGAAAGACATTCGAAGAACGATCTTATATGATAGAAAATGATCGATAGAAATGTATCAACGATTCCTTACAATATTTACACGAAGGTCATTAGCTGGATAAAGCCATTTCTACCAATCAGAATATATTAGACCTCAAGGATGTCCGACTGTACAGTATATTCTAACTAATGTGTAATACTAGTATATCAACACGCTCAATTAACATTTCGACAGATAATTGCGTTCAAAAACCTTCAAGAAATAGCATTTGACATGATGACACCAGAATACCTAATTAGCACACAATTGATTTTATCTATTCTATTTGCATGTTACGAAATGGTACCGAAATTAGATCAAGAAAATAAAACACATTATACCAGATGAGGCCTGTAACAATTACGCGTGTTTCCCATGCCTCATGTTTAATGATAATCAATTACATGGTCCTTGAAGAATGTTGTGAAGGAAAGTTTATTCGGAATAAAATAACAAATATAGTGAAAAAAACAACACGACTAGTTTTCTACATGTATCACAAAACGCGGATTAAATAATTTCAGAGAATATCGCAAACTCAAAGATAAAAATCGAATCTTGTAGAGCACAAAAAGGTACGGCACGAATGTAACAAGAAAAACGAAAAGGTTCAATGAACAAATACATGAACCACAAACAAAAAAAGCCACAAGGACTACCATCAAAATTAACAAGAAAAATCATATGGCAGTCTATGGAACGCCATAGCTGTCTTTTGTTGATGCTTGTCATGTTAAATTGTGATAATAGCATTTGAACATGTCTATACGACATGTTAAATTGTTACAACAACGTCTTAATTGTCGATAGGGCATGTGAACTTCTCAGTGCACATTATTATATGTCAAGTCACACTGTTAAACTGTCCAAGTATCTTGTGAACATGTCTATATGCCATGTTAAATAGTTAAAATAGCTTCTTATCATGTTCATTCGGCATGTGAACTTCTCAACAGAACGTGTAATACTGTCAAACGACAGTGATACATTGTTAAAAATCATTTGAAGATGTCTATAAGCCATGTTAAATTGTCAAAATAGCTTCTTATTATGTCCAATAACCATGTAAACTTCTCAACAGAACGTGTTATATTGTTAAACAACAGTGATAAATTGTTGAAATATCATTTGAAGATGTCTATACGACATGTCAAATTGTTTAAATAGCTTCTTATCATGTCCAATAACCATGTGAACTTCTTTATAGAACGTGTTAAATTGTTTAACAACAGTGGTAAATTGTTAAAATATCATTTGAAAATGTCTACATGCCATGCTATAGTTTTAAAACGATATTTTAACATGTCAACGAGGCATGTTAACTTCTTAATAGACAGTGTTGTTGTTGTTCAAATTTGTATGACGTCATGTTGAACAAAGATGGCGGAAATTGTTCAATATGCACGCAGGAGGAACTTACGTTATTGATGACGTCATACAAATTTGAACAACAACAACACTGTCTATTAAGAAGTTAACATGCCTCGTCGACAAATTAAAATATCGTTTAAACACTATAACATGTCGTATAGACATCTTCAAATGATAGTTTAACAATTTACCACTGTTGTTTAACAATACAACACGCTCTATTAAGAAGTTCACATGCTGAATGGACATGATAAGAAGCTATTTCGACAATTTAACGTGGCTTATAGACATCTTCAAATGATATTTTAACAATTTACCACTGTTGTCTAACAATATAACACGTTATATTAAGAAGTTCACATGGTTATTGGACATAATAAGAAGCTATTTAAACAATTTAACATGTCATATAGACATCTTCAAATGATATTTTAACAATTTACCACTATTGTATCACAGTATAACTCGTTCTGTTGAGAAGTTCAAATGTTTTTTGGACATGATAAGAAGCTATTTTAACAATTTAACATGGCATATAGGCATGTTCACATGATATTTGGACAGTTAAACAGTCTGACTTGACATACAATAATGTTGCACTGAGAAGTTCACATGCCCTACCGACAATTTAAGACGTTGTTGTAACAATTAAACATGTCGTATAGACATGTTCAAATGATATTTAAACCATTTACCACTGCCGTTTAACAGTATAACACGATGTGTTGAGAGGTTCGCATGCTCATTCGACATTGTAAGACGTTGTTTTAACAATTTAACAACGCATATAAACATATTCAAATGATAGTTTAACAATTCATCATTGTAGTTAAAGTCGAACATGTTCGTCTAACATTATCAAGCGTTTTTCAACAATTTAACATGTAAAGTAGACATATACAAATTGGGATTTGACAATTTATCGATGTGGTTTAACCGTATAACACGATGGCTTGAGATATTATTGTATTCTTTTAACAATTTAAAACGTTGTTTTAACAATATAACAGGGCAAGTTGACATATTCAGATGATAGGTTGACAAGTCAACAATGTGGTTTGACATATTTACACATTGTACTAAGAAGTTCACATGTCCTACCGACAAGTCAACATGACAAGCGTCAACAAAAGACAGCTATGGCGTTCCATAGCAGTCGCACATTGACAGAAACATTATCCTCATTTCAAAAACACACTGAACAAAGCCGAGTCATTATTTTTACTTTCAAACGGTTAATTAGTAATCTTATGACCTTGACCTCATCTTGACAACCATTAATCATGGAAGGTCGTCAAAGCAATTCAGCTGTTACAAATGAGAGAAAATATAGACGTATAATTGTAATTAACAATATCAAAGTTTTGCCTTTATTTTATATAGTAGCGTCTTCGTTTGCTCTCGGTATTCTTTTTTGTATGACATATGGGTTTGTGAAGTACACTATGCAGTATATTGTCTTAACAATGAAAACGACAACTTTGGAATAAGTTTCATTACTTTATTATAATTTAAGGTATGGCAATAAATTTGTCATTGCTTGATTAATTGTATAGCATACGTACATGTTTATATAATAATACTAGTAATACAAATGTAAGCATTCACTTTTAAGTGTCAAATACAGTCCCGTCATCGGTCACAACTGTAATGATAGAATACTAGTATGCCAAATTATAAAGTCTTATTATATGGAAGCAGCACACACATCCTCCAGGAATGAATGTACACCAGCAAACACATTATAACTGTCTTATGTGACCAGCCATAACGAACCACTTCCAATTGACGCTTTGTTTTTCATCCTACAATTCAATTGCTACTCATTGCAAATACAAAATGATTGACAGCAAACAATAACAAATAATAACTGTGGGGTGGGAGGGAGTTTGAATCGATCAACTTACATCTGCACTCTACCACGTCAAGAAGTGAAAGGCCGTGCAAAGTGTAAACGTTACCTTATATACGCTTTAAATATAGCATGCTATTATTAATGTAGCCAATCACTGAGCGTTGCTGATTATAACGTTTTCCGGGCAAGACAAATGGTTTATTCTTGAGCAAATAAACGTTGCATTCTCCCACAACATCGGTTCTATCTCAATCAGTCATGATCGTCCAGGCAGTGTGAAACTGCAAATTGATTTCTCTTCAATCGAAAATAGTAAATTTTCTTTCTTTATAAAACAGATTCATTTCAATTGGCCTTTGTTCTGCCATATATAGATTCATCTTAAAGAAGTAATTGGATTGTAATTTGTATACAGAAGACAATGAGAATATCTATAGTAAGGAAGATGCAAGAAAACCTTCCGTTCTTCCGCAGCCATTTCTTTGTAACTAGCTGGTAGAATTTCATGAAACTTAAAATAAATGTGAACTAGCATACTTGGATTATGCCCGTCAAGTTTTTTTCTGATCTATAAATAACTGTTGTTGTCATGGCAACCGATTGGAAAAACTTTGAAAAATCATAAAATATCAACCACTGGCCAGATTTCAAAATAATTTTACAGAAATAGTTGTTGGGTTACCCTCTTACAAAATTGACATTTTTATTATGATTTGTCAAAAATCATGGCCACCAGTGGGTGGGGGCTCATTTTCCCCTATATATAAACAGTAAAGTCTTTAAAAATCTTCTTCTAAAAGTACTGGTTGGATTTCATTATGAATTATTAACAATGTTCGTTTGCTGATCCTCTATAACAATAGCTAAAAGAATTGAAATCTATAAACAACTCTGGTTGCCTATACATATAAAATCAACCACTGGCAAGATTTCTAAATAATTTTACAGAAATATTTGTTGGGTGACCCTCTTACAAAATTGACCTTTTTGTCATGATTCGTCAAAAAACATCGCCGCCAGGGGTTGGGGCTCGTTCACCCTTATATATAAATAATGAAGACTTTTACCTGCAGACTGGATTTCATCACAACTTGCTAACAATATTTCTTTAGTGCTCCATTCTATAAATACAATGTAGCTAAATAATTGAAATTCATGCAGAACCATGGCAACCAAAATCAAGGTCCTGTTTGAATATGGATCATCTAGTTCAATGTGCACAAGTAAGGGATACAGGGCCATCTTAGCACATATGTTTATTCAATTTGGTCAATTTTCTTTAGGGTAGCTGCCCTTATACTGCCCTTGGTTTATTGACTAATTTCATCTAATAACTAGCGGGTAGAATTTCATGAAACTTAAATAAATATGAACAACTATACTGTGACGATGGCGGTCAAGTTATTTTTATTGGTAAATTTTCTGTTATAACTAAACCATGCACTACATATTATATATAAGCATATGCATTTGAACAATTGTAGGGACTTATTGTGAACCAACATTATTCACAATTTTGCCGTTCCCCACCCACTTTTTCATACAGGCAAAAAATAAAAAGTTAAAAATATCTAATTTGTGCGATAATATTTTGTTTATTTTCATTAATCAACATTCATATGCGATCATTGAAACTAAAATTCATGTTTGTTCTTATCTAATTATGAAATTTCGCGCATGCGCACAAGGCAGCTCGTACCTCCTTAAGCATCAATGTATTGATTTGGTTAAAAATTAGTCGTATTTGTTATTAAAATGCTGTGGTAATGCAAGAATTCTATTTTCGCGTAATCAATTTCAGGTAATAAACTTTGCAATAATTTGTTTTATGATCACTGTAAAATATTTATGAGATAACCTTTTCTATTTAATTCATTTAAATACTCTCGGAACTATTAATTGCGAAGACGTTAAAAGGCATTTCTTGGTGTTTGTGAATGATTGAAACTTCTACGATGGGAATTATTAGTAGCTTGAAATACTTTAGTATGACGAAATTGCGCTACGGTTTAGTTTAGTTTGGGTTTTACGACGCACCATCACGTATTCATTTATAGGATTAGAAAGATAATGAAAACTCGGACAGGGAAGGCAGCATTTAACTGAAACAGATGAGCACAGAAAACAGAAATAACACAGACCACAATCACACGGCGCAATGGCAAACACACAACTGAACGAGAACATTAAAGCACAACGCTAGAAGTCCAAGTTACAGCTGTCAAAAAGCTGCTAAAATACCAAGTTTTTGGCTATCAAAAAGCCGAAAGTCCAAGTTCATTCCATTCAGGGGCCCTTTTTGCATTCTGTTTCTTCTCAAGACACACTGGACAACCACTGCGAAAAAAGAAAAAGTACTTAAACATAAATGTAAGTATCTAAACATGTACAACTTTGAACGTTATTACTTGACTTGCCTGTATTATTCACCGAATCATTACTCTCGTAGTAGTATGTACGAGGGGGGTCAATAAATACCCTCGACAATGCTGTCATTTCCTCACGAGTCAATATAAGTATATTAAACTTTCAATGACAACTCACTCGACGTTGGCCGGCAATTTCATGATCAACCCTTGCATTTTCTAAAAACCAAACAACTCATTATTATAGATAGTTATAGAGCAATAAAGTGAACGTTGGGAATTTCAAATTATACAGATCATACAAATAACGTTAGAATATGGTTTACTCGTACAAAATGGGAATAGTTAATAATGATGTAAATAATCTTTGTGTGCTCACAAACCATACTTCAGATATAATAACTCGATTAGTAAATATCTACAGAATGTAAAATTCCTGACAAAGTTAGAGAATTATTGCTGGTTTTAATTCCCTGATATGATGATTTCATCATAAATTTAGTGAGTATTTCAAACCTAATAATTAGATAATACAACTTCTGAACGGTTCTCCATTTGTAACTAGACGTATATCTCCCCTATGGGAATTTTAATAAATAGTATTTCCGACAGTAAATTAAAGGGTGTTCAAACTAGATAAGAATGTAATACGATTAAATGTTGTATTAGTTTTTGTTTGTCAAGAAAACACGAAACATTGTTTAAAACATTTTATACACCAAAAACGAAATTGCATTATATGAAATGACGAATTCCTAATGACGAAAACATTTCATTGCAACTAGCGCCGGCAAAAACAATTTCTATTGCAACGACCGGGATCCCCGACGAAAACATTTACATTGCAACTATCACCGATGAAACCATTTTTATTGCAACTGTCAGTGACGAAAATATTTACATTGTAACTATCAACAATGAAAACATTTTATTGCAACTAGCACCAGCAAATACATTCTCTTTGCAACTATCACAGACTAAAAAATACTTCTATTCCTACTTTCACCGACGAATTCATTTTATTGCTACTCCATCTACACCATTGACGACCGTTGATGGCCACCTTATGTGGATATTAGCATGAATATAACTAAGCAAGTAAGTAACATGATATGACCAACTCATTTAGCAACAAGACAACGGATTTTGTTACATAAGGAGACTTGTTGGACGTATTTTATGTGAGATATGTTGCGATATTTACAAGGCTAGGAGACTCACGTCAATCAAATATTATGTCATAAACTGTAAATAAGCCACTGTTTTAAGAAGAATTAATACGAGTTATATAACTTGAGGATATATTGTTTAAAGACACTGTAGTGAAATTGAAACAGTCTAATCATGAATTAGTGATGATCGCAGAATTTTGATGTCTTAAATTTGGATAACCAGAAATTCATGGAAAACGACTATTCCGTAAAAGATCGTGAAAAAAAATTATAATGAGAGGGAGGAAATGCAGAAGTTACTTGCCGTTGGCAATTTCAAAGCGCAGTCTTCACACTTTCATATTGACGCATCCGTTTGTCGTCGGTAATTCTGGCGGATATAATTAAGCGGTATATTCTCGTATATAACTTCTGTCGGAGTCAATCATGATATACCATTTTGTGTAAAACCGCAAACTTATTTGTAGATAAAGTTGTACAGTTAATTTATTTTTTTCTTTTATGAAACCGATTTATTTTAATTGATTTGTGCCCTGTCATATATAGATTCTTCTGAATGAAGTAATTTGATTTACATTCAAGAGAAAATGGAAATATCTATGGAGAAGAAGCTGCTTCCAAATTAATTATGTTAACATTGACAGGTCAACAACTCACTCTGCACAGCGCTGTTCAGCAACTGTGGGAGTCCATAGCCTGTTAATGCTGAATGGAAGGGAGTTTATGTAAAACTCCTTGGTACTGTTTTATCATAGTACTTACAGAAATCTTAAACTTACGCTCCGATTTCAATTAATATTATATAATTCTTTTATAACTAAATGTACACAATGTTGTCAATAAATCTGCAATACTAATAATGATTCAGTTAATGAACTCCTACAAGACATACATGTCCTCAATTCTAAGGAATTAAGGGTTCATGAATAATTTAGTTTGAACGTAAGTGAAGGATTTCCTGAAGGGGCTTGATAGAACAGTACTCTTAAGTGAATATATAAGCACATAGAAAGGTTATAACGGTACAGGAAATGTGTTTATGTCAGCAAATGTTGCATCATCGACGAATACCGTAATATAGATAGAATGCTCGATAACAAAACTGGCATTCGTTGACATTTCCTCTTCCGTCCTAATCAACTTGTGAAGATGAATTTAATGAATTTAGTATCATTATTATTACAACATATATATTATTATGTGTAATTTGTTTTAGAAATAGCCCATTAATGTCCACGATGCGAGACGAAACAGGTCCGTACTTAGGAACATTAAGCACCATCCATTGCCATTTGTTTTTATGTGGCTAGACAGGTATTTCCGTTATTACCAACGAGTGCCTAGATGTTTTTCCAAACTGAATCGTTCACGATTTTGTATAGCCACAATTTGTTTGGGCCGGCTGACTGTTGTTTAATAATAGTTCGATTGAAACCCCATCTTTTAAATCTCAGAATACAGCACATGGCTACTTATATTATATTTATGTATACATGTTTCATTTCTAATTTTTCATGACAATCTTTAAAATTCTCAGAATGTTCGTATGTTACCAAAAGTATGTCAGTGAACAACTGTCACGGATATAACATTAGTCCATGTGCCAGTGGGGTGAACCCTCACCCCGCTAGGGAATTTCGGACACTATATTTTTCTGAAAGCGTATGACCAGTAGAGTATTTTCCAAAGTCTGCACTTTGGCCGTTGGGGCGTTAAGATTTTTTGGGGTAAAACGTTAATAATATAAACGAAAGTGTGAATTTCTGGAATTGGTTAATTAATATCACATTTAGTAAGTTATTTTGTAATTAAACCCTTTCATGGGTTGATATTAACTCATAGTTTAAGTCTGCAAAATTTTAGTCCCGTGTTATTATGCGAAATGGGATATTTTTGGGGTAAAACAATAAAAAATACATGAAAAAGTGCAAATTTTGAGAATCGGTACACTTTAATGGCAGAATACCGTGTCATTGATCTTCATTTTTTTCGGTAATCATGAAAGGCTTTGACCTACCAATACTTTTCCCAAAGTCTGCACTTCAGACATTGGGGCGTTCAGCAGGAAAAGCAAAAATAAGATTATCCCCCCTACTTTTAAATGGTGTACAAATTGTAACGATGTATTCACGTAACTATGCTATAACACATTGTGCCTTACTGTATTTTAATTGCAATTGTGATTACCAATAAAGGCGTATTCCCAAAATGTACTTTAACATTTAAATACACAAAAGGTTGGTCTATTATGTAAAATGGCCTTAAAAATGGCCGCCAAAATGGCCGCCAAAATGACTAAATATTGAAAACAGCCGTTCTACTTATTTACAAGTACTCACCATATGATTTTGAAATCTATTTCCATTTTTCACTTGTTTGCAATGTATGTTATAGTTGGTATCAGTAATATATGTATGGATTGTGTTTAATTATACTTATTTTACAAGAGTGGGTGGGATAAATATACATTCAATTTATTTCAAATGTTATTGTACAGCGTTTCCTTGTGACACAATGGCTGTGCATCATGGTTGTGTCCGGAATGGCTGTTCTGGGTGGTTGTGAGTATCCAAGAGGACCAAAAATCTCTTGACCTTGTAGTTGCGAGTACACATAGTGCAATAAATGAGATACCACATGATAGTGCACATCCTATAACACCATGGATGTGTGTATCCAGTATTACTGTCTGCTCATGGTGTGTGTGAGTATCCTACAGCACCAGAAATACCTGTACCTAGTGGTAGTGGGTACCCTCTAATTAATGCACCTAGTGGTTATTACCAAATACAACCAAGTATGCATGAACACGGTGGTTGTGGGTACCCATTAGGACTAGGAATGGATGTACCTAATGGTTATGAGTACCTAATAAGACTAGGAGTTTATGTGCAAGGTGGTCGTGAATACATACATGGACTAGGAATTTACCCAGTGTTTATGATTGCCTAAAAAGACCAGGAATGTTCTACTTAGGCACTAAGTAGTCTATATGACGAGGAATGGGCGCTCCTAATGGTAGTATGTACACAACAAGACCAGTAATGTATGTACCTAGTGTTTGAGAGTGCTTAATTTGACCAGGATGGTTGTACATGAAGTACATAACAGGACCCGGAATAGTGGCTATGCATACCATATAAGACCATGAATATATGTACATGTACTAGTAAATGATGGTAGTGAGTACCCAATAGGACCTATAACGGTTGTGTATTGTAGCTGCAAGGACTTTATCACATTACTTATGCATGTACATTGTGGTTATGGGTACCCACTTAGCCTAGGAATGTATGTATCCAGTGGTTATGAGTACGTAATAAAGTCAGGATTGGCTGTACATCGTGGTAATCATGACCCAACCAGACAAAAAATGACCGCACCAAGTGGTTGTTAGTGCCCAACCCAGCCACAAATGTCTGTACATTGTGGTTTTGTGTATTCAATAGGACCAGGCATGCATGAACATGGTAGTTGGGGTACCCAGTATGACTAGGAATGTATGTATGAGTATCCAATAAGAACATCGCAATCTGTACACGGGGGTAGTGATTACCCGATAGGACAACAATTTAAATGGTCGCACCTAGTAGTTGGTAGTTCCCAATCCGACAACTGATTTTGTACATGAAGGTTTCGAGTAGCACATATGTTATGAGTGGTTAATAAGGCCAAGCATGTAGCCACATGGCGCGTCTGAGTTGTCAATTAATGATCGGCAGTATCCAACAAGAATGTCTGAACCTAGTGGTTATCAGTATCCTATACGACCAGCAATATATGTACATGGTGGAAATGAGTACCCAATTGCACCTAGAATGCCTGTACATGGTGGTTTTGAGTACCAAATAAGACCAGGAATGTCTGTATATGGAGGTTTAAGTCCCCACCTTGAATGGGCATGTATGTACTTCAATAAGCAGTTACGAGTACCCAATTAGAACATGGTAAGTGTGACTACCCATTGAGACGAGGAATGAATGTACCTACTAGTGGTTATGAGTACCCAGTCTCACCAGCAATATCGGTATACGTATGGTGGTTTTAAATATTAAATAGAATGGTATTGGCTATGCTATCAAATTAGACTAGCACTGACTGTGCATGGTGGTAGTTAATACCCGATAAGACAACTGATGTCTGTATAGGGTCGTTTTTAGTACTAAATAGAACCAATATTGCATGTAATGGTTCGGTCGTATGTACCAGTTAGGACTAGGTATTTATGTACTTAGTGGTTTAATAATAATTTACCAAACAGTACCAGAACTGCCTATACATGGTTAGATAGTAATTTGGAATACCCATTAGGACTAGGCATGTCCGTACCCGTTGGTCGTAAGTTACAACCAGGACACCAATTCCCAAATATCACACTTTCCATTTATTATTTTTGTAATTTCCCCCCGAAGTATCTCATCTGGCAATATATATTTGAAAACTTAAACTGCATGTAACTACAAATTTATCATATTAATATTATTTAGTTACAAAAAAATTATAGTAGGAATGGTTTTATTGTAATCTACAGATTCCTAATATTCCCACTGTTCGGTTTATATTTTTTGATGTTTTACCCCCAAAATATCACATTTTGCGTAATAACATGGCTTTAATGTTTTGCAGTCTGAAACTGCACTATAATATCTTTCAATTAGAGTATTTTTTTATAAAAAATAAATAAATGCCAATGCAGTCCACAGATTCCAAAAATTCGCACTTTTCACTTTTAATTTTTAGCGTTTTACCCCAAAAAAGCCATTTTGCACAATAGCAGCACTCTGATTTTTTCAGTCTAGATAGGACAAGTTTATATCTACCTTCTACAGGGATTTATATTAAAATAATAAATAAGATTGTACTTTCCGTTTATATTTTTTGACGTTTTACCCAAAAAAATCTTATCGCCCAATGGCCAAAGTGCAGACTTCATGAAAATACTCCAGGGACCATATGCTTTCAGAAAAATATAGTGACCAAAATTCCCTAGGGGGGAGGGGGTCTATTGGTGGCTCGTGGACTAGATGGAGTATACAATGGACAACAGTTTTTAATTGGACAGTAACGGTGTAAAATACAATTACACTCCTATATAAAATTGCAGAATAAATGTAAAAATATATTCAAATTGGTGTTCTAGGCTCTTGGAAACATTTATGCATAACGTGCACTATATTGACTAAAATATAAGACAACACAAAAAGCCTATATAGTGTCTTCATTACACTCGTGTCATTTCTGAAAGCATTTGCTGTGAAAGTTTCCATTCAGAGTCAATTCAGTTCATAACGATGTTAGTTCGAGGAAAAGGCGATAATAGGTGATTAACTGGAAATATCTGTTAGTAACGATGCCATCACCATATATTCTAGTTATATTAAGATAATGTTATATCACACATCAAATACTCACGTGTATATCCAAATACATTCTATAAAGAACGTTCTGGCGTTAATTTCTCTCCGATATATTCTGTTAATGTTCGGAATTCATGCTAAAATTATTCGTTAAAGACAAATAGTCTCACACGATATATTTCTTCATTTCACCAAACAAGCATATCCGGTCTATCGGTTGGGTGGCCCGTAATTAACAATGTCTCAACGGAAATACATACGCCGTGACCATGTCTTAATAAACAGGAAATGTTGACATACACATGCACGGAACATTTAGGAATTACTTTGGTATTCTTAAAAACAGTAACTTCTTCATTACAGGTACACCTTACCAAAATCTCGGAGGCAAATCAAAGTGATTTAAATCCAATGAAGTGGGAATGGCGAAATGATACACATTACATATTTCACTCTCGTTAGAGCAAGGAACGACTTTTGTCAACTTATGATTACCCATGAATTTTAATGTTAGATATTATGTTTCTTTTTTAGAAAGCATTACCGCATTTCAAAATTTCTCTTGAATGCCAAAACTACTTCTCACGTTAGGCTGACCAAATGTGAAAAAGTAGGTTATACTTCCTTACTAACAAAACATTGATGTGTTGCCATCAAGACAGACTTGACAACAATTAACACATAGATCGTCAAAACTGTATTTACACGTATGACCAATATGAAACATTTTGCTTGCATTTGGTCGAGCTAGGCTTATCAGAATTGAAATATAACCCGACATTATCCGTAATCAATCTTAGATATATTTCTACTTCAGTACCCTAGATAACGTAACATACGTTCCTGTTCCTCTGTAAAAACATAAGTATGTTTTGTACGAAAACGCTATACGAATAAATATCTGCAACTCTTCGATAGTCTGGTAGTAGAGCGTCCGCTTTCAGTTCGGGCGTCTGAGGTTCGATCTGTGAACGTGTCATAATGAAGACAAAATAAAACGAGCAATGTATCATTGCTTGACACTCGATCGATAAATTGAACAATGCCTTCCATTTTCTCATACGGTTGTGCAAATGAATAACACCAGGAATTGGGCATTGTGAGTGATTAATATCAGTTGAAGAACGTTTTCGCAATCGACCTGAAATGAATTATTAAAGATTTATTGATTAATTCAACAAATGACATAAACCAGTTCCAAATGTATGCGCTTCCGTTAGTACATTACTGTTTAAAAAAAAAAAAATATAATTATATCTTACCAATAGGAATTATTGAGTATCATGTATGATCCGGTTTTTTAATTGCAGTGCTGTATAACCTCTCTACAGCGACCCCTGTTTAGCAACTACCTCTTAATATAATTATGAACATTCATTTTTTCACTAGCCTTTTTTCCTTCAAATTTTACCTTTGAAGAGCTACTACCTCTTAATTACGACCACCCTTTGTAGTTCCTATTTTTTTTGCTTTATAGAGGTTATACAAGTTCTGTATAGTATATATTATTATTGTTGTTCTTTACAATCCAATATATGAAACGTTGTTCATATGTATTCATATGTATTTTGCGCTGCATTTACTATGTAACGTCTTTTGGCGCCACCGCGTTATTATGCATGACGTTACGTCATCATTGTTTTTGTATATTATAATCATTACCTGAAGAAGCCTTCTGGGCGAAACGTTGTAGTCTAATGAATATACATTAAATGTTATTCGTGTTTGGTGGTTTCTCTCTATTTTCGATACATTACTGTTTTGTATTTTGCATTTACATATTTGCATATCCTAAACGCATTTTGCCTACTGCAACCACAATAAACACATAAACTGTAAGTTTGCATATTTCAGCATGTATGGTAATCAAACAATGGTTTGTGTATCTGTTCTACTGTATACCACGATAAGAGTCTCAGGCATTGCAATAACTGATAACAAAGGTCTTTGAGTACTTAACGTATGGTATTTATATTTTAACACGTATACGGAGTAGATGTTTCGTCATTGGGATACCATAATATCAGAAGAGATGTAAGTACTAAAACAGTATCGTACAAGAAAGAAACATTGAAAGGTATCACTACCACAGCAAAGTCGGAACTATAGGAAGTAATTAAAACATGACGGTATTAAGTATATTTAAAAGAAATACCATTTTTATTGATACATAAACCTCTCTATTCTAGAGCGCTATCGATCGATTTATACTTTTTTAAATCAAGCACAATACTCTGTGCGTATCATGTTGAATGTTAGACATGAATGTTATAATAAGATAGTTTTAAACTTATCTATCTCTTAATATTTTGAGGTCATCTTCAGTATTTTATGCATACGAATGTATATCTACTGAATGACCTCTTTTCTATAACTTCCTCTATATATATCTTTTTTATTGACCCGAGTGGAATAGTATGGTGTTATTTCCTAAAATACAAAAACGACAATCTATATATTTATTTACAACATTGAACAGCAATAGCAATAAATTTATAATGCATACAAAATATGTCAGTTTTGTATTCCCGCGTTAAATAGACGTTTAGAATTCGCTCCTGTGTACACTGATTGCGGTTCACAAAATCTGAAGTCGTCATAAAGCACAAAAGTTGTACGCACTGCTTCGTTGGATTTTTGTGAATTTGTAACACTTTGAATAAGAAACAAAACGTTTGTTTATCTTAACATGCGAGTAACATACCCATGTACATGAAATACACTAACGATGTAAGTCCATATACTTAATCATACGTATTCTTATACAGATGACATTTCTATCCATGATCTTATTACACTTTTGAACTCTCATATTCCCTTTATATACCGGCACGGCATTTCATGACACGCAGGGGCTTCTAATAATTTAATTGCCAACACAACAAATGTCAAAACGATTCAGTACAATCTTTACACAAAAGGTCATGGATTAAGCCATTTCTACCATTCCGAATTATTTCAAGGATATCCGAATATATTATAAAATAACAATGTAATGGGTAATATAATTCCAAAGACGTTTCTTATTTACTGACATAGAAATACGTGCAATAACCAATGTCACGGAGGCAGTAAAATAAGTGTTTCCAGTAATAACAATCCCATGTGCGGTAATTTACACTACGACCGGATGGCACCAGAATAATTGCAATTCTATAGACTAATTAACCGACAAGATTGGTTTTATAGTTTCTATTTGCATGGAACAAAATGGTACGTAAATTAGATCTAGAAAAAAGAACACATGATACCAGATAGTGCCTCTTACATTAACATATGTTTCCCACGTTCAAATATCTCGTCCTTGAGGAATGATGTGGTAGAAAGTGTTTAGGAGAAAAGCGGAAAGGTACCAAACATGCGCACATGAAAAACCAACACAACATAACCCCAATGGTCACCATAAAAACAGGAACAACATGGCACAGTGACAAAACCAAACTCCTTACCCTGACAGCCTACCAACCCTGTCTTTCAAATACATTCACAGCAAACATACAAAAACGAACTATAAGTAAGTCACTCACACATCAATTAGAAGGTCATTTTTACATATACTTACAAATCTTAAACGTGTGTATGTACGTGGGAAGTTCAAAAATAAACAGGACTGGGGCCCTCACGGCTACAGTTTTCAATATTATACAAATATTATTACATACTATGGAATCGGAATTCAATTGCGAAAATTTGATATTTGATTTATCGAGTTACACTATCACGTCCGCTCATAATAGTCCATTTTGAAACCATGGTAACACGCACCCGGCGCAGCCCAACAATTACCATCAATGGCGACTACGTAATGGAATTTATCTTTAATTATTACCATATCGTTTGTTTTCAAATTTCACCGTATCATTACATGTTACATGCTGGACGATGTCTGCAAAAATGACGACATTTGGACGTTAGGTACTGAAATAAACAGAAGTTGAACTCAAAGTGTGACAAATTCGCGACGCAAAAGTGACGTCACCAGAACGTAAGGAAAAACGGACAAACACAAATTTCTGTCAACAGCAAGATAATTATGTCCTCTGACTCGAATGAAATTATCGTAACTACAATCTGGAAACAGTTCTGCAAGACGTATATTAGTTTTAGAATGGCACTCTTGCTTTATGATAACTGCTCAGCTTTGAAAGACAGGGAATAAATAGGAAATCATAAGAACGTTTGTGACGTCAGTTACCGAGACTTTTTAAAAATATCAACTTTTTATTGTACGGATTCTCGGCTAGATATTGGATGTAAGATCCGGAAAAATACATGCGACTCTCACCAACGCTTTACTTGTGCGGCACAGTGTGGTACTGGAATGTTTTCAGTACCATATATCACTATAAACATCATATTTCATAGTCCTATGCGAAGCACTAACGTCGTGTAAAATAGCGCGATGTCATTTTGTGCGCCGGGTCAGCGTTAGTGACCTTGTTTAGACACCTGTAACTCTCGGACCGCGTATTTGTTTTAGTTTATATCTTTACAGTATGTAGAAAAAGGATTCCGATTTCTGATGGTATATAATTGGATTTATTTCGTTTAACCATGCGGGTTTTGTGACAATAGTCCTGTTTATTTTTGAACGTCCCATGTATATGTTTACCATTAGCTTTGCAATACCTCACCGAATTTTTCAACATGTGTAGGTTAAATATGTATAATTACAATCAAATTGGTTTAATTACAATCTGATTACAATTGTAACAAACATTATAAACAGAGGATGGCGTCAGCAAAAGCTGTGTGTTCATCAGGCGTTTGTCAGTTTGTACGGTATGTACGTATCACGGAGAAAGAAAAAAGAAAACAATGATAAGAATAAAGCCAAATTTAGGTTATAATTGCCAACCTTTGACCTCACCAAAGTAATTTCCTACCGGTTACTTCCCCTCATACTCATGCATCAGTGGTTAGTCAAGTTCCAAAACAACCCCCTGACATAATTACCTTCATTTTGAGCGCAAACCTAAAATTACTTCATTTTGTCTGTATCTGGGGATTCCGTCTATCGTCCAATCAGAACGCTCGTTAAGCTACGCGGGAAATTTAATAAACATGGATCAAGTAAGATGAGAATTAAACATTTACAAACCTAATTGGATAAAGTTAATCTTTAATTAAATATAGTTAATAAGGCGGTCGTTAATAACTTCAGAGAGTCCTGTACCGAGCGGTTAGATAATTATATCGTCATATGAAATCAGTGAATGGTATAGTCCAATGACTTTGACGACGAGTGGACGTGAAGTCGTGATTTGAAATAGATCTATAACTTTGTCAGAAATGCAAACGACGATTACAATAAGACACAGACATTAGACCTAATTGCTACAATGTGTTACGGGTAATAATTATCATACATTTGTATCTATGCATATGTAGGTCGATGGAAACTTTGGTTCAAAATTTAGTAACTGTTGTTAACTGTCGTCGCAAAATTTAGAATCAGGTAACAACAATTTATGGAAGGTCGTCAAAACCATTCAGCTGTTACAACTAGAGAAAACATAGACGTATAATTGCCATTAACAATATCAAAGCTCAGTCTTTATTTGATATAGTGATGTCTTCTTTTGATGTTGGTATTCCTCTTTGTAGGATATATTGGTTTGTAGAATACAATTCATTATTACGCAGTATATTCTCCCATAATCAAGGTTCTGTCTTCATTAATCATGATCGTCCAGGCAGTGAGAAGCTGTAACATTTATTTGTCTTCTAGATAAAGTTAATTTCTTTTATTTTATTAAATAGATTCGTTTCAATTGACCTTTACTCTGTCATATATAGATTCATCTTGAAGAAGTAATTCGATTGTAATTTGTAAACATGAGAAAATGAGAATATCTATGGAAAGTAAGCTGCAAGAAAACTAATTATGTTGACAGCACAGCGCGTTTATCAGCTTGGAAGTTTCGGAGGCAATTTATGTAGTCTACCATAAAACACATTTACTTTAAAGCTTGTTTATAAGTCACTCAACAAGGGCACCTCGGAAATGTCTTACAGACAAATCTTGATATTGTTTTGTAATATGTCTCGTTTAGGGTACTCATTGAGCTATATACTGACGAAATTTTCAATCTAGTATAGTATAGCAAAATCCTTTTCATTTAAACTAGATAAGTATAATTTAACAATCGTTTTCTTGTCTATATATGTATCATACTTCAGCTTCCTGTTTTAGAACTGATGATGCACGATTTGCTAGCGAACCTCTCCTGACCGGGTTACTAAATATCCGTACTCAATCTTCGCACTATATTTCCGCACTATATTTCTTGACTATATCTCTGGGCTTAATGTCCGGACTATATCTCCAGACTATATCTACGGGTCATACATCAAATAAAGTTTCGAGTTATTAGCTATCATGTATTCAGTTCTTGTTCCAGGTACTCACTAGATCCAAACCGTAGACGAATATTTGTCTGTGTTTTAAATTTGCGTTAACAATGAGACATCTCCAGCAATAACTTTAATCATAAAGCCATAATTCAGCCATTTATAAACATAACAATTGAAATCTCTTTTACGTTTGAAATTGTTGGTGTTTTTGAATAAATGGAACTTCCTCGACTGAAACAGCCTAGCACAGAAAACAGCAATAACACAGATACAATCACACGGCACTTCCAAGTGTCAGTTTTCAAAAGCCAAATATCTAAGTTTCAGCTGTCAAAAACCCGACAATCCATATTTCAGCTGTCAACAAGCCACTACTCTCCAATTGCCTCGCCCGAAACTACACCGTTTCTAGACTCTGCACTATTGCTAGTGTATTTGCGCTATTGCTATTTTTAGACAGGAGAATCCAAAACCAGCGTACAGCGAGGCAAATTTGATAATGTAAACGGGGTTTAAATGCATTGTATATAAAACGCTCGTGTGTTAAAAGAATGACTTGTATTATATATTAAAACTCTCGCACTATCAGTTTATCACATTGATAACAACAAATAAATAATGACCAGTTGATAGAACCATGAAATATTTAAACCTCAGACTCGTTTAAACCCTTCATGGTCACCACTAAACTCTCTGCTCTCTATACATACAAGTAAACTTTCATCAACCAATGAAAATGTGTATCAGGGTTCACAGCAGTTTTGTAAAGGTCAAATATCAAAATATTCTAGTATTTTAAGCAGCGTGTGAATGGTAACGGTTAAGTGGAACACAGAGCCTCGAGAATACCAGTAATAGGGGATACTTCTGCGAAAACTAATCCACTAGGCTACTTGATACAAGTTTCTCAAACCTTAGGGGATATCTAAATGTTTGGAGAACGTTCGGTGATATTTGGGGGACACATTCGCGGTCTCGGGATTGCATTTCTGAAGGGAGGAATTGGGATTGGGAATCGGGAGACAACAGACGACTCCCGATGTTGTCCTGACGTTATGCGTCTGTCCCATAATCCGGAGGCTTTACTCCCGATGGAAATTAAGAGCTTCGGGAGGTGTCGGAATCAGGTTCTGAAAGAGGATCGGGAGTATCGAGAGACATAGGGAAAACAAATGTGTAATTCCTCATCGCTGATGAATTTTCATCGTGGTACCTTGGCATGGTTCCGACATGCATTCTGGCGAATTATCCCAGCCACCGGTATTCTACGTCTGATAATAGTCGAATGATACAGGTAGAATTTGTCAAGATCTAATATGTTAAAAAATGCGGGTCACACTATTCTTCAGATTTGTCGTAGGCAGCCATTGTGGAAACTTGGCAGTTCATAATTGTCTTCATGTAAGCTTTGGAGACTTCCATGTATTCGCTTCTGTAGATATTTATGGATTCGAATCTTAGTTTTTCGATTGTACTGTTTAGACTTTTCAAATTTGACGTGATCTATACAATACTGATCAAAGTAGGTTCACTATATTTGTATGTCTTTCGTGCTGAGAAGTGAACCTAAGTGTATAATGTTGTCAACCTTATTAATGTCTTAGAGTCTTCAAGAAATGGTCTGAAGCATGTATTGTGTCTCTGTGGTGTTGATTTGTAGTCAAACCTAGTTTGCATACTTGCTAGAGAAGAGTATGAAGGGTATTAACAACAATTTTTATCGGGTGTCATGCTACAGATGTACACTCTTTATATAGAATCACCATCTGGGACATCTAAATATTCAAGTCTTGGTGATTGCTGTGGCCTCAAAGAAAACCAAATTGTATACGAGTACTAGTATTGTACATATAATTCTCAGAACATGTCCCAAAACGTCCACCGTATCATTGTGGGGCTTGAAAAATGCTTCCGCCAAGAAGTTAAAAAAGAAGTTAAGTAACCAATTTTCGAGGGCTGCTTTCATCAGTTCAGTCGCTCAACCACCTCTTGACATTTTAACTTTCCCTGTAAATTCACGTGAAAATACACCCAGTGCAAATGTTCATTACCAATGTCAGACTTAACAGCGAAATTGTAACTTATTTGTAAATACACTATTATTTTATGATTGATTTGTAGCGTTAACTGCTGAGAACGTTATTGTCTTTTGAACTTAAAGGGGTTTATGCATCTTGCGTTTAATAATCAAAGGTATTGAAATATATATAACAGTATTCATGTTTTAAAATGAACCGTTCCCCACCCATTTTATGCTTATAAAAAGGAATAAGTAAACGTATAAGTCTATAAGATCAATTTGCCATATCATTATGATTCTCGTCATCTTTTTATATTCATATATCATGATTTGAACCTACATTATTAATTCTATGTTTGTTCTTATTTATCACCCTAAACTCGAAATTAAAATTTACAGCTCACGTGTAGGCCCAGCTCATTCCTCCTCAAATGAACTTTGACATATTTTAAATGAATTGGAACATTCCCAAACCAATGTAAAAGTTGTTACTTGTATCACATTTAAATCAATGCAAACATATATTACTCTTTTATATTACTTTTATTATTATATTACAATTTACCCCCACCCACTTTAAGCAAACTTGTGCCCTTAAATCAATGAGAAGGTATGTCACCGTTAACATATCAATAGCTTAGTATCTCACATTTAAATAAGAATCATTTAGGCTTTCAAATACCAAAAATGACGACATTATGACAAATATATTGTTCATGCTAATTGTTGGTGTTCTCATTAATATTCATGAGTATACAATTGCGTATATTTGAAAATAAGTTATTTTGAATAAAAGCCCAGTGCATTAGCTTCGTTTTGATATCATTTGTCTAAATTTTGACCGAAAACTGACAAAGATAATAGGATATTTTAAGGGAGATAAATAAAAAATGCACTTATTTGACCTAATTCTGAGAAAACGAGGCAAAATCTCGGATGGTATCCGGCAGTTTCAGATTACACACATATCAAAGATAACATATAGCATGGATGCCACATTCTACTCTCCGATGCCATGGCCCGTCAAATTTTCTCCGTATGGACTCCCGACTATCAAACGTGATCATATCTCCTTAATGTATTCAAATCATAACTGTGTTTGAGGGTGATAAATAAATACTCAGATTTATGTTGTCATTTCTTTACGAGTCAATGTAAGTATATTTAACTTTAAGAATACGTAAAACTACATATATTTCAATAGATTAACCATTGCTCGTAATCATTGACCGAACGCAGTTTCCAATCACATCGGAAAGCCTAAATTTTACCTTTCGGTAATTTTATGACAAACCCTTGCAGTTGCTAAAAACCAAACAAATCATCATTATGGATATAGAGAAATAAAGTGAACATTGGTAATTTCAAATTATACAGATCATACAAATAACGCTAGATTATGGTTTACTTGAACAACATGGGGATAGTAAATAATGATATAAATAGTCCTAGATGTAATAACTCGATTAGAATTTTAAATGCCTGACAAAGTTAGAGAATTATTCCAGGTTTTAATCCCCTGATATCATCATAAATTTAGTGAGTATTCCGAACTTAATAATTTGATAATACATCTTCTAAACGGTTCTACATTTGTAACTAGACGCATATCTTCCCTATGGGAATTTGAATAAATACTATTTCCGACAGTAAAGTTAAATGGTATTTTCTGAAACTGCTCGTCGTTAAAGCTAGATTAGAATGTAGTACGATTAAATGTTGTATTGGTTTTTGTTTTAACAAAGTGTCAAGAAAACATGACGCATTTTATATAAAACATTTTATACACCAAAAACGAAATTGCATTATATGGCAACTAGCGCCGGCATAACCATTTCTATTGCAACTACCCCGGTCCCTGACGAAAACATTTACATTGCAACTATCACTGATGAAATAAAATGAATACGTCAGTGAAAGTAGCAATATAAATATGTTTAGTCTGTGATAGTTGCAATGAGAGTGTGTTCGGTGTTTGGTGATAGTTGCAATAAAATATTTTAGTTGTTGACAGTTGCTATATAAATATTTTCGTTACTGACAGTTGCAATATACATGTAAATGGTTTCGCCGGCATTGAATGAGTGTATTAGGTGGTGGCGAGTATCCCATAGGACATTGAATGAGTGTATTAGGTGGTGACAATTTCCCATAGGACATTGAATGGGTGTATAAGGTGGTGGCTAGTACCCCATAGGGCATTGAATGGGTTTATTAGGTGGTGACGAGTACCCCATAGGGCATTCAATGAGTGTATTAGGTGGTGGCGAGTTACCCATAGGGCATTAAAGAGTGTAATAGGTGGTGGTGAGTACCACATAGGGCATTGAATTAGTGTATTAGGTGGCGGCGAGTACCCAATAGGGCATTCAATGAGTGTATTGGGTGGTGAGGAGTACCCCATAGGGCATTGAATGGGTGTATTAGGTGGTGGCGAGTATCCCATAGGGCATTGAATGGGTGTATAAGGTGGACGTAAGTACCCAATAGGACATTGAATGGGAGTATCAGGTGCTTATGAGTACCCAATAGGGCATTGATTGGGTTTATTTTTTATGGTGGTGAGAATCCGTTAGGGCATTGGATTGGTGTATTTTGTGTTGGTGGGTACTCCAAATGGCCTGAAATGGGTGTATTATTTAGTGGTCAGTTCACTATAGGGACGTGTATGACTTAATGGGTTATGATGATGTCATATGGGTGTATTTGGGGATGATACATACCCATATGGCCCGAACTGAATTCCACAAATACCGTTGATTGGGTGTATTAATTGGTAAAGAAACCCCATTATGATATTGAATGTGTAAATTTGGTTGTGGTGATGATGCGAAAGGCCTTGATTTGGTTAATTTAATTACGGTGAATATCCCATATGTCACTGAATAGGTGTTTTTCTTAGTGGTTTGTGCCCAAAAAGGCCAGAAATGGGCGTTTTAGGTGGCGGTGCCTCTCCTACAGGGCCTTGAATGAGTGTACAATGTATTTGGTATGGATGGGTATATTGTTCAGTACCACCAAATACACCCATTCAAAGTCCTAAGAGCTCTACCTCTTCTCCGATTAAACTGGTTTAAGGCCATATGACATACTCACAACCCAAATATTTACCCATTTAAGACAATATGGAGTACTAACCATCATATAATACACCAATTCAATGCTCTATGGGAAAACAACCTGCACCAAATGCACTCAATCACTAAGTTCCCCCTACACGTACATTATGCCACATTAGGTACTGTTCACCACCACATGTACCCTTTAAAGAAGAATCTGGTACTCCTCACCACCACGAAATACACACATTCAAAGTCCTATGGAATACACTCCTCCACATAATACACCACTCATTGCAGGCTATATAGGGCACCAATCACCAAACAATACACACATTCAATGTCCTATGGGGTATTCATCACCACCCAATAAAGCCCTTTATATACCGGCACAGCATGTTATGACAAGCATGGGCTTCTAATAATTTAATTGTCCACACACCAAATGTCAAAACGATTCAGTACAAGTTTTACACAAAATGGCATTACATTGTAGATGGATAACATTTCTACCATTCCGAATTATTTCAAGGATATTTAAATATATGTGACGCGCCATGAGATTTTGGGTCCAAATGCGGCAAATGACGTAACGTCGTAAATAGAGAAATGACATCGCCGTATACCCTCAACATGTTCGTTACTCTACCGTGTAGTCTCGACACTTGTGCATATGTGGTAGATATATTATTTAGGATTAGGCAATGAATATTAGGTATTGATTCGATAAGTATGTAATGCAAACAAGTAGATCTAATAAAATTATTTATAGCGTATATTCCAAATAGAACCAAGGATTCAAAATATAATATGCAGACATTGCGGACTGGACGGACTCCAGAAAATTTTACGGTAATCACAAGAGTCGTGGCGGACACTCGACGATATTCGCATTTTCTTTTACTAACACTGTTGTTATTTCAAAAAGAGCACTAAATATTGACCGAAGATACGACGATCGAGTCACTTTTTAGTTAATCACCGAGCGGCATTATCCTGATACACAACAAGAATATCGTTTACAAGACAGATCTTCCGACATACACAGGAAACAGCAGCTTACACAACCTTAACATTTAGGAATGTAGGGAACGTGTCTGAACAACCACCATCTTACTTATCAAGTAAATCTCTCGCGAGGTACTTTTCCAGAACCTCTTTTGTTATGCAAGTTTTCAATCTACATGAACAACAGTGATCGTAAGGTCTTCTGTCAGTCTAATTTGCGAGTCAGGTAATAATTATGCTAATACTTATGTGTATAAGCTATCAGGAAAACACACATTATAGAAGGTCGTCCTATAGTTCAGCTGTTACAGAAGAGAAATAATGTAGGCGTATAATTGCGATCGACCATGTCAAAGCTCTGCCTTTATTTTATATATTGACGTCTTCATTTGGTCTCGATATTCCTTTTTAGAGAATATATTGGTTTGTGGAGTACAATTCATTATTACGCGGTAAATTCTCCAATAACCTCGGTTCTGTCTTAATCAATCAGATAGATGCTGCAAATTTATTTGTCTTCAAGATAAAGTTAATTTCTTTTCTTTTTGAAACAGATTCAATTCAATTGGCCTTTGTTCTGACATAATTTGCATTGAAGAAGTAATTCGATTGCAATTTGTATACACGAGACAATGAGAATATCTATGGAAAAGAAGATGCAAGACTACCAATTATGTTCAGGTTGACCGCACAGCGCGTTCATCAACTCGGAAGTTTCGGAAGAAATTAATGTTGTCTACAATAAAACCAATTTAATTTGCGGCTTGTATATACGTCAGTCAACAAGGGCACCTCGGAAATGTCTGATAGACAAAGATTGACAATTTTGCAGTATGTCTCGTTTAGGGGACTCATTGAGCTATATACTGACGAATGTTCAATCTAGTATAGTATAGCATAATCCTTTTCATTTAAACTAGATTAGTATAATTTAACACTCGATTTCTTGTCTATGCCATATTTTAGCTTCGTGTTTTAGTACTGATGATGTACGATTTGCCTGCCAACCTCTCCGGACCGGACTCCTAAATATCCGGACTAAATCTCCGGTCTATATCTCAGGACTATATTTCTGCACTAAATCTCTGGACTATATGCCCGGACTATATCTACGGGCCATACTCATGTTTTGTTTTATAGACTATCACTTTGCATGTATTGGGTTACATGTATTGTTCCAGGTACTCACTAAAATCAAACCGTAGACGAAATTGTTTGAAATTGGCGTTTATAATATGACGTCTCGAACAATAATTTTAATCATATAGCGACAATTTAGCCACTTATAAACGTAACAATTGGAATCTCTTTTACGTTGAGCGCAAAAATTTGGGGCTTTACATATATGATTTAACAATTTCAATAAACCAAAGTTTGATCCCGCAAAAAGTCCTTAATATAATACTAGTATGTATTAAACTAAACTAGGACCTTGTTTAAATTGCTACAAATTCATGATTATGACATGTCTTAGGAATATCGATGCAAGAAACTTTACTTTTCATGTAATTAATTTTAGAGGAATAAACTTCGTAATAATTTGGTTTATGATCGTTATAAAATATTTATGAGATTGCTAATTCGATTGAATTCATTTAAATGTTCTTAAAACGTTTAATTGTGAGGATGTTAAAAGCCATTTGTTGTTTTTTGTTAATAATTGGAACTTCTACAATGGGAATTATTAGTTTATTAGTACATGTAGCTTGAAATAGAAAAAAATAAAAATTGTGCTACGGTTTAGTTGAGTTTGGGTTTTACAACGCACCATCACCGTACATTTTATATGACGCCTAATTTGAAAACAGTACATGTGATTTATATTGACAAAGAAAGTGCATGGAGATAAACCACCCAATATGCTGAAACTAAATGATGTATAGACTCCCAAGTGCTCAGAAGAAAATGAAAATTCTGCCAGAGAAGGCAGTACTCAACTCAAAGAATACTGGAGAGTGGAACTGACATTCAGCTGAATTGTCTATAGGAGCCGCCATTTTGAAAAGAAATAAGGCGATCGGCGTACGTCAGTAGCGATAAATGCCCAACGGACCGTTCCGATTGTTTTGCCGCTAGCGGCGCCATCTTGGATTTTTAATTCTTTTAACCTGCGAAATATTTGGATTAATTTAAAGTAACCCTTGGTCAAATATAGCAAAGGTGGGTTTTCATTTCGTCCATTATGTGTTTGGAATGCTGTTGCATAAATAGTTTAGACGATTCATCCATATATTGTTAAATAAACCATTTTTTCTGTGACCTTTCCGGGACGATGATTTTTCTATCGACGGGTTTTAGATTGCATTCATGGTTTAATTTTTAGATCCCTAAGGAAACTTATTTACGGCTGTTATTCTTATAAATTATTATTTTTTATAATCTTTGGCTTGTTGCTGTAAATGATCAAATCACTTTGTTTTTTGGTTTTAACACGAAAACAGGATTTCTTTTCGATACACTACTACGGTAAGCTATAATGACGGATAGAGACGGAGTTAACCGAATGCGATTAAACCTTAGTCATAATTCGGCATTCTTTAGACATGTCTATCCATTTGTGTATGATATTTGCTCAACTGAAACAGCCGAGCACAGAAAACATAAATAACACAGACCACAATTACACAGCACTTCCATGAGCCAGTTGTCAAAAGCCAAATGCCCTAGTTTCAGCTGTCAAAAACCCGAAAATCCACGTTTCATCTGTCAACTAGTCATAAGTCTAAGTTTCCATTCAGGGGCCTAATTTGCATTCTTGTACTTCTCAAGACTCTCCAACCACATATGAAAAGGATCTTATTCAATATTAGAATTATATCACAACAAGATGAGATATAAACAGTACTAAATCATAACAAAAATATTATATTTCCTTTATAAAAATGCCATATTACCAATGTGGCTAAACTGTGGATGAATACATTATTCCAATCATATTTTTCATTTCAAAATCCACCATCATGGATTATTGTAACTATGTGAAAACAAGTTCTTTAAGGAGTTTGCATCAAAACATACACCAATTTGTAGGAAATGATCTATCTAAGAATATGAATCCCAACATGACATGATTCCATTCAGTGATAATGAAAGTAACTGACAGTTAAGTACTGAGTTTTTGATAAATTTAAAGTAGTCCCTTTGGGCGCGGAGCTAATATCAATCACTGCAGTCAACTTTAAATAGATTTGTATGTGATAAAAAGGAAAAGTTAAAATATGTTATAGCAAAATAATAAACAATGTTTAAGTTTCAAGTTGGTTTTATTAGAATTGACTCAATAAATAACCATTCATCTGGCAGTTTGTCATTCGTTTTTAAGAATAGATGATTTATTTTATGATTTGAATGTCATTCTAGAAGATTCTTCTACAATAAATATTATATAGTTTCGGGGAAATTTAGATCGTATGATAAAAAGTGGTCATACCCCCTTAGTGTAGTCGTATTCGAATCATAAGTGTTTACGAGGGTTGATCAATAAATACCCCGAATAATGCTGATAATTATTTACAGTCAATGTAAGTCTATTTAGCTATCAGAATTTTTAGAACTAAATCTATTTCAATTGGTTAACTAATGATTGTGATCATTGGCCGAGTTTTTAACGAACGCGGTTTCCAATGACAGCGTTATTCGACGCCGGCAGGCAATTTTATAATCAACATTTGCAGTTGCAATAACTAAACAAATCATTATTATAGATGTAGAGAAATTAAGTGAACAATGGTAATTTCAAATTATGTGGATTATGGTTTACTGGAACAAGATGGGAATAGTAAATAATCCTAGTTTGCACACAAGCCATACTACAGTTGTAATAACTCGATTAGTAAATGTCTACAGAATGTAAAATGCCTGACAAAGTTAGAGAATTATTCCCTGATAACATGATTTCATCATAACATCAACTGAGTGGTTAAAACTCAATAACTAGATAATACAACTTCTGAAAGGTTCTACATTTGTAACTAGACGAATATCCCCCTATGGGAATTCGAATAATAGTATTTCCAACAGTATTAAAGTTAAATGGTGTTGTCTGAAATATTCGTCGTTCAAACCAGTTTAGAATGTAATATGATTAAATGCTGTATTAGTTCTTGTGTTTTCAGAAAATTAAAACGTGTAACGTTCTAGCATTTATAACTTTGAATTCTACTTTGATACACCAATAAATGTACACGAATTGTATTCGTACAAAATGACCTTCCCAATGAAGAAAACATTTTATTGCAACTTTTACAGACAAACACATTTTATACTTTCTAAGGCCGAGGACAACCTTTTATTGAAACTATCACTGTGGTATCAACATTGTTACTGCAACTTTCGCCGACGAAAACATTCTTATTGCAACTACGCCGACAAAAACAGGTTTTATTTGCAATTTTCGCCGATGAAATATTTTGTATTTCAAAAAGAGTATATTAAGTCAGACAGGGAAGGCAGCACTCAACTTAACCAGCCGAGCACAGAAAACATTAAAAACACACAAAGCACAATGCCCAACTAAACAAGCGCAGATCCGCCCAAGTCCAAGCTGTCGAAAAGTATAATAAATTATAACTACCTGAATGACCCAGTAGAAAAGTTACAGCAACCAAAAGGCGGAATGCCTACGCTGAATGACATAGTAACAACAGTAAAACTGCTGAACTACATAGCTATAGCAGCCTTTAGTCTCAAACGTTAAATAACAGTATTAAAACGTTGAAAGGCCCGTATAGTCGGATGACCTACTAACTAGCTGAATGACCCAGTTTCCACAGCAAAAGGACTATATTGTCCCGCTTTAGCTGTAAGAAATCTTAAAACGAAGAAGTGCCCAACACACTACCGACCAAGAAAATTAAACGCCCCTTGTCTCATTGTTTAAAAACTGAATAGAAAAGATTCAGCAAACAAAAGGCAGAAAGCCCACGCGTAAAACTGCTGAACTACATAGTTTTAGCAGCCTTCAGTCTCAAAAGTTAAGTAACAGTATTAAAACGTTGAAAGGCCCGATTTCAGCAACAAAATATCTGAAAACCTTTAAACGCGTGACCCAGTTTCATTAAGTAAAATGACGTAATTGAACAAATCGAGATATGACGTACTGAACAAGTCATTAAGAATTGCAAGCAATACAGAAGTCCCCTACCGGTTTAAAGCGATTGTCAATGTGTCTGTTGCCATATCAACCACAATTTCCGTCAGAACCAAAACTGACGGACAGATGGCAAACCAATAGTCCCCTCCGGTCAAAAACCGGTAGGGGACTTAAAACTACATTAAATGACCTCAGGGGACAGAACACTACATCCAAAACTCCACAACTGTACATAAACTCATGAACGAACCCGGTAGGATGCGAATCGCGGGGACGAAATAGTAAGAGGACAACCGGCAAATACGAATAAATAGTTAACTCCTACTTCCGCTGAAACATTACCTTTTATTTATCAAGACCTAGTTTGGACAAGTCTTCTATTAAATACTCGTATGTCTAAACAAATTTCTTTTAAAAACATCACAATTGAATTTGAATAATAATAGGTTGTATTCCAAGTCTTGGTTTTTTGAATGCAACTGTATAAAAGGAGATTTTGTGGTGTGATTGTTACATGGTTAACGCATATTTTGGTAGAAGGTCAACACTTTTGTTCAACAAATATTCATTAGGTTAAGTTGGGTGTTGTCTTCCCGCTGAGACATTCTATTGTCTTTTTGGAAAAACAAGCCTTCTAAAACGATATGCACATATCAAAAATGTAAGCCCCAGACCGTAGGAAATTTGAAATAAACAAATATTCTATTATAGTCTATTCTAGACATAAAAATATATTCTGACTATTCAATTCATAAACTAACTTGAGCAAGAATATAACATCTATTGGCACATAGTGTTTGCCATTATATAACAAGTAATTAAAACATCAGTCAAAGCCGGACTGTATCAGGAAGCTTCCGAAATATTTCGTTGGATTTTAAATTGGGTAATTTGTTATTAATGTCATACTAGTTAAGATAAGCAGCGTGTCATATACATTTGATGTTTTCGTATTTAAAAAATGACAAACTAAATATTTTATTGATAATCTTTCGTCGTTTGTCATTTTTTGCTACCACGGGGCGATATCACGTGCATGACTTAACATATGACAACACAACCATCAGTAAGACGAATCTTAGGTTACCAATTCAATTCAATTCAATTCTTTATTTCCCTCTATGCAGAGGGTATTGAACACAGTATGTACAGGTTAACAAAGAATAAGAAGTTATACAAATATAAACATGAGCATGATAGTAATTACATTCTCAGAAGACATGCCGCAGGTGATTAGCGACATGTTATTGATCAGTTATATATATGTCACGATTCTGTATTCGCTAAGACATTGGATTATATATTACATATATGAATATTTGAAAAACATAGACTCAGTTTCAACGTCGAACACAGGTTCTAATGGTGCCCCTAACAGTTTTAAAGACAATGAGATGCTGTCAAATGACAATAGTTCGTGTAAATCGTCTTGACTGATAAATTGTACTAGTGAATATATGAATTCAGTTCGGAGTGTCTGGGTACATAGGCATTCGCTTAGCACGTGTATAAGTTCTTCCTGGTAGACTAATTCACATTTGTCACATATTTGGTTTTCGAGTAAAACACTTCTAGTCCATAATCTAGCGATGACGCACATAATATAGTTGAATGAGTTTAGATTGCAAACGTTATACACAATGGATGGTACAATTCGTGGATGTAGTATCCGAAAGAATGTAAAGTCCGTATCCTGTGACATTCGGTTGTCCCACAAAAGTGTTTCATTGAATTGTATTGCACATGCAACGGCATTTTTCCACTCTCGCTTAGAAGGTATGCGATGCGGAGTGGACGTGAAGTTGTTGATTATGAATTGCAAGCCGTATTTGTTCAAAATGTTACATACGTCAGGAATGTATACTTAAGTTACTTTTGATCTATCACTAAGAAATAAAACAAGTTTTCCAATAAAAATATCTCTTGTCACGGAGCCCGATGGTAGTGTCATAAGTTTGTGTAGAAACATAAGTTTGCGAGATTCTATTTTGGACGGTAATCGGTTCAGACCTAGCATGGATTCTGCCGTATCAGAACGGGTAGCTAATGGTAACCCTTGAATGCGTTTAACAGCAGAATGTTGGAAACGAGATATGGCAGAAGAATCTGAGGTAAGTAGGTTGTTCCATAATTCGGATCCATACAAGGCTATCGGCACAATAATTTTGTGTACAGACCTGCAGAGATACGTGGGTTGACCCCACAGACATGAACACGTTGCGCAGACAATGCGAAGAATGCATTTTTTGCTTTGTTTAAACGCTCGTTAATCCTATCTTTGTTTTTTAAATTGAACGAGTACAAAATGCCAAGATGAACGAAAGTATCAGCTTGTTCAATGAACTGGTTGCCGTACAAAATGCCCACTTTGGGTTGGGAACGTTTTCTTGTGAAGACTGTTACACTACTTTTACGTACGTTGATAGAGATGTTCCAATGGTTACAGTTGTGATACACGATATCGACCTGTTTTTGGAGGTGTAGGGGTGTTAGACATATAAGAGAGATGTCGTCGGCAAATGCGGGATTTCCAGCATTTACTGTCATGACCTTTGACCCTATCCGGTTTTCCTCAAGTTCGTTTAAAGAATCATAAACAATCATAGCTATTTTCTCTTTATATATTCATCCTCCCCCGTGCTGTCGTGACTTTTCAAACGTAACGATTGGTATGACGCAGTATACAAGCAAAAATCGTATTCGAAAATGAAATGTTTTGATCATTGAATTATGTGAAACAGTCTGGTACAATCACATAATGACCATGAAATGTAGCGTCGACGTACAGTTCTCGAACCGCTAAGGAATCGGCTATAGTTTTACGTGTGTTGTTATGTGTTGACGAAACTATGAAATATAAAACAAAAGGCTGATTGTTCAGGAGTCAATTTTAACTTACCTCGGAAAATTTTAACTGCATAATATCAATACCACTTCCGGATAATTGTCAATATTAATGGATCACAATACACAAACAATGTCAGCCATTTTTTATTTGATGACGTAATCACGAACCGCTTACAAACTTACAGTTCAGTTCATACGGTATGTTCAAAATCTTTCTAAACAATGAAAATCAATGCCAAATACTTTAACAAAGTAAACTATAAAGAAATACCAATACGACTAACGGTTTATTTTCTATTATTCTGTAAGTGAGTTATTATTATGACATGGACATACAAATCCATCGCCCAGTCTGATACCATTCTTGGCACAACTAAAGTTTAAAAAAGTAAGCTTTAACCAGTGCGGTAGGTGAATAGCTATCATTCTTCATGACCCTTTTGGTTGGTTAAGGCTGAAAACAAGATGTATAAATTAGGCAATATCAGGAGAAAACTATACTTGAGTAGACAAGAAATGCACGTAACGTATTTGGTAGAATGTAAGAAATGTGCTGGACGTTACCGGTTACTGTGATATTAATACACGTCACATGATTTGCACGTGTCTTCTTGACACTTGTCAGATCGGGTGCTTGTCTACCGATATTATTTAAAGGACATATTCTTGGTAAAAGAACGAACGGGAGTGATAGGGGAGTAAAGGTAATAGCAGTTTCATTATTTTTTTCCATTATCAGAATAAAAATGCATCGTTCGACCGTTTTTAAAGCCTGCGAACGCCTTGTGTATTGACATCACCGGAACTCGCACAATGATGAACAAAAGATTCGAGAATTGGTACAGTACGAGATCAGGTACTTACACGATATAAATAAATTTACGAAAAACAATGTTAACTTTTGTGTGTGTTGGGCATTGCACCGTGTGATTATGGTCCGTATTGTTTCTGTTTTATATGCTCGGCTGTTTTAGGTGAGTGCTGCCTTCCCAGTCCGCTGTTTCTGTGTGGCCTTGTCACGTGGTGTGTCACGTGATCTGTGACGTCATTTCAGGTACCGCAAGAAATTCAAAAGAGAGCGTCTTATCTTTAACATGTAAAAGATGATGATGACCAACAAACCTTTGCTAATGATTCTAACAGTCAGTCAGTATATACAATATAAATACCTAATGATTGTGCACGAGTTGTACGGCCAGTATATCGTTTCGAAAAAAATAATTTGATTGATGCAAGTGCAAGTATAGTGTCACTTCATTTATACAAAAGTCAGTAAGGAACCCGACCATATGGACCACAAACAGATACCCAGAATCAAGAACGATTCATTTCGAATAACTACATGTACTTAGCACACATTTGCAAAAAAGGAAATGCTTGTCCGGTCATATGAAGACAAATGACAATAGGTTGTGCTTAATGCTCCTAAGTTCCTGTTTTCCTCTCGCATTGTGGACATTAATGGGCTATTTCAGAAACAAATGACAATTCATTTGGAGATACGCAAGTAAGGGCAAGTTCATTAATATGGAAGGGGAATTTCAACGAATACAAATGTTGATATCGAATATTCTGTCTATTACGACTTCTCGAGGAATAAACTTCCAGATACCACCAATTATAGCTTTACATACAACATTAATTATTCTTAGGATGCGAACATCGTGAATAAGTAGTTGATAAAATTCTATTTCTTCCTTTTACACGAGTGATACATGTAGTGTATTATATTTTTCTAATCTATTCCGAGTATGGTATGTGTCTGTCTATTCGCCATTTACAATTCATCGGATTTGAGTTTACTTTGATTTGCCGCGAAGGTTGCGCCGTCGTAAGCTATGCCAAAAGTAAATACTTTATTTCCTTTGTATATATAAATCTTACAGCTTCCTAAGCGTGCCTAATGTCTAAAATGTCAGTTAAGACATGGCCATGCGATAAACCTATTTGCCTTTCTGTTGAGACATTGTTAATTACCGGACCACCCAAGTTATTGTCTGGTTATACAGGGTGTCCAAAAAGAAAGTATACAGTTTCAGTGTTTATTTATAAAATCTCTTCATTCTGCTATCGTAAAGAAAAATTACACATGTATAGACAAAAGGTGTAAGTTTTTTCTGGGACCAATTTTAAGATTATAACTTGGATAGTTTTTAGAAAAATGTAAATTTACTGAAATTACCTTATTTTGCCCGTGGCGTCTATTCAGTAATTTATGACGTTCTCAAAATGTCCACCCTTCTTACGTTTTCCGTCTTGCACTTCTTTTAAACTAGTGATAACATTTGCACATGTGTCTAAACTGATTTTCTTACCTTCCCTTTTGATGTTTCTCGTGAGCATAGACGTGTATGTTGGCTTTGTGCTGTACACTAGCAATTTCACCTAGCCCCACAAGAAGAAGTCGCCATGATTTTTTATCCGGGCTGTTGGCGGGCGATGTCACACCACAGTGATATTTCCTGGAAATTACTTTGGATCCAACTGTTTAAAGGAATTAATCCAACCCCATATGTTCAATGTGTGGCCCTGACACATCTTGCCTGAGCTATGCATCATTCAAAACAATAAATCACCTGCGGTGTTTAGGAATGAGTTGGTTTAACAAAGACAAGTAACGGGTTGAGTTTATTTCTACCTATTGTGCTATCTGAATAGCTTGTGTACAATCCAAAGCCAACGGACGCATCTATGCTGCTGGGAAACATCAAAAGAGAAGGTTAGCATATCAGGTAAGACACATGTGCTAATGTAATAGATAGTTTCAAAGAACGAGTGCAAGAAGGCAAATGTCAGAAGAGAACATGCATCGTGAAAACGTCGTTAATTACTACAAAATGACGTCACAGACAAAATAGGGTACGTTTAGAAAACTGACATTTCTCTAAAAAATATCCGGGTTATAACACAGAAGAAACTTACATCTTTTGTCTATACATGTGCAAATTTTCGTTGCGATAATAGAATGAAGAGGTTTGATAGATAGACACTGAAACTGTATACTTTCTTTTTGGACACCCTGTATGAAGATAAATAGCCTCCTATAACATTGTGTGACTATTTGTCTTTAACGAATAGTTCTACATTGAATTCAGAACATTAACAGAATATTTCAGAGAACCTGGAGGTTCTTGCTAAGGATGCATTGAGGAACTGCACATGATTATTTGATTTGTGACATAACATTACCTCAACAGGAAAGAAATGTGTAACGTTCTATGTGGTGATGGCGCGAAATGACAGTGTTATAGAGTGTTAACATTGAATTTGACCCGAGAGACTTTAACATTGTTAAGGTTTCAGAGCTGATGTGATGAAGCCAATATAGGCTTTTTAGACAATATGGTGAACGTTATTTGAAAATGTTTTCCAAGTTCAATATATTGTTATATTGATTTCATTATTCAATGTTATATACGAGTGTAAAATAGGATTTGTTTCACATGGTTACTGAACACAAAAGTCCGGTTGATTATCTGATAAACCGCTAGTGCACATCATACATGTACAATCAAAGATATGCATTGAACCTATTTATGATAAATGCTAAATAACATGTATATTGTATGGGGTGTATATTTTACTAAGTTCAGTGGTCTATCCTACTGAGGTCTTTTCCAAAATTCTTGAACATTCTCAATCAGGCCGAATTCTCCTGAAACATATCAATCTGAGGTAAATGTCAGCTCAAATTTGGCGGCATTGTTTTGACATCAGACTAAAAATTAGCATGGTAAAGTAATATATATTGTGGCGAGTGTATTGCAGCGAAATTACAAACGATCGAACTTGTAATAATATCTTCTTGAGGACAATCTGAGTTAAGATTTGACATTGAGACAAATAAATAAATATACCAGTTTTATATAGCTTCTTGTTCATGCGAACGCACGTTCAAAGACACTTTACATTATTTTTGTTGCAGCCACAAGGGCGCATGTGATCCTCTACCAGTGCAGAAACAGCATGATCTGACCAGAGGGACATACTGAGAGAAAGCCCCTGAAGGGAGATGAGACATTAGATACAGGCATGTCCGGCGCTGCTGAAGTGCGCCTAGCTCTTATTTCGAATAGACAGTCTGGTTCTTAATGTGCCCGGTGTATAGCACCGATACACAGCTTCCTGGCACTTCCAGATACTTTGTAGACCACACGGCCAGATATAGCGGGAAATATTATAAATATTTCAAAAATGTCAAGTTCCGATGCCAGGGATTAAACCCACGAACTCTGAATTGACAGCCCAGTGCGTTACCACTGAGCTAAATCCGCTTATTGATGTATGGTTGATCTAGGCCTGAGATAAATCTTTGTTTTCTTATTACTGCTACATATCGTTATGAATCTTAGCGCTACTTACACTGGACACTACAAGTCGATTCAATGTAAATCCTAATGGAACGTCCATAAATCTATGGAATGGGCTATTTCAGAAAGGTTACATGATGACGTAGCATAATATGTTAACTAGTACATTAACGATGAAAATACTATTTCAAGCATGTCTCAATCAATATTTATTATCTAAACAGTCTGCAAATAGCTTTCAGTGGTTTAAAGGCATTTCCTAGTTTGGTAGCCGTATGGAGATCGGCACCTTTTAGAGAGGAAATACATAATATTTATTTTAGCATTTTAACCATCCTGCCCAACCATTTAGCAACGTAATTTATTAGATATGTGTGTTGCTAAGCAACGCTAACAAAAGTGAACAACATAAACGCGAGATAGGCAAAACATTGACATCACCAAGATTGCACTAAAATGAAATCTCGTAACTCGTCACATTTTGCAAATTTCACTAATGCAATTCAGCAATAATGTGGCATGTTAATGACTTCAGAATCGTGCTTTATTATATAAACAAATCGATGAATAGCACATTCATCCTTTCATATGAAGAATTTTGTGCACATTTGCAAACTTAATATATATTCGGCTATTCAGTTTATGATATCACGTTTGTATGTATCACTATCATTAACAATGTCTTGTACTCCATTTGTGGTTCCAGAACTGACACTTTTTCCTTGTATACGAATGTATCAAATAGATAGTTGAGTTTTTAACATTTGTAAAATGATACAAATGACAGTAAATCCTCATTGAAAGGCCACCACAACAATAAAATTGCCAACTCAAATCCCAAATTCATTTTCACTTGTTTATTTCATATTCTACCAACATTATGACCGACCATTAACAAAAGTAGTTCTTATAGTCCAAAGGATGGTCTTATTTGTGATTCACGAAGAAAATGTACGTGCTGATTAGGCAAAACTTATAGTATTTCGATGGTTAAAGTGCGACAACGAAAAGCTTTATGTTGCATTAAAATAATTGATAGTTGTGGAGAAAATGACTTCGTAAATGAGCTCCTGTGGTGTTGTCGTGACGAATACCAAACACATACAACAAACGCACAGGGTTCACTCAAAAGACCACAGTTCACATAAATAAACACATATCACATACCCTCATGTACCTGCGCATAGGTGATATAAACAGTTACTTCTTATCAAGAAATAATATTGATTTTAGTTACAATAAACAAACACCCCGAGTCTGTGGTGCGTTCAAAAAATATCAGGATTAATAACAGTGTAGGCATACCACGTGTTATTTGACGTAATATGTGGCCAAGAACGCACGTAGAAATTTGTCAACAAAAAGTTCAAAACAACCGTAAGTATTTTATACTTCGACCGATTTTAGCGAGGCATCATCGACGCTCAAGCCGTAAATGAGTACTATCCTTGCCACTAAATGTTTGTGTGCAAACATTAACAGTTTTGCCCGAAACCGCCTCAACTGACATTTTGTCGGAAATAAAATATTAACTTGTGTGGATAGTACTCGACCTCGGCGTGAGCGTCGAAGATATGTTGTCAAATAGCACGTGGTATGCCCACATTGAACAAAGTACATAGACTGATCCCTGAAGTTGTTGTCGCACTATTACAGTAGGAGTAAGCAGGGTTAATATGCAATGACCAAAGTTCACCAACCGTAAATCATTATTATGTAAGACAGACATAGAAGTTGTATGCCGTTCAGGTAACTGACCTACCATTGATGTTTCAGACCAACTATGCCACTAAAACCGATTATTTTATCTGCAAACAATTATTAAACAACTGTCAGTCTCTCATATGAAATGATTGCAGTCCAAATTCTAGAACGATTCATTTTGGAGTTACTACATCATCACTAATTTGCAAAAAAGAAATGCTTGTTCGGTCATATGAAGACAAATGCCAATAGGTTGTATTTAAAGTTGCTAAGTACCTGGGTACTGTTTTATCAAAGCACTTACGAAAATCGTAGACTAACGATCAAATTTAAATTCTCTGTAATACTTTGACAACCATAAAGTGTGGTAAATGGAGCTTCAATACTAATAAAGATTCAGTTAATGACTTCATACAAACCACATTTTTACCTAGTTTGCAGTTGTTTAATAAATATAAACAATTTAAATTTGAACGTAAGTTAAAGATATCCGTAAGTGCTTTGATAAAACAGTACCCAGTTCTCCTTTCGCATTGTGTCATTATAATGACCTATATCTGTAACAAATAACGATTCAATGAGGATACGCTGCAACATTAAGGGCACGTACTTTCATCTTCACAGGTTCATTAAGACGGAAGTGGAGATGTCAACGAATGCCATGTTGATATCGAATATTCTGTCTACATTACGAAAGGGTATTTATCGAAGATGCAAGCTGTCTCGACAAAAGCAATTTGCAAGTCACCGTCATTACTTCTACCGTGATTGCTTTTCTCTATCTTAATAATAATATAAATTGTACATAATATACATGCATAGAAAACTCGAAGCCATACAGAAACAGCGGAATCGCCTAACTCCAGGGGGTTGTTTTATCAATTTGAAGGCACTTAGGGTATCTTAGGGACATGCATGGTTTGTAGCAGTTAACTAATTGAATCACTATAAGTATTGCAGATATATTTACAAAACGTTGTAAAAGAATTATAAAAAATTTAAATCGGAAAGTAAGTTTAAGTTTTCCGTAAGTACTTTGATATAACAGTAGTTGAAGTGTAACAAAACCCCCGCTCAAAATGGGAATCCCTTATACATGTAGCCATCGCTAACATGCTCATAAATATATATTATGGATCAAGTTTCAAATTTCAGTGGTTCGTTTTACTTTCTAAATCTGAAGTTAAGTATGGGCAAGAAATCAAGTGTTGAATTATACGTATTGATAGAGTTGAAGATGATTTAATTGATATATCCGTGCTATACTTTGTTAAAATTCTCGAAAGTCCTTAAGTCAATGTCAATGAGACCGACTACAAAACAATATCAAGGCTTTTGTTTATAAGACATTTTCAAGGACTCTAAATATTTCGTAAACAAGCCGTTAAGTAAGTGGGTTTTGTTGTTGACAACATTAATTGGCTCTAGAACTCCATTGTTAATTAAACAGCGCGAAGCATAATTTTTTACTGGTTCCGTTTGTTTCTTTAAATAATCAATTTTCGTCTAGACCTCAAATTAAGATACATTCGAATTACCTCTTCAAGATGTATCTATATGTGGCAGTACAACGGCCAACTAAAATGAATCGGTTCATAAAAGAGAAGAAGGAAATAAATTAGCTGTACAACTGTACTTACAAATGAGTTTGCAGTTGCTTGGTATATCATGATTGATTCAGACAGAACCGAGGTATTTGAGAGAAGATATCAAGTTTAAATTAACATATCCTTCATAAAGAGTGTGTCACATAAACATAATACCGAGAACAAACAATGCAAACATAAATACTGAGCTTTGATATTGTCAATGGCGAGTAACTTTTGTATTTCCTCACTTCTGTTTAAACCTATCAAATTTCTCGATCTTGTACGAAATTACCTTCCACGAATTGCTGGTTATCCAAATTCACGATCATCATAGCTTCACGATTTTACCGTTTAAACTTTAACTACCTTATCTAATAGAAAACTAGACCAGTACATAAAGCATTATTAGATGCCTCATCTGGTATCATGTGTTTTATTTGCTTGATCAAATGTTCGTAACATTTTGCAACAATGCAAGAAAAGATCAATGCAATTAGACTTTGTGATAATAAGTCTGTATAATTACCGCTATACTGGTGCAATATGCCGGTGGTGTATTTTATCGCACAATTGAAGCATACATTTTACTGTCTCAAGATTTTCTGTTTTGCAACAATTCGCAATCTGGAACGTCTAGATATATGACACATTAGTTTGAGTATGTGATGTCTAATTCATCTCGAATAGTAGAAATGGCTTTACCTAACGACTTTCGTGTACATTTTGTAAGGAATAACAGACCTATATATCAATTATATTATGTTATATATAGTTCATAAATTGTTCGATTTTCTCTTAAAGACGTCCCGTAGTTTGTGATCTTTTTAGTTAGAAAAATCAGTGTACTTGTCCTGAATGTTGTATAGAACGGGCCTTTGTCAGTTTATAAGTGTAAGCTTATAAAGAAATGCCATACAAATAAGCTTACATGTGATATACTACAAACATTGGTAGTAGTCTATGGATACGGCATTTTCAGTGCATATTAATTCAATAATTTCCCTGACGTTCGTAAAATGTACACACTTCATATGTTTTAGATGATATGTAATGGAATTGTTCTAGTACGCCAAGAAATAAATTATCTAAAGGTTATTAATAATTTCGGCATGCAATTCTCATGATATAAGGCGATTATACGCTTTCTTGGGGCAACCCACGTACGTACATAATCTTTGTGATAGTATTTTAACCATACTGTCCAACTATTGAGCAACTCTCCAAGATTGCACTAAAAGTGAAAACTCGTAATTCATCACGTTCTGCAAATTTAAACAAATGCAATTTAGCAATAATGTGGCATGTTCCTGATTTCAGAATCGTGTGTTATCGTTTCATATCGACAATAAATTAATGAATTGCTTAAGCTATTACATGTACGAGCTTGCATATAAAATTGTGATTGGAACACATTAGATGTTAATTATATAAAACAAATCGATGAATAACACATTCCTTTCAATTGAAGAATTTCTAGCACATTAGCAAACTTAATATACGTTGCATAAGAAAAAATAAATAACACTGACTCTTCTTTCAAATTTTCGAGCTCATGCCCTTCATCAGGATTTTTTAAGTAGATCTACTTATATTTAATTTACAGCATCTAGATAAACAAGATGGATGTCGCTTATGTATAAGGAGATATTATTACAAATTCCTAATGAAGAGCATGAGCTTGAAAATTTAAAAGAAGAGTCCGTGTTATTTATTTATTCTAAAATAGTCTTTCCTATTGAGAGACAATACATAATTTATATATTGCATCAGTTTATGATTTCCCAAATCACATTTGTATATATCACGATCATGAACATTGTCTTGTTATCCATTTGTGGTTCCAGAACTGTCAATTTTACCTTGTTTACAAATGTATCAAATAGATAGTTGAGTTTTGTACAAATGACAATAAACCCTCATTGAAAGGCCACCGCAATAATAAAACCACCTCAAAATTCCTAACTCAAATCCTAAATCCATTTTCACTTGTTTATTTCATATTCTACCAACATTATGACCGACCATTAACAAAAGCAGTTCCTATAGTCCAAATGATGGTCTTATTTGTGATTCACGAAGGAAACATACGTGCTGATTAGGCAAAACTTAATTCCATGGTTAAGTGCGAAATCGAAAAGCTTAATGTTGCATTGAAATAAGTGATGGTCGTGGAGAAAATGTCTTCGTTAATAAGTCACTGTGGTGTTGGCTTGACAAATATCAAACACACACACAACAAACCCACAATATTCACTTACAAGATCAGAACAGAACAGTTTATTTCGTATTTCTTGACAAAACAACAAATATATTTACAAAACATTTTTACACAATAGTCATATGATACATAACACGGTTACATAATAAGTACATAAACGTTACATTTTCAAACAAAAGAAAAATTAATAGTTGTATGTTAAATTGTAACACATTTTGGATTCATCCAGACTTCTGAAAAACGATATGAATCTATATGCGTCTTGACATTTTATAATCAATTATTACGTGTTTCGAGGTTTTCTAACATTGTATTGTACATAGTTTGAATAATAATATTCTCAGAATTTTTATTTTTAAACCGCAGTCGACAGGAATAATAAAACATATATCACAGGCCCTCATGCACGTATGCACATATGGTATTAACAACAGGTACTATTTTTTGGCGAAGAACGCAAAAAGAAATATGTCAACAAAACATTAAAACAACCGTAAGAATTTTATTCTTCCACCGATTATAGCGAGACATTCTCCATGCTCAAGCCGAAAATGAGGTTTATGCCACTAAGTTTCGGACAAAAACTGAGACAATTGAAAAATATTAATTTGCGTGGATAGTACTTGTTCTCGGCGTGAACGTCAAGGATATTTTGTCCAACACCACGTGGTATGTCCACACTGAATAAAGTACATAGACCGATCCCTGGAGTTATTGTCTATAACGTTAGGGAGAAATCAGGGATAATGTGCAATGACCTGAAATCATTATTACCATCCAGTGTCCCCCCGACAATACGTGCTATCCTCAATAAGTATGTGTTCACCTCCTGCAAAATTTTCAACATTCGAGGTTAGGTAGCTTGTGCCTTTTTCATTTATTTGGTGTCTACACCATTAAAACGACGAACCTGTACTTGTGTAGTGGTTCTTCCTCGACACGGAGGTGTATTTTTGTTCGACCACAAATATCACAATAGATTTTAAACTTGATAAATGTGTCAAAATGTCAGCATTTCATAAATAATAGTATCATTTTTATTCATATTAATGTATGCACTGGCATCGGTATCTTCCTCAAAAATGACAGGTTGTCCGCGCTTGGTGGCATAAAATGGATAATGAACGAGTTTTACGCTAGATACTGCACATGTCAAATGTAAAATCAATTGGATAATGCCTGTGTTGTCGGTTTTAATTCTTATTTCATGGATAAATGCAGACGAGGAATTGATAATTAAATATTGTTTGGGATGAAATCCACATACATGTTGTTCTTACTCGAGATAAGTTATATACTAATAGTGTACTGCGTCATTGTTGCCCAAGTAGAATCACAGGTGATAGGATGGTAATGTTAGAAAGTATACTTAAAAGGACCTACATAACCATGGGTAGACAAACATGAAATTATGTTAGCAATTGAAAAAGCGTCACCAGCGAGTTGTTAAATTAGGTGTCAGTGACTACGCTGCGAAATATTTTAAAAGCATTTACGACTTTCTCATAAACGCTTCTACAGGTACGGTGTGATCTACTATAATACTATGGTATTATGGGGATATAATTTCATAGGGATCACATTTAGTTTAAAAGTTATTTCTTTTCAAATTATATCTCACTTGAATAGTAGAATTTAGTTAAAACATGATTAGAACACCAGAGTTCTTTATCACGAAGTTAAGCCAAAGTGAAGTAATACTGCTGGGAAACATACAGCTCGATATCTTATTATTCTGGTCAAACGTGAAGAAGGTTATTTGTAGTACCGTAATATTTCTCAAATTTAGCGAAATCATTCCTATTTAGTTAAATAATAGTGATAATGCAGACATGGGGATTTGAGAACGGTGACAGACGTTTACACGTCATCTCTCGACTTCTCTTCTTACAAGCTACACGCTCAGAGAACTAATTGAGAGCTGTCAAAGCCTTGTACAGGAAAGGTACTTGATTTAGTCATGGTTAGCTCTCATTTTCGGAAACCTTATGCTCAAAATTATTATTATTATCTAGATTGTTTGTAGATTTAATTAAGTACTAAATTATTGTAGGAACTTTAAGGGACTGTGGTTACATTATATGCTTTAAAGATTGATTTACAATTTTTAACTGAAATAATCAGTAGCGCGTGTAGCCACCTCTACTTGCAACGACCGCTGCAAAGTGTCGCGCCATGGAACCACACAAGTTTCGTAACATATACCGTGGGATTCAGGCCAACTGCTGGTGGAGCGCTACCGTCAATTTTTTTACGTCGGCAGGCTGTGATTGACGTAATCGGCGTCCACGATAATTACAAACGTGTGCAATGGGATTGCAGTCAGGTTCACACGCATGCCAAGGCTAAAAGTTAATGTTGCTGGTCTGTAAAAAGTTCGTTCGTGTCAGATACAGCGTCGTAAAAAGCGGCGTTTATGTGATTTTAAAAACAAAACCTCTTGTGGGATTCGATTCTATCATGCGACGTTCATGAGACTAAGCTATCGCAAAAAAAAAAAAAAAAGTTGCCTTACCAGTGTCATTGTGTCTACAATACTCCACACTTGTAATCGGTTGATATAGATTGAAACACTCATTACATACACAGTAAATAAAAAAACGCACAAGTAGCGCTTCCGTGTGTAATAAAAGGAATCGCCACCGCCTAACAAAGCAAAGAAGGAACGCATAAGACGATGCTGTGTCCATACCAATATACATGTACCTTTGTATATGTGTGGTGTAACTGAGAAGATGGTACAGGGAATTAACCCCCGTTCAAAAGGAAATCCCGTGCGTAGTCAGTGCTAATAATGATAATATCTTTATTTAAAGAAGATGACACATTAAGATTATACAACTTATACAAAATGATTATCTTTTTGACAATGTGGTATTCTATCTGAAATAACATATAAAATACATTCAAATACATTCAAATAAATCATTCATACACATAAACAAACATTCATCCATGCAATAGCACTTATTATATTATATAATAGACAGACACGCTCATCTCAACAGTAATTAAAAATAGAATGATCATAATAGTAAAATGAACATGTCGACTAATTTTTTGACATCAGATATTTCTTATATATTTGTTTAAAAGCTGATAAAGAATTTAAATTTCTAACAGAAAGAGGTATGCTGTTCCATAATTTCATTGATATATAGGAAAAGGTTTTTTGACCATAACTAGTATGTATCTTCGCATGTGTTATATCTCTATGAGTGGTGGATCTCAATGTGTATGAAGTGTTGTTAGCAAAATGTAAGATATTTTGTAAGTATGAAGAAGTCAGATCATGTAAGCATTTGTATATGAAGATTGCAATAAGATATTTACATCTGTTTTCAAACGGTGATCATTCTAATTCTTGAAAAAGTTCAATAGAAGGAGTGCGATTAGGTTTTCTAAGTATTATTTTTGCACAGCGCTTTTCTAGAATTTTTATTTTGAAGATTTTTGTTTTACTACATGTGCTCCAGATAATGCAGCAGTAATCCATAGTCGATAATATGTAGGAATAAAAAAACGTTGTTTCATGTTAGTTAGGTAGTTGTTTATTCGTTTGAGCAGCGTAATTTTTTATTTAAATTTATTGCAAACATATTTAATTTGTTCATTCCAATTTAAATTATGATCAATATAGACGCCATGGAAGCTTTTGAGTTTTCACTTGCTCCAGTTGTGTATTGATAACCTGGATATTTAATTTCTCTAAATGTTTTAATTTATTTGTTGAACCGATTCGATTATCATGCATTTTGACTTTTTGGGATGAATGAGCATGTTGTTTGCTTTACACCAGTGAGCCACCGTATTAGTGTCCGCCTGTAATAGAGATTGTAGACATCTTAGGTTGGTACCAGTAGCATACCATACAAGGTCCAATCATCAGCATACAAATCAATAGACGAAGACGAGAACCAATATCATTTATGTATATAGGGAACAATAGGGGACCTAATATGGACCCCTGTGGAACACTACAAGAAACATATTGAGACGAGGACTGAATGTTTCCCAATCTTATACACTGTTTCTTGTAAGATAAATAATAATGCATGTATGCTATTTAAAATGATTAAAAAAGTTTCAAATTCCTCTAATTCGTTATACTTCATTAATCGGAAAGCTGAAATTAAATATAGGCAAGAAATCAAGCGTTGAAATATATCAATATACTTTATTGTAATTCCCGTTAGTCCATTGGCTCAATGTGTACTCAAAATGAGACCGACTAGAAAACAGTATCAATTGTTTCGTTTATACGACCTGTCGTTAGTGTTGTTTTCTTTCTTTCATACACAAGTCGCTAAGTAAATGGTTTTATTGTAGACAAAGTTCACTGGCATTGGAACGTCTTTGTTTATGAACGGCACTGTACAGAGTTGTTGACCGGTCAGTGTAAATATAATTAGATTTTTGCAGCAGCTACTTCTCCATCAATACTCCTATTTTCTCTATTCCTATTTTCTCTAGATTGCAAATTAGAATACAATCGAATTACTTCTTCAAGATGTATTTATATATGGCAGAACAAAGATCAATTAAAATTATTCGGTTGCATAAAGGGGAAGAAAACAAATAAACTGTACAACTGTATCAACAAATTGGTTTGCAGTCTCACACAGACAAGTAAATCATCATTGACTCAGACAGTAGTTACGGGAAACTATACTGCGAAATAAAGAATTGTATTCCAAAAACGAAAAATATATCCGCCAGGAAATTGTGCCACGTCAAAAAGATTGCCGACAACAAACGAATGCGTCAATATGCAAGTGTAAAGACTGCGCTTTGATATTGTCAATGGTGAGTAACTTCTGTATTTTCTCCCAAACGTTAAAAATGAATAGTATTCACGATCTTGTAGGTTATAAACCACTAAATGCCTACGCGGACCAACATCGGATACTCAAATACATGTAGTCCTTACAGAAACTTCTGTTTGCCTGGAAATGGTGATATGCCTTGACAAAATGGAACTAGAATCATCTAATTGAGTTTAAAGGTATTGTATACATGAAGTTGAATGAGTGAATGTGTTTCATCTTGAATATTTTTAGATTTTGGCATATTTGACAAAGCGAAAGTAGAGTAGGGTAAAACCAACATTTGATCGGTCCGCGCATCTGTAAAATATTGTCTTCCACCTTAGACAAACAAAATTATTCTTATATTAAACATCACCCCCTGTTTATTTGGTTTGATTTTGTAGCTGAAACATACTGCTGTTCAATGATATAGGTCTGTCAACTGGCCATAGACTTTAACATGATATAATCTGGGGCTGACAATTGTCATTTTACATTGAGCTAAAGAACAATTTTATTTAGTGGTTTGTGACCTGTATGAAATACTTTAACCTTCCACAAATCTCAGGCTATTCGAATTCAAGATTCTACTATCATTTTACCATTTCAACTTCGCGTCAGTGTCATTAAACAGTATATCCACATGTTGTATGGGTTCCAATTAAAACAACAGCTTATTAATATACATGCAGCATAATGTATGACATGACACTTGATTGATGTGTGTCTACTAGTTTTGCACTTTTACAAGGGCATCAAAAGAGATTTTCATTATTATCTACTAAGGATACATTTTTATCGAACTTCGTTGCATTCCAATTAGAACACCTCTCGTAATTAGTCTGTAGAATTACCACTACGCTGGCGCAATCCGTCAGTTGTCTAATTAACCATACACTCGAAGCACACATTATACTGTCTCTGTTTTGCCAGTTTCTCGCAATTCACAGACGATGTGTTAACTCAGGATCTATGACATATCAGTTTGAATATATGAGCGGAAACCCGCTATGCTTAGGTCATTCGGAATGGTAGAAATGACATTATCCATCGTACGACTTTTGGGGTAATCTTCTAATGAATAATATAGACTTGGATATCAATCATTTATGTATTATGTCATATGGAATGTATAAACCGTTCGATTTTCTCTTATAGATGCCTAGTAGTTTGTGATCTTTGTTGGTTAGAAAAATAAGCGTACTTGTTATGAAATGTTGTATAAAACGCGCCTTTGTCAGTTTGAAAGTGTAATTTTAGCAGATAGATAGAAAAGTCATCAAAAAAGCTTACCTGTGATACACTAGTAGTCCTGAAATACAGAATTTTAATAACATAATAAGTCCATCCTTCAGTGTAGCAATACCACGTGACTTTTGGCTACAGTTATAGGTAGAAATGTGTTAACATTTGAAAATAAAATAGCCATAAGTAGTTTATGTCTTCATTGATTTCTATGAAATATACGACACGCTAAGGGGACAATAATTTGCTTTCAATGAAAAATAAAATCTTTTTCAGCGGCTGTGCCGTTTTGTCCATTACCTTGTGAAACCATGGAACATGTAGGTTTCACAGGTGTAGTATATCTCACATGTATATACATACTATGCACACACTGAATCGAACAGTTATATTAAAGTTCTTGTACTGGATACACGTGATTGTGTTAAATCTATTTGTACACCACGCTCTTGTGGAAAACTCATTCTGAGTTAACTTTTCTGATATACAAAAGACAACATGGTGTCAGAAGTTTTTATGGATTAAAAGGACACACCAGATTTAATAAGCATTTTTAAAACAAAGAAAACAAACAGTTAATTAACAATGGATAATAACCAAATTCCCAAAATGGACTGGGAATCCAGGGATTTAAAGTCAACATTCCGTAGATTTAAGGACGACTGTACTTGAAGACTACAAAGAGCTTTTTACGGGTATTGGGTTATTACCCGGAACATGCTCGTTGCATTTGAAAGAGAATGCTGTACCTGTGGTGTGCCCCCACGGAAAGTTCCATATGGGTTACAGGACAGGCTTAAGGAGGAATTGGACTCAATGGTTAAAGATGGGATAATATGTAAAGTAACTGAACCTACTAACTGGGTCAATTCATTGTCTGTGTCCAAAAACCCAATGGCAGAATCAGGGTAGTCTTGGACCCTAAGCATTTGAATGACAATAGCATTCGACCGCATTACCCGATGCGTACACTAGACGACATTACCGCAAAATTGTCAGGTGCAAAGTAATTTAGCGTTCTAGATGCGACCAAGGGCTATTGGTCCATCAAGTAAGACGACGACTCGTCATATTTAACTACTTTCAATACCGTATTTTGAAAATACCGATATTTACGCTTAGCAATGGGTCTACGTAATAGCCAAGACGTGTTTAATCGGAATTTAGACGAGACATTTGACGGTTGTCCAGGCGTAACGTCAATAGTGATGACATACTAGTGTTTGGCAGCACACGCGCTGAGCATGACAGCAATCTGAAAACATGCTGAATAAAGCAAAGGTTACGGTTTAACCCAGATAAACTTAGGATTCGCCTGACATCTGTGAAATATTTTGGGCACGTGATCAGTGCAGACGAACTGAGGCCTGACCCAGAAAAGGTCGATGCTAGTTTGCAGATGAAATGTCCTACTAACCGCACAGAGCTGGAAACTCTGTTAGGCATGATCACATACTTGACGAAATTTAGCTGACATCACAAGCCCAATGCGTGCTCTGTTGCGCAAGGACATAGAGTTTCGTTGGGATTTTGAGCAAACGGATGCTTTTAATAAGGTCAAGGCGGTTATAACTAAGTCGCCAGTACTATGCTACTATGACCCGAAATAACCTGTACGATTGCAGGTTGACGCATTGTCAAAAGGCTTAGGAATCTGCTGTATGCAGGATGACAAGCCTGTTGCATACTCTTCGAAAACACTGACTTCGACGGAAGTAGGTTATGCTCAGATTGAGAAAGAAATGTTAGGCTATTCTCTTTGGATGTATTCGTTTCAAACAATACATATATGGTAGACATACCATTATTGAGTCTGATTGTAAACCTATTGAATCAATCATGAAAAAACCGCTCTGTTGTGCGCCGCCTAGGCTGCAGATAATGTTGTTACAATTGCAAAACTATGACATTGAAATTATTAATTGTAGAGGTAAGAATATTCCACTAGGAGACGAACTTGGTAGGAATTTTGTAAGCGACACATGTCCAGACCTGATACCAGATCTAGACTGTCACGTACATACGGTACGCAGAAATGCAGACGCTGGCATCAGTCATTTTAAAAGGGTGGCCCGACGAACGGAAATTATGCCCTAAAACATTATTACCATACTGGAATCATAGGGACGAACTGTCATATGAAGACGGAATTGTTTTCAAATGTCAGAAACTAGTTATTCCGAAACCTATGAGAGACGAAATGATCGAGGCAGTACATGTATATCATTTCGGTATTGAAAAAACGACTGGACGTGCACGTGATATCATGTTCTGGCCATTGATGACCAAGCAGATATCAGACCACGTTCAAGGTTGCCAGATATGTAACCGACACTAAGACTCAAACATGCGGGAACCATTGCATCCCCATGAGGTACCCGAGTTACCATGGCAAATTCTAGGCTGTGATTTGTTTACATGGGATGGACAGGAATTTATGGTTGTATTTGACACGTATAGTCGGTACTTCGAAAGTTAAAAGTTCATTTTAGTAGATTTGGATCACCAATGAACTTAAAGACAAACAATGCAGCTATTTTTACATGTGAGCAATTTCAATTATTTCTCAAAGAATGGGATATTATACATGAGACACGCTCACCGACATTTGCTAGTTCCAATGGTTTAAGTGAAGTATATGTTAAAATTACAGAACGACTTTTACAAAAAGCAAAGGAATCAAACTCTGACAGTTATATGCCATTATTGCAGTATCACAACACTCCTCTCAAATGTGGTTATTCACCAGCACAATTGTTAATGTCAAAACGTCTGAGATCAAACATACCAAGCACCAACAATCAGCTGAAACCCAAACTTGTTAAAACCTGCCTTGTTAGAAAAACAATGAAAAATCACAAAATGAAATCAAAACAATATTTTGACAAGTCAGCACGGAAATTACCATCACTAAATGTAGGAGAGTCAGTAAGATTTCAACGCGGTACATTGAGGGAACCAGCAACTGTTATAGCACCATACAACAACCATTCATACAACATACAAACTTCTAATGGTGCTACCTACAGAAGGAACAGAGGCTTTATAAATTCCACCCCATTAGAACATAGGCCTACTGACAATGATTTGAAGTCTGACAGTAACAAAACAACACCAATTAACACAGGCCAGCAGTCAGTTATTCAACAGCAAACACCTATTAAAAATACACAATGACGAATGTCAAGAAAACTAGATCAGGTCTTGTAGTAAAACCATGCAAACTGTTCTCTGGTGAAGAATGGAAAAAATAATAAAGTAACTGAACATGACCTTTATGTCATTTGATACGTTGTTGTTGTAAATGTAAATATATATAACAGAGGACAGCGTATTCATTTGTGAACTATAGTGTTATACAAGAAGTGTGAACTGATATGTGTTTTAGAGACAAGGAAATCGAAATAAAAATGTGTTGCTACATGCCTGCATGATTTAAAATATAATCAGCATACAGGATCGTTAATATGCAAAACAAGGGGAATGTAGTATATCTCACATGTATATACATACTATGCGCACACTGAATCAGGAGTTATATTAAAGTTCTTGTACTGGATACACGTGTTTGTGTTAAATCTATTTGTACACCACGCTCTTGTGGAAAACTCATTCTAAGTTAACTTTATTGATATACCAAATACAACAACGGGGTCATGGACAAATCGGTAAAGCTGCTGAAAAAGAGCTTATAGTTCACGGAAAGCAAATACTTTTCCCTTTAACGTGGCGTATATTTTTAGTAATTGATGGAGAAATAAAATACTTATGGCTATATTTGTGTTCCAATGTTAACAAAATTCTACTTGTAACTGTCGCCAAAAGCCACGTGGTATTGCTACCCTGTCCTTGTAATGTCAATTCTTTCAAACACAAAATTGGGAAGTACAGGGTAGTTTTAATTCTTGTTTTGCAGTTAATTATTATTTAAGTTTTTGCGAACCACCATCGTATTTGTGTATATAGAAAAAGATACAGGTAATCGGAAGGCAGAACTCGACAGAAATAGCACGAAAGACACAAAAATGAAAGATCATTTATAACAATAAAGTAGGTGGGTAATTAAAAATGATAGCTATACTGAAGTGAAGTATTTTTACAGCTATCAGACTTCATTTAACACCTGCTGTAGTGATAAGTAAATATTGTAGCGCAAATAGGGCAGGGAAGGCAGCACTCAACAGGAAGAGAAGATCATGAAAAACACAAAAATGAATGCACGAAAAAAGATTAAACTTCAGCTTACAAGTACATGTCACACGGACAACTACAAAAATACACAAGATAAATGAAACTAAACAGCTACAAAACACGACAATGAGAAGTTCATTTAGAACCGACAATACAAGACTAACTGAATTAAACGACAATGAGAAGCTCATTTAGAACCGACAATACAAGACTAACAGAATTAAACGACAATGAGAAGTTCATTTAGAACCGACAATACAATACTAACTGAATTAAACGACAATCAGAAGCTCATTTAGAACCGACACTACAAGACTAACAGAATTAAACGACAATCAGAAGCTCATTTAGAACCGACAATACAAGACTAACTGAATTAAACGACAATGAGAAGCTCATTTAGAACCGACAATACACGACTAACAGAAATAAACGACAATCAGAAGCTCATTTAGAACCGAAAATACAAGACTAACAGCATTAAACGACAATCAGAAGCTCATTTAGATCCGACAATACAAGACTAACTGAATTAAACGACAATCAGAAGCTCATTTAGAACCGACAATACACGACTAACAGAATTAAACGACAACCAGAAGCTCATTTAGAACCGATAATACAAGACTAACTGAAATAAACTACAATCAGAAGCTCATTTAGATCCGACAATACAAGACTAACAGAATTAAACGACAATCAGTAGCTCATTTAGAACCGACGATACACGACTAACAGAATTAAACGACAATCAGAAGCTCATTTAGAACCGAAAATACACGATTAACAGAATTGAAGTATTCATGTATTGTAAATTTATTGCTAATTGTGCCCAATTCGGTCCTGATACAGATGATGTAAACGAATAAGTCAAGATAGAGTCTAGATATAAAGCTTGTTTAAGCCAGTATAAATATGATTGCCGCTCTTCGGTTTGTGAAAACATTTCATACAATAATTTAAGCCATATATAACTTTTAGTTCAGTTGTTTTGCCCATTTTATATTACCTCAAATCAGTGCGTATTTATTTTTCCAGGAACAATCGCCTAGATGCCATCAATTATATATACTATAGCTTTACATACACCTTTAATCATGCTTTTGTGGGAACATACAACACAACATTTTGCCCGAATAAGTCGATTTCTTCCTTTCACACGAGTAATAGTGTATGGTACGAGTATATTTGAAATTTACTATTCATCGGCCTTGAATTTACTTTGCTTTGCCGCCGGGGGTTGCGCTGTCGTAAGCTGTGCCAGAAATAAATACGTAATTGTCCTATTGTATGAATTATACTTACATTTTCCCAGGCGAGCCTAATGTCTAAATTACCAGTCTGTTAAGACATTGTCACGGCATAAGTCCGAATGCCTTCCTGTTGAGATGTTATCAGTTACCAGACCACCCAATTGATAGACCGGAAATTCTTGTCTGGTTATACGAAGATAAATTGCCTTGTAGAGTGTGTGACTATGTTTCTTTAACGAATATTTCTACCATGAATAAATCACAGAAATGGAAGATTTCAGACAGAACTTAGCGCCTGAAGGTTCGTGCTTAAATGCATTGTGGAATCACATGCATGTATAAGTTTTTTATTTGTGACATGTTACATTACCTTAACTGGAAAAACATGAGTACCGTTCTACCTAGTGACAGCGTTATATGTTTTCGGAGTGTTTTAACAGTGAATTTGACCCGACAGACTTTCACTTTGTTAAAGTTTCAGATCTGATGTGATGAAGCCAATATAGTCTTTTTGTGATGTTATACATTTAAGCTAATATGGTGAGCGTAGTGCTCAAATGATATTTCAAGCATGTCTCAATCAGAATTTTATGATCTAAACATTCTGTAAACAAGGTTTAATGTATTTCATGGCTTGATACCTATATGGAGCTCAGAAGTATTTTAGAGTGGAAATATCTGACTTTGTATTAGTAATTCAACCATCCGGTCCAACCGTCGAACAACTTAATTGATTGGATATTCATATCGCTAAGCAACGCTTCCAAAGGTGAACAACAACACAATGACATTTCCAAGATTGCACTTAAAGTAAAATCTCGTAACTCGTCACTTTCTGCAAATATAAACTAATGCAATTTGGTAATAATGTCATATGTTCCTGATTTCAGAATCGTGTTTTATCGTTTTTCCTACCGATATTTGATTAAAGAATTTCTAAATTTATTACTAGCTTGCATATAAAATTCTGATTGCATCGCATTAGATTTTGATTTAAGATAAAAGAATGTTATTTGCAAAAAGTGTTTTCATCTGAACAATAGTGTGTACATTTGTTAAAATAATGTATATTACATGATTTTGTGTTTTTCCAATGCATATAATTGATAGAATTCATGTGTAGTGTCGTGTGTGTCATGACCGAGTGGCCGGGCCAATGGAAATTTCAGAAACGCGTTTCAGTGTTTCCCACCCAACTAGAGATGAACTGGTCGGTAACACAGAGGTACTCTCGCGTGTATCGGTGCTATACATCGAGCACGTCATAAAATCAAGGAGTCTGTTCTGAAAGAGCTTGGTATCCCACCCGGATTTCTTGTATCACACCACTGTCGCTTTAGCAAAAGACAGGACCCCATCGGAAATGGATAATTGTACTCTTATGGGTTATTCTTGACTAAATAAAGACTAAATAAATACACATACACAGTTTTGACCTTGTTAATTAAATAGATGATTGATCTTCGTAATGTAAAATGATACAAATGACAGTACCCCCCCCCCCCAATATAAGACCGCCATAATAATATAGCCGCCTCAAAATTACTTGCACAAGGGGTTGTCTTTTTATGGACGTTTTAATTCCAGTACTAATGTAGGAATAACTGACTGCTGTGGAGAATATGACCTCGTAAAGTAGTTACTGTGATGTTGGCGTGACTAATACCAAACACACACAACAAAAGCACATGATTCACTTACGAGGCCGCAGTCGACATAAACAGTAAATCATGCATTACAAACCTTTATGCACGTTCACTCAGACGACATAAACAATAAACAACTGCATAAACAACACGATATCGAATTCAGAGGCAAGCAGCAATAAGCAAGAAGTTTATGATGCGTTCACAAAATTTAAGCCTGCAGCCTAAAGTTATATTGTCAAACTATAGCAGTAGAGGAGTATCAGAGTTACTTTAAGGCTCGCAGACCCATGGGAAGAAGTTTCCTAGGGGAAGGGTGTGCGCTCTATGATCCAGAGGTCCTGTTTTCGATCCCCGATACTGCCCCCAATAGACATTTTAAAATATCGCGATAATGAGCAATGTCTTATACTCTATTGGTGGTTCAAGAGCAGGCATTTTTTATCTTGTATACAAAATGTCATTTGAGCTTTGTTATGTAAAATGATACAAATCCCAGTAAACGCCCAATCAAAATACGACTGCAATAATTTAACTACCACAAAATTACCAACACAAATTCCACATCAATTTTAATTTGTTTATTTTATATTCTACCAACATAAGACCACCATTAACAAGATCAGTTCCTATGGTCCAAAGATGATCTTATTATTGGTGTTTACTTATTTGAATCACGAAGAAAATACACGTGACAAACACTTATGCAAAACTTATATCATTTCCATTGTAAAAGTGCGAAAACGAAAAGCTTTATGTTGTATTAAAAACTGTGGAGAAAATGTCTTCGTAAATAAGCTCCTGCGGTGTTGGCGTGATAAATACCAAACACACACAACAAACGCACACAAAATTCACTTACTTACACGACCACAGTCGAAATGAATAATAAAACAGATATCACAGATCCTCATGCACGTACGCACAAATGATATTAACAACAGTTACTTGTTTTGGGCTAAGAACGCAAGGAGAAATATGTCAACAAAAAGTTAAAGACAACCGTTAGAAATTTATTCGTCGACTGATTTAACGCGACATCCTCGACGCTCACGCCAAAAATGAGAACTATACATGCCACTTGGTATTTGTTTTCAAAAGTTTACAGTTTTTGTTCGAAATTGACATAACTGCTATTTAGGCATTTGAGCCAGTATGGGACAAAAACTGTGACGTTTTGTTAAAAAATATTAACTTGCGTAAATAGTGCTCATTCTCGGCTTGGGCGTCGAGGATATCGAAGAATGCATTACTTACGCTTGTTTTTAACGTTTTGTTGACATACTTCCACTTGGGGTTTTAGCGAAAAAAATACGTCAAATACTACGTGTACACTAATTAAAGTACATAAACTGGTCACTAGAGTTATTGTCGCACTATAATGGTAGGGAGTAACAAAGGTAATTTGCAATGACCAAAGTGATATGTGTGCCTCCGTAGCTCAATGGATAGCGCTCTTGTCGTCTTATCTGGCGAACGGATTCAAATACGGGTGGAGGCACTCATATGCCTGTCATATTTCAGACGAAAGCTGACTGGCAGGTTAAGGTTACGCTCGGCTCGGTCACTGACCCACCGTTGATGTTTCAGTCTCACGATGTGGATAAAAGCGATTATCTATCTGCAAACAATTATGAAACTATGAATGTCCAAATTATAGAACGATTCATTTTGGAATAACTACATCAGCACTCATTTGCAAAAACGGAAATGCTTGTCCGGTCTTATGAAGACAAATGACAATGGGGTGTGCTTAAAGTTCCTAAATACCTGTTTTCCTCTCGCATTGTGGACATTAATGGGCTATTTCAGAAACAAATAACAATTCAATTGGAGATACGCAGCGACAGTAAGGGCACTACATTCATCTTCACAAGTTCATTAAGACGGAAGTGGATATGTCATGTCTTCAACCGTAATAACAAATTTCTATGTCTATATATTTACTCCAAGGTACGGTTGTATCAAAGCACTTACGTAAATCCTTTACTTAGGTCAAATGTATGTTTTTATCATTCTTTCACTAGGGTCTATTAAAATAAGGGACATGTATGGTTTGTAGCAATACATTAACTGAATCATTATCAGTATTGCAGATCTATTTACCACACTTCGTAGTTGTAAATTAAATATAAATAATTCATGTCGGAGAGTAAGGTAAGTACTTTGTGAAAACAGTACCTAGGAGTATAACACTATCCCTGTTCAAAATGGGAGTCCGAGACTGGGAGTAAGTGCTAATATGCTAATAAAAATTTAAAATTCATCTGTTTCGTTAAACTTCCTATATCAGAAAGCTGAAGTTAATAATAGACAGGAAATCAAGTGTTGAAAAATAACAATAAACATATCTCCGAACTATACTGTATTGGATTCTCGGTAGTTCATTAGCTCAATGTGTACTCTAACTGAGTTTGACTACAAATCATCACCAATTGTTTTGGTTATACGACATTTCCTTAATGTTGGAATCGTTCGTACACACGCCGCTAAGTAAATGGGTTTTATTGTAGACACCTTTCACTGGCTCAGGTATTCCCTAGTTGATGAATGGCGCTGCGCAGAGTTGTTGACCGGTTTTTGCAGCTTCTTATTCATTTACTCTTGATTGCAAATAAATATACAATCGAATTACTTCTTCAAGATAAATCTATATATGGCAGAACAAAAAACAATTGAACTGAATCGGTTTAATAAAAGAGAAGAAAATAAATTAACTGTACAACGTTATCTACAAATAAGTTTGCGGATTTACCCGGACTAGTATGATGACTGATTCCGACAGTAGTTACGTGATACAAATGTACTATACTGCGTTATAATGAATTGTACTCGAACAATATAACCGGCAGGAAGAATTTGTCACATTAAAATTAGAGCCGACAACAAACGGATGCGTCAATATACAAGTGTTAACACTGCCCTTTGATATTGCCAATGGCGAGGAACTTCTGTATTTCCTCACTACTGTTTAAACTTATTAATGTTCTCGATCTTGCACGAATTCAACTTCCACTAATTCCGTGGTATCCGAATTCAAGATTCTACAATCAGCACAATTTCAAGACTTGGAATTCACGATTTTACTGTTTTAACTTCACGACAGTATCATTAAACAAATTAATTATCCAGAAGATAATACAAAACCGGACAGGGAATGCAGCACTCAACTTAAACAGCCGAGCACAGAAAACTACGCAAGAGCATCACATACCACAGTTACACGGCACGATACGTAACACATAACCAAACAAGAAAATGAGCTTCACAGTCGAAAGCCCAAGTCCCAGCTATCTTAAGGCTTAAAGACTTAGTTTAAGTTACAAAAAAATCTGATTGACCTAGTTTAAGTTATAAAAATACCATTGACGCATTTTCAGCTATAACAAATCTAAATATTTTTGTACATGTATGCTAATCAAACAGCCGTTTATTGATATAGCATAATTTATGACATGACACTTGGTAGATGAGTGTCTCTAAGCCATGTCAAAATCGCAACATGTTTCACATAAATACGTCAAACTACTAGTCTCCCTGTGTAACAAGATCAGTTGTCTTGTGGCATAGTTAGTCGGTCACAGCATCTAACATGCATGTTTAGTCATACACATTCTAATATCTACATAAGCTTGCAACTAAAGATCGTCAATGTTCTAGATGGAGTCACAAAGGAACGGCCTTTGGTAAACCACTACGAGAGATATTCACTTGGCAAGTACGATTGTTAGGAAGGACTGTTTTGAATATGTCGTTTGGGTTGGCTAGTGATTGTCATTGTGTATAATACCAACAAAACAGTCCAGTACGTTTGTTCCAAATGTACCTAAACACTTGCTTCCACAACATTTTTTTTCAAGTGCCAAATAAAGTATTATCATAATACGTAAAGCCTGGAACCAATATTAGGGGCCTTATCTGGTATTATGTGCTTTATTTGCTTGATCAAATTTTTGTATCATATTGTAACAAGGCTAAAAATATCAATGCAATTAGAGTTTGTGAAAATTAGTCTACAGAATTACCATTATGCTGGTGCAATCCATCAGTAATGTAGTTTTCTGTACACTCCAAGCACACATTATACTGTGTCAGTCCTTCCTATTTAGAAACAATTGTTAGTTTACGCAATTCTCAATGAATGTTTTAAACAAAGAACGTCTAAATCTTTGCCATATCCATTTGAGAATATGGGCGGAAATCCCCGATGTCTAATCCATACGGAATGCTAGAAATGGCACTTATCCATCTAACGTATTTCGTGTATTCCTTGTAAAAATAATAAATATATTATCAATCATATTATACCGTATATAGTACCGGTATTGATAACACTATTCTCTGCTAGACGTCCCGTAGTTTGTGATCTTTATTGGTTTGAAAAATGAGGGCATTTGTCATGAAATGTTGTATAAAAGGTGCCTTGCAATCCCCGTACTTGCAATCAATATTGTTATTTTTCATCCTACAGGGATAGTATGACGCTCACTTGTTTAGTCTTGCTTTATGTTGTATGTTAATATACCGAGTTGAAGGTTTTGTGTTCACGGACATTTACGCCCATTTTATAATAGTATCTGTAACTTTACTCTTTTTCTAGTTTAGACTGGGCGTCGAGTTGTTGGACCTCTTATAACCTGTTCATTTGTTATTCAATTTGAACTGTACGACGTTTTGTACTTGTTGCATTAATATCTATGCACTGTCCAGAACTTTTCTAATAATTGTATCGGTCTTATTGTCGCTTTTCACTGAATGGTATCTACAATTTCTATATACTTAATATGGCTAGAATAATATTACAAAAGAAAAATACTCCGCTACCGTGATCTCGTTTTGTGTCTTCATTTAGTAATATTCCCGTGGCTAAAGTATGCCTGGCGCCACTTGGTTCCCCTGTTTTAAATATATATCATGTTCCATCTTCTTATAGAGGTATGTTACCTAAAACAAGGCACAAAGTGTTTTCTCGTATTTCTAAGTGCTTTGTAAATAGGTGCAGCTGCTGCAAACAAATTTCGTGCAGGTCCACTATAAAATCTTATGTCAATGGGCGTACATTTAGTGTATGTCTTCCACACGATATTGACTGACGTTCTAATAATTTAGTGTATGTTCTTACATGAAATTCGCCTGGGTGTAATATGCAGTATGTCGGGCAAACTGGTAGATCACTTAAAATCCGATTCCGAGAACACAAATATAACTCTAGTAACAATAAAAGGGCACGTAATTTCATTTACCAACATTTTCGTAAAAATGGTCACAGTTTCAATAATGCCTCCGTACAACCAGTAGAATGTATACAAAAGAACGATAAGGCCACTAAAAGTTATAAAAATAAAGCCAGACAACTTGCTGAACTAAAATGGATGAAAAATTTACAGACACCTTTTCCCCTTGGCTTAAATGATAATATCTATCAGGAAGACAATATTTCTAAAGATCCTAGTATTGACATTTTTTCTATTTGTTCGATTAGAAAAAGGAAATCTAGATCTCATTGTAGGAGGCGTAATGGTAATATCAAACGTACATCACGCTTAGTGCTGACTGTTGGTTATCTAGATATTATTCACAAGCAATCTGGTAAACATTCTATGTTGTCTTGCCTTGCTACAATGCCTTCATCGTCCCTTGTTACCATTGACAATGAAGCAGATTCTATTTTTATTCAATCTAATCCTTTATTTAATACTGCCTCGTTGATCCAAAGTTATACGCAACATGTTTTAAAAACTCATATAGAAAAAGAAGCTGATCTTAAACGACATTTCTTGAAGCTCTTGTATGTTAATAAAGGAATAGATTTTGTGGATGTACAAAGCACTAGTTGTAATTGTGTATCTTCCAAATTTTGTTATGCTCCAGCCGGTCACATCATCACTGGGGACTTCAGTATTTTGAATAAAAACATTCGTAAGTTGTTTTCAAAAGGGCCTAAATATAGAAATAAATAAATAGCTAATTCTATCGAAGAGTTTTGTTTAAAGTGGAGCCGCAGAGAGAAAGCGGACCCTAGCCATTATCATCTTGGAAACGAGTTTTCCTAAATATAATGGAAAAACGTATTCAATTCTACCAGTCTAATCCTACACTTTTACCCCCTAAGCCTAGATCTTCCTTTCGCCAGTTGAAATTTTCATAATAATTTCGTTTTGGTTCCTGCTGATAAAGCTTCTAATAATATCATAATCAACTGACGATTACATTATGTTAATGTATTATCTAATGAATTTTCCTCTACCAACGCTTTTACTTTTTCTGAGAGCGACATTGTGGATCGTCATACAACAAGCTGCGAAACACTTAAAACTAGTATATGCGAAGGCCAACACAAACTACCAACTATGTATTGGATTCCCAAACTGCATAAGACCCCTTTCATTATTAACTCTAGTGCTTGCACAACTACTAATGTGTCTAAATTACTAACTTCACGTTTAACTGCTATAAAAGTTCATTCCCAACGATACTGTGAAAAGACTTATGAAAATTTTGGTCTTAATTTATTTTGGTCTGTTAAAACTTCTGGAGTTATTCGTGACAAAATTCATAGGAAACAATATGTTTCTTCTCTAAGTACTTACGATTTTTCAACATTATATACTACACTGCCACATGCTCGTATCAAAGATAAGTTAATAGCGCTGGTCGAGAAAACATTTGGTAGAGAGAAACCCACATTTCTGGCGTGCAGTTATTCTAATGCATATTTTACTAACAACATATCAGATAAATATACTATGTGAACCTGCAGACAGGTCTGTGAAGCCCTTATTTTAGGCTGGGCAATACCATTTATAGACAAATTATCGGTATTCCAATGGGAACAAATTGTGCACCTCTTGTCGCAGATCTGTTTTTATATTGTTATGAACGCGATTTCATGTTAAAATTGTCTCCGAACACCAATCTGAGGAAATTACAGCGTTCAATAATACGTCCCGATACCTTGATGACATTTTAAATATTGATAATCCTTACTTTTCTAATAAGATCGTAGAAATTTACCCAGCCGAATTAACACTAAATAAAGCTAATTCATCTGATACACGCGCATCATTCCTAGACCTTGATCTTGCTATAGAAGCAGGTCAAATTGTTAGGAAAATTTACGACAACAGAGATGATTTTAACTTCGATATTGTAAATCACCCACACTTGGATGGAGATATTCCACGGTCAACTTCATATGGTGTTTACGCTTCTCAATCAATTAATCCGTTTTGCTAGAGCTTGTCCTCGAGTGCAAGACTTAATACTCGAAATTTTTGTATTTCTACTAAGTTCCTGCAACAAGGCTATCGCTTCCATAAACTTCGTAAAACGTTTGCAAAATTCTATTGGCGTAATTCAGATCTCATTTCTAAATATGGTATTAATTTAAAGACACTTCTGCGACAAGGTCTGTCTCAGCCTGAATTTTATGGTGATGTGCTTTACAAGTTTCGAAAGATTCTGAGTCATAGCCACGTTCATGATGTGTTTCTCAAGATCATAAAACGATTTCTGAGTAGAGGATATGACCCTTTAATTTTGCAACGCACTGCATGCTTAGCAGTGGGTCCATTTACAGCTCACCACTATGCTTCTTATTTCATTGTGCGATGACCGGAAAATATATAGACTCGATGATGTGCCTAACCTCAGGCCTTTGTGGACGGCTGGCATTGATGCCTGTCTGTTACATTGTCTTGTCGAACCCTTAAATGTTTTGCTCTCGTGTTGCTCTGACTTCTGATAGGTAATTGAGTACTTCCTGTGCTACTCGATGGACGTATTTTATATAATGTTTCATGTTTTACATTCCTTTATTACTTGTTACTGTGGTCTTTTTGTTAGAGGGCATTACATGGCGGGAAACATTTATTTACACTGCCCTGTTCTATAAGGTTGTCTATTGGGTAAGTGTGGGGTTTGGTGCACTGTAAAACGTTTAAGCCCCCAGTGGCATGTGTCACTGTCCGTACCAAGGCAGAAGCCCCTTAGTCAACCTTCCTCTGTGTACTAGTCTGTATTGTCCACTTTATAGTATAATTAGAAAAAATACAAAAATATTTGGCCACTGTGCCTTTTTGTTGAACTTTATTAATTTTGTATGTGCCATTCTGCAAATTCGTTGTCCAGCACAAGGCTGCTTCGTATCTTTCAAACTTGCATATACTCAGTGGCTGTTGTGGATTGTCCTTGTGGTGTGTGTGGTGTCCGGTTGTTAATTTGTTACCAACTGGCTCTTGTTCCGTTTAAGTTTCGGGATTGGATGCCCGGTTTTGTATTACATGTTCCTGTGCAAGTTTTTTATGTTGGGCATGTTCCGCGCCTTTTCGAGTGAAGTTGTATATTGTCTGTGCCTTTTTGTTCTCGCGTGTCCCACGGTTTCTGTTGGGCGGTGCAACTTCCGGTAGTTTCGTATTTTGTTTAATTATTATAATATGGGTTTGTATCTGGATTTAAACGCCAATTCCGTTTACAGTGGAGTTTTTCAATTTTAAATAATCAAAAATATGTCCTAATTTCTCAGTATTCAAATTTTTGACCGGGGCCAAAAGGTATATTGAGCTAGGAGTTATTTATTCGTATTTGCTAATTGTCCTCTTACTATTTCGTCCCCGCGATTCGCATCCTACCTGGTTCGTTCATGAGTTGATTTACAGCTGTAGAGTAATTGATGTAGTTTTTTGTCCCCTGAGGTCATTTAATGTAGTTGTAAGTCCCCTACCGGCTTTTGACCGGAGGGGACTATTGGTTTGCCATCAGTCCGGCAGTTTTGGTTCTGATGGGAATTGTGGTTGCTATGGCAACAGACACATTGAAAATAGCTTTAAACCGGTAGGGGACTTCTGTATTGCTTGCAATTCTTAATGACTTGTTCATTACGTCATATCTCGATTTGTTCAATTGCGTCATTTTACTTGTTGAACTATTGCTTTCAGATTTTTTGTTGCTGAAATCGGGCCTTTCAACGTTTTAATACTGTTACTTAACTTTTGAGACTAAAGGCTGCTAAAACTATGTAGTTCAGCAGTTTTACTGTTGTAACTAGGTCATTCAGCGTAGGCATTCTGCCTTTTGATTGCTGAGTCTTTTCTATTCAGCTTTTAAACAGTGGGATAAGGGATGTTTAATTTTCTAGGTCTGTAGTGTGTTGGGCACTTCTTCGTTTTAAGTTTTCTGACAGCTAAAACTAGGCATTGTAGTCCTTTTGCTGTGGAAACTGGGTCATTCAGCTAGTTATAATTTATTATACTTTTCGACAGCTTTGACTTGGACGGATCTGCGCTTGTTTAGTTGGGCATTGTGTCTTTATGTGTTTTATGTTTCCTGTGCTCGGTTGGTTCAGTTGGGCATTGTGCTTTGTGTGTTTTTAATGTTTTCTGTGTTCGGCTGGTTAAGTTGAGTGCTGCCTTCCCTGTCTGATTTTATATAATCTTTTTGTCAGAATAAAAGTAGTTAAAATAGCAGCATAAATAGAAATGCCATCAAAATAATCTTACATTATAACTCAATACTTGAAATGCTAAACCAGTATTGACAAGTCTTTCTAACATACAATTGCGATTAACGATGATAGGTTTTTGTCAACCACCATGATATGTGACTGGCCATGAGATTTTGGGTCCAAATGAGGAATTTTTCGAAAATGATTTTTTTACTGCAAAATGATGTTAACACATTCCTTATTACAAATATGAAATTTCATTGTTGTATCTGGTCTAGTTACGTTGCTATGACGTCACAAACATATGCAATATCTTCATTTCAACTGCGGTTTGACGTTAGCAATTCTGTACAATGAGTTGCATAGACTATTTTGGTCCACGGAGGGTCAATTTAGACCCATGCCTAATTCATTGGAACATGATACTGTGATATAATTATTTCACATGAATTGTGACAAAGAAAGTTTTTGAAGGGCGTTTTTTTAAAAAACTATGTTACCATGGCAACGATAGAAAATGTTTTACAAAATATGAAAACATTTTTTTTTAGAAGTTTTGAAAATTTGTTTTTTATTTGTGTCCACATATTATATTCATCATAATTGAATTGAAACAAATCTGTTGATAAAATACATTTTTTAATTTGGTTGCCATGGTAACAGGTAACAGTTAAAACACGATATGCCTTTAACTTCAAATACTAATGCATTTAAACACTATCTGTAGATTAAAATAAACAACGTGTTATTTGATCCACAATTTGCTATATGTACTAGACAATGCTGATACCAAAGGCGTGTGTTAAAATTGTGTTGACAAGTTTGATTACCTATCATCAGCAAGCAGGTAAGCGTCGGGGACTTAGGTCAATGATGGGGTACGTTGCTAGCCTAATAAAATGATTTGGGTACTGCATTGTTTGTGTGTGGTAAATTTACGGATTTTAACAATTTTATCGTCAGTAATAACGTTCAATAGCTGCTCATATCCTTTCCGCTACCACGATTTTTATTTGGGGGGGGGGGGGTGATGAGAACTTCATATGGTCCCTATACCCCGTCCCTGTGCAGCACTGATAAAAACTCGATACATCTGGATACTACACACCTACCCCAAAGTGAAAGTAGGATAAATTGTCAACATTTCGACTAAAGGTCACCAGAAATTACGATGTGACGGTGACCCTTAGCTTCGTAGGCCTACTTTTGGGCCCCTTTAGGGCACTGATTCTGACCCCTTTGTCTAGCTATAGAAAAATAAAAACTTTTTGGCGCTAAATGTTAATGCAATTCCACAGGGAATCGTATCGCAATCGTGGGTAGGACGTTATTGAAAATCTACGCCCATAGCCCTCTTTAAGGGGGACCAGCGGGCCAAAAAACCTGTGTACGACCTTGGGCCCGTAATATCCTTTAGTATTGGATGCCTGAGTACCCATGACAGCAACATTCCCGAACTTGGGCATTTAGGTCGAAAACTACGGAAGGTCGAAATGGCCATCCCGGCCAGTCTGCATTAGTTCGCTATGGTAGCGGAGAGGATATAAGACATTTTACAGGGTGGATATTTCCCAGTCTAGATATATCCGCAAGTGGTAAGGGACAACCACCCGTTATCAATAAGTATGTGCAAATTTATCCTTGGTAGCGTGTAGTTCCAGGCGAATATTGCGACGGTGTTTCCGAATGATATGGGTTCAATCCCTCTCAGGTCATACAGCTCTTAGAGGAAGATCAATTGCCCATATTTGTTTAGGTGCACATGTCTGCGATAATATTCATAATGCACTCGGTGTAAAAGAATGATGTCCACACAAGCTCGTATTTTAAAGTAACAGTAACATTCGAATTTCTATACCTTGGACAACAAATAGAACACGTCGAGTTTACGAAATCCCTCCAATGTATTCGGCAGGTTGGAATCACACTATAGCTCTTGGACGGATGACATTGTTTACCGCTGGTAAAATTTGTTAATCGTTTATAACAGGGCTAGCGATGGAAAACTTTTTTCAGCAAACCCGTAACTTTAATGAATAACTCGGGTGTTAACGCAACGAAGTTTTTGTTTAATAAGGGCACATAATGATACAACTACCTGTGACGACCGCGTATATGTTGGGTGACTTTAGGACTCGCAAGTATGTTTGTACGGAATGTTTTACTAATTATCTGATACCACAATCATCGATATAATTATGCACCAGTCCATTTAAACCACGCCGCTACCCCGGGGAATGGCGGGGTTATTCACTTTTGAAAACCCCTGGTAAAATCCCTGCCCCACATGGCCAAACAGATGGTAAAACTTGGTATAGTTATGGCTATATTTTCCCGCTATGCAAAACAAAAGCTAACAAATGCACCCCACTCACAGGGCAGTGCGGGGACATTGGAAAAGTAAAATCACAGGAAAGTTCCCCCGCTATATCCACCCTTCCCGGGGTTTGGGCCGTGGTTTCAACTGACTGGTGCATTATTGTACTGTAATGTTGTGATTATCCTTTATGTGTAACTTATTCATGTTTAATCAGCAGTGACTTTTGGGCCTATGTGATTATCCTTTATGTGTAACTTATTCATGTTTAATCAGCAGTGACTTTTGGGCCTATGGAACAGGGTAAAGCTATCTTGTTAAATGCATCATAGGGCCTACACATTTTTTTGCGTTTGACTGAGACAATCATAGTGCGTAGCCATTCAGTTTTTATCCCTGCGTAATCGGCTAATCATTCCTTACTTCTGTTCTTGTATTTTCCCTCGTCATCACGCGGCACACCCTCTCGGGACACAAGAATTATTTCACAATAACACCATCACCTCCAACGTAGAATAACGTATATGCACTGTTCTTAGTGGTTTATTTACAGTTTTATGCTCTTAAAGTCTTAATGAGTGTACCGTACTTTTAAAACAGTTTATGCATGCAATATATACATGTTTAAAAAACTTACAGTCTGCGGAAAGAGACAAAGTTTGTGTGATACAAACAATTCGGACAGGCTGTCCTAGCTCTTTCTGAATAGACTCATTGGTTCTTTAACGTGCTCGGTGAACATAGTACCTGCAATACACGCGATACTACCTCTGAGTTTCCAATCAGTTCATCTCTTTCTAGTTGGTTAGGAGACACTGGAAACGCTTTTCAGTGTTTCCCTCCTAACTAGAGATGAACTGGTTTTTACATTTTTTTAAAATTTAATAGCCTACATTAACCCCGACACCAAGACCCAAACAATAAGTCCAATACAAATCAATGTACTTAATTTTCCAACTGGTATTGTTGCACCAGGATTATGACACATCGCTGATCATAATTATTTTGACAAATACTATTTTCCCCACACAGACAATCACAGAATCTAACATGTACATGATTGCATGGTAAACATTTCATAAGTTTAAAACCGATCCATGACTCTAGAGACGAAAATAGTTTCCTTTTTTATGACTTCAGAGACGAAAATATTGTCCTTGTTTTTATGACCACAGAGACGAAAATATCAGGGGCGGATCCAGGATTTGGCGTTGGGGGGGGCGTACATTCATGTATCGATACCCCCCCCCCTTCAAGAAAATGTGAGAGCGAAGCGAGCTAGAAAAAATCTCTGAGAAGCATTCCACACAATTTCGTTCTTTATCTTATAATATTCATTGAAAAAATATTGTGAGAGCAAGGCGAGTAAGAATATATGCATTAATTATTTAAACAGCATATCCCTCAAACTCATTCCCTACTTGAAAAAATTAACTTATAGTGGTTGTGCGAGCGCAGCGAGCAAGAAAAAATGCAATTATCTATTTTAGCTTCATACACCACATTCTTATTACTTGGTAATATTCACTGATGCAGTAATTGTCAGAATTAGAAAAAAAATCAGTGTTTGTCTGAGCAGCATAGGTAAATCAAAAGCTTTCATTGAATTTACGTAGTTCTTCAGCGAGCGAAGCGAGCTAGAAAAATCGTTGTTTATATGAACAGCATAGTCAGGACTAACGATAATCGACTTGATAATATTCACTGATATTATAGCTGCTGTGAATTCGTCACGAAAAAAAGGCAATGTTTATCTGAGCAGCATACCCTGCGAACTCCAGGGCTTCAGTTTTGTTTAAGTGGAAATGTGAAGTACTTGTGATTCAGCGACTAGGGAGTCCACGGGCCAGTGGCTTTCTACCTCGTGACTTTTTAAATAGAACCACGTCAGCTGCATTCTGAGGTATCTTATTTTTAATGAAAATGACAGGTTTATTAGAAAATAAAGCCAACTGTATTAATATTTTATGTCTTGTCTGATATTTTTAATGTGCAACAATCTCGGCATTTCTGTAGCCGATGTTTGGCACTATGCTACCAATCAGTCCCACATCTTGTTTTTGCATACAGCATTAAGTTCACTTTAAAATCCATAAATTGATTATTGTTTAATTGAAGCGAGCGAAGCGAGCGAAAAAAATTGTATATCAATATTGTTTTTACATCCAAAATATGAGAAATTACCTAGGCTCCGGCGATTTTAGGGGGGGGGCGTACGCCGGGTACGCCCCCCCTTGGATCCGCCTATGAATATTGACCTTCATTTTAGCACTCCAGAGACGAAAATATTGTCCTTGTTCTTTTTAGAGCGCATTTTATTTTAAAGAATGTAATTTTTCGAATTTGAAAGGTTGACTTGTTGCCATCAATGAATAAATAAGGTAACATTATTTTTAAATCAGCATCTGTTTATAAAGGACCTGTGACGTAATCATTTCACAGAAAATACACGTCCCGTTCTGTGACAAATAGATTTAGTATAGATGTTTCGTGGGCATCGGTGACATAACTTTTATTTGATAATCATCATGATATCAGTCTACGGCCGTAGTTTGTTTTTTGCCCAGCAAACTATTTAATAGAATTGTTATTCTTTTAAAGGTGGAGTCTTTCAACATTTTGTTTTTAATTACTTAAATGATAAATCATTTTATATTTCTGTCACATGACTCGACACACAGACATTAGTTAAAATATGTTGACCTAGATATTTTGTGTATTGAGCAATGCCTACACGCGAGTGTCGTGATTTATGTACCAGAGTGTTTACAGCAATATACATGTATTCTAGATCTTTTTATTAGAATGGAATATATCCAATTACTACAGAAACGTAAGAGTCCAAAAGTTTACTAGATTTAATTAACAATGGCTGTAGATCTACAATATTCTTGTTGTCTATGAGGATAATGCCGCTCGGTGATAAGCTAAAAAGTGACTCCATCGTCGTATCTTCGGTTAATATTTATGTTCGTTTTGAAATAACAGCCGAGTATTAACATTATTAATAAAGAAACAGTATGCGAATATCGTTGAGTGTCCGCCACGACTCTTGTGATAATCCATCCAATCCGCATTGCCTTTAGATTTTATTTAGAATCTTAGGTTCTATTCAGAATTTACGCTATAAATATTGTGTATGCTCGTTTGCATTCCATACTTATAGATTCTATAATCAATATTTATTGTCTAATCCCAAATGATATATTTAACTGTACCAAATATGTGCAATGTCGAGACTACGCGTTAGAGTAATCAACATGCTGAGATTATACGGCGACGTCATTTCTCTGTTTACGACGTTACGTCATTTGCCGCATTTGGACCCAAAGTCTCATGGCGCGTCACATATGTGTGTGCATAGAAAAAGATGTAACAAATCGGACAGGCGAGGCAGCACTCAAAGGAAAGAGCCCAAAAGCCACAAATATCAGCTCACGAAATAAAAAGATAAATTACAGCTAACATGTATATGCCATAAGGACAACTACAAAACACACATGAAAAATTAACTTGATTTGCCGCAGAGGTTGCTTTATTGTCATTTTTGTACTATAAGTTTTACATATTCCAAATCGTTCCTAACGTCTAAATGCCAGTCTATTAAAACATGGTCACGGCATAAGTCTGAATGCCTTCCTGTTGAGACATTGTTAATTACCGGGCCACCAAATGGAATAAAGCACAGACAAAGATTTTAGAGAGAAATTAGTCTCTTTCTTAAATGCATTGTGGAATTCACATGAGTATTTGACTTATGACATCACTTTACCTTTACATGAAAGACATGAGTACCGTTTTATATGGTGCTGACATCGTAACTGACTACTCGTACCAGCTGATCTATCATTATCGCATTTGGGGGAATTGACATCGTTATAAGTGTTCGGAGTGTATTCACATTGAATATGACCTGATAATCTTTCACCACAAATACGTTGTTAATATTTGTCATTATTAAGGTTTCATAGATGACCGGTGTGTGATGAAACCAATGTATAGGCTTTTTGTAAAGACATGGTCACGGCATAAGTCTGAATGCCTTCCTGTAGAGACGTTGTCAATTATCGGGCCATCCAATAGATAGACCGGAAGTTCTTGTCTGGTTATATGAAGATAAATTGCCTTTTAGTGTGTGTGACTATTTGTCTTCAACGAATAATTCTACCATGAATAAAGCACATTAATGGAAGATTTCAGAGAGAAATTAACTCCTAGAGGTTCGCGCTTAAATGCATTGGGAACTACATATGAGTTTTTGATTTGTGACATGTTACATTACCTTAACAGGTAAGACATGAGTACCGTTCTATGTAGTAATAGCGTTATATGTTTTCGGAGTGTTTTAACATTGAATTTGACCAGAGAGACTTTCACTTTGACCAGGTTGTGTAGCCAGTATGGTGAACGCTATGCGTAAATAATATTGCAAGCATATCTCAATCAGAATTGTATTATCTTAACATTCTGCAAACAAGGTTTTAGTTATTCCATAGCTTGGTATTCATGTAGAGCTCGGTGCCCTTTAGAGAGGAAATACATGACTTTGTATTAGTATTTCAACCATCTAGTCCAACCGTCGAACAAAGTTGATTGCTTGGATATTCGTATTGCTAAGCAACGCTTTCAAAAGTGAACAACAACAAATTGATATTTCCAAGATTGCACTTAAAGTAAACTCTCGTTACTCGTCACATACTATTAATTTAAACTAACGCAATTTGGTAATAATGTCATGTTTTCAGAATTGTGTTCCCGACTTTTAATTAACGAATTTCTAAAATTATTACTAGCTTGCATATAAAATTCTGATTGCATCGCATTAGATTTTTATTTAATTCAAAGAATGTAATTTCCACACAGTGTTTTCATCGGAACAATTTTGTGTACATTTGTAAAAATAATGTATACTACATGGTTTTATGTTTTTCAATGCATATGATTGATACATATAAACACGGTGGCCGAGTGGTCCCTGGTTCGAATATCGGTCGGGGCACTGGAAATTTCAGAAACCCGTTGCAGTGTTTCCAATCTAACTAGAGATGAACTGTTGGGTAACCCAGAGGTAGTCCCGCGTTTTTCGTTGTTTTACACCGAGCACGTTAAAGAACCAGGGGAATCTGTTCGGAAAGAGCTAGGGTGTCCCAAATGGACTCATTGCATCACGGCACTGTCTCTACTACTTGTTTCCCTTCAGAAAAAACAGGACCCCATTGGAAATAAGAGCTTGCATTTTATGGGTTATATATTACCGTAAAGACTAAATAATTACACATACACAATTTATACCTTTTTTGTCAAATAGATAATTGATTTTGGTAATGTAAGATGATACACATGATAGTACAACCCCCCCCCCCCCTCCAATAAAAGACAGCCACAATAATATAACCGCCTCAAAATTACTTGCACAAAGGGTTGCCTTAATATTGACACTTATTGCACCGAAACTAATGTAGAAAATACGAGTGCTAATTAGGGGATGTATGTTCCATTAACAATAACTGACGGCTGTGGAGAATATGTCCTCGTAAAGTAGTTGTGTGGTGTTGGCGTGACAAATACCAAACACACACAACCGACGCATATAACAATGTATATGATATTATTTGCCGATGACATTGTGATGTTTACGACTGATCCGAAAAGCTTTCAGTCTCAAATTGATAATATTTATTAATATTCTGAAACTTGTGGCTTGAAAATTAATGTTAATCAAACTGAAATATGTGTTTTTAAAAAAATGTAAACAAAATGTTTATCCTGATTTTATCATAAACGGAGAAATTGTCGAGAGAGTAGACAATTTTATATACTTAGGTGTAAAATTTACTTTTAACGGTAATATGTCAGGAGCTGTAAAATCCTTACATGATCAAGCCCTTAGAGCTTATTATAATATTTTGTCATTGTTTGATAAAGTAATATTTAATATAAAAACGAAACTTTCATATAACCCTATATTGTTATACAGAGCTGATGTGTGTGGAATTTATAACAATAATAGTTATACATGGGTTGATAGATTACATATTAGGTTCTGAAAACATATTCTTTGAGTAAAAAATCAAACTCCAAACAGTGCTGTACTTGGACAACTTGGTAGACTTCCTTTATCCGTCATCTGCAAATAAAGGTCGTTAAAGTATTGAACTAAAATTATGAAAAATACTGAATCATCTATGTATGAAATGTACAATGATCTTTGTCTTAATGTACCAACTAATTGTTGGGCAACTAGAATCAACTCTGTGATTAATCACCTTGGTTTTAGTTAAGACACACTTTCGATGTAAATGTTAACTATGTCCCAACAATACAGCGTATACTACGGGACCAATATTTGCAAGAATAGAGAATCTATAACCAATACGCCAAAATTAGAATATAATTGTAAATATAAAATAGAATTTAAATTTGAAGAATATCTTATAATATTACAAATGATGACCTAAGAAAACAGTTTTCCAGAATGAGGTTATCTTCTCATAGATTAGAAATAGAATCAGGACGTTTTAGAGGTATAGAAACGGAAAATAGACTTTGTATTTTATGAAAGCAGAATATAGTTGAATCCGAATATCATTTTATGTTATGTTGTGACACTTACAGAGCCATATAGCCAAAATACTTTTTAAATATATCATGGCCTTGTGTACAAATCATGTTCTATCTTATGTCAACAAAAAATAAACATTTACAAGTAAAAGTAGCCAATATTAAAGAATGTCTGCTTATAAGAAAAAATACCCTGTAAATTTTAGCTGTTCCTTAATTGTATGTTGTACATAAGTTACTTATATATCGATGTATTGATGTATGTGTATATTTGAAATTCATTAACAATCATTTTGTATTTATATGTATTTTGCCTTTGCCATAGTTTTTTGTGTTTATAAATGGCCAAAAGCAAATAATTGTTTGCCGATTTTGCCAATAAAATTGTATTGTATTGTATTATTCACTAACAATGCCGCAGTCGACATAAACAATAAATCAGGCATTACAAACCTTTATGCAGTCACACTTAGACGTCATAAACAATAAACAACTACATACAAAGAACGATATCGAATTCGCAGACAACCAGCAATCAGCACGAAGGTTATGGGGCGTTCACTTATTATAAATAGGGATTTTGTTCATAGTCTGTTACCTGACGTTATTGTAACAATATAGCAGTCGGGGAGTACCAGAGATACTTCAGTCTCGCAGACCGTGTGAAGAGGGGGCGGGCCTAGAGGTAGGGGCGCGCTCTGGGATCGGGAGCAATTTGATTGAACAATAATAACCCACATGCTCCACTTTACCCAGGTATATGAATGGATATCAAGAGAGAGAGAGTCAAAAGACCTGTGACTCAATGATCGGGAAATACATTTCATGAGAAATAAATTAGAATTATTGCCCAACAAATCTGACCCAGACAGTACTACCACATGTATGTATAAATTTCAATAACAATGGACATAGTCTAGTTATACTACTACAGTATAAAGTGTAGTTTGCTTTTAATTGTAGTTTACGGCTATCACCGAGCCATATACGTGAAGCTACACGGCGGCTAGTTTGATTTTGATATACTTTGATTGAATCAAATATATATTTGCAGATTTATTGGTATGTTGAATTTTGTTGATGTATACATTAAGTAAATGGGAAAATAAGATAAATAGATGACTAAAACAGAATGAAGGGACACAACCGTTGTATTACACTTTGAAACGATTCGCATCTCATGTAGTGTTGTATTTCTTTGTAGTTTTGTCTATAAAATCCATTTACACTGAGTGATAACAACCCGAATGTATGGTAAACATGCTTAAGCAGTTTCTAATACATGAACTAAGGCATTGCCTATTACAGACGATTAATTCGTCATAAGACAATTGGTTATTGAAGTTATTAATGAGTCAATTAAGACAGTTACTTTTTCATTTGCTACAATTTAATAAAAAGATAATTTATGCCTGGATTATTATTACATTATTGTTAAGTGATTATCAAGTCTGATAATAGTATCACTAAACTTGGTAAAGACTCAGTTCAATATAAACACGGATGTACACTGAAGTCTCGAAAAGTGCCCGATCTTTGCTGGGTCATGATCCGATCTGTGTTTTAGCGACTATCACATCGGTGGTAATACGGCAACCAAGCGAAGAGCCATCACGTACTTTTATATGTTTGCAGATGTATTTGTAAGTTGTTGTATACATTAAGTAAATGGATAAAAATGACTAAAATGAATTAAGGGACATGGATGTTTTTGAACATTTAAACGATTCGCATCACATGTAGTTGTCTTTCTTTGTAATATGGAATATAAGTTTTGCCTATTTAGTACTGGACGTCGATAAAATCCATTTAAACTCAAGGTAACTAGATCAGTGACCGGATGTATGGAAAATAATCTGATACAGTTTCAACTACATAACAAAATACAAGCACCACGTGATGGCTGTGATCACTATTTGTTCGTATGTTTGTTTGTTAAAAAATGCTTTTTCGGGATTAAAGTCGTTTCTCAACGATTTTTCTGTTATTTTACATACTGCGGTGGATTTATCTAACCAGATTCTCTGGTCGGTATCCTAACCAGTAGTAATTAACCTTTCAACAAGGAACCGACAACTTCTCAATGTGTGGAAGACAATCGTCGACAGTGTTTACAAATTTTCATGGAAAGGTATAACATGCCGCGACCAGGAATCGAATCCGGATCGCCGGCTTACAAATCGAGCACACTTACCACTGAAGCACGGCCGCGGCTGTTGTTCGTTACATTCAGTTTACTGGTTTTATGGAGATAACAAGGTACATGTACTTACTTTCTGAATCGAATATCTTAGTTTGTACTAAGACACGTGCTCTTTGACCTACACAACCTCTTTTACTATTCACTATCGGTGACAAACAAAATTAGGATGTTTAATAAATTCACACCCTCTTGGCTCTGTTAACGCTCCGATATTATACGTTTTAAGCCTTCCAACGAAAAACAATGTAATGGAATATGCTTCGTCGATGATTCGTCTCCTCTAAAGTTTACGTTCCGTAGTACTTTTTGCTCGGGTTTGTACGACCAATGGAAATAAATGACATGGACCGCTCCTGTTTGTTGGAATTAACGCCTGGTGTATCTGGCGATATCGGGTTCAATCGAGAAAAAATAATAATTTAAATCAATCAGTAAATAAAATTAAAATTACCTTTCGCACGTCACAGTCGTTGGTCAGGATGCAATCAACAAATCGTCAATCTCTGAAAATCCTGTGATCCATCTACTATACAGAAGTTATGTGGGACGTCTCCGCGTGTGTCTTTCTGTACATCACTTGCTTTCTTCAAACAGCATTTTGTCATTAACGACATGTTAATCTTATTGTCTCCTTTTGGCCTACAGTAATTTTTATGTTTCGTGTTGGGTTTTTTCAAGATCCGTGTTAAATTTACTCCCTCGAATTTCCATACATTAAGTCATACTTATGTACGAGTTTTTGGAAGCTGTCCTAGAACTTTTTCTATTGTTAATATAAATTGTTGCTAATATATTAAGTTAATACTTGTATAAGTCGATTTTTCGACCTGTCGCGGGTATTTTGACATTGAATATCTATCGAACAAGTCAATGAGATCAAATATGCCTTAAATTTTAACGGTAAATGTCGTACAAATCATGTTCTGTTCTATTTAATACGGGAAGAGCCAGTGATATCAGTTTGTGAAATAGGCTGGTCTAAAAATCCGATTAGATTTATACTAATATAAGAAAGTATTTTCTAAACGCGTTAATCAAATGAGAACAGTAGACTACGAATAAACTGAACAACCCTCGTATTTAAAACTGTATTGCGGTAGTTAAGTCTCTAATGTTCTAAATATTATCTTTTCTTAAGCTAAAAGAAGATGGCTATTTTGTGTTTCCTTATAGTTGGATTTGTGCGTGGAATAACTGTTGAAAAACGTTTGAATGAATTAGAATGTGTTATAATTCTACAGGTTGAAACATTGGCACAACATGAGAGTTTGATTCGTTAACAGCGCGCTAAGTTGGAAACTGTTCAAAATGAAAACTACCACCTCAAAAATCGTGTTGAGGTTCTAGAGAACGCGATAGAGCAGTTACATAAAGTTAGCGATGACGACGTATATGCCCGCTACAAGCCGGAGACTAAAGAAGACCAGCAAGTGGTGAGTGGAGATGTTCATGAAAGGCGGGATTCGTCTATCCAACGGGGAGAAACTCGGATTAATCTTCAGGACAAACCACAACGTAGATTGGCCTTACCCTGTACGTATGTTTGTATACATGACCATATCGGGTGTAGTAAGAAAATAGTATTCGAAACATGTCTACTTACTTACCAAGATATATCTTATAAAACATCTATCGACTGTCAGTGAATTACTTTTTCACAGTTTGTATGCTAAAGATGATTGATTGCTTCACTTTTTTCCTCTTCCTGATTTTCGACGATGTTTGTCCAATATATTTTACATGTATATGCTTTTACACAGTGAATTGTTGACGTAATATGCGTTCTGCAAGTACCTCATAACATTCAATTTGAACCATACGCAAAGGCATAATGGCAAAATTCTGGATTATTGTTAACTCACTTAATCTGTTAGTAGCATATCTAAAAAATAAGAAAACGATTAGCCGCAAGGAAATGCATTTTTATTTTTTCAGTGGCTTCCGCAAAGAACGTTGCGTTCTACGCTCACTCGTTAGTCAGTCGTTGTTCACACAATAATGATGGACTGATGTTTGGTGTTGAAGATATTGACGTTGGTGATGGATACGACAACAACTCCGGGATTTACGTGGTTACAGTTACTGGTACATACGTATTTACTTGGACTGTTATTATCACAGATTATTGGTATGCAGCAGAAATAATGGTAAATGGTCAGGCCAGGGGACGATCAACGGCTGATAGTTTCGGCTTTGATCAGTCGATTCAAGCTACTGGTTTAATTGTTACTAAAGTAGTTGCTGGCGATAGAGTATTTATAAAAAGGTCAGATGGTAGAAGTTGCACTGTTCATGCGTCTGATGCACAGGATACAACATTTGCGGGCTGGTTACTGTTTTGAATTGTAAACATAAAATTTACTATTAATATGCAAACATATCAAAACAGTGTTCATTAAGTGTATATCTTGTTGTTTTATGTGTACGTAGTTAGGATAATGTTAGAGTGACGTTTTATTTTATGTGTACATTTCGTCATGCTTAAAGTATTAATTTTAGAACAAAAAGTTCCGCTAATAAAACCAGTCAATAGGCGGTCTAAATAGTGAATCAGTCTTAAATAGCGGGCAATGTTTGTACAAATAAAATAAAACGTCACTCTCACATTCTGCTTAATGCATAGTACAGTTATTCTACATAGAACAAATAGGTAATGATATAAATCAAAAACTTGACAAATGTCGTGTTACGTCAAAGTTGTTCGAGTGCACTCACTTGAAGTGACAAAGGACGTTTACGCATAACTAGGGCTAGATACCACCAAAAACATGTAACCGGGTATACCATAAACTGTTGGGTTCCTTCAAACATAAACTGCAACATGCGCCCTATATCATAATCGTGTTTTTATTTGTTTTCTTCCCGACATTGGATTATTGAATTCCTACAACTATTACTAGCTTGCACAATTCGAATTGCAACGCATTAGCTTTTGATTTATATAAAAAGTCGATAATTTGGACAGTGTTTCAGTCTGAAGATTTCCGTCGACACTTACAAAATTAATGTATACAGCATGAATTTATACTGCCCCAACAGGCATTTCACAGTATCGCGATCATGAACATTGTCTTGTACTCTATCTGTGGTTCCAGAACAGGCATTTGTTACCTTGTATACAAAATGACATTTGAGCTTTGTAATGTAAAATTATACAAATCCCGATAAACTCTCAATTAAAAGACCACTGCAATTATGAAACTTCCCCAAAATTACCAACACAAATTCCAAATCAATTTGCACTTGTTTATTTTATATTCTACCAACATAAGATCATCATTAACTGGACAAGTTCATATGGTCCAAAGATGATTTTATTATTGATGTTTACTAATTTCAATCACGAAGGAAACACAAGTGGCAAACAATTAAGCCAAACTAATATCATTTCCATTGTAAAAGTGCGACAACTGGCTTTATGTTGCATTAAAATAACTAAAAATGTCGTCGTACATATGCTCCTGTGTTGTTGGCGTGACAAATATCAAACACACACACAACAAGGTTTCAAATCTGATGTGATGAAGCCAATATAGGCTTTTTGTGATGTTAGACATTTAAGCCAATATGGTGAACGGTATGCGTAAATGATATTGCAAGCATGACTCAATCAGAATTTTATTTTTTTAACATTCTGCTAACAACATGAGATGAACTTGTTGGTAACCAAAAGGTAGTCTCGCGTTAATCGGTGCTTTACACCGAGCATGTTAAAGAACCATGTAATTTGTACGGAAAGAGATAGGGTATTCCACCGGGTTCCTTGTATCATACACTGACTTAACTACTTGCTGTCGCTTCAGCAAAACACAAGGTTGTGGATTACATTGACCGTAAAACTGAATAATTACAAATAAACAGTTTTTACATTGTTTGTCAAATTGTAATGTAAGATGATACACACGCCAATATAACCCCCGATAAAAGACCGCCACTATAATATAACCGCCTCAAAATTACTTGCACAAAGGTTTGTCTTAATATTGACGTTTATTGTATTAAAACTAATGTAGAAAATACAAGTGTTGATTAGGGGATGTATGTTCCATTCACAATAACTGACTGCTTTGGAGAATATCTCCTCGTAAAGTAGCTACTGTGATGTTGGCGTGACAAATACCAAACACACACAACAAAAGCACATTATTCACTTACAAGGCCGCAGACGACATAAACAATAATTCAGACATTACAAACCTTCATGCACGTACCCTCAGACGACATAAACAATAAACAACTATAAACAACACGATATCGAATTCGCAGGCAACAAGTAATCAACACGAAGGTTATAGTGCGTTCATTAATTATAAGCAGGATTTTTGTAAAAACAACACAATTAGTTCATAGTATGTTGCCTTAGGGTGGACAAGTGGTCCATTGGTAAGAGCTACTGACTCCTGATCCGAAAGTTGTGAGTTCTATCCCGCCAACAGCCGGATTAAAACAGAAACGCTTATGAGTGTTTCCCACCTCACATAACTAACATTTCTAACATTATAACGGACGAGACTTTAGAACCAAGGTCCCGTATATAATTCTTTACATCAGGCACGTAAAAGAACCAGGAATGCTTTTGGAACTGGGACATCTTCTGTATCATGCACTATCAAAACAAAACACTAAAGTGACTAACCTCTTCTGGGGGCCTCGCCAATAAGGATTTCCGGTGGCGAGGATAAATAAAAGCATATAAGTAAGACTAAAAATGTTGTCTTAAGTTATTGTCACACTATATCAGCATCAGGGGAGAAGACTTCAAAATGCGCGCTCTCGGATCCAGAGGTCGCGTTTACGACCCCCGTCTGCGACCCTGTTTAATTTCTCTGAGGTATACCCAGGTATATGAATGAATACCTGAGAGGGTCAAAAGTCAATGCAGTGTGGCTACCAGTGGCGCCGTGAATAACAACCGATCTGAGACTCAATGATTGGAGAGTAAATGTACCATCGGCTGAACAGACGTACTGTCCGTTGCGTTCGGAGCAGCTTTGTTTGTCGTTGTAAGATGGCTATATATGTGCCCTCAATGTCATTCTATTTGAGAAAATTTGTTTTAAGTATTTTATAAGAGTGCGATATTTGCAAAACGATTGACATTTTCTCATAATGTTATTGCTTAATTCGTGATTTATAAACAAATCTTTATCGTGAAAATTAAACTAGGATTATTCACAAACATATCTGACCTGCAAAATAACAATCACATCTATACATTCCAATAAAAAAGGACATAGTCCAGTTTGACTTTGATATATTAAGATATATCTTGAGTGTATGTGTGTTTGCATATGTATTTGTATGTTTGTGGTATACATTAAGTGAATAAAAAAATGAACAAATGGCTATAACAGAAGTAAGGGACACAACTGTTTTATAACACTTTTAAACGATTCGCATGTATTTGTCTTTCTTTGTACAGTGGAATATTTGTTTTGCCTATTTATTACTACTAGTCGATGAACTCCAATTATATTCAACGACAACAACAACAACTTGTTTTCAATATTAAGCAATTAATGCGTCTAGCCTACATATTTATACATAATCCACAGATGTAGTGAATAAGACATGAGACTTTTAAAGAAATATTCTGATGAGAAGCTAAGACAAACAGATATCAACTATGAATTGATATAAATGTGTTTGCTATTCCTTTTTTATACAATATAAGTAAATACAATGAGTAGTGAATAATTGTTAATAGAAGAAATAGGGTCATTTTGATGGGAATATCCGAAAATGATACTTTAACATGTATTTCTTATCTGATATTAAGTTTGTAATGACTGTTTTATTTTTTGACATCATTACATGGTCAAATTTATTTGAAGTTAGCCAAGTATTACGTGGTTGGTAGGTTGGTTGGTTGGTTCGTTCGTTCGCTCGCTCGCTCGCTCGCTCGTTCCCTTGTGTTTAACGCCGTTTCTCAACAAGGTTCAGTTATATACTGCGGCCGATTCACCGAAGTGTTAGCTTTTTATTGGTATATCGAAACATCGGAAGAGATCAAGCATTTTCTCATGGTATTCGATTGTAATGGGGTCAGATATTATGTAACACCCTGTACATTAGGTACTTGTTGTTGTAAATATGTTAGCCTCGTAAAGTAAAGACTTAGCTTGCTTTCTTTGCCTACTTAATCGGAGAGATTCCTACTTAAAATTTAACAGTACACCATATTTCCTGGTTTGTATCCTAACCAGTACTCGACACTATTTTCAAATGTTCATGAAAGCGGCAGGGAATCGAATTCGGATTGTCAGGTTTCAAATCCAGCACACTAACCACTGAAACACGACCGCGGCTATTGTTCGTTACATTACATTTTTTCGTTTTAATGAGATAACAAGGTGTCTTACTTTCTGAATCGAATATCTTGGTTTGTACTAGGACACGAGATCCTTGACCATGTACTACACATGCCTGATAACCCTTCATAACCCTTATCACTATTCACTAACGGGGACAAAATGTGAGGGGTGTTTAATAAATGCCAGAAACGCGTGGCTCCGACATTATACGTTTTAAGTCTTTCCAACGAAAACATCCCAGAATGAAATATGCTTCGATAAAGATTCGTCGCCTCTAAAGTCTACGTTCCGTGGTGCTTTCTGCTGGGGTTGGTACTCCCAATGGACATTAATGAGCTCCATGGACCGCTCCTGTTTGTTGGAATTTAACTCAGGAGTATCTGGCGATATCGGGTTCAATGGCGAAAAATTAAAAAAAAACAATTAACTAGACAGTTATTATGTTTGATATTATTTCAAAGTAAAAATACCTTTCGCAGGTCACAATCGTCAGTCAGGATACATTAAAATTTCGCCACCGGCACTCTCTGTAAAATTGTAATCCGCCTACTATTCGGACGTTATGTGAGACGTCTCCACGAGCACCTTTCTGTGCGTCTATTTTTTTGCGTCAGCACATGGCCATAAACGACATGTTTACCTTTGTGTCTCCTTTTGGACTACAGTAGCAGCTTTTATGTTGCGTGTTTTTTTCCCAGATCCGCATTAAAATTGCTATTCCCTCACCATGCCATGCGTTTAGTCATATATATACATACAGTTTGCGGTTTATTCAAACGTCTAAATAACGTCAACAAGAGCCGTCACAAACGGGTTATGCTCCCCGTGGGGCGTTCGTCACAGAAAAAATGCTAAAAAATATGTTATTATTCTGTGCTACAGCACTGTAATAATAATATTTATTTATCTATGAATTTTCAAATTGATATATCCAAAACTGTTTGAGTTATGGCCGGACAAAAATTAAGTATGAAAAATACAAAGGGGAGCAACTCTAAATAGGAATGAAGAGTTATGGTTTTTGGGCACTGCACATCCTCTCAATGACTGACGGACGGACGGACGGACGGACAAAGCGGCGACTATATGCTCACCCTTCGGGGAGCATAAAAATTAACTGGTTGGCATCACAATCTGGTGGAATGCGCATGACATGATTCTGAAAAATGAGGATATGTTTATATCTATTGTTGCTTATAAGTTAATACTTTATAAGTCGATTTTTTCGACCTGTCGCAGGTATTTTGACATTGAATATTCTTCGGACACGTCGATGAGATTAAATATTCCTTACATTTATAACGGTAAATGTCGTACAAATCATGTTTTGTACTATTAAATACGGGAAGAATCGTTGATACTCATTTGAAAATCCGACAAGATCTATACTAATATAAGAAAGTATTTTCTAAACGGACTAATCAAATGAGAACAATAGTCTACGAATATACTGAACTACCCTCGTATAATATATTTAAAACTGTATTGCGGTAGTTAAGTCTCTAAAGTTCTAAATATTATCTTTCCTCAAGCTAAAAGAAGATGGCGAAATCTTCCTTGGCTATTTTGTGTTTCCTTATAGTTGGAATTGTGAGCGGAATAACTGTTGAAGAACGTTTAAATGAGTTAGAACGTATTATAATTCTGCAGTCTGAAACATTGTCACAACACGAGAGTTTGATTCGTGAACAGCACGAAAGTTGGTAACAGTTCAAAATGAAAACTACCACCTCAAAAAACGTGTTGAGGTTCTAGAGAACGCGAAAGATCAGTTGCAGAAAGTCCGCGAGGACGACGTAGATGCAAACAACCCACCAGAGACCGAAGATGACCAGCAAGTGGCGAGTGAAAATGTTCATGAAAGCCGGGATTCATCTATCCAACGGGGAGAAATTCGGATTAATCTTCAGGACAAACCACAACGCAGATTGGCCTTACCCTGTACGTATGTTTGTATACCTAAACACATCACGTGTAGTATGCGAATAATCGTCGAAAAATGTTTAATTACTAACCAATATATATCTAAAACAATCGACTGTTAATTCATTTCTTGCTCATATATAGTCAGTATACCGAAGATGATTGATTGCCTCACTTGTTTTGTCTCTTCTTGTGGTCCGACGATAATTTCGCCCACAGTATAGACCTACTCTTCGGGGTGATTTGTTCACAAAGTCTGCAATCACTTAAAACATTCTATTTGAACTAAACACGAAGAAACAAAGGTCATTATGGACCATTGTTAAAAATACTAAATCGCACATAATTGTATTTTTATATTTGCAGTGGCTTCCGCAAAGAACGTTGCGTTCTACGCCCACTCTTTAGTCAGTCGTTGTTTACACGATAACGATGGGCTGGTGTTTGGTGTTGAAGATATTGACGTTGGTAATGGATACGACAACAACTCCGGGATTTACGTGGTTCCAGTTACTGGTACATACGTATTTATTTGGACTGTCATTATCACAGACTATTGGTATGCGGCAGAAATAATGGTAAATGGTCAGGCCAGGGGACGATCAACGGCTGATAGTTACGGTGGTCATCAGTTGGTTCAAGCCACGGGGTTAATTGTTACTAATGTAGTTGCTGGCGATAGAGTATTTATAAAAAGGACAGATGGTAGTAGTTGCACTGTTCCTGTGTATGATGCACAGGATACAACATTTGCGGGCTGGTTACTGTTTTGAATTGTAAACATAAAATTTACTTTTAATATGCAAACATATCAAAACAGTGTTCATTAAGTGTATTTCTTGTTGTTTTATGTGTACGTAGTTAGGATAATGTTAGAGTGACGTTTTATTTTATGTGTACATTTCGTCATGCTTAAAGAATTAATTTTAGAACAAAAAGTCCCGCTAATAAAACCAGTCAATAGGCGGTCTAAATAGTGAATCAGTCTTAAATAGCGGGCAATGTTTGTACAAATAAAATAAAACGTCACTCTCACATTCTGCTTAATTCATTGTACAGTTAATCTACATAGAACAAATAGGTAATGCTATAAATCATAAACTTGACAAATGTCGTGTTACGTCAAAGTTGTTCGAGTGCACTCACTTGAAGTGACAAAGGACGTTTACGCATAATTAGGGCTATATACCGCCAAAAACATGTAACCGGATATACCATTAACTGTTGGGTTCCTTCAAACATAAACTGCAACATGCGCCATATATCATAATCGTGTTTTTATTTGTTTTCTTCCCGACATTGGATTATTGAATTCCTACAACTATTACTAGCTTGCACAATTCGAATTGCAACGCATTAGCTTTTGATTTATATAAAAAGTCGATAATTTGGACAGTGTTTCAGTCTGAAGATTTCCGTGGACATTTACAAAATTAATGTATACTGCATGAATTTATACTGCCCCAACAGGCATTTCACCGTATCGCGATCATGAACATTGTCGTCTTGTACTCTATCTGTGGTTCCAGAACAGGCATTTGTTACCTTGTATACAAAATGACATTTGAGCTTTGTAATGTAAAATTATACAAATCCCGATAAACTCTCAATTAAAAGACCACTGCAATTATGAAACTTCCCCAAAATTACCAACACAAATTCCACATCAATTTGCACTTGTTTATTTTATATTCTACCAACATAAGACCATCATTAACTGGACAAGTTCATATGGTCCAAAGATGATTTTATTATTGATGTTTACTAATTTCAATCACGAAGGAAACACAAGTGGCAAACAATTAAGCAAAACTAATATCATTTCCATTGTAAAAGTGCGACAACGGGCTTTATGTTGCATTAAAATAACTAAAAATGTCGTCGTACATATGCTCCTGTGTTGTTGGCGTGACAAATATCAAACACACACACAACAAGGTTTCAGATCTGATGTGATGAAGCCAATATAGGCTTTTTGTGATGTTAGACATTTAAGCCAATATGGTGAACGGTATGCGTAAATTATATTCCAAGCATGTCTCAATCAGAATTTTATTTTTTTAACATTCTGCTAACAACATGAGATGAACTTGTTGGTAACCCAGAGGTAGTCCCGCGTTAATCGGTGCTTTACACCGAGCATGTTAAAGAACCATGTAATTTGTACGGAAAGAGATAGGGTATCCCACCGGGTTCCTTGTATCATACACTGACTTAACTACTTGCTGTCGCTTCAGCAAAACACAAGGTTGTGGATTACATTGACCGTAAAAACTGAATAATTACAATTAAACAGTTTTTACATTGTTTGTCAAATTGTAATGTAAGATGATACACATGCCAATATAACCCCCGATAAAAGACCGCCACTATAATATAACCGCCTCAAAGTTTGTCTTAATATTGACGTTTATTGTATTAAAACTAATGTAGAAAATACAAGTGTTGATTAGGGAATGTATATTCCATTCACAATAACTGACTGCTTTGGATAATATATCCTCGTAAAGTAGCTACTGTGATGTTGGCGTGACAAATACCAAACACACACAACAAAAGCACATTATTCACTTACAAGGCCGCAGACGACATAAACAATAAATCAGGCATTACAAACCTTCATGCACGTACCCTCAGACGACATAAACAATAACAATTATAAACAACACTATATCGAATTCGCAGGCAACAAGTAATCAACACGAAGATTATGGTGCGTGCATTAATTATAAGCAGGAATTTTGTAAAAAAACACAATTAGTTCATAGTATGTTGCCTTAGGGTGGACAAGTTGTCCAGTGGTAAGAGCTACTGACTCCCGATCCAAAAGTTCGATCCCGCCTCCAGGCGGATTAAAACAGAAACGCTTGTGAGTGTTTCCCACCTCACATAACTAACATTACTAACATTCTAACGGACGAGACTTTAGAACCAAGGTCCCGTATATAATGCTTTACATCAGGCACGTAAAAGAACCAGGGATGCTTTTGGAACTGGGACATCTTCTGTATCATGCACTATCAAAACAAAACACTAAAATGACTAACCTCTTCTGGGGGCCTCGCCAATATGGAATACCGGTGGCGAGGATAATAAAAGCATATAAGTAAGCCTAAAAATGTTGCCTTAAGTTATTGTCACACTATATCAGCATCAGGGAAGTAGACTTCAAAATGCGCGCTCTCGGATCCAGAGGTCGCGTTTACGACCCCGTCTGCGACACTGTTTAATTTCTCTGAGGTATACCCAGGTATATGAATGAATACCTGAGAGGGTCAAAAGTCAATGCAGTGTGGCTACCAGTGGCGCCATGAATAACAACCGATCTGAGACTCAATGATTGGAGAGTAAATGTACCACCGGCTGAACAGACATACTGTCCGTTGCGTTCGGAGCAGCTTTGTTGGTCTTTGTAAGGTGGCTATATATGTGCCCTCAATGTCATTCTATTCGAGAAAATATGTTTGAAGTTTTTTATAAGAGTGCGATATTTGCAAAACGATTGACATTTTCTCATAATGTTATTGCATTAAATTATCAACTTAATTCGTGATTTATAAACAAATCTTTATCGTGAAAAGTAAACTAGAATTATTCACAAACATATCTGACCTGGCAAAGTAACAATTACATAAATACATTTCAACAAAAAAGGACATAGTCCCGTTTGATTTTGATATATTAAGATATATCTTTAGTGTATGTTTGTTTGCATATGTATTTTTGTGTTGGTGTAAACATTAATAAACATTTTGTATTGTATTGTATTGTACATTAAGTGAATGAAAAAATTAACAAATGGCTATAATAGAATTAAGGGACACAACTGTTTTATACCACTTTTAAACGATTCGCATACCATGTAATTGTCTTTCTTTGTACTGTGAAATATTAGTTTTGCCTATGTATTACTACTAGTCGATGAACTCCAATTATATTCAACGACAACAACAACAACAACTTTTTTTCAATATTAAGCAATTAATGCGTCCAGCCTACATATTTATACATAATGCACAGATGTAGTAAATAAGACATGAGACTTTTAAAGAAATATTCTGATGAGAAGCAAAGACAAAAAGATATAAAATATGAATTTTTTATACAATATAAGTACAGTTAACTCCCTCAAAACCGGACCCTGTGCGGACCGGGCCAAAAGTCCGGTTTTATGGGAGTTTCTGTTTTCTGGAAGATGTGTATAATGTACACTTTGATATATTTTCATATGGACACAGAAATAGATACATGAGATTATGTTGTGTGGAATTGTTTGAAATTAGAATTATTATATTAGTTGTTGATGGTGTAAGAATGATTTGATTCACATTTCCAATGTGCATGAATACTCGAATTACTCATTGGTCTCGTCGATTATTTCAAATTTTTCAATAACATAGACTGTGCAGGCCTACAAACCTGAGTTGCAATTCCGTAAATACAATGAGTAGTGAATAATTGTTAATAGAAGAAATAGGATCATTTTGATGGCAAAATCAGAAAATAATACTTTTACATGTATTTCTTATCTGAGAATTTTTTACTCTAATTCCTTTCGTTCCTTCGTCCGTTCGTTGTCCGTCCGTTCGTCCCGTGCGTTTAACGCCGTTTTTCAACAATGTTCAGTTATATACTGCGGCCGATCCACCGAAGTGTTAGCTTTCCATTGGTATAACGAAGCATCAGAAGAAATCACGCATTTTCTCATGGTATTCGATTGTAATGGTGTCAAATATTATGAAACATCATGTACATTAGGCCCATATTGGTGTAAATATGTTAGCCTCGTAAAGTAAAGACTTAACTTGAGTGCTGCCTTCCATGTCTGACTTAATATAATCTTTTTGCTTTCTTTGCCTACTTAATCGGAGAGATTACTACTAAATATTTAACAGTACGCCATATTTCATGGTTTGTATCCTAACCAGTACTCGACACTATTTTCAAATGTTCATGAAAGCGGCAGGGAATCGAATTCGGATTGTCAGGTTACAAATCCAGCACACTTACCACTGAAACACGACCGTGGCAATTGTTCGTTACATTACAATTTTTCGTTTTAACGAGATAACAAGGTGTCTTACTTTCTGAATCGAATATCTTGGTTTGAACTAGGACACGTGATCTTTGACCATGTAACTCACGCGCATGATAACCCTTCATAACCCTTTTCACTATTCACAAACGGGGACAAAATGTGAGGGGTATTTAATAAATGCCAGCACCGCGTGGCTCCGACATTATACGTTTTAAGTCTTTCCAACGAAAACATCCCAGAATGAAATATGCTTCGTTAAAGATTCGTCGCCTCTAAAGTCTACGTTCCGTTGTGCTTTTTGCTCGGGTGTATCTGGCGATATTAGGTTCAATGGCAAAAACAAATTAAATAAAACTAGCCAGTTATTTATATTTGATATTATTTCAAAGTAAAAAATACCTTTCGCAGGTCACAATCGTCAGTCAGGATAAATTAAACTGTCTTCATCGGCACTCTCTGTAATCTTGTAATCCGCCTACTATTCGGACGTTATGTGAGACGTCTCCACGATCAACTTTCTGTGCGTCTATTTTTTGCGTCAGCACATTGCCATAAACGACATGTTTACCTTAGTGTCTCCTTTTGGACTACTGTAGCAGCTTTTATGTTGCGTGTTTTTTTTCCAAGATCCGCATTAAAATTGCTATTCCCTCGCAATGCCATGCGTTTAGTCATATATATACATACAGTTTGTAGTTAATGTGGTTTATTTTAAAATCAAACGTCTAAATAACGTCAAAAATAACTGGTTGCCATTACAATCTGGTGGAATGCGCATGACATGATTCTGAAAAATGAGGATATGTTTATATCTATTGTTGCTAATATAAGTTAATACTTGTATAAGTCGATTTTTCGACTTGTCGCAGGTATTTTGACATTGAATAATCTTCGGACAAGTCGATGAGATCAAATACTCCTTACATTTATAACGGTAATGTCTTACAAATTATGTTCTGTACTATTCAATACGGGAAGAGCCAGTGATACCCGTTTGTGAAATAGGCTTGTCTAAAAATCCGACTAGATCTATACTAATATAAGAAAGTATTTTCTAAACGCACTAATCAAATGAGAACAGTAGATACGAATAAAGTCAATATACTGAACAACCCTCGTATAATATATTTAAAACTATATTGCGTAGTTAAGTCTCTAAAGTACTAAATATTATCTTTCCTCAAGCTAAATAAGATGGCGAAATCTTCCTTGGCTATTTTGTGTTTCCTTATAGTTGGATTTGTGCGTGGAACAACTTTTGAAGACCGTTTGAATGAGCTAGAACGTGTTATAATTTTACAGTCTGAAACATTGTCTCAACATGAGAGTTTGATTCGTGAACAGCACGATAAGTTGGTAAAAGTTCAAAATGAAAACTACCACCTCCAAAACCGTGTTGAGGTTCTAGAGAACGCGAAAGATCAGTTGCAGAAAGTCCGCGATGACGACGTAGATGCAAGCAACCCACCAGAGACCGAAGATGACCAGCAAGTGACGAGTGAAGATGTTCATGAAAGCCGGGATTCATCTATCCAACGGGGAGAAATTCGGATTAATCTTCAGGACAAACCACAACGCAGATTGGCCTTACCCTGTACGTATGTTTGTATACCTGAACACATCGCGTGTAGTAAGCAATTATGTTCGAAAAATGTTTAATTACTAACCAATATATATCTAAAACAATCGACTGTCAATTCATTTCTTTGTTATATAGCCAGTATACCGAAGATGATTGATTGCCTACTTGTTTTGTCTCTTCTTGCCGTTCGACGATAATTTCTCCCACAGTATAGACCTACTGTTCGGGGTTATTTGTTCACGAAGTCTGCAATCACCTAAAACATTCCATTCGAACTAAACACGAAGAAACAAAGGTCACTATGGACCATTGTTAAAAATACTCAATATGTTTGTAGCATATCTAGAAAATCAGAAAACGATTGGTCGCACATAATTATATTTTTATATTTTCAGTGGCTTCCGCAAAGAACGTTGCGTTCTACGCTCACTCGTTAGTCAGTCGTCGTTTACACGATAACGATGGGCTGGTGTTTGGTGTTGAAGATATTGACGTTGGTGATGGATACGACCACAACTCCGGGATTTACGTGGTTCCAGTTACTGGTACATACGTATTTACTTGGACTGTCATTATCACAGATAATTGGTATGTCGCAGAAATAAAGGTAAATGGTAAATCCCGGGGACGTGCATCACCTGATAGTTACGGTGGTCATCAGTTGGTTCAAGCCACGGGGTTAATTGTTACTAATGTAGTTGCTGGCGATAGAGTATTTATCAAAAGGACAGATGGTAGTAGTTGCACTGTTCCTGTGTATGATGCACAGGATACAACATTTGCGGGCTGGTTACTGTTTTAAATGTTTAACATGAAATTTATAGATATACATATATGTGAAGAATATGTTCGTTCCTGATATATATTTACAATATGTGTATTATCGTACGTCAATTTATATGTAGCAAAGTTCCGCCAATAAAACCAGTAAAAACCGGTCTTTTTATTCTAAAATTAATACTTTGGTAACAACTGCATGAATAGATGAAGTGGTCTTGTTCGTGGATATTTACTGTATTTAAATAAAATTTGTATCAGCGAGAAATATAGACCATATACTTATTTATCACATAAAATACGCTCTGGGAGTTTAATAAACCCATTACATATAAACCGTAATACACACGTGTAATAAACATGCAAATGAGGTATATACAAGGGCGAGTCACTTTATTTACGTATTCATACATGTTGTCAAAAAAGTAAAAGAATTCATTTTTAGAATAGAATAACTTTTACATCCAATTATGAGCCCTCTTGGACAAATATAATCACATATTAACAGATGTACAAGAACATAAGAGATATAACCGTAAGTAAACATAACGGTGGGTCCGTTGGTCGTGGGTACGAATAAGATCGGGACGAAATTTACTTACGAAACCTCTGACAACTACACACACACGGCATCGGGTGTTGATTTCATTGTATAAATAAGTTCATTTTGAGATTGTCCTTGCTTACCAAGTACTTGCATCGTTTTGTAATAAGCTATTCATACGAAGTCCTTGGTTGTTTCTAAAACTCAGAACGGAACACAGAACGGAACGGACAGAATAAGCTATCTTATATAAATGGGTCAGACCTATATATAAACACCAGCAGTGAATTCTGTGCAGCCAGTTTTGAATGCCCAGGTAAAGCACCGCTCGTCATTGGTTCAGCATACCGCCCACCGAACACAGACGCTATCTATATGGAGGAACTCTGTACACAAATCTAAGTTCTCCATGGGAAGTACCCCTCCTCCACTGTTAGGATAGAAGGAGACCTGAACCTACCAGATATCGATTGGGACACCAGTACCATCGTGAGTAACAACTACCCAGTCAAGGTGAACCAACTCATGCTAAATACCCTCTACGATACTGGCTCAGAACAGATGGTTACATTCCCAACCAGAGGGAATTATACCATTGACCTGTTCGTCACAAACCGGCCTACCCTGGTTGAAAAGATCAAGCCTGCCCCAGGAGTCAGTCACCATGATGTGGTCTTCATTCAGAAAGACTGTGCCGTCCCACGCCAAATACCTCACAGACGCAACTATACCTATTGAACAAGGCGGATAACAACAAGATCAGCGAAACTATTAAAACGTTTTCAGACCAATTTACCACAAACAACAGTGTAACAACGGAAATAAACTATCTATGGGATGTATGTAGGGACTTTTGTACGGAAACAATTGAAGCTAGTGTTCCCTCAAAGTGTCTTCGACACGTTTCAGTCAGCCATGGGTAAACAAAAAGGTGAAGAGATCTTCACACAAGAAGAAGAGAGCCTACCACAAGGCGAAGTTATCCGGCAACAGCGATGACCTTGAAACTTACAAGACACTCCAGAAAGACACCAAATCTGAATGTCGCAAAGCACACAACACCTACAAGAACGACATGGTGAGTGGAAACAACAGCAAGGAGTTATATACATTTTTTGTACCTTCATCAAAGGGAGACGGTGCGACAGCAGTGGTGTAGGCTCGCTAACCAACAATGGAGTATCGTTCAGCGATCCCAAGACCAAGGCTACACTGCTCAACAAGCAATTGTGCAGCGTGTTCACCAAGGAGTCGCAATCCAGCATGCCAAAGATGGATAGTGAACCTAGCTCACACATGCACCACTTTGGTGTCAGCAAGGAGGGTGTCATAAAGCTTCTGAGAGGCCTGAACACACACAAAGCTACGGGATTATACAGTATACCCACACGTTTTCTCAGGGATTACTCAAAAGAAATAGCCGCAACACTGACATTGATATACCAGGCATCACTTCGGCAGGGACGCGCACCTTCAGACTGGAAGGGTGCTTATGTGACACCACTTTTCAAGAAAGGTGACAGGGACAGTCCTTCAAACTACCGTCCGATATCCTTGACCTCAGTGTGCAGTAAAATCATGGAGCACATCATTCACACACAGGTTATGAAACACCTAGATCTCCATAAGATTCTATCCGAAGCACAACACGGCTTTAGGAAGAAGAGATCCTTTGAGAGTCAACTAATCATCACTATCCAGGACCTTGCTTCAGCACTTGATGACGGTGAACAAGTAGACGCTGTGGATCAGAAGTTTTCTCATAGACAGAAGCCAACAAGTGGTCATAGAAAACCAGACATCCGCATCTGCACCAGTTACCTCGGGTGTACCGCAGGGCTCCGTGATAGGCCCTCTCCTCTTCCTCCTGTATATCAACAACCTCCCAGCAAAAGCTTCTTCAACTACACGACTTTTTGCTGATGACAGGTTATTATACAGGAAGATAAGAACCATTCAAGACGCCATCGCCCTACAAGAGGATATTGATCGTCTCCAGAAATGGGAAGAGGACTGGCAACCCCTCTAAATGCGAAGTAATTCGATTCAGTCGCAAGAGAAATCCATTATCCACAGCCTATACGATACATGGCGAAACACTAGCAGTTGCCAAGACAGGAAGGTACCTGGGCGTGACATTGTCCGAAGATCTATCCTGGAAACCACACGTGGAATCAACAGTTAAGAAGGCAAACAACAGCCTAGCCTTCTTACGCAGAAACCTCCAGAGTTGTCCTCGTAACATCAAGAACCAATGCTACCAGTCTCTTGTGCGACCTATCCTGGAATACGCTGCTCCTGCATGGGATCCTCATACTCAGAACTGTATCCAGTAACATGAAGCTGTACAGCGCAGAGCAGCCTGATTCGTCACAGGGGACTATCATACCACCAGTAGCACCAGCAACATGATGAACCAACTTGGATGGCAACCCTTGCAACTACGAAGACAGTATGCCAAGATCATCACGGTGTATCGAATCATATACTGCCTGGTCGACATTGATTCATCACCCCACTACCGTACCTCAACTGCAATTAACACCTCTGCAAGATTCATGGTACCATTCTCCAGAACAGACAGTTATCGGCACTCCTTCTTCCCGTCCAGGATTCGCCAATTGAACACTCTTCCAGTCCACCTGACAGGAGCCCCTACCATCAAGGCATTCAGGTCGGGCACTGAGATGTTTTAGCATTTTAACCCAGCACTCGTTTGAACCCCACATCCACCTTTGTACATAGTTTCAAACTGTTCGACAATGCCCCAGAGAGGGCCCTGAACATTAACGGAAGAAGAAGAAGATCTTTCCGGACCTATATTTATTTATTCATTTATTTTGTTAAGCGTTATTTTAGATCTGCAGAATTTTAGATATCCTAAAAATACTATTTCAAAAGCAGAAAAAATGACATATTGGTATGCATTGTTGCACTATTTTCTTAGCTCATTCAAGGAACTGCTTTACTCATATGGAGTTTGTTTCCTAAAGAGGAAGTGTGATCATTCTTGACACACTTTTATTGTGTATTTAGTTTATGTGGTAAAAAGAATCTTACATTCGTGTCATTCCATATTGAATTTATCAAACTCGTTGAATAAAAATGAGCCTCGCATTTTATCATTTTATTCAACTCGTTTGATAAATTCAATATGGAAAGACACTCGTGTAAGATCCTCTATATATCATATATTATCAGTTGATAGAGCACTCACTAGTTTGTCAGCCGAACGATCCAGATTTGATTTCCAGACTTGCCGGGTTATATTCGTTTAGGACATAAGTTACGGTCTCGACAGCTGAGACTTGGACTTTCGACATTTTGACAGCTGAAACTTGGAAGTTCAGCGGTTAAATTCCTTTTCTCGTTCCTTTGTGTAGGCATTGGGTCGTATAATTGTTGTCTGTATTGGTTTTTTTTATGTTTTCTATGCTCGGCCGTTCGGTTGAGTACTGCCTTCTCTTACCGATTTTCAAACATTTTTTTCATATTCTTTTGTGACACCAGCTAAGGTATTGGGGCCCGTTTTATACGTATCTTAAATAAAAGATAATGGACAATCGAACAGGGAATGTAGCACTCGACAGAAACACTCGAACACGATATGTACATAAAGGAACACGCAAAAATGAAATAGCACAGGCCACATGCAACGTCACAATGCCAAACAATGAACGAGAAAATGAAACTAAACCGCAGATATCGTCGCTGGATAGTCCAGACATTTAAGGAAAAGCTAAAAAAATATTTTCGTTTTTGAAAGGCATGTTAATCTTATTTGTGCACATGCCACAAAGGTGTAGAAGCTGTCAACCGTATTTCGATAATGGTATATGTCTTTCAGGAAATCACAATCTCAAAATTAGAAAAGTATTATGTGAAAATATGAAGTTGACAATATTTTACTACAAAATAGTTAAATTATTGTCCAAAAGTGAGTCTGGCGGAGAGACGATATTTTATTACAAAACAAATACAATGTAGTTGCCACGGTTTTGAATTTGTCATATGACGTTTATCAAAGTGACTGATCCATGCAGAGCAACTATGTTTTGACATAAGGTGCACACCGGTCCAGTGTTTCCCGTTGTATTGTTTGCGAAGCAGCTATATGGGGAGGTGTTTGAAACGGCTGTACTTGACAGTTTTAGATAAACATTGAACAAAGCTGGTTAAGTGACTCGGCAGTATAATTAATAAAACCAGTCAGGTAACACATTGCAGATAGCCTTCATACCCGTCAATAAACAAAATCAACGTGTGCACTGTCCAGTGGGGATACTTTTATAGTGATGCAGTGATCGAGTCACTATTACGGTGTAAAAGTGCTTATCCACACATCTACAAGTCAAATAGTTTTCCTCGGCCAGATATATTACAAACCAGTATTTACTGCAGTAACTTTACTTAAGAAATAATGAATGTGTACATGTGTTTTATCGTAGAATAAAGCACAGTAACTAGTTTGGATGATCACCTACACAAGCTTTATTTTAGATAAAACACAGGTACGTGTTTATTAATTCGATTCTAATATAGCCAATATTCCACATTTGATATTACAAAAAGACATAGTAACAATATCACTACGTTCTTCCTCGAACGGCTTATTTACAGTTGTCAGTCGTAGCTGTATTTTGTCGATAAATCGTGCACACCATGATTTCCTCTATGTGTATATGGCTGAAACCGCTTGTTGGTTAGAGTAATCCTACCTAATCAACGTGGTAGGGAAGGGGAAACACTCCATAAATTCTTTTGGCCTAATCATTTATTTCACATAAAGCATTCTACATCAATAGTAGCAAAGCAGACCCCCTGCCGTGATTCGAACATTGAGACCATTTACAGCAGACGATTGACGAATTCGTGAAGATGTGTCGGTAGACGGTACATCTCCAGAAACTGTGTGGTACTGACACATTAGCCAATCAGGCATTGCCATGTGGTCACGTGCTCCTCCATAGTCAAATTTCTTTGAGCATTCCAATACCCCCGGCCTCTAGGCCGAGGGTAATAATAATTTCAATGCTAAACTGAAATACAATATTCACTTAACCTGTATAGACAATGGGTGTAGTCTTTTGAATACACATAAAATAAAACATCGCCCTCACATTATACTTACTTCAATGTATAGATAATCTACTTAGGATATTAATTCCATGATAGAACAGTTGATTTTTATGGGGTTCGATTCCTGAGAGTGCGTTGGTTATATTCCAATCGTGACAATGGCCAAATACATATCCCTACTCATACAGATACGTTGTGTCCGGAATTGTTTTGATAATAAATGGCAGAAAATGTGTCAATCTCATTAAAATCAGACCTTAAAAAATGTGTTTGTCGACTACTATAGTATCTGTCATACATGGCTGAACTATCGTTTATAAACCCGATAAGAACAAACTTAAAACAAGTATGAAAACCCCTTTATACACAGCAAATAACAGCAAATGCACAGAGGGAAATGAATTAAAACATAATTTTGCAATTCGTCTTTTCTTTTATTTCTATACACTCAGCGTTGTAGATATTTGGTATTATATCTATATGTTTGTTGTCTTCTTGAATAACCTAACCATTGAGCATCTGTATATACCATATTGCTTCTTGCCAATGCGATTCTCTCTGGTCCAACCGTAACAATATCCATTCTCATTTTCTCCGATCTTCTGTTTAATGATTTGACCTGCAAACGTAGATAATACTTGATTTATTAGACGGGAATGCTAGTAGTGATTATACAGTAGAGTTAGAAGAAACTCCTGGCAGAATTTGCACACCAGATACGAGGGATGATAAAATGTTTTTCGTTTTTAACATTTTTTATTTTCATAAGACATATTATACAATGTTTTTGGTATTTTCATAACATGAGTATATTTACTCTAATCATTACAGACGGCTTCTCAAACTGTTTGATCTCCGTACCTCCGTAATAGTGACCAATGATAAGGATGATGTTTAAAATGTAAAATAAGAAAATTAAAACAACATGCCCGACCTTGAAGTGGCTTCGAATATATATTATATTAGTGTATGTGTATTTAACAAAAGTCAAAAGTCAAATTTGTAACATATTGAACTTTTATCACATAATCTGCGGTCCAGGAGTGCCGTAAAGCCGTGCCGTAAATCTCGTTCGGCACTCCCAGACTGTGCAATAAATATTTAAGTTAGCTTGACGTGACGTTAGCCAATCCATGCATTGATCCGTCAATGACGTCAGGATAATATCAACGTTGCCATGACGTCGCGCTCATTGTACCGCTGAATTGTGGCTGAAACATATGCAGCGTACATCATCCTTTTGAACAATAATGAGCGTGTTCTAAGGTTATGCGATAAATAGAATCTAACATTCGTGCTCATTACATACGAGTTTAATTAAACTCGCCGACAAAAACAATATAACACTCGCCAAAGACTCGTGGCATACCATTTTGTCCACTCGTTTAATAAAACTCGTATGCAATGAGCACTCATGCAAGATCCTCTATATATTGTATATGATATACAAAAGTACATATGCTGTAATGCACAGACATATCAAAGTCAAATCAAAGTGACAGCAGTGCCTAGCTACCTACGCAAGAGATAGACACAGACAGTATCATCCATATCCCCTAAAAACGGACACTCCTAGCAAAGTCTCAGTACACAAACATGATCAAGTTTATATTAATAACAATGAACCCGTACCTTGTTTGAAAGACAACAATCCAGCATCTGGTGGAGGATCACAGTCTTCTATGGCAATAACACGAACATTATGTAACTTAGCAACACAATCATCATCCTCATCTTCCTCACTAGCTGTAGGAGACGAGGTATACTGGCGGATATTGCTGTACTCTGTAATCATTTAGGTATGTAAACATTATATCAAGTATAAGAAGCATACATGCGATACTGGGTACTCACTAGCTGTAGGAGACGAGGTATACTGGCAGATATTGCTGTACTCTGTAATCATTTAGGTATGTAAACATTATATCAAGTATAAGAAGCATACATGCGATACTGGGTACTCACTAGCTGTAGGAGACGAGGTATACTGGCAGATATTGCTGTACTCTGTAATTATTTAGGTATGTAAACATTATATCAAGTATAAGAAGCATACATGCGATACTGGGTACTCACTAGCTGTAGGAGACGATGTATACTGTCGGATATTGCTGTACTCTGTAATTATTTAAGTATGTAAACATTATATCAAGTATAAGAAGCATACATGCGATACTGGGTACTCACTAGCTGTAGGAGACGAGGTATACTGTCGGATATTGCTGTAATCTGTAAGTATTTAGGTATGTAAACATTATATCAAGTATAAGAAGCATACATGCGATACTGGGTACTCACTAGCTGTAGGAGACGAGGTATACTGGCAGATATTGCTGTACTCTGTAATTATTTAGGTATGTAAATATTATATCAAGTATAAGAAGCATACATGCGATACTGGGTACTCACTAGCTGTAGGAGACGAGGTATACTGGCAGATATTGCTGTACTCTGTAATCATAAATCGCTGACTAGAAGAATAATGTCGCAAGTAGCACTTATAAGACCCATACATATTAAAAATTAGCATCACAAGGCGCATCTAATGAACCAATTTTCATAAAAACGTAAGAGGTCATGTTGACCAAACTGAAGTAGATAAAGCTTTTGTTTCGCTAAGTTAAGATTAGCCTTCATACAGTTTTTCTCGTTTTCACAAAATGGCATTATGGCCTTAACGACCTTATTATTCAAAGCTAGCTAAAGAAATATAAAGCATACGAATGCGATACTCTTAGATGATCCCTAGATGACGGTGGCATCGCCTAACGTTGTGAAGTACGCAAGCATTAGGCCACTCGGCCATCGCAAAAACCAAAACAAACCAGTTTGGACCAAACTATATCCCACCACGCAAGTTATAGGTTGATACCGGTATGAGGATACCAACACTGACTTTATGCACCCGGATACTTTGTAAGGCCGCAACACGGTACAAATGCGCTTTCTTTGTGAAATAAGCAATTGAGAGCATCGCTGTACATCAGATGTAGGGATAGTTTTAACGGGCGCCACACGTCACAAATGGCGCTACACGTAGCTTTGTGAAATAAACCATTTGGTGCATCACTGTACATCAGATGTAGGGATAGTTTTAACGGGCGCCACACGTCACAAATGGCGCTACACGTAGCTTTGTGAAATAAACCATTTGGTGCATCACTGTACACCAGATGTAGGGATAGTTTTAACGGGCGCCACACGTCACAAATGGCGCTACACGAAGCTTTGTGAAATAAACCATTTGGTGCATCGCTGTACATCAGATGTAGGGATAGTTTTAACGGGCGCCACACGTCACAAATGGCGCTACACGTAGCTTTGTGAAATAAACCATTTGGTGCATCACTGTACACCAGATGTACTGAGAGACGTTTTACGACCGCCACTCGGCACAAATGGCACAAATGTTGTCAAATTAACTAAGCCATTGAGTACATCACTGTACATCCGAATGTATAAATGTAATGTTTAAAAGCGTTCCTTCAAAACTCAACGTATCACCACACTAGATAAACAAATCGCACACATAAAGAAACGAATATTGCAACGGTCATGTGCATACATGATCACAAATGGAGGTTAGTTTGTAGTAATGAAAAATATATTTTGTTTTTTGTGCAAACAGAAGGCTTCCGTTCAAACCGTGTCTCGGCATATCAATGAGCAACTGGATTAAATACGCCCGAGCAGTGCACCGATAGTAAATCCTTCGCCTTTCAATGTAATGGTTTGCTTCGTCTTTCTTTGAAACTTTAAGATTGGGAATTGGCCAAGGATGACATACAAGGTACATTCATTGTATGACATCATTGGCCAATTCCCAATCTCAAAGGAAGACGAAGCAAACCATTACAATGTATAATCAAATATTCATAAAATGTGTAGGTTTTCTCGAACAATCGTTAAAAGGGCACTGACAATCCCCTATTTGGTTACCTACCGGTCATGTGTGCTCTAGGACTTGATGTCTGGTCATGCTTAGCCAACCTCATTCTGGTCACATATTGTTTGTTGGGTTCAAGTTTGGTTATCTCTGCAGCACATCGCACTTCTGGTGGTAGGACCAAAGACTCGATTGATTCTAAAATAACGTACATGTTACAATATACTTTAGAACCAGTTTTGCATCAACAGCGAACAGGATTTTCGGTCTCTCGAAAAAGGATAATATATAAGTATACAGTAGATGCCTCGAACAGGTAGGTGGTTTGAACTATTTTCCTGATCTGAAGGCAGTTTGGGACAAGAAGGTCAAGTGTATTTCTATACAAGGGTTTTTGTTATTGTTGTTTATAAAACAAAAGAATAATGTTTAGAAAATATCAAACGTCAAAAGTACATAAATTACGCGATAGTTCGGTATGCTACAAACAAAGAAACGGCCCCGGAAAATAACGAATATTTCGCTGGCCCATGTAATGTACCCAATGATTTTTTAAAAAAATAAATAGAAAAACAAACCTTGCGACGCTTTCTTTGAAGGTCTTGTCGCTCTCCTATATTCCATGGTACCAATAACCCCCATAGCTGACGCTGCTCCATCCTCGTCCACAGAAGACTCGGAGCCAGATTTGCGCGAGTTGAAATGAGCCAACAAACTGTCAGTTCTATCAAACGCCTTTGGTTCAGAGTCCGCCAGTACCTGACTGAGAAAATATCACCATATATACAGTACAAGTTAGGCAATATGGTATGTCTTTCGAAAGAATAAAATTGCTCGTTTGTTGTGTGTTCTTGCCGGTTGGTCGAATTGAAGGAGATCCGAAAGGTAGAGCAAATTAATTGTCCTGTATTCGGCTTTCTGCTTCCGATACGAAGACACACGACATGATGGGTGACAACACGAAGTTTTAATAGATACACCACGACTAATTCGACCTTTTCGTATATACGTCTTTTTGACTTATCAGCACGAACAAATGAATATTGTATCGATTCCGTGACATTGTGTCTTCAGCAATTCGATTCACTTCCGACCCAATCACTCGCACACACCTTTGTTAAGAGATCATAATTAAACACAACGCTTTGGAACATACGTGTAGTCATTTGAAAACCTCTCCAAGTCAACAATCTATTGTTATACGGTGTTTTTTAATATTGTTTTTAAGTCCAGCATGTCAACAGCATTTCAGTCATATCGAGACTAACCAGTCACATTACCCTGACACCGGACTAACCAGGATGTACCTGGAACTAACTATGCTGGGCGTTAAGATATAACAGTACCATTTTAACCGACTTTGGTATAGCGCGGCCGCCCGGTATCGAACCCGAGACGTCTTGCACTCGAAGCGGACGCTCAACACTAGGCAATTGATACGGATACATGTAGTTAGTACCGTCCACAAAATGTGGAATCCGAACATTAGCATTGCATACGTATATTATTTACAATGTTTCTGTGCTCTAATTATTCAAAATTTAAAAATAATGTTTTTACTCTAGCACGTTCCTAGCAGACACGAAACTCTTCTTTGAATTCAGTGCAGAACTTTCAAACATAGTCTGTAAATATAAAATAATCACATGACATCATTTAATGATAATAACATATAGCACTGGTAAAATAATAAAAAGCTTTAATCCGTTTTAAAAGGTCAAGTAATTGGCAGCTAGGGTTTCGTATTTGCCGTGTGGATTCTGTAAAATGTCTCCTCGTAATTCACTTCTTTTTAATAGTTACTGTTTTTCTACTTTTAAGAACTTCTGACAGCTAAAACTAGGTATTTCAGCCGTTTTACTGTTGGAACTGGGTCAGCTTCTCGACAGCTTGGACTTAATTACTAGAAGTCCACAGTATGTCATACATTGCGGGGTCGGTATATAGGCTTGCATGAAATACAATTTTTGGAGAGGTGGACAAGTTGTCCAGTGGTAAGAGCTACTGACTGCTGATCGGAAGGTTGTGGGTTAGATCCCGCCTCGAGCCAGATTAAAACAGAAATGCGTTTTAGTGTTCCCACCTTACGTAACTAAACTTACTAACATTCTTAAAGGTGCTGCCTCAGAGATCGGGCTAAAATTTTTGTATGACGGAATTATCCTACCTAACCAAGTATTCATATAATAGAAAGCCACTGGTGGTTGCTTTATGAAAGATTTATGGCATATAAGCAATTTAAATCACTCTTGATATTTGGCACTTAGTATTTTTCTGTTTGAAAATATCACAGAGTTCCCTTCCAAAATGTTTTGTGAATTATGTAATTCACACATGATTAAACTGTAACTTCAACAAACTAAAGCTGGAACATATGTGAGGTATTCGGTTCGTTTCGCAATTCTTTTTCATCGAATTGAAACAAATTTCAGGCAATTTAAGTGATAGTAGTGCTAATTCTATAGGGTATTAATACCCTATAGAATTTTGGGTGTAAAAATAATAAATTACTTCAAAATGCCGATGTTTCCCAAGTTATGTTTATGTCAATGTGGTTGTTTATGGCATATACAGGAAACTATACCAAAATTACATGAATATTTGACAATTTAGTTTTATTTTTGCTCTACACCAAAGGCGAGATTCCAGAAGATTCGGAAAAGAACCAAGGATGCTTCTGGAGCTGGTTTATTTTCTGTATCATGCCTTATCCCCCAAAACCTAAAGTGACTAACCTCTTCTTGGGGCCTCGCCCATATGGATTTCTGATGGCGAGGATAAATAAAAGCATATGAATCGAAAAGTCATGTTTGGGAATATTGATGGTTCTTTCTATGTTTGACTCTTGTGTGTGTGGCTTGATGCTGCTGCTGATTCTATATGGCTTTGGATTGTCTAAGCGCTACAGTATATTCTAAACATTTTTACCAATTTTCATGACGATCTAGCGCAAAACGTGGCTTGGATACCCCTAATAAAATAAATGCGCAGAAAGGATGCGCATAAACTATCCGATGAAAATTTTTAACATATCAGGTAACGTTTATTTTGCAAAACAAAATAGAAAATGTCAAATGTGATGAATAGCAAATCAACGCTGAAATTATTCGCATACGTTACATTATATTCGAGATCGACGCACCAAGTACATTTACAAGAAAACAAACTGTACGATGGTAATAACCATTGAACAAAGATGTCCTACTTTACTAAAGCAGTGTACATTCCTGCTCCTCTCTGGTCTCTATTTGCCCAGTATCTATTGAGCCAAGCAAAGTCTTTATTTGCCAGTCAGCTTTCTGCTGAAATATGGCAGGCCTATGAGTGCTACCATCCGTATTGGAACCCGAGTCACCAGATTAGACAACAAGCGCGCTAACCACTGAGCTAAGGAAACACATGTAGAAGTAGGTTTGTAATATACCGACCTATCACTCAAAATGACCCGACTCCAGATTATTACCAGCCTCAAATAACAATAACAAATAATTTCATTGTTTCACTTATTTAATATACGAAGGTAATAAGCTATACCAAAGAAGTATTGTGCGATTTCGATCACAATTTTAGATACCCATGGTCGTTTTAACCACTTAATTTGGTGGAAAAGAGCACCGACCTACAAACTTTTTTGTCTACCATAAAAGCAAAAACAAACATTTCCAATGGAACATTTCGTTCGAGAAGTAGGATAATTACAATTTACCACACGTGTGCATTTATTACACGGCGAATTAATACCGAGCATGAATGAACTCATTACTTGTTTGTGTCGGATATGAGCGAAATTTTACAAAAAAATCCTTTCGATTTGTTAATTCTCCATATCCGAAGCAAATCACTTACGATTATTTGAAGAGATTTTGCAAAGGAAATACAACGCGTGATTTCATCAATATACAGACGCTTACCTGTAGTTTAGGAGTGTCACCCTCCTTAGCTCGAGATCGTACATCAATCCAGTGCAATCGTACGAGCTTCTGTGCAGCCTCTAAACATTCAAGTGGCGAGATTGACTTGGTTCCTTTTAGTGCTCTGTAATCCAAATGGATATACTTATAACATATGTATATCTGTTTTTACACACACAGATTGCATAATAATGCGAAGTAACGCAGTTGCAAAACACATCTCACGTTGAATAAGTTTGCATATATATAGTCGTGAAACGTTTGGCCAATATAAAACATTATCAATAACTTTGGTAGTAGTCGGGTTAGTATAACGAGTACTGTATTCTTATATTACACGTGTGTAGTATGTTCATATGACGACGACGTCCTTTTATGCCGTAAATGCCGTTATATTTTGGCGTCGTTTATATAGCTAGCGGAGTGGTTTTTTTCCAAATGAAATGTGCCTTAAACGTTGGTGTTATTAGAGTCATATTATTTAAAGAATCTAATGCTCGTTGTCAATTGATATAAACTTTCATATCAGTAAACTCATTAATTAAGGAAATAGACCAAAGACTCGCTAATTAAATTTCCAGAACTCGTTGAATGTAATTAATATATCAATTGACAACTCGAGGTAGATCCTCTATATATTAATGTTCTGCATTTGTTGTAAGCAAACTGATTAAGTTGTCAGCTGACGTACTTCTATGCCATAGTCATTTACATTCCCGTCCATTGAAACTGATTATAAACAAGTAACGTAACCATTGGTACAGTACGTTACGTAATCACCGTTACATGACGTCACTTATTTACGGTTGCACGACGTCACGTATTTACGATTCTAACAATGTCTGTGTTTTTCTCCATGTATTTAAACGTATAGAGCTGTAGCGTGGTTAAATAAATGACGTCATGAATTGTGACGTTATCGTAGAGCTGGACGTTTCGCATAAAATGTTCTAATGATTTCGATGCTAGTTTATGGTATGTACATGCATTCCTGGTATCGCTAAAGACAGCTTTACATAATTATATAATATCCTTCACTATATGCGTTGTAATGTCATTACGAGTATAACAACGAAAATGTTGACGTTAATATCTCATCGTTTTGTATCTATAGATCACCCCTCACCTTTGGTGTTTCTGTATATATTCGATGTAGGACTTGATTTCGTTTATCAGAGTTTGTATCCGTGTGATCTCGATGTCTCGTAGTGTCTTTTCCATATCCGCGAGCATCTAGAATAACAAACACAGACATTTCACTTCAATCGACAAATTGAAACGAGGGATGTACTAGAATTACGTAGACTTCTGTAATAACTTTTTTATTAAGGCATATATACAATTCAAATGTGTTACATAAACGCTACATATTGTTTGGGAGGCTTTAGCAAAGGTAGCTTTGCCTATTTCTTAAAGCCACATTATCTCTCCCAATAATGACATAATGTTAAATGTATCTGTAAAAATAGTATGCCAAAAATCACATTTAAGTAAAATGTATGGATGACAAAATACTAATTTTGCAAGAGTTGCTTCCCTTTAATTATAAACTGTGCATTTTTTGTTTACAATTCATTTTTTGTAAACAAACCAACTGGATGTTGTATATATTTTTATTCCATCTTAGGACGTATTCCACATTTGGGACTCAGGTTACCAAGTTATGGCTTTTTTAAAAAGTCCGTTTAAGGCCTAATGTGGCTTTGATACAATTTTAACGACTTTAGGCTAAACAATGTGAATCCGCATTCAAGTAGTTCCAGAAACTGTCAACATTTTTAATACTGCTACATATGTTTCTCCAAATATTTAAACTGTTTAACTTAAATCAGCAACATTTGTTCATTTGAAGATCAACAATTATTCTCAAACTGTTCGTTAAATCGATATTTTTGCAGATAATTACTCCGCTGGGGCTATATCGAAATTGTTTCGTATTATGAATATGACGTGTCATCAAATGTCCCGGCTGTATAGCTATTTTTAGAATTTATATAGGAGGTTCCGAATGTAGCTATTTTTAGAATATGCACAAAGCGCAGTAGTTCTGAAGTATTTACATGCAATACTAACGTATTACACCAAACACCCACACTGAAATATAGAGCCTATATAAATTAACAACGTGTTAATTTTGACTAAACAGCGTAGATTTAATTGTTTTAACCAAATAACAGTCCAGAAAATTACTACTCTCCAGACCAGGGTCACGTGATCAGGTTGCTTTTATAAATGAATAGTTATTACCCTCGTATCGTCTGCAATGACTGTTATGTAATCTTATAGCGTGGCTGTGACCCAGATTTGTGCTAGCTTTCTCTAGAAGTGCCTCGCTGTCAGAATCCAGATGTGCTCGGTCAGTGTTTACAATCGTACAAGCGTACAATCTGATAAATAGGCGCTTATAATTATTTGGTGCTAATTTTGATATTTGTTTTTTTTTATATGATCCTTTTTACATTTATTTAGATACCCACATGCCTATAAACAGAATAAAGTCACAAGTGAGAAAACGAACATAAAACGTGTAAAGTAGGTTTGAGCTTTAAAAGCAGCAACCAGATAGCCTCCCATCAGCACTCTCACTCAGTGCGTTGTTAGTAATAAATACAGTACAGTTTGTACTAGTATAATCAGGGGTTCTATTTGATTCGGAAGTAGGAGTTTTAACCCTTGAAATTTCCAAAAAGCCACATTTTGACCCTCAAGATTTTGGTTTGAATGGTCATTTTCCCTTAAAACCATGTGTAGTTTGCGTATAAAATGGTAAAATGGAGTCAAAAGTCTATATATGACCCTTCAGATTCAGATTCGTTTAATTCATGATTAACATACCTGCTGGGCGGCTGATTCCATTTGTTTAAGTTCTGATTTAGAATTAGCAAGGAATCCTTCTTCTTCACTATACCTCTGTCGTAACTCGGACACTTCTTCTCGCATAGAGTCAATTTTCCTGGAACCATTTTTCGAGGCTGATCGCCTTGCCGACGTTATCCTGCTAGTTTTCGCCAATTTGGTTTCCAGAGCGTCGATCTTGTTGCGCAAGTGCTCGGACATCTGTAGGTATCAAGAATAATCACAGTAAAGTACGGATAATTCGACATGTTCCTCGACCTTCTATTAGCATAATTATATTGTCTACATTTATAACCCATCGGCTGTATGTTTTCGTAAGGGGTGAGTATCACGAAGACGCTCGAGGTGCAATACACACACAACCGATACCGGAATTGCTCCCGGATATATTCAACGCAAGAATCTTGTAAAGTAGTCATACATAAAGGTTAGGATCACGTCAATATCTCCATACTATAACCAATCTAGTCCTTGAACATTGGCCGCATTGTTCATAACTTTATGTCAATGTACTGATGTTAGATAAAAGCAACTCATATAGATATCGGCCCTTAACACCTATATAGTGAATGTATGTGTTTTATTAGGCAAGGCCAATGCTGCATTAACAGTTTTAAAATTATTAATTGATAGTCATTTAATAAACTACTGCTTGTATCACCATTTTATAAAGTACGTTTTGAGCATCCCTCACACATAACACTGTTCATACCTCGATATGTTTTTTGTAAGTTGTATCCACGTCATTCCGCCTCTTGAATAACTGAGAAAAATGTACACTCGTCTCCTCCACTGATTTCTGATTTTTATTCCCCGACATTCTGTCAAAAGGATCAGTCGGTGAAACATAAGTACATACATAAATAATACATAAAACATACATTATTATAAATAGTAACGTGTTACTATAAATAGTAACTTGTTGCTATTCATATTAAAGTAACAAGTAAAATTGTGCACTATATTTCTGTGGTTATAACATTGGCATGACCGCTGTAATGAAATTGGTCTTCACACGAAGGCCGACTAATAAATGTTTCATAGAATGTTCTATATGTGACGTCATCATCTGTCTGTTACACGATCCGTGGTGTTCGCGTTATTGTGACAAAGTCGCAAAAGTTTTCTTTCATTTTGTATATGAAACATCAGTATCAAAATAATTATGTCCTCGAAAATATTAACGTTTATTGTTTAATGACAATAATAATTTCTGTTATAAATGTTACCATAATTTAAATAACAAAATTTGTTTTCACTGTTTTGAAACAGTGAATTCTACCGGTCTGTTGCTTACTGATAAACCTCAATAATCTACTGATTAATTTGCATGTAATTCAATATATATTTATGTATACATTGTATACTGAGTATAGTTGTGTCCGACTGTGTGATTACTTACTCTTGAATTTTGAAATACGGTCCTTTATCAGACATCAGACTGTTATAAAGTTGTTGTCGTGACTCTGTGGTTGTCTGGGCCTCTTGTCTTAAACTGTCTAGTATCTTCTTTATAATTTCGCTGCTCAGGTACGTGTCTGTGATATTTTAAATAACAGTTATACAAAGAAAACGAAAAAACTACGGTGTGCCCTCAGGGCCATCACTGCTAGTGAGAAGTGGATAGAGAAAAATCGATAGTACGACACAACGATGGACCGTAAGAAACACATGTAAACTAATACATGTAATAAAAGATGCCTTCGACTGAGACAGTCGTAGTGTATGGCCATTCGGTTTTATCCTTGCCTATAAATGGACAATGACCTCCTCCAGCTTACAGGGAACAGACAGGAAGTTTGTGTGATACAATGAATCCGGGCTTGCTGAGCTAGCCCTTTCTGAATAGACACCTATGTTCTACTAGCATAAAGTTCCCGATAAATAGCACCGATACACGCGAGACTACCTGGGTTTCCAACCAGCTCATCTCTAGTTGAGTGGGAAACACAAATATGGGTTTCTAAAATTTCCTGAGCCCCGGCGGAATTCGAACCAGGGACCACCTGATTGATAGTCGAGCGCTAACCACTTAGCCGTGGTTCCACCTTGGATTTCTTTTAAACACACCAATGTAAACCAAAGTAATGATGTCCGTTTGAATGCAACAAACGAATGCAATTCGGTTGATTAGCAACATTTAACAAAGCCACGACGTGTGCAGAAAAGAGGTAATTGTTGTTCCGAAAAAAAACATATTTTCCATAAATAAGTGTATTACCGATACTGTCAGTCTCCGATATAGGCAAGTCTAGATCATTCATCCAGTCCTGTAGTTTCCTGATATACTGCATCTCTATTTCCGCTCGCGCACTGACCCTCTGTGCAAGTAGTTTTCGGAATCTACAAGGGAGAAAACTGCGGTAATACTCGAGACTTGATCAATAGTAAGGATTATCCCCCTTATAATATCGGTAACTTGTAATATTGGTCCGGCTTAATTAATTGCAAAATCAGTGAGGACATATGTGACGTTTGGTTCCATGATCACGAATTACCAAAGACGACTCCAGTGTTACCATATGCTTAGATGCCATACATCTTTCATAAAGCAACCACCAGTTACTTTCTATTATATAAATACTTGGTTAGGTAGGAAAATTACGTCATACAAAAATTTTAGCCCGATGTGTGAGGCAGCACCTTTAAGGTTGTGGTGTACATATTTGTTATCTTACGGTCGCTCTCACTTCACCTAGAACTACGCCAAAACTTACGACAGAAAATGAAAAAAAATGTCTTAATAAAACGCTTTTTAATTATTGAAGGTCTTGTTGTAAATAAGATATGTATTGTTCTATCATATAATATGTCTTAACATGTTACCTTCAGAAAATAAACATTTCATTGTTTTATTATATGTTAATTATTATTACGGTATTTGCGCGAATATTTTCGAAGTACGCAATATTTACAGAACACTAAAGAGTTACGCTAGCTTAAATGTTTAGATAAAACAGTAGCCTGGTAACGATGGATACCATACATACCAGGGATGATCAAGGTGTTGAGAGTGATCCATAGAAATTGTAGAACTTGTTCACACTCGACCTTAGAGTTAAATACAAATGGTCGATTCAAAAACATGCACGTAGGTGAAATTAGCAAAAAAAAATTATAAAAGGCTTCAAAATAGACACTCTGTTAAGCTGAAGATGATCATCCTAACGTTGCAGATCTCAAGTATCGTTGTTTACTTAAACAATTTGGTGCTATAGTAATTTTAGTAAAGTTTCGCATCTATTGCCGGCATATGCCTATGGTTTTATTTTACTAATTTATTTAAGGTCGATTGTGAAACAAGTTTTTCTTACTAATATTAATCACTATCGACACCTCATTCCTGAAGTTATCCATCGCCATATGTGCTAAGATAGTACTACATAGAGAAGCCAGTTTCCTATTTATGCCGAGCGTCTAGCAAGTGAATTTCTGGTACCATGTTTACGTATTTCATGACCTGGTATCGAACCCGGCGCCCCCCCCCCCCCCCCACCCTCGAAGTGTGCGCCTTACCACCAGGCTATCGACGCGAGTCTAAGGTTGTCTGTGCGTGTTAAAATCCATGTCACCTTATAGAAGGGTGTATACAAGAATGAGGGTGACCTGATCAGGATCATTGGTAAGGTCAACTGAAACAGCATGGACATAATGAAGTGTAGTGTTAGCGGTTACATATAGTGGCCATATTTATACGTAGCTTATTCAAGGTTACGATATAAAAATGAGAAAAACTGTATTATTACAAAGTAAAACGCATTTGCGCAAAATAATATTATCGACGTACGCAATTTAGCTTTCGAGTTACGTACGATCGGGTGTTTTGATAAAACAGCCCCGGGGAGTTCGGCACGTATAAAGGGCAACACGAGTTGAACATTGAACTTGGATGAATGGCGAGATGTTGGTTGTGAAATACGTGTTTGTCGTTGTTTACCATGAAACATGTGTGACGTCATGTTAGTGAAATAGACGGGTGTATCTTTTGTGTGATGGAATCGTGTTACATGTATGTAACTGTTTGTGAATAGACTGCTGAAACCAATATCGATACAATCCTTAATTAAGATCTCTTGCTAAGCGTATTATTTTGTTACGCCAATACAAGGACAGTGTTAGTTTATTATAGCGTCATTCCTATTTAAAGGACCATGAGAGCCGAAATAAACAAACATAATAGGGATTGACAACAAACACCAGCATACATGTAAATATACATGTACATATGTATACGAGAAAGGCCATATCGGGGATCACTTTCATGACACGTAAGCACGAACTGAGAATTCCACCTATTGATTTATCATAAAATAGTTAGCACTTTTTCTGCCACGAATTCGATATATCCATTCTAAAATAATGTTGCGCCTTACAAGAAATCAATGGCTTGAATCAAAGTACAAAACGGCCAATTTCTCGAATTTGTCGACTCTTTTGCCGTATTTCAAAATAATTAAACATTTATAATTATAACTTTCATAACGACGCCACGGGAACAAGCTTGACACGGTTGACAAAACAAGGATTTTCACGGAACTCAAGGACATTATTCGGAACTCCAGGACATTATTTTCAAGACGTTTTCCGTGAATTGTATCGGATTTTCCTTCAAATTTGACAATTGGAGTGTTGGCACCAATCATTCTGGCAGCTTGAGTGCGTTCTACATTGCTCATTCTGGCCATTTGTAATGTTTTTTTCTTAAACAAAAATCAACGGACATTCCTAGCAAAACCGTTAACTTACCATACCGTGTAAGAACACCCCGTGCACATAAACATGAGTAATTTGGTACATGAATACGTATGTTCTTTCTCTTGACCAATAGATTACTGAGTACAATGCAAGACTAGCTTTATCTAACATTTATTGATTAAAGATATTGCATAATAGTACATTTGTTAGGGTGACCTTTATAGAAATTCATTGAAGTGTACAATGTACATAATAAAGTGGAGCTCGGCTACTGATAAACACTAGCCAGTACGACCATACAGTTCAAAACTCTACTTAACATTGAAAACTCGAATCCGAGGAAGTTCAAATCAGTGTGTTGATGGTTCATTCATTTCTTAACATTATTCAGGGGAACTTTATTCGAGGAGCCAAGATAGCTATATGCTCAGAAGATGGCTCAAAGATCCAGGTATCCAGGTATAGGCAGCCAGCACGTAGTCTTTCTGAACCTAAAACACTCCTCTCCAGCATAATCTAAGTTTATCACTTGTCTACTTAGCAAAAATGTGGTTATCATTATTATGCAATGAATATAATTATTTACACTTGAATAGCTGGTCGGACCCTTCACTAGGAGAAAAATTGCCGCTAACGACCCATATTGTTAACAAGGCAAAACTACATTAAAGGAAAATAAAAGAAACAAGAGCTAGTGCTAGATAATCTACCTTTCTGTTGCTTGGCATTTGTTCAGTCCTTCCTCGACCAACAAGTACGGAAAACTGTCTCCCTTATAACCTTTCGACATTATGTTTTAATCCTAAAATTTCATCAGCGCTCCATCTTGTTCAGGGATGCCACTGTGCGTCTCCATGCAAACGACGTCATTCAGCATGACGTAACGGACGTCATTCAGCATGACGTAACGGACGTCATTCAGCATGACGTAATGACGCCATTCAACAGCATGATGTAACGACGTCATTTTTGTGGCGTTACTTTCTTTACATAATGTCATGGATATAATTCAAACTGGTGAGATATGGAGTTCTATCTGTGAATTAAATTCTGTATCTACGCAGTCGTGATTTAATTACAAACAATCCGAACTCGTGACCGTGCAAAACAAACAAATATCCTCTATTTATATCGCTTAATATCACCAAAGAACTAAATATTGTTGAAAAATATCCCAAATATGGGAACACATCGATGTCTATAGGTAACTTACCACTCTGTTTCTCAATATTTCGATACAAAGGGTCAATTTCAAGAGCTTGTTTTCAAAGTAACATAACTTTTGTATTAATGTAAAACTTGTTACGAAAATGAAAATAAAAACTAAATGAGACATTATTAAAAAAAATACATATAGAAATCTACATGTATATATTCAATGTTGTTTTCTTCTGTCACGGCTCCGAACTCATGTCCAACTAAAATTTCCGCATACACACATTGTATAAAAGAGTCAATTTCCAGTTATCGCACGAAGTCATACACGCTGAATGGTATAGTCTCCCAATAAGTCATACAGTGACCGACAGTTACATGTGATTTTGCTCGCAATAAGTCATACAAATTGAATTGTATAGTAGCCCAATAAGTCTTACAGTAATTCAGTGTATACGATGTGATATATGCATGTAGCTCGGGTGTTTCGTTGAGGGTTTTAGCTATTGTATCTGGCTGTATTTATTAACACACGACACGAGACACAACTGACCTGATAAAAATAAGTATGTTAATCGTGACCATATCTTTGACCTTCGATAAGCAGTGGTCATCGCTTAGTACACTTACTATTTAACCAAATGTACACATGTATATTTACATGGGTGTACCAGTGTACAGTGTATTCCTGAACAGGATCTGCAATACAAGTTTACTGTTTTATTGGTGCAATCGGTATCTGAAATACATTTGACCATATACACAATAAAACAAGATGGCCAAGACACTATAGGTAATATATTTTTAACTTTGGCAATCCAAACACGGACTCGTCTTCTGAAAAGGTGAGGCATGCTTCCATGTTAGGTATCTATTACAACTGTAAAAACCAACGTGTTTATCTAGAATACCCATTATCGGACTAGTCCATAGTTTAAAGTAAAACACCATGCATAACCTAGAAAATTACTTATATATACATATATATGAACATTACATACAGTACAAGCATACACAGAATATAAGTAAAAACAGCTTTATATATCGATACTCTGAACCGCTGATTGCTGCTGTAGTAGAGAACTAAGTTATGCTACATGTAGCTAGCTACTTAAATATAATGACATGTAAATACATTAAATTGAATGTCATGTAAATAATTTCCATTTGAATGCAGGTTGGTGCATCAAAAAGATGTGTACAGACAGATAGAAAGAATTCTTAATAAGGGTTTCAGGATAGTTAAGTAATGAGAATACAAATTATCAGAGTGATTTTTTTTAGAACAATGGGTCCACCTGGTGAGCAATTCTGTGCGTTCAGAGGTACCTTTTTATTTGGAACTGAAAACGGACTGGTTCCATAGACCTTGCGTAAGACAAGGCTGTCTTCACTCGCCGGTAGTATTCAACCTCCTCCTCGAGAGAATACTGCAAGTCATTCTTAAAGACCATGTCCCCACACTCTCTATCGGTAGAAGACCAGTCTGGAACCTACGTTTTCCGACGACATTGGTCGAATTGGATGAAGCAATTAATGGCGAGCTGCAGGATTTGACAAACAACCTGGTTACCAGCGCAACCGCTTTCCGAATGGAATTCAGTACAGAAAAGTGTCATGGTAAACAGCACGTGTGACATCAGAGCAAACATCACATTGAACGGAGAGCCCCTAGTGTGTAGTCACCAAGTTCGAATACTTGGAAGCAACCCAGACTAGCGACGGGACATGTAAAGCTGAATTAAGTATCCGAATAGCTATAGCTACAGCAACAGTGGCCAGTTGAGAGAAGATTTGGAAGAGTAACTACATCAGCTTCAAAACCAAATAAAAAGCTCTACAATTCTCTGGTACTATCAACTCTCCTCTACGGCTACGAGGCATGGCTCTCCTTGCAGAATCAGGAAAGAGAATATAGGCAGTCGAAGGAAGCTACTCCGAATCACGTATCTTGACCGGAAGACATGTGAGTTCGTCAAAACTCGTGTGAAGAGTATTGTTGGAACAAAGGAAGCCTTGTTCGCTACCGTAAAGAGAAGACAACTTCCGTAGTTCAGCCATGTCAGGAGGCACGACAGTCTCAGCAAAAAATACTCCAAGGCACTGTAGAAGGCGGGCGAAGAAAGGGAAGACAATGCAAGAGCTGGTCTGACAACGTTAAGGAGTGGACAACACTGCAAATGTTAGACCTCCTAGTGAAAGCAGTCGACAGACCTGACTGGAGAACAATTAATGTCCGCTTCTTCGGCTACAGACTCCCCCCCGACGATGATGAAAATGGTCAAGGGAGTAAGTACGATATATATGAGCTAGCCTTTCTCCAGGAAAAGCCGGTCTACTTTTTAATTGACGTCGCAAACGTCATTCAAATGTTATTTGACGTAACGTTAACATGTATTTCACAAATTCAGTATTTGATACATTTTTTACGTAAATCTTTCAAAATTGTATCACATTTTTTAATTATATCCCAACTTAAATAAAACACAAATAACATATCAAAAACGTTCACTTTTAGAGAAAAGTAACTACTGTGTTTAACCACTTTAACCCCTCGTGTTTAGTTGTTCGAAGTACAACTAGATTTAACACTTGTTGCAACAATCGCCCCTAGTTTAAGATGATGAAACTACTTTTCTTCTACGCCGCTAATAGACGTCGGCACCTAAAAACAGTTAAAGTACAACGGCCAGTTGCGTACTTCCGCCGATGTAAACCGGTCTGCATAGCTCATCAAGTTCTGCATATAATTTTATATACTAGATAAAGTCAATTGACAGCCAAAAGAACTATAAGCGTATCGAATAAGGAGACTGATAGCTAATTTTCGCTGTCAATGGACGAAAGTCTAATGATAGCACAAATTGGTTAGTTCATGCGAATCACATCGGTCTTTGTCCCAATGCAATAGTTTATTTACCGAAGAAAGCAGAAATATCCGAAATTTCAAGTGTACGCCAAGGGTCTGACAATCGATACCATGTTTCTGTACATCGAGAACGTCGGGAGTCTGTTGTTTAAGGTTCACTCTAATGGGCGAAAATGTGTATTTTTCTTCAGTGAATTAAATACCCTTTTGGCATAAAAACACATTAGTCTCATATCAATTTGTAGCTTAAAGTTCAAATAATCTATATCAATGAGTGTTTTTGTTATATTTACTTGTTATAAACAATGTATTTATAAAAAGTTAATTACAAAATAGGTAACATTTTTCAAAATGTCAGTCTCATTTATTGGGTAACAAAATGCTAGAAAAATTAGAAATTGTGGTTGTCAAATATTTGATCAAGGTCATGCCTGCCCATTTATTTAAATAAAAGCAGTCAAAATGCATTGATTTTGAACAATAAAATACATCAACATGAATTAAAATATATCACATGTGTATGTGTGAAGGCCTACTTTTAATAAATCCTAAATAGTTTAGGGTACGGTGGGCCTGATGGACCAGATAGTTGTTGGTTTGTCAATAACCGATTTTATCGGGTCTGTGAGACTTAAAACTTGATTATTTGCACAAGTTTTAAGTTACCTCGAAAGAACTGAAACAGGTTTATGGAAAATTAATTAAAGCTTTAGTATTTCTTTCAATTATACACATAGTTAGTTAGATATTCCTTTCCATTGTACTTTATTTGTTTATATACCAAAGAAATTGCTACTTTATCTTTAGTCGTACTGGTCACTGATAACGTTTGTTCCGTCCGTTAGCCCGTTTCTTTTAACATGAAGAAAATGCTGTATTTGGTCAGTGTGTGTGTTAAAATGGTTAAATATTACTCAAAAAACTATTTGCAGACGATAATATAGCATGGCAGTAACCTCACACCATACATAAACTTACCGAGCACGTTGTAACATTTGCACGGACTATTCGTGTGGATTGAAATTATTTGACAGCTACATGTAATGACCGATTTTACACAAACTGTATGTGATCGAGAAACGATCCAGACAATCGAGTTACAAAACTGTGTTTGCAATGATTATACGAACATAAATAACATAAGGATTATTTAAAAACGCATAGTACTTTTGTAATTTAGCTAAAATAAAGTTTGACAGACAGCCTCGTAACACATATCAGATTATCAATTCGCTAACATGTGCAGCATGTGTTGAGGAAAATGCTGATATTGATGTTTCATTGGGACTTATATTAAACCGTAAGTATCATATTGTATTCGATGTCATCATTCCTTATGAACGGCACATTATGAACACCGCATTATAATGGTTTCGTCGATAAACTGTCGCACTACTTTGGCGCATGAATATAAATTTGCTACACAGCGCGAAATTCGTAAACAAACGAGATGAAAACAATAATAAATATTTGGATTTCATTGTTATTATCGTAGGATCGTTTGTAAAGTTAATAAATTATGAATGCAATATAGTGCATTATTCGATCTAGCTATCGATTATGTTGATTACTTAGTTTGAATAAAATGTTGCTGTACGTTTACTGTGGTGACAGGAGGGAGCAAACATGGCGACTTCCTTGTCGGAATTACACATCAACATGAAGGTGTTTTTCTCGTAAACAAAACACCAGCAGCTAATTTCAAGCCTGGCATGCCCTTGCGACGATTAATTATAAAGTATATTCAATGAGTTCGTATTATAAAATACAATAATGATAACGTTTGACATTTTAAAAAAAATGCTGTATTTTTCAGTCAAAAATCGCCTTTATTTTAGTGTTAGCATTTGAATAAGGCGACTATATGGCACATTTCACATCACAAGCAAGTGCTACAATGGTTTCCTATAATAAATGATAAAATCAGATGGCATACGCTGTTTGAAATAGTTTTTTTCAAGTGTATGTTTTTCAAGCATTTTCAAGGGGTAGGATCTACCTTAAGCAAAGCCCTTCCGATGTAACCGTCCGTTCAATGATATACTGTTATTGACTTATGTTGAGGTGAATATGATGTTTTGTTGACCTGAAAAAGTGATATTGACCGATGACGAAGTCAGAGGTCAATATCACTTTTTGAAGGTCAACTAAACATCATATTCATCGAAACATAAGTCGACAACTGTTATATTGTATACCATGCCATACGTCAAGGAAATAAAACCTATTGGCTCTTTTTAAATTATAACAACTTCAGCCTCTCTTCAGAAACAAAAGACGACTCTTCAAATGTTCTAGCTAACAATGCTCTTCTTATGTATATGTATGAGAGAGTATCAGTAACGTATTTATTAACGGCATTTATCATTAATGGCTAGGTCAGAGCCTATAAATATGTATGAGCAGCTGTAGGCCAAATACTACAGGAAATAACGTTACGTTGTCTGGAACGTTATACCGCAGGAAATGACGTCACGCCATAAAAAAGTAATATCCACCCCAGCCTCGGTTTCGGGAGGTGTATATTAAAAATTATAGACCTCTCGTGCAGGTCGTCTAAGCCAATCAGAATCCTTGTTACATAATAGGTATACAATATTAAAGATTAGATCCCGTAAAAAACATTGCATAATCATGGTATTAATACTAGAATAATATTTTGCCATTAATTTGACTTTGTTCAATCGTTAGGCACAAAACACAAAGACCTAAATATACATGTATGTATATAGAGGATATTACATGAGTGTCTTTCCATATTGAATTTATTGAACGAGTTGAATAAAATAATAAAATGCGAGGCTTCGCCGAGCATTTTATCGATTTTTTCAACGAGTTTAATAAATTCAATGTGGAAAGTTACAAATGTAATGTTCTTTTTATCACATGTTAGCCTTTTCCGGCTGAAGCATAAAATAACTACTTTTATCACATGTTTGACGTCGCGGTAGCGTAATAAAGCCATTATTTATTTTTGATAATACACTAGTGTAATAAAGCTATCACGCGACGTCATTCAAAGGATAGGCGACGTCGTCAAAGTTGCGCGTTTATTATAGTGAAAAATACGTAGTTATTTTATGTTTTGGCCGGAAAAGGCTAACATATGATAAAAAGAACATTACATTTGTGACTTTCCACATTGAATTTATTAAACTCGTTGAAAAAATCGATAAAATGCTCGGCAGAGCCTCGCATTTATTATTTTATTCAACTCGTTTAATAAATTCAATATGGAAAGACACTCATGTAATATCCTCTATATTTTTCACTATAATAAACGCGCAACTTTGACGACGTCGCCTATCCTTTGAATGACGTCGCGTGATAGCTTTATTACACTAGTGTATTATTAAAAATAAATAATGGCTTTATTACGCTACCGCGACGTCAAACATGTGATAAAAATATGTATATTTAGGTATTTGCATAACACAACCAAATAAATAGAGGATATTTGTTTGTTTAAATTGAATACGATAGTCGTAGTATTAAACTCAAAAGTTTCACCAAAGATCATATACAAAACGTATTCTTTGTTTTCGAGAGCCGAAATTATTTCGCCGTTGTCGTTAGGTGCACTAGTACCCGTGATAGCCTTTCAATACTTCAAAAGATCAGATTACGGTTCTTACGTATCACACCGTACAACCCGCTGTGTGTAAGGCAGTTATGTATGTTGAAGGCAGAGACACACGCGTTTTACGCCACAAGAGTGGGGTAAGTATTTGTTATTTTATATGTGTTTTGCGTTGCATTTGAAAGCGATCACTTACATATATCGTTCACGCGATGAATGAACAATAAGTATATACAATTTATGTGCCCTGAAATGCCATATTATTCGAGTAAACAGGTTTTAGGTATGCGATGTTTGCCAAAAGTTCGAACCTTTCGTCTTTGACATTGAATTCTCAACTTAATTCGTAGTTGGGAACAATTCTAAAACATAGAATACAAACTTCAATCTTTCCTCAATATATCTGTCGTTTCCGTTTTGGAAAATGTGCATTTTCTGTGAAGATACAGAGGTTTAAATTGAACGAGGTACCAAAAAAATGCTAACGAAATAGGCAGTTCTGTTTTTCGAATGATAACGACAAAGGCAGAGCGTTGAATATTAATGCTAACGCAGAGGCAGAGATAAGAGACTTATGCTAACGTCAAAGGCAGAAATTATAATGACTTGACAGGGCCATAAAACCCCTTTGTACGATTTGTATGTTATAAATATAACCAAGATTCATGTTAGGCTGTATTCCAAAGTCCATTTCACCAAGAATCACGAGCGTTTAGTGGTTATTTTAGTCCAGTTGATAAACGGAATATATTACATACCTGGTGATCGCTGACGCCGGCAATTATCGGTTGTGAGTGGCCCTTTATGTCTGTAAATGATGAACTGGTGTGTTTGGGAGGCATTAAGCACTCCATTTGTTATCATGAAGATAAGAAACGAAAAGTTTTTAGCATTCTATAGAATACGTAAGTTCGAAATGCAGCAGTATATGATTACGTAACAGTTTATACCGACCAAAAAGGTACGGAAGGCAGTTAACAGAAGTGGTAATTGCTTTCTAAATACAAAGAAATACTGGAAATAGGTTTAAATTATTTATTGGGACATCCAACTGTCCTATAGATTAAGAAATATGAAGTAGCTTTGTAGTATATATATGCTGCAATTGATGGAACTACTTTGCATGACGGTTGACATCCGTGTCGGTTGTTATGCAATACCGACGGACCGGTTTACTATTGCAAAGATGGCGCTGCCTAGCGGCGGTGTAGGAAGAAAAGTAGTTTCATCAACTAAAGCATAGTCGATTGTAGAAACGTGCGTATATAACTATAGTTGGTCGATTCTCGAACAAATGAAAAGTATTTATTTAATGCTAACTGGTGAGATATGGAGTTCTATCAGTGCAATAAAACCTAAACCAGTCACTGGTTATCACCTACAATGTGACTGATATAAGCTCCGCCCCCTCACAGGGACTTCTTTAATTTTACCAAAAACTCAACACTAAACTGTCTCTTTTTACCTTTTTATTACTAAACGGAAACATGTCATGCGGATGTTTTATTCTTAGTTAGAACATTTCCTACAAGTTGGTGCAAAATTCTCAAAAAGGTTGTTTTCACCTATTCGCCATAATCAAAGATGGCGGATTTTGAATTGAAAAATATGAATGGAATAATATATTCATACGCAGCCTAACCACAGTGGTAGATTCTAATTTGGCATAAATAGTACCAGTTTTGACACCCGATAAGCATTAAATAAATAGAATATACGCGCTCTTGAAAATATTGAATTTTATTACTACACGATGAGATATAAACCATATTCAATCAAAACAAACAAATATCCTCTTTCTATATTACATAAAGCAGTTTAATAGAGTGTCACGTAAAAATTCCAGTGTCGATGACTTACAGTTCATGTAAACTGCTGGCAAACAAGTGCTCACGTTATTTATACCTAACTGTCATAGATCTACATTTATTAAATATGCAGACGTGCATGGACATGTACTTAGTTAGAGAATTTAAGCTCCAGCACGAATAAGATGTAAAGTACAACCTCCTCGACAGAGTAACAACCTTTGATGTCCGGCCACTGTATGACTTCAATGATTAGGAAACTATAAAATTCAACTTGTATGACTTATTGCGCTTCCCAAAAACTTCAATTATCGCCGTCATTTAGTAACATTTTGCTTACATTATCGATGGAATACTAAGAGAACCATTCGTTTCTAAACTCTAAGACAGTGCTTGAAGAGCTTACGCCCCCAAAAAGCCATGCATACATCATTAACAGACATAAAAGGCCAATCACAACCGACAATTGCCAGCGTCAGCGATCACAAGGTATGTAATATATTCCGTTAATCAACTGGACTAAAATAACCACTAAACACTCGTGATTCTTGGTGAAATGGACTTTGTAGTACAGCCTAACATGAATCTGGGTTATATTTATAACATACAAATCGTACAAAGGGGACCCGGGTTTATGGCCCTGTCAAGTCATTAGAATCTCTGCCTCTGCGTTAGCATTAATATTTTACGCTCTGCCTTTGTCGTTATCATTCGAAAAACAGAACTGCCTATTTCGTTAGCATTTTTTTGGTACCTCGTTCAATTTAAACCTCTGTATCTTCACAGAAAATGCACATTTTCCAAAACGGAAACGACAGATATATTGAAAAAGGATTGAAGATTGTATTCAATGTTTTAGAATTGTTCCCAACTACGAATTAAGTTGAGAATTCAATGTCAAAGGCAAAAGTTTCGAACTTTTGGCAAACATCGCATACCTAAAACCTGTTTACTCGAATAATATGGCATTTTAGGGCACATAAATTGTATATACTTATTGTTCATTCATCGCGTGAACGATTTATGTAAGTGATCGCTTTCAAACGCAACGCAAAACACATATAAGATAACAAATACTTACCCCACTCTTGTGGCGTAAAACGCGTGTGTCTCTGTCTTCAACATACAGAACTGTCTTACACACAGCGGGTTGTACGGTGTGCGTATGTTCCCTACTGTTTGTCATCCATTTTCCAGTCATAGACATATCGCTGGCTTAGAATTAAAAGGTCGTAAGTACAAAATCAACGTTTTGAGAAAACCAGAAAAAACTGTCTGAAAACTACTCTTCACTTATGTAAACCAAGCTTTTAAAAAAACTTCAGTTTGGTCAACATGACCGATTTTCGTGAAAATATGCTCATAAGAAGCGCCTTGAGATGCATAGAATACAATGGTGTCGTAAAAATACATATATGGCATGGTTTTCCCCAGCCAATCAGTTGTGCATGCAAGTAAATAAATTCCAATACTAAATCAAAACTCATTAAATATCCTTTATGTATTTCTCATGGTTATTATGTAAAAATATGAGAATAATTTAAAGAACAAAATACTCATATCCAACTATTTGTCCCATTTGTATTCGCACATGTGACAATTTTTTTACCATTGGAAGGCATGGGGACTCCACGTAAAATTGTCCATATGAGAATAACTATTTGAGATATTTCTTATGTGCAAACATATTTTGTAGTTTGATATGTCTACAATATAATGCACTAAATTTCATAGTTGTATCTTTATGGGATCAACCCCCTTTTTAAAGGTTTTTAACATGACTATCACTCACATTGAACAAAGAAGGAAATGAACGGATTTGATATCAAACTTGGTTACTTTCTTGTCCGTAGTTCTTTTGTTTCTCGGGGAATATATTTTGTGCAAACTTGATTAATAGTTTAATTTCTTCCCGTCAGATTGGTGTTTTGATATAAGAAATGTGATAATTAGATCTGCCCCCTTTTTACGGTTTTTTAAATCAGGTATCATTTTTTTTTAGTAAAAAAGTAATACACATATTTAATTTGCACATTATTAATTGTTTTATGACGCGCCCCGCTGCGATTGTCACAGCATGTGGGGTAATAAAAGTGGTACATTCGCGTGAAGGGTTATAACCGCTATATTTCTATAACCGCTATATTTCCTGTATACATACTTTATTATGATTTTAGAGATTTGAAACTTTGACTTTATTGCCGATTTGGAAAGTAATACATGCATTAAAATAATTAAAAGTGAAATGTCATAAGCTCACGCATAATTTAAAATTATAATAATCGAACAGGTGAGACATAAAAATGAAGAATCATGTCATTCCTTTGACACTTGTTAAATAAACTGGTTAATTGACACGTTGTACCACCTAATTGAATATATACGAATTGTAAAATGAAAATTAAACGTCAAAAAAGGTGAGAAAAAATCCGTATACTTTTAGAGGCATGAATTCAGATGTTGAAATGTATGTTTTACACTAAGGCAGATTAAATACATGTGCATTATAGCTTTATGGTTCATTTACAGTATACATGTACTTGCTTATATATTGCTAATAATATGCGTATCTTTTAATGATAATCACTTAACTATAGCCCGGCTAGAGGAATAAAGCGCGTCTGCTCTGACCAGACATATTACGAAGCCAGTTGGGATTCGAACATTCTATATATTAATTAATCATATATATTAGGTTTTTTTCTCCTGAAAATTTATGTTTTCCATCATTGTTATTTGTTATAAGCATTGTTTTATGCTTCATGCAAAGTAAATTTTCATATTCGTATAATAAGTATCATAAATATTTTTTATCATACATGTATGGTCGCATCGCTGATACCTATAACCACAATGAAAAAATAAAACAGTAAGTATCATTCAAGATGCGTTTATATAAAGTTTCTATCTGCCTTCTTTTTTCATTTGTAGATACAGCCTTTTTGCTATAATAAGACAATACATGTATTCGTAAACAAACCCCTGTAACTTTTATTGCGGGTGTCACCGGAAATTCCACGGGCATATAACGCATCATAAATCAAGCCACAGTCTACAGTCTATATATTATAACAAGTCTGATAAAAACACAAATTCATATTCAGATATAAATTGCCGATGTGATTAAATCCATTTTAAGTATTTTACTCATTATTTTAAAAAATCAGGATGATGAATTGACTAGCATAATTTAACAGTCAATATATTATCACAATATATTTCATAATCGGCGAGTATCACGAAGTAGCTCGAGATGTAATAGAAACACAAATTTGAAATACCGATATCGCACGACTTGCTTGCGGAAATTGATATTCATGTATTCAAAGCAAGAACCTTGTAATATAGTCTTGCATAATGGTCAGGTTCAGGTCAAAATAGCCAAACTACATTTTGTGATAACTTGAAAATGAATATATGACTTTGTTGGTTATATAATTGATGTTATGATTTGATTAAAACAATGAAAACTGATTTGGTATTTGTTTAACATTTCAACTCTTCATAACTTTGAAAGCACTTGTCCAACATAAATAAGTTGAACAAATGTTTCATCCCGATATCTTGAAAAAATAAAATATTTGTGACAATTAGAGGGAAAATTTGAGTTTTGTCGGGTCCGCAAGCGCGCGAATATTCTCCTATTTAATTCAAGAAAAAACCGCTCTATTTCACGAACTTAAAATTGTCACAACTTTTTTATTTTTCAAGATATTAAAAAACCAGTTCCATAATTGTATGGTCTATGGCTCGAAGATGCAACTGAACAATCAACCGTACAACATACTTGAAAAATCAGCAGTGGTTGCTAAATTTCATTTAAACTGTACTTTGTGATATTGCACACATACTCAAGCATTGTACAGTTACTAGTAACCGTTTATTTTTTTTATCATCCATCGAATATGCATGATAATAAGTATACATATCGTGACATGTATTGCGGTTACTAGTATAACAAATGCATAATTGTTAGATTCCTCACACATGATCAACGAATTCTGAATGATACCATGGAAGCATTTAAATGTTCCTGATGATACCTACCTTATGAACAAAATTTCATAATGACAGAGATATGCCCATAAAAAAGATCCTGGTATGCATCATATACAAAATGTCAAAAATACCAAAGTGTAACTGAACGCACAAAACCCCTCCAGCAAATGATATACATTAATTTATACACTCCGACAACCCGCTGAGTTAGCATAGCGCGATTACGCAATCGAGATAAGATCGATCAGATTAAAACCGATACAACACCAGTCAAGGGAAGGTAACTGTGGTCGACTTGAAAACACATTCAATACAAATGGGACAAATAGTTGGATATGGTTATTCATGAAATTCGACCAAGAACTGTACAGTAGACAAAGATTGTTCAGGTATTTGCTCTAGTCGAAACAAACTAGATCAAAATCAACGCCAGTTATTTATTAATGCAAGTGCATCACGGTATTAAAAATATCTATATTATGCCTTACTTCTCTTGTATAATAGGCCTACATGTAGACCACTAAGGTAGACAACTCTTCCCTGTATAATTGTATTGACCAATCAAAATGTCGCGCATTGCACGGTCAAGGTCAATGAAATATGGCGAGATTTTTCCTTGCATGAATTTACAGTAAATTGTCACTTCTGTGATGGGCAGGTAGGAAAACAAGGTATTTTTATTTTAAAATATGAAACACTTTGTTGTTCATCATAGTTTATTGTCACAATAAACCGTTTGAAAAGACGATCTGCAGAAAATCGATGATGTCGGTAGCTGTCAAATCTTAATAAAAGTAGGTCAAACACGTGCCCGTGAAAAAACATAAACAATCGGGTCTAGGTCTACACATAAAGAATCGCCATGTAATTCGTTTTTTGGTGTGCATCTGGTAGTTACTAGAGTATTTATCATTTTATAACGTCAATGACAGCTCTGTAGGCTACGCATAAGCCATAATGTGTGAATATTTAAGGACATGGAGTATGATCTGCTTTCTTAATATTTTGACTATGAAAATTGACAATAATTTTTGGAAGTGGCTAGAGGTCCGGTAACCGCAATGCTTGTAGGACAGGCTAGAGGTCTGGTTATTTATTTCATGTGTACAAACAATATATATTTTATCCTGTCGAGACTTCCAATGCATATACCTTGCTATACAGGTGTAAGTATTTGACAGAAATCTTGTAAAAATAGTTAATTGATTAGCAATCAAGTTGATTAGAAGTGTGCGGCACTATTAAGCGTAATTGACACTGCAAACAAACACATCCGTTTTTAAACATATCTTCATAATAATTATGTTTCAATTAAATGTTGGGATATTGGGATTGCGAATTTTTATCAAAACTTGCGTGTTGGAATGTACAAAGACCTAAATTACCTTTATTTTTAGGTCTTTGGAGTGTAGAGCTATTAATTACCGGACCTCTAGCCTGTCCTACACGCATTGTCTAGAGGTCCGGTTACCGGACCTCCAGACTCCAGATCTAGAGGTCCGGTAACCGGACCTCTAGCCACTTCCATAATTTTTCAAGATTTCAGGAATAGCAAATTTTGTTTTACCGATAAGTTAATGAAAGTTTTTATTCCATCTTTGTTTAATACACTGAGGAGGGACATTTATAACAGGTTTTATACCTTTAAGTCTCCTAAAGCCTAAAATCAGCCTACTATTCCGGAATAATCTGGAAATCCGAATTTGCTGCACTTAGTGACTAGAAAGAATGAACCTTTCTGCAGAAAATCAAAGTTATTTGTTGAAAAAATTCAAAGTATTGATAAAGTTATGGTCGTTTGAAATTTCATCAGCTGACTTAACAACAGAACGATGCACCTTATCATTTTCTTCACATCATTTGTTCAGAAGGTAGATCTAAGGCTTCTGATTAAATATTGTGTGGCTGATGCTTCACAGACATGTCTGCAGTTAACATTATATAACTATAGTCTCTGATTTACATGTTATTACCATTTTTATACGCCCGTTGAAAACAGGATGTGTCATGGGAACACCCTTGGCGGGTGGGCGGCGTCCAGTAATTTGTCTGTACTCTTAACGCAAACAATTGACCTTTCTGCAGACACATCGTAGCCACGCCCCTCATAGTTATGGGGATTACAAATGTAGTTGTAACTACGCAAGACAAGCTATCTTCAAAATGGAGTGGAACATAGACATTTAGCGTGCTGATCTTGGAACGATTACACCAAATAATTCGCTATAATCACGATTTAAAAATATTTATTGTAAAACATAATTCTGTGCCTCATAAAGTTAATTGATCTACAGATTTTTATTCGATAATTTCATGTAACTAGCTACAAACAGTAGCGTATTTTGTCGCTGGCATAGCAGAACTCACTGCGAACATCTGAAAACTTTTGTATTCTTTATTCTGTATTCTTTATTTTGCATTTAAGGCCACCGGCCCATACACACAAAAATATACATATAACATATTTACAATGTACATATCATGACAGTAATGTAACAATTTATACACATACATAGGTATATTAAAAAATTAATAGAACAATGTAGACCCAATATTAACATAATATTTATTATATTATTGTTTCAGAACGGACCTTTAAAGCATAATAAATAAACATTGCCAGATTTCGTATTATTGTTTCATTTGCTCAAGTCATTAGACAATTAAATTTATGTAAATTTGGTCCTTCAAAATATATTTTAGGAATGTATTTCAAACGTAGATTATCATAAAGCGGACAAATTAATAGAAAATGGTATTCACACTCAATTATATTATCACAATGAATACGGAAACGATTTTCATGCGGAATTCCAATGTGACGACCCTTCTCTATCATTAAAGGATGAGTAGAAGTTCTAAAAGCAACCAAATTTAATTACCTTCAAAAGTGTAAAGTTATCCCTGATTGTAAGGAAGTATTCATGTTATGTATAATAATTACGATATTCCTCACAAAAATAGATGTTAGACATTTTTATACATTTTCCTAATGTTTCGAGAATAAAGTTAAATTTAACGTCTCCTGTATCGGGATATTTAGTGTCCTTTGCTAAAAGCTTGTATCTACACATTTTCACCATTTTAATAACATTCATGTTTATAGTGCGCCCAGGATAATGTGAAAGGTGGGCAAATTTGGTATAGTCCACAAAGGTGGATTACAATTATGTGCACCAATTATCAGTGATGATTTGAGTACAATACTGACCTTATCTGTTTATTTAAGTGATTTGTAAAACCAATTTTGCCACAGTTGACCAAACCTATTATAATTGTTTGTAAATATCACATTATCCTGGGCGGACTATATGTGTTGAAAAAATTTGTTCATTTAAAATGTGGTTGGTCCAACAAAACGACAAAACAATAGGAGAGATCATGTTTGTATACAAGGGGATGAGTACCACCAGCTAGCTATTGGTGAATGACGAGTTTTTATTGTTCATTCATCCAATAGATTGCTGGTGGGCATTTTGCATAAGAATACGGTGATCTCTCCTATGCTGAATGTTTTAACACCATGGTCTTTTTCATTTCTCAGATTTACCTAACTTCCCCGCTGTTGTAATCCTATTGTATTTTGTTTGTGTGGAAAACCCTTCGCTTTTGTATTTATTATTGACTAGAATGACAGTTAAGTATATAAATGTGTTATCAATATATGTACATGTATCTCACTCTGTGCTTTTGTCAGCCATTTCCTGCTTGAAGTAAATAGAACATTTGTATTCTATAATTATTTTACAAAGTAAGCCTTATAATAGTTACCAGTAAGTCATTTATTCGTCAAATGTGTTTCAACATCATCATTCAGCTTGCTCAAGTCAAAACCTTTTATTCACTCATTTATATGTTTACATGAAAAAATGAGGTGACAAAGTGTTACAAAACATTTTAAGGGCTAATATTAAAATATAGTTTAACACACATGTATGAACATTTGTGAATTGTTTATTTTTTCAAATGCATTGAATATGAGGAAATAATAGAGTATCTGAATTATAGATCTATATAAAACAGCTGTATTATGCAACGTGTTGTACATGTAAAACGCTTTGAACAAGTGTCACATGAAGAGAGCGCTATATAAATCTGGTATTCATTCATTCATTCATTCGTTTATATAGGAGGGGTGATAAAAAAATCTCTGAAAAGTGCTCTAAAATCTTTATTACATGACCAATATAATTGCCGAATAAGGGGTGTGGAATTCCTATGCCCGAATGTGGGCAAGTAAATTTTTCCATCCAGCTTTCCCTTGGGCAAGTGCAAAATTATCACAAGAAAAATAGTATCAAGTGCCTTATGAATCCCTAAATTACTGTCCAAAAATGATTTAATTAACAAACTTTGAATTCTTGACATGATAAATAGTTGAATGAAACTGAATTTTGTTGCTTTTTGTGCTTTCATGGGCAAGTGGAATTAGTTTTCAGGCAAGTGGATTTTTCTGTCCGACTTGCTCATGGGCAAGTGCAAAATTTGGGAATTTCCACACCCCTGTGAATCAATTCGGAATAGATGTTAGACAACTACAATTATCCTGGAAGTGTTATAGACATATTCCAGAGAATTTGACACGACTCTCGACATTCAACCAGCATAATTTCACAGCTGATTTATTGTCTATATTTATAACCTCGATTGTATGTTTTCATAAGCGGGGAGTATCACTAAGACACTCGAGGTGTAATACCAACACTAATCTAAAGGACCGATATTTCACTATTTGATAGCAGACATTTATATATTCAACACAAGAACCTTGTAATATATTCATGCATAAAGGTCAAATTCTCTGTGCTATACAATGACAGCATTTATTTTAATTTGGGGTATATATTGATCAATCCTCATGTGTGCGATAATTACAATAACAGCATTATTCTGGGTATATATTGATCAACCCTCATATATGTGACATACAATGACAGCATTATTCTGTGTATTAATTGATAAACCCTCATATATCTATGTGACATACAATAACAGCATTATTCTGGGTATTTATTGATAAACCCTCATATATGTGACATACAATGACAGCATTATTCTGTGTATTAATTGATAAACCCTCATATAATTATGTGACATACAAAAACAGCATTATTCTGGGTATTTATTGATCTATCCTCATGTGTGAGTTCTGTTCTATCATCTGGTTCTGATAATGAATTCATAATTGCCACAGTTTCTTGTCAAGATGTTTTATGTCTCTGATATTTCCTTGGCAACGAGGTTCTATGTTGTTCACACTGTTTCCTTAGACTGTCTTTGTTGTTCACACTTCACCTGGAGCCATACATGGGTATCTGTTAATTATTGTTTACCTTTCTTGTTTTCCTCCAGTCTATATGTTAAAGTGCCTTGACACGTGTTGGTGAAGTATATGGTAATGGCTAGAAAGAAACTTCATCAATATAAACTCTTTTTTAGCCCCCTAGTTTTCAACCGTAGAGGACTATAATAGGTTTGCCCTCTGTCTGTTTGTTTGTCGTCCATTCGTCAGTCTGTTTGTCCTTCAAAAATCTGGTTCCTGACCTAGCTGTTACAGTTTCCTAGTAAGGTTTATGAAACTTGGTTAGTAGGTAGCCAGAGTTTGAAATTCCATCAATAAAATATCATAGCAGTCGATCTAATCAAAATCGCTCTATACATACCGGTATATATAATACTGAAGGAACGCAATGCACTTTCCTCCTCCAAATGGAATCCCGTAGCCAGTGCTAACAAAATAAAAGATAGTTTGTTTGTACCGTACACTAGCATTTTCACATACTGGTAGCCACACACGAAGAAGTCGCAATGATTTAGATCCGGGCTGTAGACGGGCCATGTCACACCACAGTGGTATTTCCTTGATATAACATTGACATTGAAACAACTGTTTCAAGTATTTCATCCAACCCCTTATGTTGAATGTGTGGCACTGGCACATCTTGCATGAACTAACAATTAATCAGCTGCATGAACTAACAATTAATCAGCTGCGGCGTTTAGGAATGAGCTTGTTTAACAAAGGCAAGTAACAGGTTGAGTTTATTTCTTTCTATTGTGCTATATGAATCGCTAGTGTACAATTTAAAGTCAACGGACACATCTGTGCTCCCAAGGAACATCGAAAGATGTAGAAGATCAGTAAAGACATGTACAAATGAAATCGATAGTTTCCAAAGAACGAGTGCAAGAAGGTACACATCAGAAAGCGGTGTTAATTGCTACAAAATGACGTCACAGACAAATTAAGATAATTTTAGAAATTTGACATTTTTCTAGAAAATATCCTAGTTATAATCTTATAATTGGTCACAAAAAAACTTAAATATTTTGTTTATACTTGTGCAAATGGACACATACAAACTATGCCTAGATTTTTGTAATAGATTAAAACCAATGATTGTAAGGTCAGTGACCCCTTGAACACATTAAAATATAACATACCATGTTTGTACAAGTTGAATGTTTGTATGGCGGAAAATTGTATCAGGCAGTTGAATACTAGGATAATGGATGAACCATATGATTTGTTGTAAAGTCCAGAGAATATGAAGAATTATGTCATATGCAGGACAAAACTTGATGTAGTGAACATTTCTGCCAATTTATTAATGATGAGACACCTGGTGATAGAATGAAGAATGGGCAGATATACGACAGTGCATCTGCCCTGATCTTTCGAAGCAATCTCAATGCTCAAACTAATTTTACAGGATTTATGTTTTTCTTACTGTCGATCTTGTCTTGAATGTCAAAATAGGCTTATGTGAATATATAGGCATGTGGCATAATTATCTTAATAATTGAGGGACATACTATTTGGCATACACCGGTATTGAATGCGTATATCAAAAGTGGCACTAAAATAATTATAAGCGCCTATTTATCAGATTCTACGGTACGCTAGTAAACACTGACCGCAGCTAAACACAGCTGGAGAAGCGTCTATAGAATGCTAGTACATTGTTTATACATTTTGTATCTAGGTCAGTGCCTCACTTTATGATTACATTTATTCATAAAAGCAAATTGATCATGTGACTCTGCTGATATCATTATTGTGGGTTATTTCAGACAGTATCGTGATGATTGGTGCAAGAAGTTGCGATTGGTGCATCATGTCACTAAGAAAAAGGCATACCATTACTATGCCGCCTTCTGGCGCGATAGAATTATAATTATTATTGAAGCTGTCTAAATTAAAGGAAACCACAAGAATAAAACAAATTAGAAACCCATTCTATGATTCATTGTTGAACTACATGCATATACATGTATTATATAATATATAGATTGACACAAATTGGTCCAATGCAAGTAAAAATATTAGAGATGGCAACGAGTACTAAAATCGGTACTCGGGTACTCGGTCATTCTTCTGATCGGGTACTCGGAAAACTATAAATGTGAATAATATTTGGGACACAGAAATGTTTTACTGCAATTGTGCGTGTTCAACTTCAAATAGAACATTGTGTTTGCCTGTCCGTTCTGTTCAGTTGATGGTCAAATCCAGATCGGTAGAAGAATGTTGAAACAATAAAAACTAATAAAAAGAACAATAAAGTGTAAACGCTAGAAATCGAATAATAACCAAAAAACAACTAAGGGGAATACTCTTATCAACCGGTGATATTGTAATATTTACACAGCGTGACACAGTCAAGTTATCGTTCATTCATATACGCGTGAGAACGATTATACAGTCCAACTTGTACTAGCGATCACGCGTATTAAGCGACCTTTGTCTTAAACGACCGGTTTCAAATCCTCCCGACCACATTTGCTCTATTTGTCTATTGTATTAAGCGACTTTTGTCTAACGCGACCAGCGACCACTGTTTAAGCACTACAATTAATAGGTAAAATTGCATTAAGCGACCAAAAAATTGTAAATCACTGGTCATCTGTGGTGACAGGTTGTTAATAAGTTGTTTAGATTGGGCTAAACCCCGGTTTATTCCGGGTTTTTTCTTCGAGTGCAAGCAAAACTGACTTACATTAATTGCATTGTGTAATATATCAGTAAGATTATCAAAATGATAAATTGAAATGCTTATGAAGACGATGCATACAAGTAAAAATCATCATAAAATTTATTTACACACTAATGTTTATCAAGTGAAGGTCAAAAGTAATCAGACAGCCTAAAATCGGAGATTCGTTAATTACACTCAATGTTTCTTAAATTCGTGTTAAACGACCGTTCCGTTAAGCGACCGTTTTCAGACCTTCCACAGGGTGGTCGCTTAATATAAGTTTGACTGTAATTTAAAGTAATATTTTATTAATTTCTTAATCGATTGTGACCCCCAATAAACAATAACTGCCAAGTAAAGATCGATGACAATTAATCGGATTGATGTCAACAAAAGAACCCCAAGCTATGTGTCATAAAGAAATTAACAGACGATGATTGATAGGTCTGTGTTGTGATTACGCTTGTAATTTGGGACCTCGTAGCGGCGATTAAGGATTGATGACATGTTGTTAATTGTAATTTTAGTAGACCATGCAGATAACACTTGGACACGTTCTGCACAAGACAGGATTAAAAGTTATTTTTATTTTTTTCCGAGTACTCAAATACTGATTTTGATATTCGATAATCGGACCTTTGAACGAGTACTCGGGTAATAGTTGCCATCCCTAAAAAATATCAATCATACTTTAATAATTTCAGATAACATTGATATACTTCATTATATTTTTTGACCACTGATATTGGTTTAAGACCTAAATATTAAAATGCTGAAATGGCACACCACATTTTGTTTATACAGATGTGCTACTATCATTATTATGTAGCCGAAACATACTAGGAGTTGGGTTGGGCTTATCAGCCTTGGGCATCAGATTTTGAAGCAGTCTTTATTTGGTTACAATATTTTATGTGTGACCTTTTTTTCTGAAACTTCCTGGTTAAATAAACACTTGGTGTGTCAATTTTCCTGAATTATCTGGAATTCCGGATTAATCATTCATGAAAGAGCAATGGTTTCTGAACCAAAAAAAAGTTGTTTGATGAAAATATCTCAAGAAATGGCAAAGTTACAGTAAATTTAACCTGCCCTGAAGGATTTTTAGCTTCACTATTCGTAGAATAAGGGGAGCTATTGCAGTCACCTGAGCGTCGTCGTAACACTTTTGTTAAAGTTTAGGTACAGGTTTTTTAACCTCTTATATTCTCTAAGTCCTTTGAGATGTTGCTGTCATACTTTGCATACTTGTTGGCCATCATGACCCCAACCCAAATGCAGGAGTATGTAACTCTATCAAGCATTTTGTTAGCTCACCTGACCACAAAGTGGTCATGGTGAGGTTTTGTCATACCGAGGTGTCCGTTGTCCGTCAACAATTTCTTCAAATGACTTCTCCTCCTAAACCGCTTGGCCAAATTTGATTACACTTTACAGGAATGTTCCTCGTGTGGACCTCAACCAAAGTTGTTAAAAATGTTCTGGTCCGTCGCATAACTAGGTCACACGGGCTAAAAATAGATTTTCAAAAAGGAAACTTCAAAAAACTTCTTCTCTGAAACCGTAAGGCCTAGAGCTTTCATATTTGGTATTTAGCATCACCTTGAGGTCCTCTACAAAGATTGGTCAAATTATGTCCCTGGTGTCAAAATTGGCCCCACCCCGGGGGCCCTTAGTTTTACATAGAGTTATATAGGGAAAACCTTAAAAAATCTTCTTCTCTGAAACGGCTTGGCCCAGGGCTTTCATATTTGGTATATAGAATTAGCTAGAGGTCCTCTACAAACATTGTTTAAATTATTCCCCTCCGGTCAAAATTGGCCCCGCCCTGGGGGGTCACCATTTTACATAGACTTATATAGGGAAAGCATATAAAAATCGTCTTGTCTAAAACTACAATGCCTAGAGCTTTGATATTTGGTATGTAGCATCATCTAGTGGTCCCCTACCAAGATTGTTCAAATTATGCCACTGGGGTCAAAATTGGCCATGCCCCGGGTCACCAGTTTTACATTGACTTATATAGGGAAAACATATTAAAATCTTCTTGACAAAAACTACAATGCCTACGCTTTGATATTTGGTATGTCACGAGCATCATCTAGTGGTCCCCTACCAAGATTGTGCAAATTATGCCCCTGGGGTCAAAATTGGCCCAGCCCCCGAGGGTCACTGTTTTACATAGACTTATATAGGGAAAACATATAAAAATCTTCTTGTCAAAAACTACAATAGCTAAAGCTTTTGATATTTGGTATGAAGCATAATCTAGTAGTCCCCTACCAAGGTTGTTCAAATTATGCCCCTGGGGTCAAAATTGGCCCTGGCCCGGTGTCACCGTTTTACAAAGACTTATAGGGAAAACATATAAAAAGCTTCTTGTCAAAAACTACAATGCCTAGAGCTTTGATATTTGGTATGAATCATCATCTAGTGGTCCCCTACCAAAATTGCTCAAATTATGCCCCTGGGGTCAAAATTGGCCCCGCCCCGGGGGTCACCAGTTTTACATAGACTTATATGGAGAAAACATATAAAAAATCTTCTTGTCAAAAACTACAATGCCTAAAGCTTTGATATTTGGTATGAAGCATAATCTAGTGGTCCCCTACCAAGATTGCTCAAATAATTCCCCTGGGGTCAAAATTGTTCCCGCCCGGGGGTCACCGTTTTACATAGACTTATATAGGGAAAACATATAAAAATCTTCTTGTCTAAAACTACACTGCATAGAGCTTTGATAATTGGTATGTAGCATCATCTTGTGGTTTTCTACCAAGATGTTCAAATTATTCCCTTGGGTGAAAACTGTGCAGGGTTTCATGTATAATCAGGTGAGCGATATTGGGCCATCATGGCCCTCTTGTTGAAATAATGCCCCCTATTTTCAACTTAGTGCAAATGTTAAAGTTTAGGTACAGGTTTTTTTACCTCTAATATTTTCAAAGTGCATTCACATATTGCTATGCATACTTGTTCTCCATCAATGACCCCAACCCCTACACAGGGGTAGTAGGTAACTCTATCAAGCATTTTGTTGAAATTATGCCCCCTTTTGGACTTGGAAATGCAAAGGTTAAAGTTTAGGTACAGGTTTTTTAACCTCTAATATCTTCAAAGTGCATTGACGTATTGCTTTGATACTTTTGTTCACCATCATGACCCCAACCCATAAACAGGGGTAGGTAACTCTATCAAGCATTTTGGTGAAATTATGCCCCCTTTTTCAACTTAGTGCAAATGTTAAAGTTTAGGTACAGGTTTTTTCACCTCTAATATTTTCAAAGTGCTTTCACATAATGCTATGCATGCTTGTTCCCTACACAGGAGAAGATAACTATTTAGCATTTTGTTGAAATTATGCCCCCTTTGGACTAAGAAATGCTTATTTGTTTACCTTCATGACCAAGGGGACCTACACATGAGTAGGTAACGGTCCTGCATAATTTGTCCATATTATCCCCCTTTTTCCACTTAGAAGCCCCAACCTCTACACAGCAGAGGGTAATGCTTCTGTTATGAAGCATTTTGTTTTGAATATATAATAATTGCAATAACCTAGCATGTCGCTGCGAATAGTGGAGCGCTCTGTTCGTGGACAGCTCTTGTTTCAATACAAACTGAGTTACAAACTGAGTTAATTCTGGAACAATGTCATTGATAGCCTCTTGTTCGGCGAAAATGGTTGGCCGCATATATGGTTTTCCTGATGTTGAATTTGGCCCTGTTGACACCCCTGTATAAAGTAAACCACATTAAACTGAGATTCTGGTCTGACATGAATGATCATACTAGGATTGGTCAGACTATACTAGTAGTCACCTTATCAAATCTTCATTATATCTGCATGGAAAATAAGCTGACCCTTTAATATCTAATATTTAGTATGAGTTGTATGATTATGTAAGTAGATATAAATGCTTGAAGTTTAAGACCATGTCTGCAATGAGAGAGAGTACTACCTATTGGGTTTTATATTAGAACATGTTATCTTTGTTATACAACAATTGGTTGATCTTATTGAACCAAAAACTTCACATGAAGTTCTTAATGCAAGTGAATATATTTATTCCTTTTAAATATTTGGGTTTGATGCTGTTCCGCAATGATTATTCAGTTGTATACGACAGCTGCTACACCTACTTAGCTAGTTTTCCTGGGCTCTGTCAACGTCTTACCAGTACCAACATGCCCTTCCATAAGGAATCAGTAACTTCTCCAGAATCATGTTGAGGACAATCAAAATTGTTGTCAAATTTGCATGGAATGACCTGAGAATTATAGTTCCAAGTGTGTTGTGCTTTTAGCTCACCTGTCACATAGTGACACGGTGAGCTTTAATAATAAATTTGTGATCAATCTTTGTCCGTCATCCATGTGTGCATGTGTGCGTCACATTGACAAGGTAAGCTTCTGTGATTGGTTGATTTCTATCCTTTTTACGTCCACAATTGATTGTGTTGACATGTTTTATTTTTGCCTAATCTTCAAGATACTTGGTCACAATGATTATCTTCGTGATTATCATTTCTACTATTACTAAATGTAGGTCAAATTTGATATTGGGTTTGATATGCCAAAACTAGGTCACTAGGTCAAATATTGGATCAATATTGTGTAGATACTAGAGGTCACAGAGTTTCAGCCTTATAATCCTCAAAACACTTCTAACTATAAGTCAAATGATCATTTCTACTACATGTATTCCTAAATCTAGGTCAAGTTTGAAATTGGGTCATAATTAATTAAAAATAAACCCTTAACTTCCGGTGATGAGAAAATGGCGGTCCTTTTTTCCGCGGTTATAATTATGTGTTAATTTATATTTTTCAACCGAGCTTTGACAGATTTTGACTAGAACTTTGACGACATATGGTATTATGAACATTTTACTTCAAGTGTAATAAAATAAGATTGCGAGGTCAAATCATAGATAAAAGATTTCAGTCAAAAGAAGTAATCAAAGCGCGGTAAGGGCTGGTAGAACAGGGTTTGCTCCTGGGGTCAGAGTAAATGACAGAATCGCCACTATGGTTCAGTGGTGGTAAGTGAAAATACTCACTGATCTATTCAATTTTATCACTAGTAACACGATGTAATGTAAATTGTATTGAACCCAGATAGCACTGGCTACGGGATTCCATTTTGGAGGGGGGGGGGAGTTGTTGCATTCCTTCCATTATATATATATACGTATAGTGATTTGTGATGGACCGACTTGTATAATATTTTATTAAAAGAACTTCAAATTCCTGTGGTTAAACATGAAACATGAAAATATTTTAGGCCTGTTGTTCTGAGAATATAGACCATTGATGATGTACGTTTGAACTCAACCGCGCCTGAACTCCACCTAATCTTAGTGTTTTGTGTTTGTCTCAGCCTCTACAGATCGTTCCATCTATATCCTTATAAGAACTAATTGAAAAATTATTTTTGCTTCAATTCTCTGTACTATGCAAACAACTTTTACAGTTATCTTATGTTTTGTTTCAATAAATATTCATATATGAGCCATTGAAATCAGTGATGCTTATTTAAATCACAATAGCATTTAAAGCAAAGGATTTGTTAAGGTCAACATTATTTGTACCACATGTAAGAGGAAAACCAAAAATCTTTTGAATTCCGAATTACATCTGTTAACAAGATTTGGGTTTTTCCTCTGGATTTACATGAGGTGCAAATATATTTGATCACAATTGACCTTTTCAGTTGTCCTTTATATGAATATTTATTGTACGAAAGTTTTGATAACGGTAAAAGTTGTTTGAACCGCAAGATACATTTGGAAAAACCAGGTTGAGTTAAATTCTAGTGATACTAAGTAACGGTCATATTTGTGTTTCTATTAATAAAACGTTATATATACATGTACGCTAGGTTTAAATAGGTTATAGTAATTTGAGGAAAGATTAAAGGCAGTTTACAATTTTATAGTGAACTTGACCTTAATATCAACTTTGTACTGTTTTAGTGCTTGTGTACTCAGTACGGTTATATAAGTATTTTGTATTGACATGTAATAAATCACCATGCTGGCCTGTTCCCTTAAAATAAAGTCATGAATTTTATTTTTAGACTTTTATAGTTACATAAATGTGTCCCCTTTTTAGAAAGAAACAAAGTATTAAGTGAGTTTAAATGGAAATGACCAGCTTAATTTTATTTAGTGCCATGCAGTCAGGAATAAATATTGATTAACATTGCAGAATATTCTTAGAGTTAGAGTTAGGAGAAGATTATGAACATTATACAAGGTAGTATGATAATTATCATGTGGCTATTCACTCTTTCATGGTGTAAGAATAAATATTATAATTCAACACAAGAATAATTGGGATAACCCTGTATTCTATAATTACAGAATATAATTGTACAAATGTATTAATGGGATCCTCGAGCTTAATCTCTTAGCATAATTAAACAGTTGATTTATTGTTAATAATTTACCTTTGATCTTTGTTATACCCCTGAACAACGAGTTGTAAGGGGGGTATACTGGATTCAGCTTGTCTGTCCCTCAGTCAGTCTGTCTGTTCGTAGACGCATTCTTGTGAATGCAACTCCTCCTACAGTTTTGGCAGGAATTCACTCAAACTTACACAGATGAACAACCTCAATATATAGATGTGCATGAAGAAAGGAATTTGCGCTGCGATGAATTTTGGCAGAAATATGGCCCTTTGCCGGCGGGGGTATATTAGTCTGCCAAATGGCGACAGCTCTAGTTTTCATATGGTAGACTTACAAATATGTTCAGGTGTACTTTAGAAACACTAATCTGAATAAAAGGCAATTTTCCCAAAAATTGATATCTTGGCAACCTGATACCTATAATAGTAATCTTTTATGCTCCCCAAAAATGTTTTTTGGTGGAGCATATAGTTGCCGCTTTGTCCGTCTTGTCAGTCCGTCTGCCTGTCTGTCCTTCCAACAAATTTCTGTCCTGGTCTAATAACTCAGATGATAACTAAAAAAAAATTTGGCCCCTATTGATTTGAAACATTGCATGTGCATATAGATCCAAAGAATACGGGAGGATGGAACTGAAACATAGGTGAAATGCCTAAAGGAGCTGCCATTTTGAAAAGAAATAAGGTGATCGGCGTACGTCATGAGCGATAAATGCTGAACGGACCAATCCGATCATTTGGCCGCTATTCGCCGCCATCTTTGATTTTAAAGCTTTTAACCTGCGAAATATTTCGAATAATTTAAAGCAACCCTTGGTCAAATTGAGCGAATGTGTGTTTTGATTTCGCCAATTATGTGTTTGGCATGTTGTTGTATAAATAATTTAGACGATTCATCTGTCAATTGTGAAATAAACCAATTTTTTCAATAGACGTGTTTTGGATTGCTTCCAAGATTTAATTTTCAGATCCCTAAGGAAACTTATTTTACTGCTGTTATTCTTATGAATATAAGGCCAGCCAGCGCTCTTATTTTAGATAAGCAGAAATTTCCAGCTTTGAAGGCCTTAAAAAATTCTATGTAATACTATGTATAATCACCAGAATGAGCAAAAGCATTAATACACACAGTTTAAGCAAAATTTTAAAAAATCTAGGCATTGTTGGGATTTGAACTCGCTGTAAATTTCAAAATAAGACTCACGAAAACCATAGCTGATAACCACTCGGCTATAAGGCAGTTTAAAAGTTTTGATCATTTAAATGTACTAATGATGTTAGGACTTTCATATAGTCCTGACACACCTGTAATAATCGATAGTGTTGAAAGTTTGTTTACGCAGTTGTGACAGATAACTTTGAATTAAGAGTATAATATCTCGTAATTGTCTTCGTGATTCTGAGTCCCCATTTATGAAATCATATGACAGGGGTTATAAATATAGAGAAGATAACAGCTGTTAACATTAAATTATGCTAATAGAAGGTCAAGGATCAGGTTTAAATCTCCATACTATAATACATAACATTCAGTGAGAAATATAAAGCTACTGCAAAAGGATATATTACACATATAGGTACTATAATATTTCATTAAGTATGTCTCTTAAAAATCAACAAACACAGACTTTTTTTTTAATATTTCATGAAGCAAATAAGCGAATGGTAATTAAAAATAATCAATTTCTCAGGGAATCATCACATGACACTTTTCTTCACGTCTCAGTTTCTACGAGGTTTTTTTGATAATTACTTGTAGTTTGCTAAGAAATAGGGTAACATGACACTCCTGTCGATCTTGAGGTCCAAGTTCAAGGTTACAGGAGACATGCCTGTTGTTATGACAGCTTTTATGTTATTGACATCTTAAATGGTATGAGTCAATTTTTTCAACATGTCGCATGCAACATTGTTACTGTGTTAGTGTAATCTAATTAACGTGGTCCTCGACCTAATTATGCATGAATATATTGAAACCTTTATGTGCAGAATATATCATTTGATTTCTGAAAGAAAGTTATGCCTTGCCGGAGATTGAAGATTATTAATTGTCTATACGCTGCTCAAAATAATTAAAGGAACACTCGTAATTGTGCTGCTTCAAATATATAAATTTAAGCAATAGGACAACTGATCAGTATGAAATTTATATGTGTCAAATAAATGTTTCCACGCTATAATATACTTGAAATATGATCAGACAGTCTAGCTTGCTACCATAAAATAAATAATGTATTGAAAAATATTGAATAAATTATTGTTTCAGATACTTCAATAATGAAAGTCAAATTAATTACTTTACTCTTCACTTAGCATAATGTACTACTTAACGTCAATACTGTCAATACGGTAGTTTGACAACCAGTGTTAACCCTGAGCATATGAAAGTGCATGCACCTGTGATCATACCTGGCAGTAATATGTCGCCACTCGAATTTACTTGAATTGTCACCCAATGTTTGACTGTTTTAACAGTTTTACCCAACATTATTATAAAAATACACCAGAGATCATGTTTGTAAAGGCCACTTATTGGTACTTTTGGAAGGACAGCCAGATGTGGTCTATGTGGACGGGTTGTCTTATGTTACATGCTTGTAACTAACAAGCTAAATGCTGGTGGTCCTGCGGAAATCATGAAATTTACACATCTAGTTATGTAACATAGTGCCACCTACTACATCATGGCTTTCGCTTCTATTGGCTTAATTTGTGACTATGAAAAAAACTTTCCTTGTTTTGTTTGAGGCATAACTGTTTAAGGTATCGAAGTTTCACTGTAATTCAAAAACGCGTGGAAACATCATGCTGGCCTGCGTCAAAGTATATCACGTAACAGAGTAATTTACCTGTAAGTTTATAAGTCGGTATCACAAAATCATTCAGCGTGTAAGTTTAAGCCTAAATGGCGCCAATTTGCCTGTTATTTCTAAATCTATAACGATACACTGACAATCAATTTGAAGCTCAGGCGGAAGTATAATAATATTTCACTCACCTACCATAGATGGAGAATTTTACTATGACAGACAATACCATTATACCAATACTCGCAGCATTAGGTTACATTGATCAGTATAGTACTGTAGAATTATAAATGTTCCTGGGTATTCAACTTTGCAGGTTTTGATATAATAGTACTTAATTTGGTGGTTTCTTAAATTTGTAGATTTAAAACTTGAAAGATAAATTTCTTGTAGGTCAAATATTTAAGGGAATTTCATTTTGCGATTTTATCTGCATTATTATCGAAAATTATTTACTGTGAATATTAATAATTGTGAATTATAATTACTCCATTATAGTTGGACAAACATAAATTAGCTGGACTCAATTTAACAAAAGTAGATATAAATGCTACAATGACCTTCGCATTTAATTAACCAGAACATTCAGTTGATATGATTTTGCTGCAAGCAGTTTTATGTAATGCCTCAGTGGGTGATTTATAATGCATCAGCCCTACGTTCAAGGAAACAATATGTGACGTACGTTTCGCACCAGGTACGCACCTGTTATTCGTTGAACGGTATGTTTAAAAAAACATGTTTGACATGTACGCCAAGTTTGGCTAACCATATCCGGAGGTGGTGTGCGAGTATTTGTGTAAACAAAATGGCGGACAGTCTCAGGCAAACAAAAGAATGTGAATAGTAAAATCCGTGCATCTGTACATATTTCGAACTGAGAACGGAAAAAACGGGAATTAGTTCTTTCAAATTGTATGCCGCAAACGAAGCATACAACGAAGGATTATATCGACAAAAACCCGTGATTTTTAAACATGTTTGCAGGTTACTTTCCTTGAACGTAGGGCAGTCTATAGATGAGATAATCATTATGACATTTTAAAGGTTGCAATTAATGGTTTGAATCCTGAAGTGTCATTGTTTTTTATCTTGTTTTTAAAATTATTAAAATCTAAAATAGATTTACGAAAAACAATTATTATTATTACATTGTATATAACCACGCTAATAATAAAGCTGAAAAATTGTTTTATTTAAAAAAGCCATAAATTGGATTCAAACTCATGTGGAATAAAAAGATATACGCTTGTTGAGACTTCGACCTTCCACTGTATCTATTGAGCTAATTTCTCATCGATAAATGTCATGAAGTTATTACAACAAAATGGTTCACTTCATGTGCAAATAATTAATATAAATAAGAATGTTTATGTTCTGTTACTATTTATAGCCTGGCCAATTTACCTTTGTCCAATTTATAGGTCGCAATTTGAAAACGGGACGTATTATGTGAACACCCTTGGCGGGCGTGCGGGCGGGCGGGCGGCGGCGTTTGTCTGTACTCTAGCGCAAACAGTTTTCATCCGATCATCTTCAAACTTGCTGACAATGCTTATGGGCATAATATCTAGGCCAAGTTCGATTATAGGCCAAATCGACCCAGGCCTTATTGGGTTATGGTCCTTTAATAACCAAATAAGTATGAAATTGGCCTTGTCTGTACTCTTACGCTAACAGTTTTCATCCGATCATCTTCAAACTTGCTGACAATGCTTATGGGCATATTATCTAGGCCAAGTTCGATTATAGGCCAAATCTGCCTAGGCCTTATTGGGTTATGGTCCTTTAATAACCAAATAAGTATGAAATTGGCCTGGTCTGTACTCTTACGCTAACAGTTTTCATCCGATCATCTTCAAACTTGCTGACAATGCTTATGGGCATAATATCTAGGCCAAGTTCGATTATAGGCCAAATCGACCCAGGCCTTATTGGGTTATGGTCCTTTAATTACAAAATAAGTATGAAATTGGCTTTGTCTGTACTCTTACGCTAACAGTTTTCATGCGATCGTCTTCAAACTTTGTGACAATGCTTATGGGCATAATATCTAGGCCAAGTTTGATTATAGGCCAAATCGACCCTGGCCTTATTGGGTTATGGTCCTTTAATAACCAAATAAGTATGAAATTGGCCTTGTCTGTACTTTTACGCTAACAGTTTTCAACCGATCATCTTCAAACTTGCTGACAATGCTTATGGGCATATTATCTAGGCCAAGTTCGATTATAGGCCAAATCTGCCTAAGCCTTATTGGGTTATGGTCCTTTAATAACCAAATAAGTATGAAATTGGCCTTGTCTGTACTCTTACGCTAACAGTTTTCATCCGATCATCTTCAAACTTGCTGACAATGCTTATGGGCATAATATCTAGGCCAAGTTCGATTATAGGCCAAATCGACCCAGGCCTTATTGGGTTATGGTCCTTTAATTACCAAATAAGTATGAAATTGGCTTTGTCTGTACTCTTACGCTAACAGTTTTCATGCGATCGTCTTCAAACTTTGTGACAATGCTTATGGGCATAATATCTAGGCCAAGTTCGATTTTAGGCCAAATCGGCCTAGGCCTTATTGGGTTATGGTCCTATAATTACCAAAATAAATGTGAAATTTACCTTGTCTGTTCTTTAGTGCAAACAGTTTTCATCTGATCATCTTCAAACTTTGTAACAATGCTTATGGGAATAATATCTAGGCCAAGTTAGATCATAGGCCAAGTCGGCTTAGGCCTTATTGGGTTATGGGCCTTTAATTACCAAATAAGTAAGAAATTGGCCTTGTCTGTGCTCTAACGCAAACAGTTTTCATACGATCGTCTTCAAACTTTGTGACAATGCTTATGGGCATAATATCTAGGCCAAGTGTGATTATAGGCCAAATTGGCCTAGGCCTTATTTGGTTATTATCCTATAATTACCAAAATAAATGTGAAATTTACCTTGTCTGTTCTCTAGTGCAAAGAGTTTTCATCTGAGTATCTTCAAACTTGGTGACAATGTTTACGGATATAATATCTAAGACAAGTTCAATTGTAGGCCAAATCAGCCTAGGCCTTCTTGTGTTATGGTCCTTGAATTAAAAAAAATGTTGGATTGTTTGTTTTTTTCATTCACCATGCCCTGAGACTCACCATGCCCCAAGACGGGCGTATTTTGTGACATTTTGGCACTCTTGTTAGCTCATGCACTTTGCGCTCAATTATGTGCACTATTGTGATCACCCTATGTCCATTGACCATTATGCGCTGTCTGTCATCAACAAGTTTATTTGATCAAGAACCTGTATTTCAGAGTTTTGGTGATGTGTTCTATTGACCCCGCCAGAAACAGATTTGCATTGAGCGTTATATATATATAAATGTCTCAGTAGGACCCCTTCGGAATCAAATAAAACCCTTGTCAGAGTACCTCTCCTGGAAACAAAAGACTTAATCTTTCAACATGACTGACTTAGTGTTGTTGTCCGTCAGTGACTGACTTCAGGCAATCTCTTCACAGCGATTACTTCCCTTGAAGTTATAGTAAATTACTGTCGTCACGACATACCATGTGATGACAAGTCAAATAGTTTCTGCGGGAAAATGATGTACCGACTTCATTTGACAGAGAATTGACAGGATCCTCGGCCTTCTATCTGCATAATTTAACAGCTGATAATTATGTATAAAACTAAGCATGAAAAATTGGAAAAAATATGAGCACAAAAATTTGACATACGAAATTTATCAACAAATTGTGAAATAATATCATGTATAATAAACAAATTTTCAAGGTACATAACTGCATGTTATGACTCCCTTGTTGCATATAATATTTATATGCTTATAAATAAAACCTTTTATCCAGTCACTTCCGGCAAAATCTGCCTGTTAACGAGGTGCCTGATAAGCGATAATCGGTCACCTGGTCATGTGACTAGTGATAATCCGTCACCTTACCACGTGATCTGACGGACTTCTTCTTATATGAGAGTCACCGGTTGCAATTCCGTGCCTGAGGGTGAGGTTTTTCTATTCTAAATGAGCTGGTGGTTGATCGATTATTTTCTTCGACTTACCTGCGTCTACACGACGTCTATCAAGATGTCCGACGTCGTTGTTTATCATGTCGACGTCACGGAACGAACGTGACGTTGCGCGCTAGTTAAGGAAAGAGTGACAATAAAGTCCCGAGTTTGATCCCCTTAATGAGCAGATTAAGCGACTGGATAAATAGAATAATAGGTAAGTGCCGTGAATGAAGTAAAAGTTTATCCGGCTCGGCTACGGAAATTATCGGATTCGCCTACGGCTCACTGATAAATTCCTCCGCCTTGCCAGATAATCTTTTTCATCCACGGCACTAACCTATTATTCTCTATATACCAGTTCATTAAAAGGTATTATCATAAGTAGGGATGTAAACGGTTAACCGGTTAACCGTTCGAACGTTCGGTTATCGGTTAGCAAAATCGCTAACCGGTTAATCGAAAAAATAATCGAAAAAGGAGAAATTTAAATAAATTTTAAAATAAAAATATTGAAAAAATATCGAGAAATTCGCCGACAAGTTTCACCCATCGAAGGTGCGAACGCTCGTCAAAAGGGGGTCATGATCTATAATCCGCAATTAACAGTTTGACACGTATTGTTGTGACAAGAGGGTCACTTAATTGCCGTTAATTTCATATGGTAGTCGGGACTAGTTTGTTGACCGACGTTGTTTTTCACACATTCGGCAAGCACACGTAATTTAATATTAATTGGAGGCAGTTTAATGCTTTACTCGAGGCCGAAATCCGTCCTTTGATGCTTTAACTGAGTGTTTATTAAAATGTAACTATATAAAGTTTATTTTATTTGTCGTTGTACATAACAGTACATTATTGAACTTAAAAAAAACAATTGAGAAATTGAGAACCGGCGACACACTTCCCTTGGGGGTAATATACGAGGATGCCCGATTGCAACTTACGGTGTTACAGTAAATATATACACGTCAGAATTAGAACAGTCGGAAAGTCGGCAAGTTTCGATTCATTTATCGGTTAACCGGTTAACCGTTCGGAAGATTGAACGGTTAACCGGTTAGCAAATTGACCGAATTGTTGCATCCCTAATCATAAGACAATAGCAAAAATCATAAACCAATTCCGATAATTCCTTGACATAGACCAGAGACATTTAGAATTTTTAGTCTCTGAATAGACATTAACACTAAATGGTAATTCTCCTTATATGGCTCTGGAGGCCAAAAGAAAATGTATTAGGTTGTTAATTTTATCAAGAGAAACACCCAGCTTTAATTTTACCCGCTGATCCTAAAAAACTCCGAAAAATAATTTACAGCTGTTACATCAGTCAAACGCAAACAAAGTATTCCATGTTTCACAGAGCTTGTATTTCCGCATCCATGTTTTCACCTATACATATTGGAATTTCTAGCTATGTACAAGTTACATTATGTACAGTTTACAAACATCAGGTGTCTTGTAGTATTTCTGTGAGATGCATGTTACTGTTGTATTGGACTGTCAAACAAGTGTACACATCAAACAGTGGGATTGATCAGATGCTACATGATAGAAGTGTTATATTATACGGTGCTACATTTCATGCTTAGTGCCAGTAGGTTAAATCCTAGCTGTATGACTTCTGTAACGGATATTATGTCCCTTATTTAGCACGATATCAAAAACGTTAAATACTTGCATGCTTAGTTTATATTCAGACTCAAATGAGTCAATGCTATATGTGGTATATGGGATTTAGGCTAAGGCCCACCATTCTGCTCTGTGATTAGTCGTTTGTGGATTACTGCTCTGTGATTGGTTGTTTGTGGATTACTGCTCTGTGATTGGTTGTTTGTGGATTACTGCTCTGTGATTGGTTGTTTGCGGATATTGTTGTCTAAGTGTTACCGGTATATCAGTAGACTGGTACACCTCATGTTAGAGTTACTATAAGGTACTCACATCAGCTGAGAAATTGTTTTTCTTTCTTTATACAACATACAGGGAGTGGACACTAGTTTAATTGACTCTTTGCCTTGAAATATCACAGGGTGCTGCTAGCACATTTGTCACGTTTACCGGTAAGGAACTTTAACTTCGTGGAAGTCCAAGCTGTTGTTCACAACTTCTTTTGAAATTGAGATATGACAACAATTTTCCATTGTTTGAAGGGAGTTTACAGATTCTTACATTGTCTGGGCTTCTAGTTAAAGTGAAGAAGGATCTTTTGTCACAAACAATTTGAAACTGACAGTTTTTATAATCTGTAAAAAAAAAAAATTAAATATGTGTTAAAAAATAGTGTGTGGATGGAATTATATTTGTTTGTGTTCAGTAGGTATGAAACTGAATAACTTTATACTAATGAACCTTCGTAAAATAGCTTCCTGATTTAGTCTTTGCATCGTTTGAATGTGTTTGGAATTAGTACAAAAAGTGAATGATTTTATACTAATGGAGTCCTTAAAACTTTGGTTATAATGAAGTAAAACCTATAATGGTCAATGATAATTAGTTAAATCTTACAGCAGTGCATTTAGATGAACTTTGTATTGAGTTACTATTGGATGATGATTATACCCATGTACTGGTCTTATCAAATATATGAATAGATACAAATATGTATACATCTATAGTATTGGAAAGTAACACAAAATATTAATAAAGCATGTTAGAATGCTAGTGGTTACAGTGACACTAAACGGTGACAGTTATTGTGGCAAACTGGTGGATTTATTGCATGATATTAACTAGATAATCATAATAACAATAATTTATCAGCTGCTTTATTTATAGAGTCAAACACAGTTTTGCAAAACTGTTAATGTTCTTGCCATGATAAATAATTTGACAAGCAGAAAACATGACGGTTGAGTTTGTGCAAAAGGAGTTTAAAGTTATTTAAGATCGATAATGTGCTATTGAGATTGTATCGAAATAAGAGTGAACAAATCATTTAGGTAACCACATTTAATTGCAATTAAATTGTTTTTGAAAATATAAATTTCAGAAGATATGTAAATTATTGACATACTGAATAGTTACTGAACTGTATCTACATATTGACGGCTACACATCTGTCGAACGCCTGGAAATATATCTTTATGACAAGAAAATGCAAATTGCAATACGATATCTGGAGACTTAAATCATTCTGTGTGAATCATGTCGAATACAAAGGATTGACGCTTTTCTGTGTGGATATATATATATAGATCAAATGATGGGATAATGATGCTAAGCTATATGAGCTGTGAACATGATGAACTGTGATTGGAATATGAATAAAAACATGGATATATATACTATTAAATATTTCATATTACAAATTTTGAACATATTTACCTCGTACAAATGATGGGGGAGGATTTTTTTCAAACAGGTTGGTATTTTATTTTAAAATATAGTTTTTGTTTCTAAGGACAAAGTTAAGTATGCTGCACTAACTGTTTTGTGTGAGCTAGCATGCATTGTTCAGAGAGCACAATAATTCCTGGAAACATTGAGTTTGTTTGTCAAATATATTTGTAAGTCATGCAAACAGGTGACATGAAAAAAACATTGCATATTTGAATGAAATTATTAAGTGTGACTTGGTAGAAATTCTAAATTATGAATAATTCATCCAAAAAGTGTGTGCTTATGCTGTTAAGACGAAAAACCACATGCCGTAGTTTAGTATACAGGGGCAATCTTTTGTACTAAAGTGACTTTAAAGACTGACTTTTACAGCAGCCTCAGTACCTCGTTGTTAAAGCTCAGTTGACAGAGCTGTATTGACTATAGTATTACATAATGGCGGTCACAGTTTTGAGTTGGTTATGGAGGGCACTTTTTCTCTCTGCCAGATACTTTTTATTCAAGAAAATTTAATTGAAAAAGCTAGTATACTTTCTCCAAGGCAAAACCTGGTGTTTCTCATGGACTCAGTAGTCTCTGCATCTCGATTATTGCTAGATAACTTCGTATTTACTTTTCTAATTGTCAAGCACAATTCAGTGACTCTAAATAAACAATAAATCTTGCATACTTGAGCTATAAGTTTTGTGAGCCTGATTTCTGTAAATCTCTAATTGGAAGAGTAGTCTCCCTTGGTTGTCAATTGCAAAAAACTGTTTGCATGCTTGGTATTCCTAAGGTACTTAGCTGATTGTTGTCTTCCATAAAGTATTAAGTTTATTTAACAAAGTGTAAATAAACATAATATGTCTGTTGAAAAAAATTGAGGCAGTCTTTTCATCATTAAGTTCCACTGGTCATGACAGTTCCTTGTCTCACATGGAGACGGACGTAACTCGGTCACCTTAATTTTCCTAATACCGGGCTATCCAACCATTTACATGGAACTACCATCAAATGCTGGGCATTAGGCAAGGGAGATATAGTCAGTACCTGTATCATATTTAATGATCAAACCCGCACCGTTTAAATATTCCCTAGGCCAGGGCTTCGTTGGATTCATTATTTAATCTCAAAGTTATGGCTCAAGGAAAGCGTTCTAATTTACCTGTTAGGAGATGTGAGAAAAGGAGAAGAGATGAAGCATGATGCTATGGGAAAAAAGGCAAAAAATCCATGAAAAATCTCATAAGGTCATAATGTGTCGACCGACTGTAAAACAAATATTTTTCAAGTGAGTAGGACTATTGTTGATTTTGTTGTTCAACTTGACCACGAAATCTTATCCCCATGATTAATAGACCTCCCAAACACAGAACATGAGTTAACCTGCTTGTATTCAATTTTGTAATCCACAAATTTACGAACCCTTGAAAATGCATTTGTATCAAAATCAGCGCAAGTCAATAACCACGAAAATATGCTATTTAACAGTATATTTTTTCTTCATAAGAAACAAGACACTATAACTTTTTTATGTCTTATGTAAAGCAAAACTAGATGTTAATATATTTGAATTATAATGATCTCTGTCTCTGAGAAAGGAAGTATCAACTTTGCCTGGGGAATTGACTTGCCTACTATGGAAATTGATTTCCGCTGGTCTAACATGTAAAGTAAAAAGATTACAGACGCTTCCATGTTATTAGCTCACCTGTCATACAGTGACAAGCTATTGTGATCACTCTTTGGGAGGTACTTAGTGTCAACATACTGATTCTTTCTTTGAGATTGAGACTACAAGCTGAGTCACATGCTCAAAAGCTGGTTATAACCCTCTACATATGCAGGGCTGTCACAGGCTATATGGGAATTATAAGGTCGGTACCTAAAGAAAGGGGGAATATAATAAGCATTCATTTTGCTAAACAAGAGAAGTTTTCGTACACTAGAAACAGGATGTATCATTTTTGTAAATAATGAAAAAATTATTTTATTTTAATACTAAAACTTCATGCGTCAAAAGTCTTAACAGCAGGTGTTTGGCCCATTTGGGAAAGCATACTATTTTGGAGGGCAAATGGCTGGGGCCGGTATGTCTGCCCTGAAACAGCCTAGTAATAACACTTGACTAGTTCTAGAACAACAAAGTTATACAGTGAGCTTCAAGTCAGGTTATTGGTCTGCTTTGTTCCAGTACTCACCATGTATAAACCAAATCACTGGATGACTTATTATGATACTATACAATTCAACTTGTATGACTTATTGTGATTGAAACATCCGGTGATTTCCTATCACTGTACGACTTATTGCAAGACTATAGTTTGCCGGAGATAACACTAGCCTTTGTTTACAAATAAAAATGAAAATTAAATACATTTTCGATATTTATTTTTGTTTAATCTTGTGCATATACACTTTTAATGATATACTCTTTAAATCTACACTGATAACTGGCGGCCATTCGACCGTGCAGTGTTTATAATTTGCTTAGTTTGTTTATTGATAAGGCTAGAGTTATCCCCGGCAAACTATATACAATTCAACGTGTACTCCTTATTGCGATAACCGAAAGTTGACACGTTTATACACTGTGGTACTGTTTTAACTTAAATTGCCCACAAAAAATTAGTATTCTGAGGTTATTTCCTCGATTTACATACCTTTTATGATAAGACTTCATGTATAACTGTAACATTTACAATCCCTGTGAAAGCAAAGTGCAAAACTATAAACAAATTGGTTGGTGACTCTAAGTGCATAATGTAAAAAGATTCATTGCACACACTTCAGAAGGCAAGTTTGTCATAAAAAGATTGAATAGCTGACATCCATTTGAATCTCATGTTTTATACGATATCTTCATCTTTATCCTACGTTTATTTAGGTCATGCAGTCATCTGTTTATTTGTACACAAACGTATAACTTGATTATTCAGGTCAGTCATTTGTTTACATTACATTGTGTATTGAACTCCAACAAGATAATCTGAAATGTCAATATAAACAGAAATCATTGACCATTACATCGATTTGGGTAGAGCAGAGGTATAGTGCGCCCAGGATAATGTGAAAGGCGGGCAAATGTGGTATAGTCCACAAAGGTGGATTACAATTATGTGCACCAATTATCAATGATGTTTTGAGTACAATACTGACCTTATCTGTTTATTTAAGTGATTTGTAAAACCAATTTTGCCACAGTTGACCAAACCGATTCACGTTTGTAAATATCACATTATCTTGGGCGGAGTATTGTCTTTTCTATTCAAACATTTTTACCGAGTCAACTTGTATGAAACATCATAGCGTAAAGGAATAGGTGATCGCCTACCAATCTTGTGATCCCAGTTCGATTCTTCGTGTCCTTTATTTTTTTCCTTTTATGTAATTACTTATAAATGAGATAACTGCACATGCATTACTTTTATTGTCGTATTCACAATTTACTCGTGATCTTTTACATGATTGAAGTTTCAGGACTGACCAGCCCTTTCCTAGAACTTCCCTCATATGCCGAGGGTCAAGCATTAGGGAGATTAATGTCGATACCATTTTAAGCAGTCCGGTATGTCACAGCTGGGATCAAACCTGTAACCTTCCTTTCTTGAGGTGAAATGACTCCAAGGTTTCAGCCACTGTTAAAATAAGAAAATAAGCCGAAAGTATAAACACAATGATCAGAAGAAAGAATGTAATTATATACATGTACATGGGGATTGAAGCTAGTGATCATTTATACCTATATATAGATGAAGCTTCATAATTTCCATCTCATGTATCATAATTGACAGAGTTCTATGAATTAATACTGGTGAAATTTATTGTTGTCATTATGTTTAACTTGGCTGTAGAGCTATGGTGATGCTATCCATGATATGTAAGCTATTGTTTGGTTGTCTGTAGAGCTATGGTGAAGTTATCCATGATATGTAAGCTATTGTTTGGTTGTCTGTAGAGCTATGGTGATGCTATCCATAATATGTAAGCTATTGTTTGGTTGTCTGTAGAGCTATGGTGAAGCTATCCATGATATGTAAGCTATTGTGTGGTTGTCTGTAGAGCTATGGTGATGCTATCCATGATATGTAAGCTGTTGTTTGGTTGTCTGTAGAGCTATGGTGATGCTATCCCATGATATGTAAGCTATTGTGTGGTTGTCTGTATAGCTATGGTGAAGCTATCCGTGATATGTAAGCTATTGCTTGGTTGTATTTTTCTCACATTCAGTAATAAGCATATGGGTGGAACGGTGGCCGAGTGGAGGTCCTTGGTTCGAATCTTGGCCGAGGCAAATGTTGATTACAATTTAACTGCAGTACAAGGAAACATAAAAATAAATTACTATTACCACCATCTTTTGTGGTTACGCTTTAACTTAACCTACATGATTATATATTGCAACATTGATTGTAGATGTGTTGACATAAGTATGAAATAATCGTAAATAATTCATGAATTAGTGACATTGATTGTGCAGTAAATAATCCAATCTGATTTTTTTTATTTTTAGGTATTTGGATTTTTTTTTTGAAAATTTTGTTGTTGGATAAGAGAGCCAAAAGGGCACGAGGTCACTCACGAAACAGCCTCTAATTTTATTATGATTATGTTATTTAAATGGAAAAAGATAGATGACCCCTTATTAATTGTTTTGGATTTCAGTAATTAAAGTTCAAAGTCAATGTTAAAGGTAAAGGCGACCTCACTGTGACCTTTAATATGAATAAATAGACCAAATGGTTTCCGATCAACTCAATCAACATGTCAAGGACGGTTGGGCCTAGGATCTTCAATCCTTACATGGGGGTTGGTCATCACCAATAGATGGCTGCTATTGATTGTCAGTTACAGTTCAAAGGACAAGGTGTCTGTGACCTTTCTCATGAATATTTAATAGACCAAATGGTTTCCGCTCAATTACTCAAGAATGCTGGGCCCAGGATCTTTAAACTTTATAGGGATGTTGGTCACCATCAGTAGTTGACCTCTGTTGAGGTCAGTAGGTCAAGGTTGCCATGACCTTTAACTATTATGCCTATTGGGCTGCCATGGGGGCATACCGGTACCTGTTTACAAACCTCTTCAGTTATAAATGTTATTAGGGGCATTTGTCATCATGTTAATGTGCACTCTGGATCAATTATTGAGTTTGCACTTGTGACAAATACATTCAACTTTAAAGGTTACAATACCCACAATTACTGGTGTTACCAGGAACTAACTTTCTGCACTCAAGTTTCGCAACATTAAATGTCACAGTACCTGAATGCTTAGAATTATGCTTGTAATGGCTTATACTTATTAACTTTTCCTTCACGTGAACAGAGCTTTGACACTATGGGGTATTTTTAGCTCATTCCTCAACTAGTTTGATCACAGATTACTGATAGTGATATAATCAGAACATCAGCACTTTACTATGGTGGCCGGTATTCACAAAGCATCTTAAGGGAAAACTTAAAATTTCTTTAACTGTATCAGCTTAAAAACAGGAAAATCAAGATTATAATTTTTTACATAGTTTAAAAGCGAGATTCAATATTGAATAATCACAAGAAAACATGGGTTATTCTTAACTTCCTGGGAAATAATTATGTGCAGCTCATTTCTTTTTAAATTTGGGAAAAGTTTTCCTTTAAGATGCTTTGTGAATACCAGCCCAGCTGAAGACTTGAAGGTGATATATAAATGAACAGTAACATAATTATATGGTGAACCCTAAACTAACTGCACTTGAAAGTCACATATTCCTTGCATACTTTTAGCATACTTTAAATCTGTATATGGGCAGAATGTCAGTTTCAAGCTTTCATAATTTAATATGGCCTAATTAACTGTCTGAATTGAGATATGTCACTACGATTGATACACATATTGCATCCCAGACAAAGGGTATCATGTGATCCAGGTCTTGCACAAGTATTTGGGCCTGCTGGCCCCTTTAAAAAAAGGCTTTAAACATGGGTCAACGAAACAGTTATTTAAATTTAACACCAAAAACTCCTACAATTCCAGAAATCAGGTTTGCTGCACTTTAAGAAATGTAATTTTCTGCAGAAAATCAAAATGCTTCGAATAAAATATAAAAGCTGTATGCCTAAGTTATAGTCAATTGAAATTTCATAAGCTGAAACATTGACTAAGTGCTAATGACCTACAAAACAGACTTTTTGGAGACTCTTATTTTCAGGATTAGGAATTAAACCTCGATCAGTATGACCACTGAACTGGAGAATTGATTTTAAATGGATTAGTTTTGTGTATTTTCAGACTTTTTCGGTCAACAGACTGATTGGGCCTTGCCAGGAATCGTTGATGCCCCAGATTTTAGTCAACTAACTTATGGGGATTACACTCCATATCAGGGTACGATGGAAATAAAGCCAGCCATGAATTCTTACACGTGTCAGGCATCCACTCAATGCTTGACCTCACCTACTGTATCAGCCGAAAGCTCGGGAATACTGTCAGCACGCAAACGTAAATGTCCGTCTGTAGAGTGAGTATACATTTTTCTCTTATTCATTTGAGTAACTGTTACTTCAGCTCATCTTTGCAAAGAATAGTCAGAGCTTTTGTATCAACCCTGTGTTTCTGTGTCTGTGTGGGCTATGGCACTCGTGTGCAAATTTTTATTTCAGAATTTTTATTTTAAGCTATTAAAATGACATCAAACTTGGTGCACAGATAGATGACGGTGTAACTCTGGTCATTTGTCAAGATTGACTAATTTCAAGCGTTATGCCCCTTTGTGACACTTAGGCACTAAGCATGGCGTATGTATGACTTTGTCACACTTAGGCACTAAGCATGGCGTATGTATGACTTTGTCACACTTAGGCACTAAGCATGGCATATGTATGACTTCGTGACACTGAGGCACTAAGCATGGCGTATGTATGACATTTACTCTTGATATGATCCTTTATTTATTAGTTAAGCAAACTTTATATAAGGTTATGCATCAGTGAGAATAGTAAATATACACACTCAAAAGCTTGTCCGACACAAACTGATAATCACTGAATACTAGTCAGACACATTCAGATCCCGGATCCTACTATTCAGGATTAATCCGAAAATCCGGATTTACTGCTTTAACAAAAATGAAAACTTTTACAGAAAGTAAAAGTTCTGTGATGAAAAAATTCTGTGTATTGACAAAGTGATGGTCATTTAAAATTTCATATACTGAATTTTAACAATTGAACAATGTTTGAACTGAGTTTCAGGGTAGGGGTTTGTACAAAATGTCACCCAAAACAGCCTTGTGACTCATTCTCAGGTTTTGGCATTATGCCTCAGGACGACCCCTGTCAGATGGAAAAATTCTTACAAATTCTGACAGCAGTTACCTCCCTTTGAAATACATTACGGTGACTGCAAGGGAAGAATGGTATGACTGACAAACACTGAAAACACGTCAGACCGAAATACTTGTATTGGACCAAAAGAGAAAAGAATAATGAAAATACAAGGAGCCATGAGACTATTATAGGAATGATAGGGTTTGAAAAGTTATGATTTCCAGTCTGAATATTATTTATGTCAGACATGTTTGTCGGACATGGTTGTTGTATGGACAGCTCACCATTAGGTCCTAGATTGTCTCAGTTCCTAGCTTGTTCTGTGTCCTGTTCAAGTGTGCTTGATTTGTAGTACTGTGAAAAGTAAGCTAAAGGTCACCCTTGCCCAGTGACATAACCAGACCCTTACATAAATGGTGTAAGTATATAACAGGCTCATCTTCATCCGAGTAGTTTGTAAATCAGTCAAGTAGAAATCGTGACTTTTCAAGGAGGGAATAAATTATGTGTGAATGTCATTATTGGTTCTTCGTTTTCGAATGTGTAAATTGCGACAGTGTGAGCTCTTGTGGTTGCTCTTCATCCAACATCTCTCCGTCCGTTCACAATGGTTTGTGAACACACTAGAGCTCACAATTTTGGCCTACTTTCATGAAACTTGGTCACAGTGATCATCTTCACAAAATCTAGGTCATATTTGATATTTGGACATTTGGGATCAAAAACTAGGTCATGAGGTCAAATGATAGAAAGCCCTTGTGAACACACTAACTTATCAAAATCTAGGACAAGTTCAAGGTAAAAAACTAGGCTAAGACTAAGTGAGGATGGAATCAAATAAATGTAAAAAAAATTATTGGCCATCATGGCCTTGTTATTATGCCACCCATCTTTGATGGTTTCAAACTTTACATGGAGGTTGGTCATCAACAGTAGATTTTGAGGTCAGTACATCAGAGGTCAAAGTCACTGTGACCTTTACCATTTTGGACTATTGGGCGGCCTTGTGGGCATACATGTTTTACAAACATTGCTTTTAATAAATTTTTGTGATATATTTTTTTCAGTCTGTCGTCTTTCAGTCTTTCTACGGAAGGAAATGATGACGATGATGATGGTACCGATATTGACGGGGTCAAGAAATTTGCAAGGTATGAGTTTTTGTCAATTTGATAATAAGCTATATGTACACCTTTTAAATCCCCTCTTTCCCTTGAAGCCGGAGGTCATTGGCAAATTAGGCTGGGACAAAACCCTGGCAATGACCACACACTATGACTCTCTCAGAATGCTTAAAACAAATCCCCCCTGTGTACGTGAATATCTTGTTTGCTCATCAGTCTGTTTATTGTTTCACTTACCTGTATTTAAGTTGGCAGATTCACCTAACCAGTTTTCCTGGACTGTATCCTAACCCAATACTAAACTTGCCCAGGTTCCAAGAGGATCCAGCAACTTCTCAACATGTGGAGGAAAAATCTACATTGTTGTCAAAATATCTTGAAAGGAAATTTGGTAAATACACACCTAGAAATTTGAAGATGTATTGTTTAAAAATTGGAAACAGTTAATTGTGTTTGTGTTTGGAACAGAAAGAAAAGCTGTTGTTTATGCACCAACAATATTTAAAGCAGTTCATTCGCAATAACTATAGATATCGAGCTCAGTTCATAGTCCATGAGTAAACCACATTGATTGGTCACACTGAAAAAGGTGGCGAATGTATTTAGCACCATATGCCAATATCGCTAAATATAATTTAAGAAGAAGGTGCCGCTTTATAAGATGGAAGTTATGGTATTGATATTGATCGCAGAAATTAGCAGTTGTGAAGTGCGAGGTATGGAAGGAAATAGCTAAAAGTCAAGTTTAGCTTGAGATTCTACATGTAGTCATGTTTGTTTATCAGCGTTCGACTGAGATGCATAATCCACCGACGACAACTCTAGCCTTGTTTACAAATATAATTTGGCAATCAAATGCTTTTCCGACTTTGAATTTTGTTTGAACTCTAATCACTTTTAATGCATAATACTCTTTCAATGTACATAATGGCCTAATCATTAGGGCATGTTCGATATTGGGTTATCTGGGGGTCAAAAACTAGGTTGCTATGTCAAACATAGAATAACTTTGTGTAGTAATTAGACATCACAAGTTTGGCCTTATCTTTATAAGACTTGGTCTCACTGACCATCTCAACAAAATCTAGGTCAAGTTCGATATTGGGTCATCTGATATCCATATTTTGGGCATTAGGTCAAATAATAGAAAAACCTTGGCTGATTTTTTCACTGGATCTTCATGACAAATGGTCAGAATGTTGCTCAATTGCATGTAAATGTAGGTGTATACCGTTTCTGTATCAATCAATATTTAATCACAAGATACCTTGATTGATGATTTAATTTCTATTTTATTGGCCCTGTTCACGACAAATTGGACTTAAAGACTATGAGTAATTAGGTATTTTATGGTAAGAATCTTATTTACTGTAAGCGGCTTGTAAAGTTCCAGTTATATCTAGCATTAAACAGTTAGGTGGTGGTAGAAATATGATGCTGGTGCTGATACCGAAAATGTCAGCTACATGTACGATTACGTTGCTATTTCTGATGATGACATAAAATTTCTGAACTTGTTTATCTGAATTTCCAGGGTTCATCTATTTGTGGCTTCTTAACTGTTAAGTCGGAAATTTTTGCAAGGGAATTTTCACCGTATTAGCAAATTGGATAACCCTTGTGAAAATTTTCATCACCCAGAATTCCACTCGATATCTCAAGAAAAAACACATGCACTTTAATGATTCCAGTGGAATTCCACAGATTCAGAAGTTCAGATGGAATTCCACTGGAATCTCAAAGAATACACATGTGGTTTTTCAGTGATGTCCAGTGAAATTTCAAATAAAATTGGGGTAAAATTAGTTCCAGGTAACTTGATCAGCTGGTTTGCCCAGTGTCAGGATAATTTAAATTAGTAGTCATAGTTGTCATATCACTGAAATGGGGTAGTCATAGTTGTCATATCACTGAAATGGGGTAGTCATAGTTGTCATATCACTGAAATGGGGTAGTCATAGTTGTCATATCACTGAAATACTGTGGAACTTACTGTAAAATCACTAATTTTCGTGGGTAATAAATTTCGTTGATTTTGATAAAAATGCATTTTCATGAATTTGTTGATTATAAAACATTGAAGGGTAAACCCTTGTTATGCATTAGGAAGGTTGATTAATCTTGGACATTAGATTGTGTGGTCAAGTTCAACAACAAATTTTCAACAAAAACTCAACTCCCTTGATAAATAATGATTTTAGTTATCATTTTACAGTAAAACAATATTTTAAAAAACTTTGTGTTTATATTTTATCATACAGACAAAACCATAGTGAGATTGAGAAGAGGCGACGTGATAAGATGAATACATACATCATGCAACTGTCTACAATGCTACCCATGTGTAACGCTATGAACCGTAAATGTGACAAGTTGACCGTTCTACGCATGGCAGTACAGCATATGAAATCATTAAGAGGTAAGTCTTTTCTGAAATGATTTTCAGAGTTTCCCACATAGGTTGGTAACCAAGAAGTAGTCTCGGTATCAGTGCTGTGCTCTTGGTATGTTTAAAAACCAATTAGTCTGTTCGAAAACAGGTAGGGTACCACCTATATTCCTTGATCATGCAACTGTCTTTTCTTCTTAAGTCTGAGGTCATTGGCCATTCAGGCATTGTTGAGCATTTCCTGATTGGTATCATTTATTTGATACGCTCTTAATAAAATTAATAGTTTTGTGTCATTTATAACTAATTGTTTTCACTTTTGATTTTTAAATGTCAAATAGGAATTTAATCTGTTTTACACCCTATAGTAGTAGTAATTATGATTCCTGGTTTTGGTACAATTAATTTACTATAATTCAACATGGCATCGTTAACTTCTTATTTAGGTCAATTTAGCTTAATGGGTTATTAATAGCAAATTAATTGGCATTAATTATTAGGTTTAATTTGGGTTGTTAAAAATGGTTCCATATGTTCAACAAAGGACACATCATCCTCAATCCAGATTTTATTAGCTCACTTGTCACCGAGTGACATGATGAGGTTTTGTGATCACTCTTCATCCTTCGTGTGCCCATCCGTCGTCCGTCTGTCCACAATTCGCTTGTGTAGACACTAGAGGTCACAATTATGGCCTCATTTTGATGAAACAATTATAATCTCAACAGAATTTAGGTCAAGATTGATATTAGGTCATCTGGGGTATAATTAAAAACTAGGTCAAATCATAGAAAACCTTGTGTAGTCAGGAGAGATCACAATTTTGGCACAATCTTTAAGAAACTTGGTCACAAATGATCATATCAACAAAATCTAGGTGAAATCATAGAAAAATCTTGTGTGAGCACTAGAGGTCACAAATTTGGTATAATCATTGATAAACTTTGATATTTTACAAAGCTCCTGAGAAATACACAAAATTTCAATTTTAAATATTATAATGTTATCATTTGCTATGAAGATGGTCTTATAGTATAGTATGGAGTGATAATTGAAATTTAAGACACTATTCCTATATTTATCAATGTTATTACAACTTTAATGTGTCTGAGTTAAAAACTGTATATCACTATGACATTTTGATGAAATCAATAGGGAATAGTGGTTAAACGATATACAATTTGGCTTCAGATGGTTCACAGTACAACGCTACTAATTTTGGTAGTGTTCAGTACAAGATTTTTTATTAACTAAATATTATTCTGACTTAAAATAAATTTTAAAGGTGTATTATAATATTCTTGATCAATACAAAACAGAAAACTGTATCAATTGAAGTTTTCTCTATTCACAGGTTCGTCGGCATCGTACACTGAAGCCTTACACAAACCATCATTTCTCTATTCACAGGTTCGTCGGCATCGTACACTGAAGCCTTACACAAACCATCATTTCTCTATTCACAGGTTCGTCGGCATCCTACACTGAAGTCTTACACAAACCATCATTTCTCTATTCACAGGTTCATCAGCATCCTACACTGAAGTCTTACACAAACCATCATTTCTCTATTCACAGGTTCGTCGGCATCCTACACTGAAGTCTTACACAAACCATCATTTCTCTATTCACAGGTTCATCAGCATCGTACACTGAAGCCTTACACAAACCATCATTTCTCTATTCACAGGTTCGTCAGCATCGTACACTGAAGCCTTACACAAACCATCATTTCTCTATTCACAGGTTCGTCGGCATCGTACACTGAAGCCTTACACAAACCATCATTTCTCTGTTTACAGGTTCATCAGCATCGTACACTGAAACCTTACACAAACCATCGTTTCTCTATTCACAGGTTCATCAGCATCGTACACTGAAGCCTTACACAAACCATCATTTCTCTATTCACAGGTTCGTCAGCATCCTACACTGTAACCTTACACAAACCATCATTTCTCTATTCACAGGTTCATCAGCATCGTACACTGAAGCCTTACACAAACCATCATTTCTCTATTCACAGGTTCGTCGGCATCCTACACTGTAACCTTACACAAACCATCATTTCTCTGTTTACAGGTTCGTCGGCATCCTACACTGTAACCTTACACAAACCATCATTTCTCTATTCACAGGTTCGTCGGCATCCTACACTGTAACCTTACACAAACAATCATTTCTCTATTCACAGGTTCGTCGGCATCCTACACTGTAACCTTACACAAACCATCATTTTTCTATTCACAGGTTCGTCAGCATCGTACACTGAAGCCTTACACAAACCATCATTTCTCTATTCACAGGTTCGTCAGCATCGTACACTGTAACCTTACACAAACCATCATTTCTCTATTCACAGGTTCGTCAGCATCGTACACTGAAGCCTTACACAAACCATCATTTCTCTATTCACAGGTTCATCAGCATCGTACACTGAAGCCTTACACAAACCATCATTTCTCTATTCACAGGTTCGTCAGCATCGTACACTGAAGCCTTACACAAACCATCATTTCTCTGTTTACAGGTTCATCGACATCGTACACTGAAGCCTTACACAAACCATCATTTCTCTCAGAAGATGATCTGAAACATATCATACTGGAGGTATATAACATTACTTGTATTTCATCCCTTCAACTGGCCCCTGTATTATGTCTCCCATCTTGGTTTCATTCAATCCACATTTCCTATGTGTTATTTAGACTTCTAATTTTAAGCAATATTTCTGTGTCAGGGCAGTGGGTATGATGCATTACCTCTGTGGTAGCTCAAGTTCCTTATAAGATAGTTCCCACCAGTTTGAACAGCCACACCCACCACCTGCCAATACGGCCCACACCTGTCACCCCCTCAAAAATCGTCAAACTTACTCCAGGTTTGGTCTTCACCTTCTCATGAACCTTGTTGCTTAGTTTTCTGTCAGTGGAAGCGCATGCTCTCATGTTTCATTTGGATTTCATTTACGATCCGATGAGTGTGCACATGGTTCTCTCTCAATGCTTTTGTTACATTGTACTACAATCTATATAGAAGCATATTTACTGTCAATAGCAGGGAGAACAGATTACTGTAAACCAATTTACTCACGTGAATACTAACTTTCACATTTTGCTGATCATCTGCATATTAGCGACTACAATTTTTCACGTTTTTAAGTTTCCAGCAATGTCCATATTAATGTTTTTAGCTCTTTCGCGGCAATTAATTTTCCGAATTTCTACCACTAGCGAACTCCGCAAAATTAAATCGTGCCACATAATTTCTTGGTTTAAAGTACTCTCTCTTGTTTCCTGTGATATTGTTAATGAATGGCAGAGATGGGCACAATTACAATGATAATGTAATTAATTATGATTAATTGAACCAAAGCCCAGTTACTTTTACCAGATACTAATTACTATGTAAATAACTTACTATATTCCTTGTGTACATGAATTTAAGATCATATGATGACTTATCATGCCATATGTATTATTCCGTTACTTTCATGTTAATATTGAACTACTTTAGTGGTGCAATTTGGTCACCATGGTTATGGAAAAGAGTATGATGGGTGATCCTTTTTAGTTCACCTGTCATGTAGTGATAAGGTGAGCTTTTGTGATTACTCTTTGTCATTTGTAGTCTCTGCATCTGGTTATGGAGACATTAGCAGTCATAATTTTGCTAAATCTTTATGAAACTTGGTCACAATGATAGACCTCCACAAAATCTTGGTCAAAGTCGATATTGAGTCATCTTAGGGATCAAAAACTAAGTTACAAGGTGAAATCATAAAGCTTGCAAACACACTAGAGATCACGATTGTGACTTCATCTTTATGAAACTTGTTCACATTGGTCATTTCCAAAGTCTGATGGTCTGATGACAACTCTGGCCTGGTGATGATGACCCTGATGAGCAAGGAACTATCAAGGAGTCGAGCATCCAGCTATTGTTAGGTTATGTTGCCACCCCGATAATGATTCATTTCTGTGTAGTTTTCATATGCAATAACCTCCCTTTATGGTAATATGCACATTTAAGAAACCATGCAGCATGTCATCCTTTGTATGCTTGTGAGGGGCAGTATAATTATTATATTAGGACTGGGTACCACGAAGAAAAAGATACCGGGGTATACCACAGTTTTTCCTCAAATACCATGGTATACCACCAACTTAATTATAAGACATTCAACTACTAGTATTTTGGTAAAGTGATTGGAATATAATGGAATTTTTTTTTAAGAACGACGACAATGACTCGTTACTTAGAGAAATGTTAAGACAATGTAGAACGATAAATTGGACTGCACAACAAGCAATTACGAGAAAGTAATTTAATTATAGTAACATAGCAATTTTAAGGGCTTCAATGGAGTAAACATGTATGGTATAGTTTGCTGTTTCGACAGGTTACTTTAGAAGCAGGGATAATGATGATGAAATACTGGTATTTAGGATAGTACCACAGTGTCGTACCGCGGGAAAACGATACCATAGTTACTGGAATTCGGGTAATACCGGGCTCCTCTAGTATATATATAGACTTTCTTGAAATGTCTAATTGTGGAAAGTGGATTGTACATTCAATGTGCGATGCTTCAGATTCTGTATGGCTGTGAGTTGTCTGTGCATGTACAGAATTTATGTGTTTTGTTGCTATATTTGCAGGCAGCAGATGGTTTTCTGTTTGTTGTTGGATGTGACAGAGCCAGAATATTGTTTGTGTCTGAATCTGTTGGCAATATACTTCAATATACAAGGGTAAGTGTCAAAATCTTTTGGCAATATTCTTCTATATACAAGGGTAAGTGTCAGAATCTGTCGGCAATATTCTTCTTTATACAAGGGTAAGTGTCATTCTCTTGTATTATAAACCGTTAAAAATTCATCAAATCTTTACTCCATGATACTGCCTTAATTATCACTCTCTGTCAGTATAGCTTAGACAGGGTAGCAATACCATGTGACTTTTTACTACTGTTCCAAGTAGAAATTTGTAAACATTGAAACAAAAATATAGTCATAAGTATTTTATTTCTTCATCGCTTTCTATAAAATATACGCCACACTAAGGGGAAAATTTTTTGCTTTCCATGAAAAACAGGATCTTTTTCAGCAGTTTGACCGTTTTTGCCATTACCCTGTGAAACCTGTATTGTCCATGGTTTCAACTGGTGCTGGACAGCTGCTGAAAAGAACCTTATATTTCATGCAGAGCAAACAAATTTCCCCTTAGCGTGGCGTTTATTTTATAGAAATTGATCATAAAATAAAAATTAAATTCTTCATTATTCTTGAACAAATACACATTAGGAATATAATGTGGTTTAAAGGAGGAATGCATTTGCTGAAACATCATTGATATTACAGACCCCTTTACCACAATTTGCATCTGTTAATGAATTACATAGGGTTTTAATTTGAGTGGGAACCGTTAGATGATCATAAGTGCTTTTAAATAAAACAGTACCCAGGTGTGTACTTGTATAACATTTATTCTGTACACTCAGTATCCATACATACAGTATAGCTGCCGAAGAAAATTGCATTTGTAAGCCACACTAATATTGCCAGGAAAATTCGGTCACATGTCACGACTTATAGATGTGGTTCATTGTCGTGCGTAGTCTGGTATTAACTTTACCTGTGTCAGTATACCTGGATAATGTTGTATAATGTCGTCATTTCTCAAGTATAAGTTTTGTAGGTCACGGTTTGTGTACTAGCACTTGAAAGGCTTTTTAAGGTAACGCTGGATTCTAGTTCGCAACCTTGACATTTCAACAACATAAATTGCCTTTATATGATATCATAGCGTGTCAGATTGCTCAGCATTTTAATGGTTTGTGCTTGTCAGGAGACGTTGCTTTGTTGAGGTAATAGTACACTACTCGACATTTATAATCAGTCAGTTTAGATTGTATAGGTTGCTATTTTGTTAATAATTCATGTAATCTTATGAAATTTCACATACCAATATTGACCAAAGGAGAAGTAGCTTATAATAGATATAAACTGCCAGATTCTGATATGTGGTTAAATTAACTGAAGTAAAAGCATCTTGTCTTTTATAACTATACATATTTTTTGCACAAAATTCTCATGCACTGATATAGATTCCTTTTGCTTGACAATCAGCCAAGGGTAATTCCAGATAATTTCCTGTTGGCCCGGTGTCAGGATCATGTGACTTGGTTGTCTCCATGTGACTGTTTTATCAGAGCACTTTCATAGCTCACTTGCACAAAGTTGCAAAGTAACAGGGGAGCTTTTGTGATCACTCTTAGTCTGTTGTCCGACCGTCCCTCCACAATTGCTTATGTAGTTGTTAGAGGTCACAATTTTGACTTGGTCATGATGATCATCTCATTAAAATCTAGGTCAAGTTTGATATTGAGTCATCTTAGGTCAAAACCTTTGTCACTATGTCAAATCATAGGAAAAGCTGGTGTACAATAGACGGGTCACAATTTTGGCTTTATCTGTCAATATGGGTTATTTGCTGTAAATAAGAAGGTCGCTGGTTAAGACAATATGAAAATTTTGTGCATGAAATCGAGGCTGCGTTTACTTGTTCTTAGTAGTTGTAATTGATTGTTGCCATAGGGCCTGCATGAACTACTACAATAGGTGAGCAACCTAGGGCTCTTAGGGCCCTCTTGTAATATGTAGTGAACAGTCTGCAGATCTCATAAGATTTTGAATCAAGTGTTTATTTGATACCTTTACCATTATATCTTGCATTCGACTGTTAGACGTCTGCTCAACCTTTCAATATTACATCTCACGTTTAGTCTGAAGTTGAATGTCATGGTCATGTTCCTGGTGCTACGATTATGAAACGAGAAATTGAGATCATGTTAAGTAAGAAGCTAACTTAAGAAAATAACAAAAATCAGCTGTTATATAGTACTACTGGTAAATGTCACATGTGTAATATTGTGGGAATATATTAGCTGGTGAGTATCAGATAGCAGAGATCTAGTCTGCTAGAAAAGTCAAGGTTCCAAGTCAAGTTCACACTGAAGTAATTTACATGATGTTTGCATTTATACGGTATTATTACTGCTAAGTTAGAGCCCTACATCCTTATATCCTACCTTCATTTCTTCTTCTTTCCTTCCTTATTCCTCCTTCATTCCTTCTCCCTTTTTACTTCCCCTCTTTTCTTTTCTTATTCCTGCCTTCCTTCCCTCCCTCCATCATTTTTTTCCTCATGCCTTATTCCTCCGCTTCTTATTCCATCCTTTCTTCCGTCCCTCCTCCCTTCCTTATTCCTCCCCTTCTTATTCCGTCATTCCCTCTTTCCTTCCATTCTTATTCCTCCCCTTGTTATTCCATCCTTTATTCCGTCCCTCTTTCCTTCCTTATTCCTCCCCTTGTAATTCCATCCTTCATTCGTTCCTTCCCTATCTTCTTCTTTCATTCTTTCCTTCATTGTAATGTCTTGATATAATATTAATTGCTTTGCTTGTTTCATTTCAGAATGAACTGATAGGACAGAGTCTGTTTGATTATATTCATCCCCGAGATATAAGCAAGGTTAAAGAACAGTTCTCATCCTCAGATCTGGCACCACGGGAACGACTTATTGACGCAAAAAGTAATATATTCTGTTTTTATGCCCTCAGATATGACTATATTTGAGTCATGTTTGAGTTTGATATGACAGTTGGTCGGTCCCTCCAAATTTTATCTGCACTTTTTCTCGGTAACCATTGGTACTTTGCTTGACTCTTTAGTACCAAACCTAGTTGTGCTTAACTACTAGTAGAATTTCAAATAAAACTTCACATGAATACTTGGTACCAAGCCTAGTTGTGCATATTGTCAGGAATTTTGAGTAGAATGTTTTTATTGCCAGAGTTATCACCCTTTTGTGAGACATACCTTTTTTGTCAAAAACACTTCTAGTTTTAGTTTTGTAAATGCTGAGACCTTTTTCCTACTTCTGTGAGAGTTGACCTTGTTACAGCCTTATCGTAATAGTTTCTTAGCTTCTGATATTGAATAATGAATGTCAAGGTTGAAATGATATCTTTTATATAACAGTAAGGTGCCTAGTTAAATGTCGTTATTACTACACGAGATATAGCTTTATTGGAAGCTTCAATTGAAACACTATGCCATTTCACCTATTAGATATATTGTAACTCAGTCATCTGTTGTGAAGGGCACTAGGTTATCCAGTGTGATCGAATCGATTTACTGTGCACTCTCTTAAGAGGGACACTCTCTAGAACAACAACCTCTCTATAGCAATATTATCATTTTGTTACAGAAGGAACCATTGATTTACCACTTAATTTACCTCTCCGTAACAACAACCTCTGTATAACAACCAACTTTTCTACGACCCGAAATGATACTATGTCATGGCTCACTAAATTCAATATTTTTTCAATTTTCAAACTTTTCAACAGGAATATGATCTTTCACTTTGTTAAAAAAAAATACCTACACTATTTGATTTTCAGCATGTAACCGGAAATGAACCCCTTTTCCTCTTAATAAATCGAGGGAAAAATGCTAGACAGTGCTAACTCACTGAATTGATCAATAAAATTAAGGAAAATTCCAACCTTTTTGCTTTTTGCTAAATCCTTTAATGATAATGTTGAATGTCATCACATGTGAGAAGTTACTTTAGTGTAAAGCTTGTAGTGTTATGTAAATGCATTGTTCATATTACATAGTAGCTCTTAGAAATGTCTAGTATTTTTGTAGTTTAAAACCTATGATATAACCCAGACACTAACATGTGGAAGTCAATGTATAGTTATTGTCTGTCTGCAACAAATATACAGTTCAACCTCCGTAGAGCAACACCCTTTGGGAGCAGCAAATATTGACTCTTGTGTAGAGTTAGTTGCTCTACAGAGGTTAAAATTATAGTAAATATCAGCCCTGGGGAATTTTTAAGTTGTTGTTAAAGAGAGGTTGTTGCTCTACTGAGGGCTGCTATGGAGAGGTTGTACTGTATTATTCTTTTCAACGTTTTATCTCTCATGTCTCATGGTGATTGTTTGAACTTTTTTGATCACCCTTCGTCCTTTCATCCGTTTGTTCACAATTGCTTGTGAACATGCTGGAGGTCACAATTTTTTCAAATAAATAAATATATCAATGTATCGTCGATATTTTTATTTCCATATATCTAGGTCACAAGGTCAAATCATAGAAAAACTTTGTGTAGTTACTAGAGGTCACAATTTTGACCTAACATTAATGAAACGTTGTCACAATGATCACCTCAACAAAATCTAGGTTCATCTTGGGTCAAAAACTAGGTAACTAGGTTAAATCATAGAGTAAACTAGTGACAGAGTGAGCTTTTGTGATCACTCTTCGTCCGTCGTCCGTCCGTCGTCCGTCCATCAACAATTTGCTTGTGTAGACAGTAGAGGTCGCAATTTTGGCCTAATCATTATGAAACTTGGTCACAATGATCATATCAACAAAATCTAGTTCAAGTGCAATATTGCGTCATATGGGGCCAAGAACTTGGTCACTAGATCAAATCACAGGTCTTGCATGTACTACTCCTACAGGTGAGCGACCTAGGGCCCATTGGGCCCTCTTGTCGGTCAATATGGATTATCTGATGTAAATAAAATTAGGTCGCTGGTTAATACAATATGAAAACCTTGTACATGCAATAGAGGCTGCATTTACTTGATTCTGAGTTATTAGGTCACCATAGGGGCCGGCATGAACTACTACGCCCTTTTATTATTCCGACAGGGCCTTCGCTGTGGGTCGCAAATGGAGCCATTTGCGCCAAAATCAAGAATTTGGCGATAAAAAAATCAATTTGGCGAATTTCATGGCGAAGGCTAATTTCTTAACAAAAGTTGACCTAATGTCGTAAAAGATCACTTTCACTGCATGTTTGTGTCGTAAAATTGTCATAAAACGGTCTCTTCCGGTCAATTTGTAGATTGTAAACAATTAGCGAGGTGTTAACAATTTGACATGTTTATCTGTTTATTGCACTCCTGGAGTCTTGTCCAGTGAAGCCAGGTTACCAAGGTGATTACGATTGAAGCGTGACATTGTTTGATCAATGGGTCTCATTGGCAGTTAATGATGTTAGATTGCTTTTGTTGAAATTTTAACACTTGTAAAAATTGTTTCAACGAGAGACTTGAAAGTTTGATAAGTCAAGTGATGAATGAAAGAAATAATTATTACAGTGAGCATGGGCCAGTCTGCCTAATTGATCTATCAGACTACTTAATGAACTGAACTTTATTTCATGAACTTAGTAACTGTAAATGTGCCAGTACAAGTGATCTGGTCATCATTTGTATAGCCTCTTGATTTGAAATCAAGATTTCACTGGAGATTAGAGAAACAAAAGGAATGCAATATTTTAGTGCCCAACCATAGTTTCCCAGTTTCAAAACAGCTATTCATTATTGTAGTTTTTAATACATATACATGAAGTCAAATATATATTAGAAATCTTGAGAAAAGATTTGGCCCAAGTGGCGCTAAAGTGGCGACAACTTTTTTCATTTGGCGAATGTAGTGGCAAAAGCTAAATATTCTCCAGAGGAAGCCCTGTTCCGATATATGGGAATGATCAGTATACCTCAAATTGAATCAATGATTATAAGCTTTAGAAAATATTAAGTCTACAAATAGCCAACTGGGAGAAATTATTATCATATAGTGTGTCACGTAAGTGCATTGTGTACATGTACAGTATGTCAGTTACATAACTAATTTTGTTGTTACATAATACTGTAAATTCTCTTACTTTTGTGGGCATGAATTTTGATTGATTTTCAAATTGGTGAAATACGATTTCGTGGGGTTGTAAATAGTGGATATCAAACAATTGAAGGGGAAGCCCTTGACATATATTTTTTGGGGTAAGTTTTAGCACGAAACAACTAAAATTTAACACACATGAAAAATAATATTTTTTACCATGACGCATAAAAATTGTTAGTTTCCTGTATCCGCACATATCATAGAAAAAGACTGCAATTGATGGTAGTTTGAAACAAAATCAATATTTACATGTTTTTAGCTCACCTGTCACAGAGCTCTGCATGGTGATGGCTTTAGTCTGATGTTTGTCTGTTATTTGCATGTTGTTCGCCCATCCAAAATTGCTTGTGATAACTACAGAGAGACGACAGTTACAAGGCAAATTTCATGAAACCTGCATGGTCAGAATGTGTATCTTCATAAAATCTAGGCTCAAGTTTGAAATTAGGTCATGTGTCAAAAACTTGGTATCGGGATTAAATCAAGGAAAATCATGTGAACACTCCGGATTGTACAGTTTTTGCTCCAGTTTTCAGAACCTGTGGTGTGCCTCCTCGTGCAGCTCCTCTGTTATTATCATAATGTCATATTTCTTTGAAGTTTATGTAATGAATACTTTGAACTGTATTATTATGTCTTGTATATTATTATCTTTTCTTTACTGAAGGCTTAAAATAAAATATTGTATGTTACTCCTCCCTAAAAGCGTAATTCATTAAGGGTTGGGTAGGTATATGGGTACTATATACAGTGCAACCTCTCCTGAGCAAGCATTCTCCCCTCCCAAAAAAAATGGTCAGATGGGGCGATTTTGGCAGGTAGGAAGCGGGAGGGGAACAATGGCCTACAATTCCGGATTTATCTGGAAATCCGAATTTATTGCAACATAAAGAATGAAGTATTCAGCAGAATGTAAAAGTTATTTGATGAAAAAGTACCAATAATTGACTGAGTTATGGTCATTTGAAACTACATAAGTTTTTATGTAGAAATGTGTAATAAGTAATGGCACACAAAACAGACTTGCATCTAATTTTCAGGATTGGGCATCATGCCACAGTAGGACCCCTAGCCTGGGAAACAAACATTATTTTATTCTAGGCCTTAGGCATAATGCCACAGTAGGACCCCTGGCCCGGGAAACAAACAATATTTATTTTAAGCCTTATTTCTTGTCTATTTTTGACTACCCATGTAATTATTTACGTGTATTTCAGCTTTGATGCCAGTGAAGACAGAATTACCACAACGACCTACACATCTTTGTTCTGGTGCTCGGCGATCCTTCTATTGTCGTATGAAATATCGAAGTGACAATTGTGATGGTATTAAAGGTGTCAAGTTTGAAAAAGACGACATGGAGTTTGTACATAGGAAAAGAAAGTCAGGTAGATAACCTGTACAAATCAGAAGTATAAAATAGACTTGTATCAATCACATCAAGGGGACCTACAATTCTGGGATAATCTGGACAGCTAGATTTGCTGCAATAGAAAGAAAGAAATATTCTACTGACATTAAAGGTTATATGAAAGCCAAGCACAGTCTCCCAAAGAGTGATGTATTGTACAGTCTCCCAAAGGGTGTTGCAACGAAGTGGTTGCTCTGTTTAGTCTCCCAAAGGCGTTACACTGAAGTGGTTGCACTGCACAGTCTCCCAAAGGGTGATGCCCTGCACAGTCTCCCGAAGAGTGATGCATTGTACAGTATCTCAAAGGGTGTTGACCTTGGGAGGTTGCACTGCACAGTCTCCCAAAGGGTATTGCCCTGCACAGTCTCCAAAAGGGTGTTGCACGGTACAGTCTCCCAAAGGATGTTGACCTGGGCAGCTTGCACTGTTCAGTCTCCCAAAGGGTGTTGCACTGAAGTGGTTGCACTGTTCAGTCTCACAAAGGGTGTTGCACTGCACAGTCTCCCAAAGGGTGTTGCCCTGCACAGTCTGCCCTGCACAGTCTGCCCTGCACAGTCTCCCAAAGAGTGTTGCACTGCACAATCTCCCGAAGGGTGTTACTCTGGAGAGGTTGCACTGTACAGTCTCCAAAAGGGTGTTGCACTGAAGTGGTTGCACTGCACAGTCTCACAAAGGGTGTTGCAAGGTACAGTCTCCAAAAGGGTGTTACTCTGTAGAGGTTGCTCTGTTTAGTCTCCCAAAGAGTGATGCATTGTACAGTCTCCCAAAGGGTGTTGCACGGTACAGTCTCACAAAAGGTGTTACACTGGAGAGGTTGCACTGCACAGTCTCTCAAAGGGTTTTGCCCTGGAGAGGTTGCACTGCTGTCTCCCAAAGGGTGTTGCCCTAGAGAGGTTGCAGTGCACAGTCTCACAAAGGGTGTTGTCTTGGAGAGGTTGCACTGCACAGTCTTCCAAAGGGTGTTGCCCTGGAGAGGTTGCACTGCACAGTCTCTCAAAGGGTGTTGCACTGATGTGGTTGCACTGTACAGTCTCCCAAAGGGTGTTGCCCTGGAGAGGTTGCACTGTTCAGTCTCCCAAAGGGTGTTGCCCTGGAGAGGTTGCACTGTACAGTCTCCCAAAGGGTGTTGCACTGATGTGGTTGCACTGTACAGTCTCCCAAAGGGTGTTGCCCTGGAGAGGTTGCACTGTACAGTCACCCAAAGTGTGTTGCACTGAAGTGGTTGCACTGTACAGTCTCCCAAAGGGTGTTGCACTGAAGTGGTTGCACTGTACAGTCTCCCAAAGGGTGTTGCTCTAGATGATTTGAACTGAAGGGCTTGCACAGTGTCCTATAGGTGATACCAACATCACATTGCACTGTTCAGTCTGAAAAAGACTATTTGCTGTCTGATATAAATTAATTTGCTATTTGATATAAATTAATTGATGTTGTTTATATTTTATTTTCAGACCAAAAGGCATATACTGTGATACATTTTACTGGATATTTAAAATCTTGGCCAACATCAAAAATAAATATAAGTAGTGAAGATGACATAGATGATAGCAGTAATTTCTTGAGTTGTTTAGTGGCTGTAGGACAAACTCGAACTTCTGTGAACCAAAGTAACGGTAGTACACCTACTGCTAATACAGGAAACACTTCAACTAGTGGTAATAATTTGTCAACTTGTGCAGGATTTGACCTTAGACCTATGGAATATATGTTCAGAACTTCATTGGATGGAAAATTAACGTTCATAGATCAGGCGTAAGTAGATTCTGTGTTGCATATTGTTTCCATATTTTTAGCTCACCCGTCCTGCGATTGTTCTTCGTCTGAATGTCATCCGTGTTTTAGTTCATCTTTCACAAAGTGACAGACTGAGCTTTTGTAATTGCTTTTCATCCTTTGCTGTTCCTCTTCCCAATTTGCTTGTGAACACACAAGAAATCACAATTTTGGCCTTATCTCTATGAAACTTGGTAACGATGATCACAAAATCTAGGACAGGTTCGATATAGGGTCATCTGGTATTAAAAACTAGGGTCACTACGTCGAATAATAGAAAACCTTGTGTAGTCACTCGAGGTCACAATTTTGACCTAATCTTCATCAAGGGTCAAAAGTAGGTCACTGGGTCACATTTTAGGTCAGCCGTGTGAAGTCACAAGAGTTCACAATATTGGTGTTATCGTAATGAAACCTAATTGCAATATATAAGGTAAGAGAACTAGATTCAATTGTTCCAGCAATATCAAACGTGCCTATTTCGTGAAATTCTTAACATCAGATGATATCCGGAATTACCAGAAAGTGTTCGTTTTCCCAGAAGTACAAACAAAATCAATACAATAGATCAGTCTGAGTCAGCTAAATCCTTACCAGAGTGAATCAAGTTAATAATGAAATAATCTGTTATAGAAATGTGGGATTAGCTGAAAATTCTGTATTTATAGTATATACTGGACAAAAAAGAAAGGTCTTATATTCCTATATACCGGTAGTACAGTCTTTCTTATACTGCTGCTTTGGCTCAATAGATACATTATAGTTTTCAAACCTTTTCTGCTTTGTACCATTTTACATTGCGTAAATGTCACATAAATCTATGTCACATAATACATATATCTCCTACACAAATTCCTCGTTGCATTTTACTAAGTAATTGATCGCAAGTTGTTGAGTACATTTACGTAAGAATATTGATTGTTGAACATAGGCCGGTCCACAATATCAACAATAGAGCGGGAACCAGAACAAATAAATATACATAATGTTCCGACCCAATACACATTTTATTTTATGATTAAACATATATATATTGTTTGTGTTACAAATCACTGTCTTAATTCAACAGGTCTTTCAATTTCTCCTCATTTCTTTTACTACATTTGTTATCTTAGGGTAGCTAGCTCTCACATAGAAATTTGCCAAACTTTACAACAGAAAGAATATCTTGGTAAAACGCATTTGTGCAAATATTATCGACATACGCAATATTTATGGAAAACTTAAGAGTTACACTAGCATAAAAGTGCTTTGATAAAACAGTACCCTGGAGAATAAAACACTTGTTATTGAGAATAACTTATTGGTAAGGTTGGCAACGAATATCTGAATAGCCATTATTCGTTTACTGTTCCAACTATCCGGATAGCAAATTGGTATTCGAATATCCGTTATATCATTTGTATAAAATCGTATCTCAATACCTTAACGAGAGACAACTGTTACATCTTTTAACACCTTTAACAATAGAATCAATTTGGTATCGGTGACACTTTGTTTATTAGGGGGTTTGTTTTGTTTTCCATACACGGGGTCTCCGTTAGAATCGCTAATGCGTTATAATCACTGCGGTATATTTTAAAGTTTGTTTTCATCGGACAATTATCAGCTTATATGTTTATGTTAGTAACAGTCCCTAATTCTAACAAGTCGTCTGCTCAATTAGTAATTAAATAAGACCCGGTTTTAATTAATTTCATCTAATTGCGCGGATTCACAAAACGTAATAATTGATGTTTGAGGAGGTTACGGATCTGGTATTTGTCTTTACGCCGTATGTTACAAACATTCTTTTCTCGTCGGTAGTTAATTATAATAAAGTTTAGCTTTGTAGTTTGTTTAATCTGAAAGTAATTATCGGCGAGAATTGCACTGCTTGCAGTTTTACAAAACGAAAGTAGAAATAGTATTTCATACAAATGGAGTTACCTACCCTTATATAGCATACATCCACGAACACAAGTGAGATATTCATGATAAGATACTTCTCAAGATCAACGCTCTGAGTTCAGGTTTATATACTGTTAATAGGATTAGATAAAACAAAACTGAATAGCTGACTACTCGTTCTGAGACATAAAATGTGAGTCTGTCTGATATTGGTACATAAAGACGATGTTGATCGAGATTCGGCTATCCGGATACCAATTTTGGTAACTGTTGCCATCCTTACTTATTGGAAATGATTTCACTATGAAATGAAGGGTGAAATTTCGTCTTTGTAACCCATGTTTGTTTTCTGGTATTTGGGTAATTAATAGAGAGCACACTGGTTACATGTCCATGCTTCATTCATGACTATTGCATGCTTCATTTAGCTGTGAGGATATTATGGATAGAGAGCACACTTGTTACATGTCCATGCTTCATTCATGACTATTGCACACTTCATTTAGCAGTGAGGTTATTATGGATAGAGAGCACACTTGTTACATGTCCATGCTTCATTCATGACTATTGCACACTTCATTTAGCTGTGAGGATATTATGGATAGAGAGCACACTGGTTACATGTACATGCTTCATGACTTTTGCACACTTCATTTAGCTGTGAGGATATTATGGATAGAGAGAACACTGGTTACATGTCCATGCTTCATGACTTTTGCACACTTCATTTAGCTGTGAGGATATTATGGATAGAGAGCACACTGGTTACATGTACATGCTTCATGACTTTTGCACACTTCATTTAGCTGTGAGGATATTATGGATAGAGAGCACACTGGTTACATGTCCCATGTTTCATTCATGACTATTGCATGCTTCATTTAGCTGTGAGGATATTATGGATAAGGTATATTTGTAGTAAAAAGGATGTTCCTATAAATGAGCAAAACGCTTTTTGAAAAAGATTGTATTTATTGTCATATTGAGTTATACATGTAGCAGCAAAATAAACGCTATACTATGAGTAGACGTTTCTTTTTCTGCTTGGTGTACTAGATTACATTTGAAGTACATCTTTTGTCACACTGTTGACAATAATGTCATTGATGTGATTTCACATTTAGCAGTATAACTGTTTTTCTTGGATCACAAAGGCATTTGCTACCAATATGGATGCATGGACAAGACTCAATAAAATTATTATTCAGTTATTGTTTTTGATGATATCTCTTTCTGTATTAGTATAACAAAGGTAACATCAATTTATCAGCTGGCACATCAATATTTTGATCAGGTTAGCAGGTGCTGTATCCTGAAGCTTCAATAAAGTTCATTGAATATTGGAATTGTATGACAATATGTACAGCTGTGTCCAGATACACCATTGTTAGTACACAAGTTCAAGTTCTTGGAGAAAAAAGACCTCTTATACAATAAACTGCATGTACGAGGGGTAATCAATATATTCGAAGACTTTCTTTTTAACTTTTTTAAGTATTGATTATAGAACAATGAAATTGCTAGGCAATATAGATACAGTAAACTCCCTCAAAACCGGACCCTGTTCGGACCGGTTCGAAAGTCTGGTTTTGTGGGAGGTCCGGTTTTAAGGGAGTTCTGTATCATGTACACTTCGATATGTTATCATAGGGAATATACTTTGTGTTTCATGATACATGTTTACGTTACATGTACAGTGCAACCTTTAAAGAGCATCACCATTAAGGGAGCTGCAAATATTTCAATTCTAACATCGATGAGTACTCAAATTACTCATTTTTTCATTGGCCATCAAAACTATCAAATGACATAGACAGTGCAATCTTACAAATCCCGAAATGCAAGTGTGAGCTAATTGGAGACATATTAATTAAATACAATTGAGTGCAGTGTCGTAATTACAACATTTTGATGGGCTAAACGATCCTCTGTTCCAGTAAATGTTTGTTGCAATACCTACCTCAAGAACAAAACATCAAATGGAAGGACCGTTTTCTTATAACGTTCGTAATTAGGCAATTATTTAATTTCATCGCGGCGAATTTCACAAAGTATTTTTCACGCCTGTGCAAATTACACCCGAGACCATTTAAGAGTAAACATTAAAAACACGACTTGTTAATCGCACCTTTTGTTATGACACGTTCTTTAACTAACAATTAACAAAGTGACATTTTAGACAAGAAAAATGTACGCGTTAAGTTTTCCGTCAGATGAGACAAATATTCGCGTCCGGTATTCCGCAAGTAACTATCGTTGAAAATCTTGTCAGCGGACTGAAAATGCCGTCCGGAATCCGGAATTATGAGAGTCCGGTATTGCGGGAGCTTTTTAAGTTAACGTTATAAGAAGAAAATACGGGACCTAGGAAATCGTCCGATTTTATGGGGATTCCGGTTTTGAGGGAGTCCGGTTTTGAGGGAGTTTACTGTATATCAATTATCTAGCGTTTTAATTAATTAATTATATTGTGACGTCACAATGTTCTTGATGACGCCACTTATTGTGACCAAGGTGCAGTGCACGCCGTCGAGTGTGATGGACAATAAATAATCACAGAGCAACGTCATTTCATTAAGATTAACGCCAAACTTGGAAAATCCTTGTGATTTCGTTGTTTATGTGATTGTAGGGACTCTGTCAAACTGACGCCATGGTTAAATAAGAATAAACGGAAGAATTAAGACAGAGTTAGGGATACTCCTCCTTAATTTCTGAGAAATAAGAGGCATATTTCTGAACGATATGTTCCTGGCGAACTCTACGATCAGTATAGATTACAAAACAATAAATCTTTCATTCCATTTGAAAGGAGTTATTTAGAAATTGCGCCCTAAACGGGTTAGGTTGTGATTTCTTCTTCATCAGGATTATACTACCATGTAAAGCCAACCGCTTTTTTCAGAGTTTTAAGACCAGTAACGAGACAATTTTAATTCCGCCTTTCATTCCAGAGTTGGCTATTTATGACTTATTTCTGTATTAATAGTAAATAAATCGTATACAGTGGGTAGGATATGAGTCCAGAAAGGAGCTCGGTGCTGCTCAAATGGTGACACTTGGAATGACGTCACGTGATGGCCTGTGTCACACACTCATTACATGAATAAAATTATGTTATTGGTGCATTTGGTCTGAGATATCCTACACTGAATAATACTAATTTGCTTTTGAGCCTTGCTGACAAAACAAAATTGCTTAATGAAAAGTCCACAAATATATTGATCACCCCTTGTATGTTATATAGTGTTGTTGGCTAGACCAGGGTGCTGTTTTATCAAAGCACTTACGGATATCTTAAATTTACAATAAAATTTATTTACGATTATACACAAGGTTTTTCTATGATTTGACCTGGTGACCAGTAGTTTTTTACCCCCAGATAATCCAATATCGATATTGGGCTAAAGTATAATGACATAACCATTATGACAAAGATTCTTAAAGATTAGGTCAAATTTGTGACCTCTTAGAAGTTTGTTCACAAAGTTTTTCAACGATTTAACTTATTGACCTAGATTTTGAATGCTGCACAGATTATCCAATGTAAAACATAACCTGTATTTGATAGATATACGGTAATATACCCAGTGTCAGAAAGATAAGGTCAAAATTGTAATCTAGATTTAATGTGTTCTTAATGGTTTCCTTTGAAGTTTGATATACAAAATGCAGTTTAAATGTTTTAGAGAGTAGTAAGGGGAGATAACTAGATAACTCATTAATAAGCTCTCATTATTATACAATTGCGTGTATTTTATGTTTCAGGACAACGGTTGTATTAGGTTATCTTCCTCAGGAACTTATAGGAACATCTGTATATGAATATTATCATCAAGATGACCTCACTAGAATGGCTGAAATCCATAGAAAAGGTAAAACCTGTACATAATACTCGCAAGGGGGTGATGCAGTATGAATAGATAGATAGAGAAACTATGTAAAACATAGGGGTGGCAGGGGTTCCATTTGGCTCGAGAGTAGGGGTTTTGACCCTTGAAATTTCCAAAAGCCACATTTTGACACTCAAGATTTTGGTTTGAAGGGTCATTTTCTTTAAAAATGATGGATATTTTGTCTATAAAATGGTAAATATTGATCAAAAGCATTCAAATGACCCTTCAGATTCAGAAGCTAGTGGAACCCCTGGATGGGATGCTTTTGCACAAATTTTGGTCAATTGAAGACCTAATGTATTCCAATCAAGTACTGTAGTTCGGCCTAGGATACTGAAACTTGGTATGTATGTTGTTTGGGGTCTGTAGATGACATATTGATTTAAAGCTTGATGTTGAAAGTTGATAGATCAGGGGTCAACATAGATGAATATTATATTTATAAAAAAAGTATGATACAGTTACTTGCCCTTGTTTGACATTCTCTAATGAATCTGGTATTACGTATAAGTTCCAGTCGCAGATAGTAACAATTGAGGTTCAAAACAATGTTTATATATAAATGTATCAGTTGCTTTTTGTAACATCAATTTTTAGTTTGTTTGCTTTGGGTGGGAAACACTGAAAAGCATTTTAGAAATGACCAAGTGCCCCTGCAGAGATGCAAACCAGGGACCTCTCAATCAGTATTGAAAAGTGTTATCTACTTGACCACTGTGCCACTACAATTTTGAATATGGTCATCTTTGTTGCCGTTAACTTCAAGGATACCATTAGCTGAGATGGTCACCAAATCATGGATTATCATAACAAATTTCTGTATTTTCAGTGCTAAATACGAAAGAAAAAGTGCAGACTGGGGTTTATCGATTTAAAGCAAAGAATGGCTCTTTTCTACCAGTCAGGTCCACATCATTTAGTTTTAGAAATCCTTGGACAAAGGAAGTTGAATATATTGTCTCCACCAATTCAGTTGTACCGTAAGTTTAGTTTTCATGTTTACCGATATTAAGGTGTATCTAGTTATAATATTATATTGTAGTATGGGGGCATAGTTATAAATCTAGGTCATTACCATTGGGTACAGTTATTCTGTTGAATATTTTTTGCTCACTTGAGCACGTCTTGCTCAAGGTGAGCTGTTGTTATTGCACGGTGAGCTATTTTGATGACACTATGTTGCCCACCGTCAACCATTTGACTACTAACACTTACAGGGTCACAGTTGATCTTAACCTTGTCTGGATGTTTGTCTCTAAGAAATCGCGGTCACGATGTATACAATGTTACGTAAAAAATCACTGACCTAAATAATCTATTTGTATAAAATCATGTCTACTGAACTGTTGGATTAAATATATTTAGAAAATGTAATTGTTGTTATTGCAATGTTGCATGCTCAATCTGCTCTATTTTGCGTATTACCTGAAATATTTATCCCTTGTCTGGCATTGTTAGATTACATTGTCTGTGATTTTAATGATATGTTCTTATGTTACTGAAGTACTAAACTTTCTATTTCTGTATGGCCACAGTTTTACATTTTTAGGTTTACATAACTTTTTTGAAAATTTTACAGTTGGAGAAAGGAATGTAAACAAGGCTCTTTTTTAGCTCACCTAGGGCGATCTTTTGTGATCAGTCTTTGTCTGTCGTCTGTCCAAAATTTGCTTGTGTAGACACTAGAGGTCACAATTTTGCTTAAACTTTATGAAACTTGGTCACAATTTAATCATCTCAACTACATCTCTGGGGTCAAAAACTAGGTCACTAGGTCGAATCATAGAAAAACATTGTGTAGTGACTAGAGGTCGCAATTTTGACCTAATCTTATGATTCCAATGATCAACAGTATTTCAGTCATATGGATACTAACCAGTCACATTTACCTGACACGGTGTGAACTAGAAGTTACCTGCAACTTATATTATGCTGAGTGTCAAGCAAGAAAGATAAACCAGTACCATTTTTAGCAACTTTGGCACGACCCGAGACTTCTCACACTCTGGTACGACCCGAGACTTCTCACACTCTGGCACGACCCGAGACTTCTCACACTCTGGCACGACCCGAGACTTCTCACACTCGAAGTTCTACCACTGTCAATGCGGATAACAAGACCTTTAGAGGCCCTAGGCCCCTCACACTATGTCAGCTAGGTGAGACACCTAGGGCCTTTTGACCCTCTGTGATTTTTGCAATTTTTTTCAAAAATCCCCATAAACCTAAACGTAAAAGACTGTGGCCTATGTGTCTGCATGGTTATTTTGATACCAAATGATAAATTAGGCGTTTCCATGTTACTTTGTATTTATAAGTTTGTAAACCTATTATGTTAATAAATGTGGAAAATATATACATGTATTAGTAAACCACATTAAACTGAAACACATCAGACTTGAACAAGAATAAGCTTGGAGTCTTAGTTTAATGTAGTCTGATAATAATAGTTAAGTTAAAAAATTCTACTGTATGTGTATTAGTTGCAATGTTTTATCGCGATCCTCACAAATTCATAAATCTATGTAAATATAATTTCATTACATGAATAGCTATCCTTGTGATTTCCTCTCATTATCTCTCATGCATTGACATTTTTAATTGAAATATGGAATATTGGTACAACATGAGTATATACATGTCAGGTTTGAATTGGGTACCAGTCGAATAGTTCTGGCCAAAGTTATGCCCTCTTGTACTAAGAAGATGTCTAAGAACTCGGGGTTATACTGCCCAATATCTCTGTCATACGGTGACATTTTGAAATTTTAGATAAAACACGGATATACACAGAACGGATATGCAGGTCTAAAAATAGCCCAGTTATGACCTGACTACCCATAATGCATTGCGCGCTTCGGTAAGCACGATAATTGTGAACATGACTTATCCAAAAGAAATCTTTTTTTCGTGTCAAAACCACAAAACTAAGTGGTTTGATCATTTTCAACAAATAGAGGACACCCCAAAGATCACAAAAAATATTTATTTATAAGAAAAACAGTCGTAAATAAGTTTCCTTAGGCATTTAAAAAAGTAAATATCGGAAGCTATCCAAAACCCGTCGATTGAAAATTTATCGATCAGGACAGGTTAAAGAAAATGTGGTCTATGTCACAATTGACAGATGAATCGTCCAAACTATCTATACAAAAACGTTCTAAACACATAACGGAACAAATAAATACCCATCTTTGCTTATTTTGACGAAGAGTTGCTTTAAATGAAAACAGATATCTCATTGACAAATCAGGCTGAATTGGTGAAATAATCCAAGATGGCGGCGGCTAGTGGGAAAAATAGCGCCAACTTGAGAATCTCGTCAAGTCTCGCTAAGTCTCGTACAAGTAAGCCGATTGCGATATTTCATTCCAATATGGCGGCCTATATAGGAAATATAGTGGGAGTCGAATGAGTTGCTTTTCCGTCTAATGTATTTCCGTGGATAAAAGCACATCATCAGAATATGCAGATCTAGTTTTAATTTGCAACTTGGGTTTGATTGGGCCAAAAATAACCTACCTACTCGAGCATAAAGTCCCCTACCAATAATATTTAAACAAAATTTTAAAAAAATACTTCTTAAAAGTATTTGACCTACCTTAATCTACCAAACACTAAATGACCAGGGAGGGTCAGGTGGGGGAAACAACCAACATTTGTTTAGGCCTAAAATCTTTTCTGATTATGCATGGCCTCTGTGATGCATTGACATTTAGATTGATATTCATGGTATAGACTACAGGACTATATCAGTCTATATGCAGGTCAGTTTCAAGTTTGGTCCTGGTTGAATATTTCTTGGCACTTAGAAATTAGAAACTTACTAGTATCATAATTCATAGGTATTTTTAATTAAAATTCGGGTAATGAGAACTTAGTGAGAGTTCAAATAGGTCAAATTTGAATTAGGTCTTGTTCAAATAATTTTTGGAAGAGTTATCTCCCTTGCCTTGACTTTCTTGCTGACCGGGCATTCATGTTTCTCAGACACAGCTAGTTTTCATGTGGTTCAATACGTGTGACAAGGCTGTATTTGGGGAATATTATTCATCATCATATGACAACTCTATAGTTTTCTATAGCTTGTACTTTAGAAGACTAATTTGTAAGGCAATTTATGGTATTAGAAATGACAGCTTTGGTATTTGACCTTTTACTCTTATGTATGCTCTTATTATATATTAACCAAATATGGTGTTTGTCATGCACAGGTGTTGTCAGTTCAATAGCATGTGATTAGTGATATTAGGCCTAAAATAAGATATTATTTGTTTTCTGTCCAGTTAGTGTAACCTATTGTTATTCTAGGGTTGGGTAAAAAACACTATGTAGGTAGGAAATTATTTTTTAGACATAAACATTGCTGTACTGGGAGGCTGCATTGTCTTAAATCTTAGTCAGACTTGTAAATGATCACTTAGGTTACTATAGGAGCTTGCATGCACTGATATGACAGGTGAGCAACCTTAAGGGCCTTCTTGTTTCTGATTTCACAAATAAAAATTCAGGTGGAGGCAACATTGGTGGCTAGGCAACGTGACGGAAAACAAACAATATTTCATTTTAGACTTGAACAAGAGTAAGATCCAGGGCTCGTCATAATGTTTTGGCTCTTCCGTAAAAAGTAGCCAGTGGTAAACCCTCAGTAGTCAGTGAAATCACTGAGCGCGTGGGTTTGATAGAGAGATCTGATGATCTCAGTAAATTCTATTCTGACCTTCACCTATGATGATATATAACACCTGTGTCATATATCCCAATATATCACATCTATAAATGGCAAGTTTATGTTACTTTTACAGTACTGAAGAAGTAACAAGTTCCGGTCAAGGTTATGAGAGTTCAAGTGTGCTTTCACGAGATACGGAGTGCGCCACGGCGGATTGCTCAACTGCCGAAGAAATTGGTGGTAATTACAACCGTCTTAATTATTCCATCATAAGTTTTATGTTGCTGATAGTTAATTAATTAACCTGTTTTTTTTATCACTTTGGAAGTTGATTAATTATATTTATGTGTATATAACTTGTATTGAGTGTATACCTGTATAATTAGTCCCCTACCGGTTTTTGACCGTAGGGGACTAGAGGTTTGCCCTTCGTCCGTCCGTCAGTCAGTCAGTCAGTCCGTCCGTCCGTCCGTCCGTCCGTCCGTCCGTCCGTCCGTCCGTCCGTCCGTCCGTCCGTCAGTCAGTCAGTCAGTCAGTCAGTCCCTCAGTCCGTCAGTCAGTCAGTCCGTCCGTCAAAAAATCTGGATCCTGACATAACTCACATAACTGACAAAAATTGTGGTTGCTATGGGGACAGAAAGAGGGAAAATATGCTCAAATCTGGATCCTGTCATAACTCAAACAGTTTTCAAGCTAGGTTTATGAAACTTGATATGTGGATAGGGGGCAATAAGGGGATTATGCACGTATAAAAATATTTTGATTCTGACAAAATTGTGGTTGCTATGGCAACAGAAACATTGAAAATGGCTTAAAACCTGTAGGGGACTTCTGTATTGCTTGCAATTCTTAATTACTTGTTTATATAAGTGATAAGTATTGCAAATATGTCACATTGGTTACTATGAACAAAATAATGCACAATTTGCGCTTAGAAATTGATACTCGTATGTTCAGTGTAAGAACCTAATTATACACATAATATTCATGCAATTAGGTTGGTATAATGTTACGAGAGTATAGGCCCCGATCTTCCGAAGTACCTCAAGTAGAAATCTCAGCTCAAATTCATCTCTTGAAATTTTACTGTAATTAACACATGTAAATTAACGATAAAGACACATGATGATATTGGTGATGAGAATTAGCTGAGATAAGATGTTTCGGGAGATCAGAGCATTGTGTGATATCAGGCTACAGTTACCATTAGACGTCATTATAGTCCTCCTGCTTCCTTCAGCACTTACATCAGGTTTATATATATATATATAATTTAATTGATTATTTCAGTTGGGAATTCTCATCATGAAAAGTTGATGGTTCCCGGTTTACCAGGTGGGACGAAGGTGGGAGCTGGTAGAATAGGACGACAGATTGCAGATGAAGTACTAGAATGCTCAAGGTATACTCCCATGATTCTCATAAGTATTTGTTTCATTAGTGAAATAGCCTGTTTCATTTAACTGTATACTCATTTCCAATTAGTTATTCTCAGTAACAAAGATTGTTTCTTTTTGCCAGCAAAAACTGTATGAAATTTTAGCGCCCATAAAATAAATGCTCATCTGTATAGTAGGAGTTTCTTTCCTCTACTCTTGTTTTACCAGGTGGTGTATTTTATGATTTTGTATTATTTTGCCACGGACGTTATGACGTCATTGCTGATGACGTCAAACATATACATATATATTGATATGTTGTGTTCTTAACCTGAAGAAGTTGAATAAATGAAAGCGTCGTTTTGAACACCCATTTTTGAGTTGTGTCTTCTTTAATAATAATAAAAATACATCTTTATTTTCTGTGGATAACATAATTGGCAAACCAATTTCATTATGGTCCACAATAACAATAGATGATATCATTGATATAGAGGATTTTGCATGAGTGCTCATTACATACGAATTTTATTACACGAGGCTTTGCCGAGTGTCATATTCTTTTTGTCGACGAGTTTAATAAAACTCGTATGTAATGAGCACGAATGTAGCATTCTATTTATGACATAACCTTAGAGAACGCTCATTCAAAATGATGATGTACGCTGCATAGGTTTCAGACATAATTAAGCGGTACAAAGAGCGTGACGTCATGGCGACGTTGTTATTATCCTGATGTCATGGGCCGATGAAGGCATGGATTGGCTTACGTCGCGTCAGACTAATTAAATATTAATTGCACGGTCTGGGAGTGCCGAACGATACGGCTTTACGGCACTGCTGGACCGCGGGTTATGTGATAAATTATGATTTTAAATCAGTAATTGACAAGTGCTCATGAGATATGTAGCTCTCATTTTATCTAAATGTCAGGTGTATGGTGTAAAGGTTTAAAGTTGAATGTTTATATTTGCAGACAGACACGGTCACCACAGGTAGTTGATAGCACCAATACTGAAGTCTATGAGACACAGGTGGGTAAATAACTAATGTAAAATCATTATGTTTCATGGTGGTCAAATTTTCATTTATTTTGTGGTTGTACTTAACATCATGATTTGTACCTCAGTTACTTGCGTAAATGTGTCAAGCAGTATCTGGGGGTATTTACCACTTTAATTGATATTTCTTGTTAAAGAGTTGATGTATGACCTTTAGTTTACACATTTCCAGATCCTTAAACAACTTTTATCCCAGGACATTATATATAGGGAAGTGGGATGAGCCTAAAGTGTGCTGTTTTTCGCAACTTTTTGTTACAAATTTTATTGTATCTTATTTCAGACGCCATCGATACATATTGATGTCCTACCTTGTAATACCACACAGACTACTTCAGGTTAGTAAAGGTCCTGAAATGGGGCTGCGCTAGAAAGAATGAACTTTTCTGTAGAAAATGAAAGTTATTTGATGAAAACATTCATAGTATTGATTAAGTTATGTCATTTTAAATTTCATTAGCTGAATTGTAGCAATAAAAATTTGAATGTGTACTTATGGCACCAGAAACAGAGTGATTCCTATATATATGATTTGTCATATATAGCGCTTTAGGACCAATGTCTTTATCATTTGGCACCATTTGTTCATATTCAGTCTACAGCACTGTGCCAAAAGTGAGGGCACTTGTTCAGATTAACAGTCTTTTATTTTTGATGGATTAGACTAGTTTCAGCATAATGAGGCTCTGTTGTAATATATAGTAGACTCAATGTGTATATAGGTAAAGCAACTGGTTGTGTTAGCATTCATGTTAAAGCACATGCAGCTAAGCCAAATAGCCTAATGGCGTTCGAGGAAGAAAGTTGTGCTAAAGCTACCATGTCTTGCTTTGTTGTCAATTACAGAATATTGCCTATGCTAGGTCGGTAGGTCGGTTGGTAGACCAAATGGTTTACGTACAATAACTCGAGAATGCTTTACATGGAGGTTGGTCAGCAACAGTAGATGACCCCTATTGATTTTGAGGTCAGTAGGTCACAGGTCAAGGTTGCTGCTACCTTTAACATTAATGACTATTTTGCTCCAATGGGGACATACATGTTTTACAAATATCTCTTGTTATTTCTTAATTTATGAAGAAATACATACAAAATACATCAATGACTGATTATAGAAGTCATTTAGTGTACTACGATATTGAACATTTAACTTAATCCTGTTAGTGGGTGTTAGTAATGTATTTGGTGTTTGTTTTACAGGTCAAAGTTCGAATTTAAATATATCATTACCATCTGAACTGCTGACAACGAAAGGACCTAACGGTATCTCCCTACACACAACACATGACAGTAAGTAGACTTAGAATATCTATCTTAGAAACCATGTAGACTTCAATTATGCCCTCAAATATGAGGTATATTGGGCGACATAACTATACAATGAACATTTGAAAACACAACAAGTATGGGTTTCCGCCTCCTCGATAATCTAGTGGTAGAGCATCCACTTCATGTGGGGTTGAGGTCCCGGGTTAGATCCCAGGCTGCATCATACCAAACACTAAATAAAAATGGTACCAGAATCTCCCTTGCTAGATGCTCAGCATAATAACGGAACTGGCTTCTCTTCTCTCATACCCTCATGGCCATGGATAACATCAAGAAAGAGGTGTTAAGAGTGATTAATATAAGTTCGAAAAGCTTGTTTTACAATCGGCCTGAAATAATTTAGTATAAAATTCATGTTAGAGGACGTCTTGTGTTAAAGCTTAACAAACATAAAGTATTCAAAGCACAAATTGACTTTTTTTTTCACCCGAGCGTCAATCTGTAGGACCCTCCATAGCATCTTACTTCTTAGGCGAGTTTCAATATGGGTTATCTGGGATAAAAAATGAGGTCAATAGGTCAAAGTGAATCCATTGAAAAAACGTCTTCTTAAAGGCCAAAAATCGGATAACCGTTTTCGTTATAGCTAAAGTATTACTTAGATTTAATAATTACTTGTAAAAGTTATTTGATAAAAATGATTTGAAGTGTTGTTATGCATGTGTTTGTACATTTTTACTATAGCACAGAGACTTTGACGTGATCCTGACCTTTATGCATGAATATATTACAAGGCTCTTGCGTTGAATATATAAATTCTTGAGCAAATTGTGCAATATCGGTCCTTTAGATTTGGGTTGGTATTACACCTCGAGCGTCTTTGTGATACTTTCCGTTTATGAAAACATACAACAGGGATTATAGATACAGGCAATGTATCAGTTGTTAAATTATGCTAATAGAAGGTGGAGAGTCATGTCTAATTTTCCGTACTATACATGTATTATTTCATTCTCAGATCACTTGTCAACATCTTTACTTGACACTGTTATAGAAGAGCAATCTATGGAATCAATGGCTAATGGACCGGATAATGACAATGGTGATGAAGCTGCCATGTCTATGATCATGAGTCTATTAGAAGCAGACGCAGGTCTTGGTGGACCCATTGACTTCAATGACTTACCTTGGCCTTTATGATGACCATCTGCTTCCGTAGCTCAGTAGTATTTATTTGTGAATTAAAAACAAAAGTTATCGGTGGCGATAGTCAATGAAAGCCATTTGTGTCGCAATTTTTATCAAATGTTGGATATATGCCAAATTTGTGTGCCTTGAAATTGAAGAGGATTGAGAAGTTGACTGCTTTTCATTGGACGTTATGAGAGTTTCATCGGACGTTACAAAAGTTTCATCAGGCGTTACGAGAGTGGTCTGCATTCTGTGAAATTCAGTTTGGACGTATGATGGATGGTAATATTTCATTAAATAGCCATTTATATTAAAGTTAGTGAAAATGATGTGAAGTTGGTGATTAAAAGTCTCTGGGATTATTCATTTGCTAAGACAATCTGCTAGTGAAGTATGTATAGTCATACACAGGGACTCATTCCTCTGTTAAACAGAACAGGGTGGCAATTCTTGTGGGAACAATTATTTTACATGGAATGTGTTACGTTGTGGATGTTTTCAGAAAAAAATGATGGTATAGTATGTTCGAACTTACGTACATGAGCATTATACTATAGTAAACCACGAAACGAAAGTAGGCAATGTGTTCATTTTTGTTTTGTTACAGAAATAGCATGTCTTAAACGGTGCTTTTCTATTTTTATGATTTTGTTTTGTTGTACAAAATATATTGTACAATTCTGTTATCTGTACAAGTTGTAAATGGTACAGTCCTTCTTGTAGTAAATCTATTGTCTTCTTGAATGTTTTCTTTCTCTTTTGTTGTCATTTGAGCAAATTTTCTGATAAGGCAGACTGTAATAAATTCTTTGTTTAGAGTTACTCTACCTACGGTACTCAAGAAAATCCCAGCAACTTCATTTTGTTACCTTTTAGGTGACATTTATTTTTAACACTATCAGCATAACTGTTTATAAAATAATATTTTTTAAAATTCTACACCTAATACTCACCCACCAACCCACCCAGCCACCCAAATGTTAGAAGTCTTTATGTAAGTGTATAGTGACCTTCAAGGAGGTCAACTTGGGGGGATTTACTATATAAACTATAAAAGTACATAAACATGCATAACCTAGATATTTACCTACATATATAGTTTTACCCTAAAAGGTATTAACACAGTCCAAACTTCTGTCTAATTCTCTGATTTTTGGTCTAAAATAAGATATTTTCGTTATTTCTCCCGCTACATTAATCTCCCCAACCTGAAATTTTTTGTTAAGAAATCAGAAGAAGAAATTTTTGGTATGTGTCCATTACCAATAATTTTTAAAAAACATTGTTGTGAGTAATAAAGGGGGACAATCCAAATTTTACAGATATGGATTGAAGAATTCATAAAGGGAGATCAATCAAGATATTTGTCACAAAAAGCTGCACTTATGATGTGTGCACATTCTATCTCATCTCTTATCAAACTAGTGTTTTGTGTATTGAGTAAATGGTTAAACATTTTCCTCTCCTGGTCATCATTATATACATGTATTGATTTGTTACTATGCTCATATATTGATTACGTTACCTCAGGGTCTAATCTCCGCCTTTTGAACAATCATTGTTATTGATGGCTACTTATTTACGCTCAACCCTAACAACGTACATTTAATGAAATTGATTGCATCCATTAAAATGCACCAATATGTAATGCTGTATTATTACAGTATACTTAATAGTAGTTTTTTTCTCCAAATGTGATGCCTATCAATTGATTTGCCCTTACAGCACCTTTAGGTTTACTGTATAAGTAGTTAAATTATTGTATGTATTTTCTGACCTACCTACCTTTTTAGGGGGGCATGCTACCACAAACGAGCATGTGTTTTTGTTAGCCTTTACCTTAGTAAGTTAATTGTAGCTTGGAAACATTTGCCTTTTTAAACCAATTTAAGTGTATTTGATTATGCCCCCCATCTTTGATGAGGGGTTATATTGCTTTGCACATGTCTGTTGGTCTGTCTGTCAGTTGGTCAGCAACCGTAGATGACCCCTATTGATTTTGAGGTTAGTAGGTCAAAAGTCAAGGTCACTGTGACCTTTACCATTTCTGACTATTTGAATGGTTTCTGTTCAGTAACTCAAGAACGCTTTGACCTAGGATCGTCAAACTTTACATGGGGGTTGATCAGCAACAATAGATAACCCCTATTGATTTTGAGGTCAGCAAGTCTAAGGTCACTGTGACCTTTACTATTTCTGACTATTTGAATGGTTTCTGTTCAGTAACTCAAGAACGCTTTGACCTAGGATCGTCAAACTTTACATGGAGGTTGGTCAGCGACAATAGATAACCCCTATTGATTTTGAGGTCAGTAAGTCAAAAAGGTCAAGGTCACTGTGACCTTCGTCATTTCTGACTGTTTAAATGGTTTCTGTTCAATAACTCAAGAAAGCTTAGACCTAGGATCTTCAAACTTTACATGGAGGTTGGTCAGCAACAGTAGATGACCCGTGTTGATTTTGAGGTCAGTAGGTCAAAGGTCAAGGTCACTGCAACCTTCACCATTTCTGACTATTGGCCTGCCATGGGGGCATATGCGTTTTACAAACATCTCTTGTTAAGTTTTGTCTAGCTTTTCAATTTGAAAACTTTTCACTCAAATATATGTAGAGACATTAGTTTAGTGGGAAGGTTAGTGGGACTTGAAGTTTGTTGTACTTGATTTAATGTTTGTAGACTAAGTTTAGAGAATTATGTTCCTAACAAAACAAAACTCAGGAATATAATTCAATTAGTGAATTATAGATGTTTATATTTATTTATATGTTAAGTTTTTTGCAGCATTTTGTCAAAGATAGAGGTAATTTATCTCAGTTTAGACATTAGTCATTAAATTCAAGCATTTCATTGGTTGTTATTTACACTCTAGCATTTCATTGGTTGAATTTTAAACTGAAGCATCTGAATGGTTTCTGTTTTTTTTAACTCAAAGCATTTGATTGGTTGATGTTCGAAACTCAAGTTTCAGATTGGTTGTTATTTAAAACTGAAGTATTTGATTGGTTGTTATCTAAAACTCAACATCAGTGTATCTGTATTGCATCAAGTATGTTCACTGTTATTACACTGCAGTAATGTATTATTAAAATATATCTTGTTAAGTTTGTATTAATATAATATATAATAATGTGCCTTTGCCCTGTTAGATTTAGTCACCGTTAGACGGGAAGATTGGTTACAGCTGTATGCTGTGTATATCGGTCAAAGATTACTTACGTACGAATAGGTCAAAAAATTAGCATACATAAATATACTTGTTAGGTAAAAATTAATGGTATCATAATAGTACAGTGCACTAATAATTCATGTAATAAACTGTCTATAATATCATTAAATTACTAGTTAGGCCTAAATAAAGTACTGTTTGTTTTCCCTCCCACTGGAGTCACCTACCAAAATATACCCTATCAGAATTATTTTTTTGAGAAATCAGAAAAAGAAGTTTTTGGGATGAAATTGGCAAAAGTCGTTCAATGTTTCTTACTGTAAAATCACTAATATTCGTGGGGATTAAATTTAATGGATTTCGTGGATGACCTTAACCATGAAATTAATCCCAAATGAATAAATATACCAATATTGAATAAATAGTTCAAGTTTACAGTGGCTGACATACTTGCTTTCAAGTTCAATCAAGTACAATTTATAAGACTGGGTTTTGGGGATGTTTACTTGTATATATCAACATGTAATATAACATTTATTATGTTTGTTTGTTTTTTTAATGATTTCTGATCAATTGTGTGAATTTTGACCACACTATTTTTTCACAAAATCCGAAAACTTTAAAATTACGTCCCCAGGAAATGGTCTTTTTTACCGAAACCACAAAATTTTGTCCCATTGAAATTAAATGATTTTACAGTATTTAAAATATTTATTTATATAAAAATATTTTCCACCCAACCTACCCAAGCATGGGTCATGGAAGTCTGGGAAACAACCAACACCAGTCCTTTGATTTTAGGAATTACATAACACAGCTGTTTGTTGTATGTGTATAGTAGGCTATAGGTGTTAGTTTTACAATAAACCTGTACTATCAATATGATTTATTTTTTCTAGACACATACTTTGGAGAAGTTACCGCACACAAACATCACATATATCATGTCATAGTGTTTCTAAATATGTTGACATTTCATGGTCATTTTATGATTTTATAGGTGTATACTTGTGTCAAGTCTGGTCAGTAATGAAGATAATATGATGTATCACGTGTGGGGGAGATGTCGTACTTTCATCCATTATAAACACAACCAGTTTCAAATGCTTTTCAGTGTTTCCCACCTAACTTTCTAAAATTACTTACAGTCTTTCGGAAGAGACGTTAAGCTAAGTCCCGTGTATGGTGCTTTACATCAGTCACTTAAAAGAACCCGGGATGCTTTTGGAACTGGGGTATCTTCTGTATCATGCACTATCCTCCCAAAACTAAAGTGACTAACCTTTTCTGGGATTTCCGGTGGCGAGGATAAATAAAAGCTTATAAATCAACCTGTTTCAATAGGTTTTGCATGGAGGAATTGCATATCCACATAAGGACTTTATCATTAACACAATTAAAACTGTAGACCTTGATAAAGTTCAGATTTCGATGATCTACTCTCAGACTGACAAGAAATTTTGAAAGCAAAAATCTCTAAAACAAAGGAGTAATGACATCTTTTAGAAGCATTCTTTAATGAAATGGGAGGTAATCTTTACCATGCAGAATTGTATTTTGTGCACTGCTGGATGGATGTTGACAATGAGGGTGATATAATTATTGAACACTAGAGCTAGACAAACACACCCACAAATGGATTTGTTAATTTACTCTTAAATTGGTTTATAAAAGGGCAGATAACTTGTGTATTACTAAATAAGATGCTCCACAATTAAATGGTTCAGCTGTATATACCAAGTTCTATATGTGGCAGCATACCTGTGGATGGTCTATGTAATGTTCCTGATAGCATATAGCTATTTGTATTTGTAACACTCGGACCCGTAAAGGGATTGTTCAAGACCGAAGACGGTGTGTTAGTTATTATACTTTATTCATACAGACTCATACAGACACAGTAACTCAACTGATAATAATACATGCATACATTCTATACAGATGCTCATAGCCAAACGCTATTCGCTGATAAGCACGGAAGGCGGGGCTACCTATTCACTGACCACTACATCCCTCCAATGTTCAGATATAAACTTTACTCATTCTACAATTGAAAACATGTGCATTTAAACATCATTGATTTACTACACATGAGTTAAGAGCAAATTATAAACATGTTTACATGAATCTTAAAATAAATAATGTGTCCAGTATTATTTCATACTTCCAAGATATTTATTGGTTTAACAAGTCCTTCCTATTTGTAACACTCGGACCCGTAAAGGGATTGTTCAAGACCGAAGACGGTGTGTTAGTTATTATACTTTATTCATACAGACTCATACAGACACAGTAACTCAACTGATAATAATACATGCATACATTCTATACAGATGCTCATAGCCAAACGCTATTCGCTGATAAGCACGGAAGGCGGGGCTACCTATTCACTGACCACTACAGTCTATCTAAACACACTTGAATGAGTAATATTTGCGTTTGAAACTGGTTGGGTTTTTAACGGCCTTTAGTATAGTTTATCCAGTATTAGTTTTTGTTTATTTGTTATATAATAAATGATAAGTCTGCAATATCCGATCTTCCCCTATTGGAATTTGTTATTGTTAATTTGTTCATTCTGTGATCGTATTCTATTATTTATATCATGTAGTCGAGGCATAATTTTACCTGAAATAGGTGAATATTGCCAAGTATCTTGTGTTGGTTGACTAAATTATGGTACCACCAATAGGATTCGTTCATAGAAGGAAAAAGCTCTAGTCCAATGGGAGGAACCTACCCTACCTACCTAATCCTCTTCATGCTACCCCTCTTTACGTGGCACGGTCGCTGGCCCTACACACAACCCTCCTCTTTTCACATCTGGGCTTGGGACCAGCAGTGGCCGAGTTCCAATAGGGAGAAGAAGACCGGATATTGCTTATAAGTGTTTGTTTATTTGTTACCTAATAAATGATAAATCTTTGTTTATTTGTTACATAATAAATGATAAGTCTTTGTTTATTTGTTACCTAATAAATGATAAATCTTTGTTTATTTGTTACATAATAAATGATAAATATTTGTTTATTTTTTACTTAATAAAATTAATGATAAATCTTTGTTTAATTTTTACTTAATCAATTATAAGTCTTTGTTCATTTGAATATCTGCAATTATTTTATTAAACTTGTTTAAGAAATTCAATATCAAACATATACTATCCACAATTTATAAAGCTTGCGGGTCAAGTTACGAATTTCCTAGGTTTTTGATGTCCGAAAGTAAGCTTATGTCCCTCCACTTGTTGTAATATTTGTTCTCCAGGGTATGGTTTTATCAAAGCACTTACGGAAACCGTAAACTTACACACAAATTTAAAATCTTTATAGTTGTTTAACTGCTCGTACAAATTTGTGGTAAAGGGATCTGCAATATTAACAATGATCTGGTGAATGATATCCTACAGACCATCTCTCTTCCCTATATGTAGTTGTAAAAGCATTACAAGGAATTTAAATTTGAGTGTTGGTTTAAGATTCCAGTAAGTGCTTTGATAAAACAGTACCCATGTGTCGCAGGGCCACGTCTCTGTCACATGAGAAATGGGTTTCTGTTTAGTGGGAATCATAGGAAGTTTTGGATGCCAGCTTAGCCAATTGTTGCAGTGACTCCTATACTTTTCAAGACAAAACATACATACATGTAGCCCATAGTTTTACATAATAAATACATATTAATGTTGTGAAAAAGAGACATTCTGTCCAGTTTGGATAATACTAGAGTGATGCAGTGGTTGAGTCAAATATTATGTTGTAAAACCAATTATAAAAACATCTATAATTACAATGCTAAATAAAAATGCTATACCTTTACAGACAATGTTTGTAATCTTTTGTGTACATGTACTCATAAAACAAAACTTGACTCTTGACATTATTCTATCTGGACAGTTAGTTAATATAATATAAGATGAACTTGAAGTTATTGTTGATATACATGTTTATTGTTGTCCTATTGTTGCTCAATACTATTGTTGTCCATATGGTTCGATACAGATGTATAAAGTTGACTATTGTTGTCCATATGGTTCGATACAGATGTATAAAGTCTACTATTGTTGTCCATAAAAAATATTATGGTTCGATACATATTTATAAAGTCTACTATTGTTGTCCATATGGTTCGATACAGATGTGTAAAGTCTACGATTGTTGTCCATATGGTTCGATACATATTAATAAAGTCTACGATTGTTGTCCATATGGTTCGATACATATTTATAAAGTCTACTATTGTTGTCCATATGGTTTGATACAGATGTGTAAAGTCTACGATTGTTGTCCATATGGTTCAATACAGATTGATAAAGTCTACTATTGTTGTTTATATGGTTCGATACAGATGTATAAAGTCTACTATTGTTGTCCATATGGTTGGATTAAAGATGTATAAAGTCCACTATAGTTGACCATATGGTTCGATACATATTTATAAAGTCTGCTATTGTTGTCCATATGGTTCGATACAAATTAATAGTCTACTATTGTTGTCCATATGGTTCAATACAGATTAATAAAGTCCACTATTGTTGTCCATATGGTTTGATACAGATGTATAATGTCTACTATTGTTGTCCATATGGTTCGATACAGATTAATAAAGTCTACTATTGTTGTCCATATGGTTCGATACCGATTAATAAAGTCTACTATTGTTGTCCATATGGTTTGATACAGATGTATAAAGTCTACTTTTGTTGTCCATATGGTTTCATACAGATGTATAAAGTCCACTATTGTTGACCATATGGTTCGATACAGATGTAAAAAGTCTACTAACATTATATTATACATTTATTATTATACCCCCTGATACGAAGTATTCATCAATTACAGTGAGTCAGTGACAGCTCTTGTTATAAATGTGATAATTATGTCACAGGATTAGACTGTTGCTGTGGCCCTACAAAACCCCTTTTAACAAACAAAGCTACCTCTGACCTTTTATGTCCTTCATGCTACAACTGATATTATAGTTCAAGGTGAACTAGATGAAATGCTTGTTTTGAGGGCTTGTTTGTGTACCATATCAACCCAAGTTTCACCCACAGCAGTGTATTGGACGCAGGTAAAAAATGGGAAAAGATATGTCAAGGAAAATTCACATGCAAAAACATGAAAATATTATGAAAGAACATGGTCATTCCTGATTTGCCCATTGGAGACACGGAAAATGTCTAAAGCTGTGTAAAGGACACCGTGCGTTTTTTCAAACCTTGGGGAAGGGGCCTTACCTTTAATTAGGGGAAAAAATACTGGTATTTTGGCAACATTTTGTTGAGGTAAACTTTTTTTTAAAGAAAACTTCATGATTAAAAAAAATATTCCAGGGAAAGGGGCCTTATAATGGCCCCTATTATATTACTAAAAAGCCCTGACACATCCAATTTTTAGCTCACCTGAGCACGAAGTGCTCACTGGTGAGCTTTTAGGATAGGTGGCTGTCCGGCGTCCGGCGTCGTCCGGCGTCCGTCAACAATTCCTTTAAATGACTTCTTCTCCTAAACCAATTGATGGAATTTAACCAAATTTCACAGGAATGATCCTTGGGTGGTCCTCTTTCAAAGTTGTTCAAATGGTTCTGGTTAATTCATTAATTAGGTCACAGGAGCTAAAAATAGATTTTAAAAGTGAAAACTTAAAAAATCTTCTTCTCTGAAACCACAGGGCCTACAGCTTTGATATTTTGCATGAAGCTTCATCATGAGATCCTCTACAAAGATTGTTAAAATTTTGCCCCTGGGGTCAAAACTGCACCCGTCCCGGGGGTCACTTGTTTTGCAATAGAGTTATAGAGAGAAATCTTTGAAAATCTTTTCCTCTGAAACCACAAGACCTACAACTTTGATATTTTGCATGTAACATCATAATTATTGGGGTCCTCTAACAAGATTGTACAAATTTTACCCCCATCGGGTTAAAATAGCCCCCTACCCCAGTCACTATGTTATTGTAGAAAACTTTGAAAATCTTCTCTTATACCACAATGCAGACTCCCACTGACCTCACCTTTAGATAAGAAATAATGTTGGATATTTCTTTCTTGCTGACATTAATGACTTTTCAATGAGATATACTAAACCCTGACTCTGGTATCTGAATTCAAACATGTGTAGACCATCTGGTCATTTGTTCAGTCAGTAGGAGAAGTTTATTGTGTGTTCAGCTAGTTAATGGTCAGTTATGTCACCTTACAGTTATGCTAGCATATCAGGTTACATGCTTTCTACATGTCAGCTGTCTGGTACACTAAATGGTTTCAGATCAATAACTCGAGAACAGTTTGGCCTAAGATCATCAAACTTTGCTTTGAGGTTGGTTATCATCAATAGATGACCCCTATAATGTTTTTTGAGGTCATTAAATAAACAGATAAGGTCATTAACCTTAAACATAATTATCATAGAGGCATATCCTACTATTCCGGAATAATCCGAGAATCAGGATTAGCTGCACTAAAAAAAATGAACTTCTATGTAGAAAAAGTTCATTTCTCGACTTAACATCACTCGAATATTACTCAGGTGAGCGATCCAGGGCCTTCTGGGCCCTCTTGTTTACAGTTTTTGGGTGATGTGGACAATACTTGGGACGAATATGGTGCTGCCAAAGCCAGTTTCAAATGTTTTTAATATGGACAGTTTTTAGGCCTATCAGTGCTTTATTTAATTGCTCACAATGTGTATTTCAGAGCATGATGCTTGGTGTTTCATAAAGCTCAGATTCAATTTAGGCCTTAATAATTAAATATTGTCTGTATAAGATCGTATAGGATGATGTTACTATCACTACTTAACACAGTTTTTGTCTGTGAAATATATATTACTCTACATGAAGATTGACAGTGTGTGTTGTTTATGTATAAGCATATTGATGTTATATTTTCGGCCTCGCAGAGTTTTCAAATGTTTTATGTATTGAAATTTGCTGTTAATATATTTGTGTTAAAATTTAGTTTTGTAAATCCATAGTTTATATGTCATAATAAAATGATAAGAAATAATTTCTATTTGGTTTGTTTATACTGTGTGAGTTGATTCCTGCCTGGATAGCCTAGTAGTACAGCCTGCCTGGATAGCCTAGTAGTACAGCCTGCCTGGATAGCCTAGTAGTACAGCCTGCCTGGATAGCCTAGTAGTACAGTCTGCCTGGATAGCCTAGTAGTACAGTCTGCCTGGATAGCCTAGTAGTACAGTCTGCCTGGATAGCCTAGTAGTACAGCCTGTCTGGATAGCCTAGTAGTACAGCCTGCCTGGATAGACTAGTAGTACAGTGTGCCTGGTGGCCTAGTAGTACAGCCTGCCTGGATAGCCTAGTAGTACAGTCTGCCTGGATAGCCTAGTAGTACAGTCTGCCTGGATAGCCTAGTAGTACAGTCTGCCTGGATAGCCTAGTAGTACAGTCTGCCTGGATAGCCTAGTAGTACAGTCTGCCTGGATAGCCTAGTAGTACAGCCTGTCTGGATAGCCTAGTAGTACAGCCTGCCTGGATAGACTAGTAGTACAGTCTGCCTGGATAGCCTAGTAGTACAGTCTGCCTGGATAGCCTAGTAGTACAGTCTGCCTGGATAGCCTAGTAGTACAGCCTGCCTGGATAGCCTAGTAGTACAGTGTGCCTGGTGGCCTAGTAGTACAGCCTGCCTGGATAGCCTAGTAGTACAGTGTGCCTGGTGGCCTAGTAGTACAGCCTGCCTGGATAGCCTAGTAGTACAGTCTGCCTGGATAGCCTAGTAGTACAGTCTGCCTGGATAGCCTAGTAGTACAGTCTGCCTGGATAGCCTAGTAGTACAGCCTGTCTGGATAGCCTAGTAGTACAGCCTGCCTGGATAGACTAGTAGTACAGTCTGCCTGGATAGCCTAGTAGTACAGTCTGCCTGGATAGCCTAGTAGTACAGTCTGCCTGGATAGCCTAGTAGTACAGCCTGCCTGGATAGACTAGTAGTACAGCCTGCCTGGATAGCCTAGTAGTACAGCCTGCCTGGATAGCCTAGTAGTACAGCCTGCCTGGATAGCCTAGTAGTACAGTCTGCCTGGATAGCCTAGTAGTACAGCCTGCCTGGATAGCCTAGTAGTACAGTCTGCCTGGATAGCTAAGTAGTACAGCCTGCCTGGATAGCCTAGTAGTACAGCCTGCCTGGATAGCCTAGTAGTACAGCCTGCCTGGATAGCCTAGTAGTACAGTCTGCCTGGATAGCCTAGTAGTACAGCCTGCCTGGATAGACTAGTAGTACAGTCTGCCTGGATAGCCTAGTAGTACAGTCTGCCTGGATAGCCTAGTAGTACAGCCTGCCTGGATAGCCTAGTAGTACAGCCTGCCTGGATAGACTAGTAGTACAGCCTGCCTGGATAGCCTAGTAGTACAGTCTGCCTGGATAGCCTAGTAGTACAGCCTGCCTGGATAGCCTAGTAGTACAGCCTGCCTGGATAGCCTAGTAGTACAGCCTGCCTGGATAGCCTAGTAGTACAGCCTGCCTGGATAGCCTAGTAGTACAGCCTGTCTGGATAGCCTAGTAGTACAGCCTGCCTGGATAGCCTAGTAGTACAGTCTGCCTGGATAGCCTAGTAGTACAGTCTGCCTGGATAGCCTAGTAGTACAGCCTGCCTGGATAGCCTAGTAGTACAGCCTGCCTGGATAGCCTAGTAGTACAGTCTGCCTGGATAGACTAGTAGTACAGTCTGCCTGGATAGCCTAGTAGTACAGTCTGCCTGGATAGCCTAGTAGTACAGTCTGCCTGGATAGCCTAGTAGTACAGCCTGCCTGGATAGCCTACCTGGATAGCCTAGTAGTACAGTCTGCCTGGATAGCCTAGTAGTACAGTCTGCCTGGATAGCCTAGTAGTACAGCCTGCCTGGATAGCCTAGTAGTACAGCCTGCCTGGATAGCCTAGTAGTACAGCCTGCCTGGATAGCCTAGTAGTACAGTCTGCCTGGATAGCCTAGTAGTACAGCCTGCCTGGATAGCCTAGTAGTACAGCCTGCCTGGATAGACTAGTAGTACAGTCTGCCTGGATAGCCTAGTAGTACAGTCTGCCTGGATAGCCTAGTAGTACAGCCTGCCTGGATAGCCTAGTAGTACAGTCTGCCTGGATAGCCTAGTAGTACAGCCTGCCTGGATAGCCTAGTAGTACAGCCTGCCTGGATAGCCTAGTAGTACAGCCTGCCTGGATAGACTAGTAGTACAGTCTGCCTGGATAGCCTAGTAGTACAGTCTGCCTGGATAGCCTAGTAGTACAGCCTGCCTGGATAGCCTAGTAGTACAGTCTGCCTGGATAGCCTAGTAGTACAGTCTGCCTGGATAGCCTAGTAGTACAGCCTGCCTGGATAGCCTAGTAGTACAGCCTGACTGGATAGCCTAGTAGTACAGCCTGCCTGGATAGACTAGTAGTACAGCCTGCCTGGATAGCCTAGTAGTACAGCCTGCCTGGATAGCCTAGTAGTACAGCCATTCTAATTTCCAAAATCCTGGTTGCTGGATATGAACCAGATATTCCTGATAGGTTGTCTAGAATGCTAACTACCAAACCAGGTGCCACCCTGAAGGGCTGCTAACTGCTTGGGAAGGGACTCACTTTGCTGATGCAGTGAATACAAAATCCAACTGAACCAAGACTGTTGAATGACACAAAACAACAATTGAAGAATTCATTATTTATTGAAAAGAATATCACAGTAACATTTATCCATCTTTGTATTGCTGTATAAGTTTTGGTTATTAAAATATGGAGAATATACAAGTTACATTAAAATATACTGTACATACACTGATATAGTCGTCTACAGACAAAATGTACTAAGTCGTCCAAAAAATATTACAATTACAGTTTATAAACAAACTGAGTCCGGCGATAACAAGTTATAGTGAGTCCGAAGATGTTAACGTGATCCTGACCTCTACGCATGAATACAGTCATGTTACACAAAATATATCAATTTCTGTTAGCAAGATTAGTAGCACTATTAGACCTTTGGGTGTGTGTGTGTGTGCATGGTGCATATTTCGAGCGTAATTGTGATACATGTACTTCCTGCTTATGATTACAGAAAACTGACATGTATAGACAAGAAATAAACTGTAAAATAGTGCTACTACAGTTCTAAGTTGATTGTGTTTAAATTGCCAGACATTACATTATGGCTAAGAATGATGGAGTTGTACTTATAAAAAAACAACAACTAAGTATCGCACACAGTAACATGAAGACAAATGTTTGAAGTTATACATTTTATCCAGATCTTTCAATAGAAATTATTTATTATTTTATTTGACCTTGACAGCAAACAAAGATTGTTTCAGTCTTTATTAAAATATCAGCGAATATTAAAAGCTCCTATATTGGCATTGACACCTTGGATTTGTGTTACTTCATGTATATCGGCACTAAACAGAAAACTATAATTCCACTAACAAATTTTATCACCAACAACATAAATTCATCAACAGATAACAGTACAGAAATACTTTGTTGTTTAAAGAAACAAAATCGAAAGAGTTTCGAAAAATAATGCAAATTTAAACAAATTTATAACTTCTGTACGGCCACAGTTTTTTGTTGTTTTTTAAGTTTACTGGGGGGGGGGGGGGGAATAAAGAAGACAATAGGCCAATCAACGACATTATCTTGACAGATAAATTAAAAAAATATCCTGTCTACCTAAATATAAAAAGTACTGTGGCCTAAGCTATAGAATCTCATCCACCAGTACATTGAACTAACATCATAATTATAGGAACATGATACTACATTATGTCACACAGACTATAACATGACAAACAAGTGACATATTCAACATAATTGTAGGAACATGATACTACATTATGTCACACAGACTATAGCATGACAAACAAGTAACATATTTAACATAATTATAGGAACATGATACTACATTATGTCACACAGACTATAGCATGACAAACAAGTAACATATTCAACATAATTATAGGAACATGATACTACAATATGTCACACAGACTATAGCATGACAAACAAGCAACATATTCAACATAATTATAGGAACATGATACTACATTATGTCACACAGACTATATCATGACACACAAGCAATACAATTATAGTCATAACATGTAATTGTTCAAGGTCACTGTGAATTTGACCTTTTACCAAACGATCTCAAAATTCATAGGGAGTCCTCTATCATGACCAACCTTCCTTCACAGTTTGAGGGTGATAGAACAAAAATAATTTTTAGTTTTAAAATGGAATCCATTCAGTCCACCAACTGATCGATTGAAATGTGCATGGCATACATGTTTATCCAACTTCTTCAAAGAGTGATGTAACAATATATAAAACTCTTGTAAACAAATGTGTCAATAGAAATTTAGAATCACATCAACATGAATTATAATTATTTAAGGAGAAAAAATAAGACACCTTAGACATAACACGCTATCATAAATAACAGTTAACAACAGAAACACAATAACACATAAAAATACTGGGTTAATAAATACATACATACATGTATAGAACGCCTCAGAGTTTGTGAAATCACTATGACACAGAATATTACATTGAATTTACAACATGATTAAAACAAATACAACATATCAACATGGCACATACATTTGTTAAATTTTCACATCCCCTCAAGTATTGCAAGAAACGATACATAAATATTTCTAGTCAAACATTAACTAGAGCTGTCGCATTTCAGCAGACTAATATACCCCCTGCCTGCAAAGGGCCAAATCTTCTGAGAACAAATTCTTACCTACAGGTTGATGTTTTTCATCTGTGAAAGTTTGTGGGAGGAGTTGAGTCCACACGAATGTGCCTACTGACTGATAGACAACAGACAAGCTGAATCCAGAATGAGTCCACACGAATGTGCCTACTGACTGATAGACAACAGACAAGCTGAATCCAGTATGAGTCCACACGAATGTGCCTACTGACTGATAGACAACAGACAAGCCGAATCCAGTATGAGTCCACACGAATGTGCCTACTGACTGATAGACAACAGACAAGCTGAATCCAGTATACCCCCCCTTACATCTCATTGTGTGGGGGTATAATAAAGCTGTACCAAGTAACCTAAGTGACCCCTTCTACCCGTCTAACAAATTATTATTAAAATATAACAAATATCTGGCCCTGACCTCCCGAAGCACGAGGCTCATATCAGAGGTTTAACTTGAGATCAATCTGCTCTTGAAATTTTACGGTTATCCACTAATATTTCTTATTTGTAATACCAATTTCTAATCCAGCCTCCAATGGAAACTAACATTAAAACACTATTGAGATTTAGCTCAGATTGAGTTGCTTCAGGAGATCAGGCCCTGTAACCAATGACAACATAATAATAATTTGTTTGCCTTACACATATAACAACAACAACAAAGCTAACACCGTATCATCATACAACGTTTCATTTTATACATGACTAGACAAATCTATAGAACATATATGCCACTGCTATACGTCTCTTTCCAATAATTATTTATCAGAATTTGCATCGAAAATAGGCCCTAAAAATTTGACCGATTGGAACCGAAATAAAACTTTATGGGACACAGACAAAACTTCCATCATTGATCTTCATATACAAATTCCCTACAATGTATTACATTAAAAGTCTTACAGTACTGATTTTACCATTTTTAAACACCATTGAAACATGAAAACAAAAGATTTCACTACCTATGAAATTCTAACAACCACTAATATATTTCACTAACCCCTAAACTGTGAGTCAGCTCCCTATAAACCCTTTACCGCATAAGATTTACCTAATATCAGGTTCTCGACATGTGAATAAATCAACGAAATGTAATCTCCTTCATCTAGGCTAGAAATTGCATATATACTATTGACACTTTTAATAACAGGCCCATATTCAACAATACACAATTATAAGAATATTTCAAACAAACATTGTACAAAAATGTATATAAACTGAATGTTTAAACTATAATGATAGAATGGCAATATAAGAATCAGGTTCATATTGAAAACTATAATGTCTCGGCCATTATTCAAAATTCCTCTGATGTCTTGTCAAAGAACCTAGAAATTCTTTCCTGGTAGTAGGGACTTGGAATCTGGGAGTGATGAAACTTGAAATTCATCTTTGTTTTCATACTAATGTGGACTAAGGTACTTTTCATGCAAAAGAGCAAAACCCATACTTAGGTTAAAATCCTGTTTTCACACAAATTGAGAAAATTCCCACCCAAAAGTTACAGAATTGATTATTGATTAACAATTATATTTCTTAACTAAATAACAGAATTAACAATAGCACACATTTTCTTGATGATGATCAAATACACATGTACAATATCACAGTGTTGTTTCAAAGAAAATACCATAAAACACATAAAATTACAGTGGTTGTATCAGGGTATACATCCCGATACATTGCTTCTTACAATTGTACTGTTTACATATGACTCGGACGGAACTGAAAACCAATGTAATGTTTGGACGGAACTCAGATGTCATGTATCCCGAATTCTGTCAGAGCGTTTCATTAGTTTTCAGTTCCTTCAGAGCCATATAAAAACAGTACAATTCACTGACAGAACTGACAATGGGTGTATCAGGATGACTGCCGTGTGTATCATCACATATTCATACTTGTATTAACCCATCACTGCATAGTCTCCTAAGGTATAAGAAAATATGTTTCCCAGTACAATGTATCTAGCTTTATTTTTACTTGAAATCTAGAAGTGTTTTTGACACAAAATATGTCTCCAGCAATGGGATATAGCTCTGATACATCCAACCTAAATTTGCTGATAATATGCACATTGTCAACTAGACTTGGTACTAAGTATGCAAGTGAAGCTTCATTAAAATCCAACCAATGTCTAGTGAGAACAAGCGCAGACAAACTTTGTGACATCAATCCGGACAGACTGACGTCCAGCACAAATCAATATTTCTCGCCACTATATGAGGGAGACAATTAATAATAAAATGACTCAGAAGGCTGATGTGACATTAAAAAGGTGTAATCATGGAGTAATGGGTTAGTAATGTAGAATAGTCTTCACAGATAAATTATTATGACAATTGAAGATGGAAGAACAAACAATCGTACAAGCGAACACGTAACTACCGCTGCTATCATCAGAACATTATGCAATAAAATGGCTCAAAAAATAGTTTTGGAAAAAAGATACAATTTTGAAAACTCTAAAATACTTTGTGTCATATGAAATAATATGGCTTTCATTGACTATGCTTCATTGGACTAAAATAAATGAATATTTGCTGTGTACATACCTGTAATGCTACCCCAAGAATACATTGATCGTTAGATAAATCAATCAGACTCAACATCATTCCTTAACAGTTTGGTCAAAATCTATTCAGTGGTTTAGGAGATGTTGTTTAAATAATAAAATGTTGATGCATCCTGTCAGTAAGCGAATGATTAGTGGATCTAAAGGGTATGGTAGTCCACTAGCAATGTAGAAACTAAGCGTCTATTTCTGTCGTGAATACTGACCATTGATTCTAGATGTGATATTGTGATGATCAACATATTATGTAAATAAAGAGTTTCTGATATGTTCAATCTGTCATTTGTAGTTTATCAAGTTTGTACCACTGTCCTACACTGACCTCAGAAAAATCAATATCCCGCAGTTTGACATATACAGCCCCTAAAAAATTGTTCTCCTTTAACACATCATGGTCCCAGATAGTCACTTGTAATATCTTGGACCGTAGATTATCCTGTGATATTTTATACTCAATCTACAATATAGAAATTAATGTATTAAAATTAATTGTACCAATGTTACGGCAGAAAATGTGCAATAACTGTAAAACTGCACTGAAAGAGTGCTATAACTGCAATATTGCACTGAAATAGAGCAATAACTGCACTTAAAGAGTGCAATAACTGCAATACTGCACTGAGTGTGCAATAACTGAAATATTGCACTGAAAGAGTGTAATACTGCACTGAAAGTTTGCAATAACTGTAATACTGCACTGAAAGTTTGCAATAACTGTAATACTGCACTGAAAGTTTGCAATAACTGTAATACTGCACTGAAAGTTTGCAATAACTGTAATACTGCACTGAAAGAGTGTGATAACGCAGTACTGCACTGGGTGTGGCTTTTTTACCATCACACCCACCCATGCCCTCAGTTGATTATGGATATGAAACAGATGAGAACAGACACTGGGATACCTTATTTACACTCTGATTATGCCCTCGACGACATGCATTATTTGACAAAATTGACCCAAGACTGATAATTCTTTGACAAATTCTGAATTTTTCGGTAGAATGATTTTAATGAACTGCACAGAAGCATATAGGTAGGTTAGGGTATTATATTAAATATTATTTAAATTATGTTTGTTTATTTTATTTTTTGTCATGTTTAGCACAATTTTTTAACAATTTTTCAGTCTGATACAGGGTTAGACATGCAGGAAACAGGCGTTTTACGGCATCAAGGACGGTCACAGAATGTTCTAACATCTCTAGGTCAATTTTTGTCTAACAATAAATAAAATGCACACCAGCAAGTATTACTTCACATGCATTGTTGCATGTTTTACACACATTTAGATATTCTACCTCACACAAATAATGAGTTTCGTGATAATGTTATGTTGTTTTTAGTAGCTAATGTCGTGAGAGCATTCACAGACCTAAGATATTGGATACAGACAGCAAGGCCTAAGATAACATACAGGGTACACTTAGTTGTTTCCTGTACCGCTACCAACCCCCAAAATCACCACTAACTGTCACTTCTCATTGACAAATCGGAAAAAATATCAAGACAAAAATAGCAAAGATTGTTCAAAATTACTTCTGTAAAAAATTACATAGAAAAAAATAATCTTTATAAATATCTACCAACCCAATGCAAAATGACATGGGTTACAGGAGAGGGAAACCATTAAAATTTTGTTTTAGCTGACATTCAAGAAGGTCAAGTTATTCAACTTGAAATTATTCTCAGAAGTAAAAAAGATATACAAAAAAAACTTGGTTAAATTATTCAATATCTGTTTATCAGACGGTCATAATTATACTAGTTTCTGAAACTACAGTTACTAAATGAGTCAAAATAGAGATAGAAATAAAGATGAAGATGTTCGGAACTAAAATAACCATGTGATCAAAAAGGCTGAATTTTCCATCTTTTTGTGACAAAGTAACTATTCAAGAGGGACAAAGAAACTTTAGATTTTGCACCTAGGGTACCAATTAATGTTAGGCCTTTCCATTTAATAAACAAAAATATTCAGTTTCTTCAAATATATTATTGCTTTACTGTTCTCCAAATAGTATCATTACAGGCAAGTAAGTGGGAAAATGACATCTGTATACTTATTTTTGGTGGGCAGTGTATTTAGTAATAATTACATTTAGGTTAGGAACCACCAAATAGATTTGTTCTTTAGTTCAAATTTCAACAAGTTTTAGTCTATGGCCACCTGGCACACATATACCATCATAAAGAAGTATGTTTAAGCTTCAAAATGATACAATAAAAAAGGGGGGTCATGTATCTTCTAAGAAAAATTTTGCTCATCAAAGACAGAGAACACATTTTTGCTATTGCACCAAGACTGTTAACCCCTACTCTACTTTCATATTTAGGTCAAAATGTCACAAAATTCAAAATTCAATACTTTCACTACATCACATACATGTGCACAATCACTTTAAACTCAATTTCATGATTTCAAAGCAGACTTGTCAATCCATAACACCATTTCCAGTCAATCCAATGTTCCTTTCAGGACTCTTTGAGTGTACGTATCACCATTTGGGCCGCTTATGTATTTAGTGGTTCCTTACTTTTACGTAAAGGGAAAAGCACAGGTAACTGTATCATTGATAAAGAGTAAAAAAAGATATTTTATTTTGGTTTACTCTTTATCAATGATACAGTTACCTGTGGGAAAATAGGGAAGTATAAATATCAGATTTTGCTCAATTCTTGTGAAATACTGCTGGAGACGTGGTCCCATTATAGACAGATATGTGAACTAGCTCTGACTGATAGTCTACCATGTTAACTAGTGTACATTTTCCATATTCATGATATTTTGGTATTTTTTGTCGTACTGCATGACTGTTCTCAAGTAAAATGCTGTCTCCATATAACGACACCAGATATAATGACATATTCACATACCAGCATCATTTTATGGGAACAAAATTCATGTTTAAACAAGAGGGCCCAAAGGGCCCTAGGTCGCTCACCTGTCGAACTTGACCTAGATTTTGTTCAGATGATCATTGTGACCAAGTTTCATACAGATTAGGCCAATATCGTGACCTCTAGTGACTACACAAGGTTTTTATATGATTTGACCTAATGACCTAGTTTTTGACCCCAAATAAACCAATATCAAACTTGACCTAGATTTTGTTGAGATGATCATTGTGACCAAGTTTCATAAAGATAAGGTCGAAATTGTGACCTCTAGTGACTACAAAAGGTTTTTCTATGATTTGACCATGTGACCTAGTTCTTGACCCCGGATGACTCAATATCGAACTTGACCTAGATTTTGTTGAGATGATCATTGTGACCAAGTTTCATACAGATTAGGCCAATATTGTGACCTCTAGTGACCACACAAAGTTTTTCTATTATTTGACCTTGTGACCTAGTTTTTGACCCTGGGTGACCCAATATCGATCCTGACCTAGACTATGTTAAGATGATCATTGTGACTGAGTTTCATAAAGATTAGACCAAAATTGTGACCTCTAGTGACTACACAAGGTTTTTCTATGATTTTACCTTGTGACCTAGATTTTGACCCCGGATGACCCAATATCCAACTTGACCTAGATTTTATCGAGATGATCATTGTGACTGAGTTTCATAAAAATTTAGTCAAAATCATGACCTCTAGTGACTACACAAGGTTTTTCTATGATTTGACCTTGTGACCTAGTTTTTGACCCCGGATGACCCAATATCAAACTTGACCTAGATTTTGTACAGATGATCATTGTGACCAAGTTTCATAAAGATTAAGTCAAAATTGTGACCTCTAGTGACTACACAAGGTTTCTCTATGATTTGACTTTGTGACCTAGTTTATGACCCCGGATAACCCAATATCGAACTTGACCTAGATTTTGTTGAGATGATCATTGTGACTGAATTTCATAAAGATTAAGTCAAAATTGTGACCTCTAGTGACTACACAAGGTTTTTCTATGATTTGACCTAATGACCTAATTTTTGACCCAGGATGACCCATTATTGAACTTGACCTAGATTTTGTTGACATGATCATTGTGACTGAGTTTCATAAAGATTAAGTAAAAATTGTGACCTCTAGCAACTACACAAGGTTTTTCTATGATTTGACCTTGTGACCTATTTTTTGACCCCAGATGACCCAATATCAAACTTGACCTAGATTTTGTTCAGATGATCATTGTGACCAAGTTTCATAAAGATTAAGTCAAAATGGTGACCTCCAGTGACTACACAAGGTTTTTCTATGATTTGACCTAGTGACCTATTTTTTGACCCCAGATGACCCATTATCGAACTTGACCTAGATTTTGTTGAGATGATCATTGTGACCAAGTTTCATAAAGATTAGGCTCAAATTGTGACCTCTAATGTGTTCACAAGGTTTTTCTATGATTTGACCTAGTGACCTAGTTTTTGACCCCAAATGACCCAATATCGAACTTGACCTAGATTTTGTTGAGATGATCGTTGTGACCAAGTTTCATAAAGATCAGGCTAAAATTGTGACCTCTAGTGTGTTCACAAGCAATTGTGAACGGACGGACGGACGACGGACGAAGAGTGATCACAAAAGCTCACCTTGTCACTTTGTGACAGGTGAGCTAAAAACACTCCTTGTAAATACAGACATATTCGTTATTTGAGAACAAACAGCGTCATTGTGTTGAGACCTGACTGCATAGTAAGTATCAGGTAAATGCTAGTTCGTCGCAATTAAGGATAATATGTTTCGCTAGTCTTCATATGAATGAAATACTGTCAACATTTAGGTGGAACTTAAAAATAATATTAAAAAAAGACAACTAAAACAAATACCAATTCATTGTAAGTTGGATGTGTAGAGTCCTTGAAAATCTTTGTTTTTCTCTTTGTCTGTTTCTCAGGATCAGGGAGAAGATACGTCTTAACATACGGACTGGGTAGTTCTGATCCGACCATTGGCTGAAATATAACAATACGTTAAACATATCATTGTCAAAATACGGACTGGGTAGTTCTGATCTAACCATCGGCTATAACATAACACATACGTTAAACATATCATTGTCAACATACAGACTGGGTAGTTCTGATCTAACCATTGGCTATAATATAACACATACGTTAAACATATCATTGTCAAAATACGGACTGGGTAGTTCTGATCTAACCATCGGCTATAACATAACACATACGTTAAACATATCATTGTCAACATACAGACTGGGTAGTTCTGATCTAACCATTGGCTATAATATAACACATATGTTAAAAATATCATTGTCAACATACGGACTGGGTAGTTCTGATCTAACCATCGGCTATAATATAACACATACGTTAAACATATCATTGTCAACATACAGACTGGGTAGTTCTGATCTAACCATTGGCTATAATATAACACATATGTTAAACATATCATTGTCAACATACGGACTGGGTAGTTCTGATCCGACCATTGGCTATAATATAACACATACGTTAAACATATCATTGTCAACATACAGACTGGGTAGTTCTGATCTAACCATTGGCTGAAATATAACAACAGGTTAAACATATCATTGTCAACATACAGACTGGGTAGTTCTGATCCGACCATTGGCTGAAATATAACACATACGTTAAACATATCATTGTCAACATACAGACTAGGTAGTTCTGATCTAACCATTGGCTGAAATATAACAACAGGTTAAACATATCATTGTCAACATACAGACTAGGTAATTCTGATCTAACCATTGGCTGAAATATAACACATATGTTAAACATATCATTGTCAACATACAGACTAGGTAGTTCTGATCTAACCATTGGCTGAAATATAACAATACTTTAAACATATCATTGTCAACATACAGACTGGGTAGTTCTGGTCTGACCATTGGCTGAAATATAACAATACGTTAAACATATCATTGTCAACATACGGACTGGGTAGTTCTGATCTAACCATTGGCTGAAATATAACAATACTTTAAACATATCATTGTCAACATAATTATGGTTTAGGTAGTTCTGAGCAACAATTGGCTGAAATAAAACAATACATTAATGATATCATTGTCAAGTCTCATTAATATAAAATCATGGACTCACTTTTAAAGTTAAATCTCATGTATAGTTTTTGAAAGTTCTGATTTTATGTTACATGTCGCTAACTTAACTACTTTTAAAACAGTTTGCACCTGTTTCCCTTTCGAAAGTGAACAAGTATTCCCAGTTTGCACCTGTTTCCCTTTCGAAGGTAAACAAGTATTCCCAGTTTGCACCTGTTTCCCTTTCGAAAGTGAACAAGTATTCCCAGTTTGCACCTGTTTCCCTTTCGAAAGTGAACGAGTATTCCCTGTTTGCACCTGTTTCCCTTTCGAAAGTGAACAAGTATTCCCAGTTTGCACCTGTTTCCCTTTCGAAAGTGAACAAGTATTCCCAGTTTGCACCTGTTTCCCTTTCGAAGGTAAACAAGTATTCCCAGTTTAGACCTGTTTCCCTTTCGAAAGTGAACAAGTATTCCCAGTTTGCACCTGTTTCCCTTTCGAAAGTGAACAAGTATTTCCAGTTTGCACCTGTTTCCCTTTCGAAAGTGAACAAGTATTCCCAGTTTGCACCTGTTTCCCTTTCAAAAGTGAACAAGTATTCCCAGTTTGCACCTGTTTCCCTTTCGAAAGTAAATAAGTATTCCCAGTTTGCACCTGTTTCCCTTTCGAAAGTGAACAAGTATTCCCAGTTTCAAGTGAATACCTTTGATAGTGGGTTTCAAACCTATACTGAATGGCACCATCGCCTAGCTATGAATTTGACACAACAAAGACTGAAGGCACCATCGCCTAGCTATGAATCTGACACAACAAAGACTGAAGGCACCATCCCCTAGCTATGAATTTGACACAACAAAGACTGAAGGCACCATCGCCTAGCTATGAATTTGATACAAGAAAGACTGAAGGCACCATCGTCTAGCTATGAATTTGACACAACGAAGACTGAAGGCACCATCGTCTAGCTATGAATTTGACACAACAAAGACTGAAGGCACCATCGTCTAGCTATGAATTTGACACAACAAAGACTGAAGGCACCATCGCCTAGCTATGAATTTGACACAACAAAGACTGAAGGCACCATCGTCTAGCTATGAATTTGATACAACAAAGACTAAAATCTTACCAGATCTTTGGCATGCATTATCATAACATGCAACGTGTCCTTCACATATTCCAGGGAGAACTTCACTTGACCTTCCTTGGCTTGCACTAAAATCGGATTCTCTGAAATAGAAGAATTAAACAATCATGCTGGGGAATAAAGACAAAAACAACCTAACTAACATTTAATATACACGTCATTAACAGCTAATTACACACATCAGAAGCAATTATGTGAAGTTAAAATTAAAATTGAACATGATTATAATTTTAACATTACCGTATTAATTATTATTGTATAAAAAAGTTAAATAGAGGAAATTGAAAGAGTGTTGATAAAGAATTGAATTTATGAAACAAGTTGATTAAAATGATGTGAAACAAGTTATTCAACTAAATTATTCTCAACACCTCATTCATGATGGTATTCATTGCTATGATGGTATGAGAGAAGAGAAGTTTTGCCTTTCTATGCCCAATGTCAAGTAATAGAAACACAGGGACCATTTCATGCCCAGACCTCCAGCATTAGAGGCAGACACTCTACCAATAGGCTGTCAAGACAGTTACTTTTAGTTTAAGTTATAATGACATAGCAAAGATATCAGAAATCAGTCTCATGAAAAACTAGAAGTGTCCTTGACATAAAAATGTATGTCCCCTACAAATTACACTATGAGCTGTAAGTCTGGTAATATACATCTGATCTACATTGCCTGACAATATACACATCAAGGCTTGCTTTTGTCCGGTAATATACATCTGATCTACATTGCCTGACAATATACACATCAAGGCATGCTTTTGTCCGGTAATATACATCTGATCTACATTGCCTGACAATATACACATCAAGGCTTGTTATTGTCCGGTAATATACATCTGATCTACATTGCCTGACAATATACACATCAAGGCTTGCTTTTGTCCGGTAATATACATCTGATCTACATTGCCTGACAATATACACATCAAGGCATGCATGTGAAATTTCAATGAAATTTGATCAGTGTTTAAGGAGAACATTGAGTGCAGACAAACTTTGTGAGATCCATCATGTTTCCCCTACTATATGTGGGAGGTAAAATATCCCTTGATGATAATGCAAAAAGTCTTTTTAATAATTATCATGATTCCACCTCCACCCACTTGTTGACGTCAAACAGGGATATTACTAGGTCGTTTTAATGCTTGATGCCAATCTAATGATCTGTTTTCATCAGATCAAATCCATTTTTGACATTGAATAATTGTTTACATGTATCTGATTGAACTTCTGAAATTTGATTCCTATAGGAAAAAGGTGAGCAAATACTGCCAAATAGTAACAGGGAAAACAACTTATGTGTGTTACTGAGACCAATCAGTGAACACAATGAATGAATATAGATATCATAGACAGCTTAATACGTCATAATTATAGTAGATACTGGACAAGGTGTCATTTGGATACTGGATATGGTGTCATGTTCATACTGACGACAGTATCTATGGGTGCTGGATAGAGTGCTATTTGTCATACCACGTCATATATGCAGGAGACATAACACCACGCCCTGACACCGTGCTAGACAGTCCGTATACTACCCTTGTCATTCTATGTGTAGGCGAGACAGATACAAATTATTTCAGACCAGTTTAGGCTTTCAAGTTCACTGCTTCAACATATTAATCTTCACACCCTAAGTGAAATGCTATTCAAAAATAGTAGTTTTGACCACAAAAACATCATAACAAGATAAAGTACAAGTGACATTGGGTTCAATACATTTTTTATTCAACTGGGAAATCGTATAATGCAAGGCTGGGTACCTCTATACACTACTTAGTCAATGACTCTAGTTGAATTTGCTAAGTGCTTATACATGTACATATATACAGGAAATGAATATGTGCGGAAAAATAAGGGAGACGATAATAATCCATCAACAGCTTCTCTGTAGGATAAGGATATCTCAACCGAGGGGTTTGATTTAAACCAGGGATGAGGCTTGCCACGCTCTGGTAGGATAGAGTTTGCTTCTATTAGCACTGGGCCTATCTCTCATTAGCAACGTTGGAGCATATAGATTCATCTTAAACGTGAAAATCAAAGGGCAATGATTTTAGATCTCCTAATACTAGATCTCCTAATACTAGATCTCCTAATACTAGATCTCCTTTAGTTCCTTATACCATCCCATATCTTTCAGTAATTTAGATTTTTTATAGGACACAGACATGTATCCCTAATGTCGATAAAGTAAAATGGTCTAAATGGGGTAAATTTGTCTTGTGGATAATTCATCTACAAGCATCAGCCTGACATTCATATTTGATATGTATTACAAAATCCATCAATGAGATCTATAGTACAATTGCATTTCCTATAAGATAAAGCAAACAAGAAGGTTAAGAAGTTGTTCGTTCAAAGGGCTATTTGTGACATAAGGGGCAACGTATGGTGACAATATATGTCGTTCAAAGGGCTATTTGTGACATAAGGGGCAACGTATGGTGACAATATGTGTCGTTCAAAGGGCTATTTGTGACATAAGGGGCAACGTATGGTGACAATATGTGTCGTTCAAAGGGCTATTTGTGACATAAGGGGCAACGTATGGTGACAATAAGTTGAGAAGTTGTTCGTTCAAAGGGCTATTTGTGACATAAGGGGCAACGTATGGTGACAATAAGTTGAGAAGTTGTTCGTTCAAAGGGCTATTTGTGACATAAGGGGCAACGTATGGTGACAATAAGTTGAGAAGTTGTTCGTTCAAAGGGCTATTTGTGACATAAGGGGCAACGTATGGTGACATTAAGTTGAGAAGTTGTTCGTTCAAAGGGCTATTTGTGACATAAGGGGCAACGTATGGTGACAATAAGTTGAGAAGTTGTTCGTTCAAAGGGCTATTTGTGACATAAGGGGCAACGTATGGTGACAATATGTGTTATATAATAAAAGTGTTGGGTGTTGATTTGTATTCCCACCTGGTGATGTCGGAGATTTCAATGAATTTCTTTTGCTCACTGTCCAAACAAATACATATGTATAAGTATATGCTATAGTGCCAACAAATTAACATGGCCTTAACATATGAATGTATTACAAATTTCTCATGCAGAGTATATCAATTTCCACAAGAAAGTCATGTCTTGCCTATCATTTAAATTGTATTGTATAGTATAATTCATAGATTTGTTTAATATTCTCCTTTGTGGAAAACACAGGTCAAAGTTAAATTACAGAAAAGCAAACAACTATGAAATATGTAGAAGGTACAAGGACTAGGTTAATTTGTTTGGACTGTAAACAGTTTTGTTTTTATCATCTTTAACATTGGTTTTCAAAACTTTTTCAGTCATATACATGTATATGTTGGCAAGTTGATCTAACGAGTTTTCCTGGAATTTAAACTATCAGCCAGTACTGCTCTTCCGCAAGAATATGGATAACTTCTCCACATGTGGAGAACATGACAGTAGTGGAGCAGCCAATATCACAAGGAGATTAAAGTAACCTGCCTGACCTTGTATACAAATAAAGGTAATTTCAGAAAATTTACATTTTTCTATAAATTATCCAAGTTATAATCTTAAAACTGGTCCCAGAAAAAAATTAAATCTTTTGTCTAGACCATCCTCATACATCAGTGGTTAGCCAAGTTCCCAGACTACGTTTCGGACGAAGAATACTCTGGTGAACGAGAATGGTCTAGACATGTGAAAATTTTCTTTACGATAGCAGAATGAAGGGAGTTGATGAATATACACTGAAACTGTATACTTTCTTATTGGACACCCTGTACCAATAGTACAGATTTATAGCATGAATATAGCCACTTCATAATTCTCACGAAACTCATATAATAAAATCCACACCAACTTCATGTGAAGGAGAATTACTAAATTACAAAATCTGAGCTAACTGACTGTGTCAGCTTAACTTACCTTTCAGTTTTGGTAAAGCAAGTCGAAAGGATTTTTGTGCCTCCTGTTCGTCTCTTAGCAACGGATGGAAAAATGTATACACCAATTCACACTAAAATTATATAAACAAAAAAAAACTTTCTGTAAAATTTGTCTAGTGCTTTGTTAAACATAAATACCAACAGATCAGAACCTTTACACTTTTCTTGTGCGCTGTAGTTTCTGTGGAATGCTGCTTTGCTTGTCCAATTTGATTATCATTTTTTAGGATTGTTGAGCTAAAAAGTACTTATCCAGATGCTGGGCCAACCAAGAAGTACTTGGAATAATCATCGTTTGTTTGTTAATTCGGGTTTATCGCAGTTTCTCATCAATTGTTCAGTTAAATATGCCATCCGATCTCCTAACCAGTTTTCCTAGACTGTATCCTAACCAGTACAAACTGACCCTTCCACCAGGAACCAGCAACTTCTCCACATGACAATGTGGAGAAAATTGACTTGCTGTCAAATTTTCAGGGGAGGATATGATCTGGGGCGACTGGGTATCCAAACCCACAGTCGGTGAGAATATGTGTTCTCTAGTACCAACATGATTAGCTCCCTTTACAAAACAACATAACATTAGTATAGTATGGAGAATGTTAACTGGTCCTGACCTTTATGCATGAATATATTAAAAGGTTCTTGTGTTACATATATAAACTTTCGCAAGAAAATCGTGTTTGTATTATATCTTGAGTGTCTTCGTGATACTACCCGCTTATGAAAACATACAACCAGGATTATAAATATAGAAGCTGTTAAATTATGCTAATAGAAGGTATAGGATGACGTTGAATTCTCCGAACTAAATATTACATAAATTTTACAGAAGTTGCCTCCCTTTAAACAAAATATGAACAATGATCATCAAATACTTTACATGAGTTATCTCCCCTGATGCACTCATTAATTCTCGTAAAAATGTTTCAATTTCCGCCTTCCTGTTTTCAGCTACCGCCTTTACATGACTACGTCCAAGCAATACCCTGTAAGATAACAAAGAAATAGTACATGTAGTATTATATGATTATTATGTAACAATATGTTTGATAAATGGACCTTGTAACTAATACTTAGTATAATAATGACACCCGCAATTGGTTTGTAGAAAAACTTATGTTCTTGACTAACTACACCAGTAATAACCAGATCTCCACCCATGATGCCTGGCACTGGGTTTATCAGTTTATAAGGGGCTTGGCAGTGAAGTGTTGATAGTTACTAAGCGCACATATAGTCATAAGGCCAAAGATTTTTAATTTTAGTTTTATGGATTTTTAAAAAATAAATTAAGGACGGGAATGGAAATTTAACAAGAGGGCTGAAAGGGTCTTGAAAGGAAACCGTTTGGATCCTTTTGATTTCCATTCCCTCCGCCCCACAGCAAATTGTCCATAAAATTCCCGTAAACCTAAAAATATCAAAATTACGGCCTTAAAGCCAGAAAATTCCTACATACGCTCACTTGTTACAGATCATATGACCAGTTTTGAAGTTTGTTTCACATAGAAATCTGTTACAATCTGAATCAAAGCGCTAGCTGGAAATGGCTGTTACATGAAACTAATGGAAGAGGTCACAGACGATAGTGGAAGAAAATTCCATCTTTTTTAAAAAAATGATTCATGCTACAAACACATTACTGAACATTAAATGTAGTACTATCACCACAATGACAAATAATACGAAGCATTTTGTCTGTTGTACAACATGCCAGGCACGCACCATCTGACATATTACTAGTGATTATTGGATTTACTACAATACGCATTCAACAAGTCGTTATTAATAGCTCGTAAAAACACTGGAGCAAAAGCATTAAATTTCCCTGATAAAAGACATTAACTTAGAGAATTATATTTGCAAGGTCGTATTTAATACTGAAAGTCAAGTCCAGATCAAAGATTGTGTAAATTCATAGTGGCATTCAATGGTTATTACTAGACGTAAAATCCAAAAATATCAAAGATCATTGTGAAGGACTTGATTAAGTGGGGACAACCAGACTTTAATAATCTACGCATAGTTCAAACATTAAGTTACATACCATACAATTAAATTATTTTCAGTATAATTATTTAAAATAGCAATTAAATTTTCAAAAAAAGCCAAGTACTAGTATTAAAGACAAAGGATGACCTTACAAAAGCTGGGGGCTGTGTATTCACCTTCAATTATATTCCATAATACCATAAATAACATTGTAATATTGTCATCTTAGATAAACATAGAGTTGCACCTTAATTGTCACGCATACATTCTACCATTGTTCAAGGACTCTAGCAACACTTGGTACTTAATCCTTCAAGATTCAAACTTAAATCAGGATCACACAATAAGCATTAATTGTTATATCACTACACACAATCTCCACTCACCACACATTCAGTAATTTGTTAAGTTGTAAGGGACAAGTATAGTAAGCAACAAAATAACAACCCGTGGGAAGCCAACCTCAGTATGCAGTGTGGACATACCACATAGGTATGTGGCGTAATTTTTGGCTAAGAATGCAAGAAAAGATCTGTCAACACAAAGTATACAACAGCATCACCTACGAGTGCATGATGCGTGACTTTCTCGTACTTGATAGTAACCTGGCTCATCTGTGAGTCAAAATTCTAAGAATAACAAGGGCAGATAACCCATAAATATAGGTAACAGGGTTACCAGCCTTGTATGAATGAACTCCCTTAGTGATGGTGACTAACTATGTAGAATATCAAGTGGATACCTTTGATAGTCTTTGAGTAATTAACATTTTTGTGTAAAGATTCAAAGTCAGAAAAGGAGAATAACTCTGATAAAATGCTGGATAGATTTATTTCCTCAGTACAGTAGATGTAGGTCATCACATTCCAGAAGTGTATTGACTTTCAAGTTGAAAGCTTAGATATTGTTTGAGAAAATTCAGTTTATGTGTAAAATATGCCACTTTTCTATGTACGAAGTCCAAACAAGGGCAGATAACTCCATAAATATAGATCACAGAGTTATCAGCCTTGTCAGTATGGACTTCACTTGTGTCACGACAATAGCTCTACTTTTTTTCTTCGCAAAGTCGAGCTAAAAACAAACTTTGACTAATTTTAACGAGACGTTCTCCAAGCTCAAGCTAAGGATGAGTACTGTCCACACATCATACTATATTTCAACAAAATTAAGGTCACAGTTTTTGCCCAAAACTGGCTTTCATTGAAATCCGACCATTATGGTTAAAGAGAACAAGGGCGGACAAGCATTATAACACCCATCCAGACATTCAGCACAAAAACAATATTGCTTCCCCACTATACATGGGAGACATACGAATGTAAACATTTCAATATTGTTAGGCAGAAATATGTAAGGCAAACAGCAAATCCAGACCAGATTGTGAAGTTTAACACATATACAGTGTAGAGCACAAGGTTACAAGCAAAGATCACATCTCATTCAATGAAATTAAAGCCCCAATTATAATGAAAATAAGAAGATCTTTTCACTTTAACTGGCACCAAAGAACTACTAAATTAAATGTAATATGAAACTTTTTCATCATGGAACTGTGGCCAAAGGATTACTAGAGAAATATAAAGCTTTTCACTCCAATTGTGACCAAAGGATTGCTTAGTGAAATATAATGCTTTTCACTCAAACTGTGGCCAAAGGATAACTCGTAAAATATATAACTTTTCTGTCACACCTTGGCCAAAGAATGACTAGTGAAATATAAACTTTTAAGGTTTTCTTTGGCCAAAGGGTTACAAGTGAAATATAAAACTCTTCCGTCAAACTGACAAAAGGATGACTAGTGAAATATAAAGATTTTCACTCAAACAGTGACCAACAAATAATTTTACTATCTGAGAGTTCGCTTTGTGCCTCTTGTGCTCTGCTGTTTCTTTTGCCTTCCCAGACTGATCGGTCATTATCCTTATGTCTAGTGAAACATAAAGATTTTCACTTAAACTGTAGCCAAAGGTAAAAAGTGAAAAATGAAATTTTTCACTCAACCTGTGGCCAATGCATAGCAAGAGATCGAAGTATAAAGCAATCCGATTTAAATACAGTATCAGACATGTGAGACTACAAGCCAGCTTTGTATTATTATTATGAATGAAATCCAAATCCTTTCCAACATGGTAGTAATCCAGACACAACACTTCTCAGTTCTGTTCGACAATTGTACTGTTTTCATATGGCTATCACGAACTTAAAACCGCCATAACACCTAGACGAAACTCAAAGTCAGTTATGCCTAGTGTCATCCAAGTTTTATGCCAGTTTTCAGTTCCATCATAGCCATATGAAAACAGTATAATTCTCCCAGGGAACTGAGAAGCAGTGTATGGGGATAATACCGTGTCCAATTCTCAACAAAGTTGTGGAAAACCAGACATTGTGGTAGTAAGCATAAGTGAGATAAAGCTCTTCAATGGAGTTATATATATCACACCAGACTGATACAGAATAGTGCATACCTTTCAAGTGTGGTCATGCCAGCTCTATGCATAAATAAACAATAGTGGCAGAATTGATAAGCGAGTAACAAATCATGCTTTAAAGACAAACTTGGGGGGATTACCTGTTTGCACATAAAATACAATAGCCCAAATGAGGCAATATTTTAGTGCAAATATAATGCCTAAAATGACTCCTGTACATTTCTTTGAAGACAGAATCACACAAAAGATTGAGATATTGAATCTGATAGATCAACATAAAGGTACTGCAAAATAATCTTTTTTCGATGGAGTTGAATTTCGTTGATTTCGTTGTTAAACTCGACCACAAAATAGTATCCCCACGATTAATCGACCTTCCAAATACAGAACATGGGTTTACCCTTTCATGTTTTGTAATCCAAAAATTATCAAACCCACATTTTTTTTATCAAGTCACGAAAATAAAATCAACGAAATTCAATACCCACAAAAATTTGTGATTCTACAGCATTGAATTTTCAGTAGAACAGTAGCAGTACTGCATCATGCAACAATTTACCATTTAAAGCGACCCATGCTCACTGGAGCTGACATCACACTAACAAATACAAGAAGCAGTTTTCTTACATGCTCCAGAACATACCAATCAGGCTTCAAATTAACAATAAGTAATATTATTTCATCTACAAAATTTGTATGGAAGACTAGCAATGACACTTCTATTATTCTGATACGGAACAAGAGGGCGCAAAGGACCATAGGTCGCTCACATGTTCTAGTAGTTCATGCAGACCCCATAATGGTAGCCTCTATTGCATGTACAAGGTTTTCATATTGTCTTATAAGGCGATCTTGTAATTTACATCACATAATAATATTATACTAAATGGCATATTGAAGTTTAAGCCAAGTTTTGTCTATGATTTGACGTAATGACCTAGTTTTTGACCCTAAAAGACCCAATATCAAACAGATTTTGTTGAGATGATCATTGAGACCAGCTTCCATAAAGATAAGTCCAACATTGAGACCTTTAGAGACTGCACAAGGTTTTTCTAAGATTTAAAATTGTGACCTAGGTTTTTACCCCAGATGACCCAATATCATACTTGATCTAAATTTTGTTGAGATGATCATTGTCACTGAGTTTCATAAATGTAACAATTGTGACCACTAGTCACTATACAAGGTTTTTCTATGATTTGACCTTGTGACCAAGTTTTTGACCCCAGATGACCCAAATATCGAACTTGACCTAGATTTTGTTGAGATGATCATTGTTACCAAGTTTTATAAAGATTAGATCAAAATTGTGACCTCTAGTGACAACACAATATTTTTCTGTGATTTGACCTTGTGACCTAGTTTCTGACCCCGGATGACCCAATATCAAACTTGACCTAGATTTTGTTGAGATGATCATTGTGACCAAGTTTCATAAAGATTAGACCAAAATTGTGACCTTAAGGGACTACACAAGGCTGTTCTATGGTTTGACATTGTGACCTAGTTTTTGACCCCAGATGACCCAATATCGAAATTGAACTAGATTATGTTGAGATGATTATTGTGACCAAGTTTCATAAAGATTAGATACAAATTGTGACCTCTAGTGACAACACAAGATTTTTCTATTATTTGACCTTGTGACCTAGTTTTTGACCCCGGATGACCAAATATCAAACTTGACCTAGATTTTGTTGAGATGATCATTGTGACCAAGTTTAATAAAGATTAGGCCAAAATTGTGACCTCTAGTGACTACACAAGATTTTTCTATAATTTGACCTTGTGACCTAGTTTTTGACCCCGGAAGACCCAATATCAAACTTGACCTAGATTTTGTTGAGATGATTATTGTGACCAAGTTTCATAAAGATAAGTTCAAAATTGTGACCTCATCCTTTAAGTTGAAAAGAAAGCCCTGTTCATATACAAGAAACTGTCTATTCCTACTTACCTCCCTTGTAATGGTGGCCAGGTGAATTGTGGGAAGACCTGTGCTAATTTATTCCTGAATTCGACAAATTCGGAAAATATTCGGAAAATGAACGACGGCACATTCTGATTCTCCCTCGTCACTTTCAAAGTGTAGATCTGCAAATTAACATGAAATAGTTTATAATCTGTGTGAGAGATAGCAAACCATGGTCCATTCATTACATATATATGTTTATAATCTGTGTGAGAGATAGCAAACCATGGTCCATTCATTACATATATATGTTAACAGGTATTGTGCAGAATTATTAACATGTTACTGTACCGCAGTGATGATTTAACTAGTTGAAATAATAAACCTGGAGTCTTTTGCCGAAACAAATGGCTACCAAATAGCACTATCGAGTGCTTATCTATATCTAAGCTACGCCGCTACCAGTCAGCAGTGCTCATGATAGCATATTGTTTCTCAGCACTTTTGCTAGGCGAGCGCCACTGAGCGCTTTCTTGTGGAACAAAATGCTTCGATAGCGCTCAGTAGCACTTTGCTGTGCAATGGCCTGCTATTCAAGCGCTTTCTTGTGCAATGGACTGCTTCGGTTGTGCTGGGTAGCCGTTTGCTGTGCATCGGTCTGCTATCCAAACACTCGCCCGTAGCATTAATTTTTTATACACTTTGTCTGCTATGTAGCGCTTTTTTGAAGCAAACAATTTCCTTATATATAGTGCTGTCACATGCCCAGTAGCACTATAGTAAGGCAACAGGCTCCAGATGTTGTGCAGAATTATTAACTTGTTTCTGTTACTGTACCATATTGTGATGAGTTAACTTGATAAATAATAAACCTCGATATAGTGTGATGGATCAGCACAGAATATTTTATGAGTACCGAGTAAACAACTTCACACAATATCTCAAATATGATGAAAGTGTCAACAACAGCATGTGTAACTGACCTTGACAACACCAACCCAACTTTAATTCTTTGTACAAGAAACATATTCAGAAATTTTCATCACAATATCTCATTCCTAACTAAAGTTATTGAGCAGAAGCTGATTTTCTTTTTTTAGTAAATTACTATGCATTTTACCGCTCCAGAGCAACAACCTCTGTACAGCAACCAAACTTTGTGTTTCCTAAATGGGTGATGTTCTAGAGAGGTTGTACTGTATATATATTTATAATTTATGTCTCTCATTATTGTATAGTATTGTAGCACACAGACAATCCAAAGCCACACAGAGACCATCCACACAAGAGTCAGACAGAGAACAAACCATCCATATCCCCCCAAAAAGGATATACTCCACCCGCAAAGAATGACGCGCATAATGAACCATAAAGGGAGGTAATTATGAATGATAATTACACTGAAGTGAAGTAAGGAGAGTTTTTACAGCTACCACACGATACTTAACACCTGATGTAGTATTATTTACTGGCACTTCAGAAAATAAAGATTTTATTATTATTAAATTTAGCCTTTAAGCAGGTGATGAATTAGAAGTTAGGGTGTTAATATACATGAGAAAGTAAGAGAACAAATGAAACAGAGAGAAGTATCAAATAAATATAATGAACTTATTTCATTTCATAACATTTACCTTATTCATATGTCTTACCAGTACATACAAGTTAAATAGTTTTCTGCGGGCAGATAATTTAGTTGTATTGTTTGCAGTTTGGATGCTGATCAAAGGAGTAGATCCACGAAAGGTCTGAATTGGCCTCAAAATTATTAAATTATCAAAGTATGTTATTATGTGTCATTTGTATATTTTTGTAATGTGGATAGCTTTATCAGTTTGCATAGGGAAGCATTTTTCATCAAATTTGATTTTTACCTGTCACCTGTCCACTAATTGGTATCCATGTTTGGCCATTTTTTTACAAAAATGGCATATTTTGTCCATATTTTTCCAGTATAAGTGATTTTTTGAATATGGGCACAGTCCTCGACCAAAATCAGATGACTAAAATGTGAAATTGTACTTTATAATACATTGTTTACAGCACAATTCATGATGGTCGAGAGCTGTGCCCATATTAAATTTTAAGATTTTAGGTACCGCTTCAACGTTATATCCTCTCGTCATCGAGCCACGAAGGAATGACATTCATCCCGCTTTTAGCCATATTCTAAATACATTTAGTACTAATTGTAGAATGTTTTATATGATGTACACAATCATTAGACATTGTACTTCAATGATACATAAAAAACTTACAAAAAATACGCCTTGCTGTTTTGATATACTCCACTGAACCCCACCCATTTTAATAAAAACGTCATTTTATTTAATTTGGAGTCATAAATGTGCATTTTGGGCATTTTTTGAAAACTGTTACCATGGCAACCAAATTCGTAATAAAGATTAGTTTTAATTCTTAATATCACTCTATGGATGCGCACTTACATTTCGATTCACTATTTTGGAAATAGAAGCTTTTTTCCATTTTTTGGCAAAATATTATACCCGTTACCATGGTAACAGTTTTAAAAAAAAAATCTTAAAAAATACTGTTTTTGTAAAATACTTCAACTGATGGTACATATTTATCATTTTCACAGGATTTGGACATGGGGCCATTTTTTACCCTTCGTGGCTTTACCCCTTTATTCCGGTGTATATTAAAATGTATTCGTCCAAATAATTCCAATACATGTAATATCAGACAACACTGATTAATCTAACATAACCAACTATGTAACAGTAATTTTGAGCTTCATTACAACAAATGTCATGATGAGATATAAATCGTATTCAGTTTAAACGAATACATATCCTCTAATTATTGTGTTGTGTTATGTGCCGAACAAATGAACAAATTCCAAATAATTTGAAAAATATTAATCATGTATCAATACCATGCTCTGTGAATCTAGCGATGTGTTCTCTACGGGATATACTCCATTGCTCACTATATTTATCATTTAACGGGATGCGCTTTGCTTATGCAGCTACAGACACCTGCTGTTTAGATACATGGTCTCAATTGCCTGGCGTTCACAGTGAAATTTCGGATAGTAATGCTTTCTTAGGTAAATAAACTATTACAATGCGATGTTATCCCCATGGTTCATGACATTCTTAAAAATTCTTTTTTTTTTTTTTTGAAATCGTTTACCACCAATAACAGGTCAAGTGCCCCTCCATGAACTTTTCACTTTTGAGTTTTCCAATATACCTGCGGCCTCATGGCCCATAGGTAATAAAGCATCTTTTATAAATACAATGACTTTACAGGAATCTCTTAAACAGGTAATATGACCACAACCATGTTTCAGATCATTAGGTGAAGATTTATGAATTCTATCTACTTTAGTTAGATAACACAAGTATTCTAGACATTTATACTTTCGCTGTTTTATGCAAATTGATTTCCTTGTATGTCTCAAAAGAAACCTCAAGCACAGAAATAGTTAATAAGCTGTTGACTGTTTTTTCTATTGATTTCCCCGCAAATTCGTTAATATACGTAACAATACTTTCATAACATAAAGACATAACCTTGAACTTTCAGTCGCAAATTCATAAATCTAGGGATTAATATCTTTATTTCTATTTTTTTTCTCTAAAATTTTCCACAATTGTAGCTAATATTCTTCCGTATGGTTTATTAAATCTGTTGTGATGCTAATATTAAGTAAACGTGAGCAAGGCTCAATGACGTCTTTCTGTAAAACTACATACTGTATAGCAGGTATATTTCACGGGTCTAATTTTCGCTATATTCGCGAAATCTAAACCCAGCGAAATATTCACCGCGAAATATTCACCTCGAAATCATACAAATTTTGGAAAGGGGGAGTCAGTCAATTCATAATTAAAACATGTGAACGAGCTACAAGAATTAAACCAATGTTGACCCAATTGCTTTGCAAGAAGTACATCAGTTTAGCAAAATACGTTATACAATTCGGCAAAAATTAATAGACTTCGACATAATTATAAAATATTATTCGAAATTAGATCTTTGTAAAAATATGTATAAACTCTATGCAGGTGTATCAATATCGTACGCATATCATGTTGTCTCAACATTATGCCTAGTTTTCTTACGATATTGCATCTAATTTGAAGCTTTCAATTGTCGAGTTCTGCAATGAAGTCAGGTTTTTATTTTTCATTGTGTAACTTATAATGTAAGATTGACCTCCCATTTCATGTTTACCAACAAGGTTTTAATTTAGCGTTTGAGGCTGTTTGCGCAAAATCAAGAGACCGTGAATTTAAAAGGATCCAAAAAACGCAAACATTGTACCCATGAAATATAGCCGCTATACAGTATTTGATTAACATTTCCTGTCCAAATTACCTCCACAAGTAGAGGTAGTCTCACGTGTATTGGTGCTTTACACCGGGCATATTAAAGAACCAAGGAGTCTATTTGGAAAGAGCTAAGGCAACACAAACATTCTGTCTCTTCCCTCCTAGCTGGAGATCATTTACAAATTAGGCATGGAAGATAAAACTGAATGCACACACTATGACTCAGTTGAACGCAAAAAAAACATACTTAACCTCCACAAACTAGACTTTGAGAGTATATTGACATTTTTTATTGAAACTCAATGACTTTTATGACTCTTATGACAATGATGTTTCCAGTCAACAAGGTGAACAACCAGAGAATGTCAGGGACTTTACGAAAAATGAATCAAGAAAAATGATATTCCACCAGAAAAAAGTTTGTGATGGTTTGAAGGCAAATTAATTGGCAAACAATGTACAACAATCACTTTCTATTTGTGTGATCTTTATTTTGTAAATTTTGATAACTCTCTTACTTTGTGGATATATGAATTAACAGCTGAAAGTTTCAGTCAATCTTATTGCAGGGATGTAGTCAGTGCTACAGATGTACGCACATGCATGATATTAATTTGAAAGTTTAACTATAAATTGGCCAAAATGGCATTAAAGTCCAAAAGGACAAGGTTCACTAACTAGTAAAAATGGCCCAGTAACAGAATTTGATAATAATTTGACTAGTAACCCGTAACAGTGCATCATGATCGAAAATGATACTTATATTCAAAAAAAATAATCTACTGTTGCCATGGCAACAATATTTTATCTGTCATTCTATTTATCTTTTTGGCGACATGAACGAGGAAATAAGGAAACAGTACTCATCATAGACACTCATAAAGTGTTGCATATTGTTTAAGAACATTATGGGAATAATGCATGTTGATACATTCACCAGTCTGGCCTAAGAAAACGTCGCTATGGCAACGAAACATGTAAAAAACGAACTAAATAACAACAGAAAACTGGAATCATGCCACTAGTCGAACAACTTGCAAGTCTGGATTACTGAACTTAGTTTATGCATAGGGTGTAATAAGGGGAATATGCATGTACCATATATTTTGATTTTGCTAAAAGAAAGCGTTGCTATGGAAACACAAACAGTGGGAGAAAAGCCGGTTTTACAAGACCGTGGCGTAACTAGAGTATTATGTAAGACAGAACTATGAAATTTGGTATGTGGATAGAGGACATTGGTCGGATTACGACAATTATTTGATATGTATAATCGGACACACTTTGTGGTTGCCATGGCAATCAAAATACTTAAAATTTCGGAAATTTTCTGAATAGTTGCATAACTCACAAAGTTCCCAAGTTGAGGCTTATAGACTATTATAGCCTTTTGCGAAGTATAATAATTGACATACACACACTCGTATGATATTGCTATTTAAAGATGTGGTTGCTATAGAAACTGAACCTCTAAAAATAATTGACGAATGAGCAAAAGTAGTTAAATCTGAGTTCGATAACAAAAGTAAAAGGAACGTATATGGGTACCTGTACCTGTATCTAATTGTACATAAATACGATCTGGTTGCAATTCAAATTCATTAGCGAAAGTTTTTTTTATGTGATAGAACATAGTGAGTTATTTGTTTTTAATAATTGAAAGATTGGTATTTGGTTTCAACTCTCCGTAAATTAATGAAATTTACAATATCCTGGTCTATTAGTGATTATGTCAAATCATTAATTTACGGCGAGTTGAAACCAAATGTCTATGATTAAAAAGGACGATGTGAGCGTACCGAGCGAAGCGAAGTCTATTTTAGTCATTTTGATTGGCTAATTCCCGCCAACCCATCTACTTAGAGCAAACTTTTAATGATTAAAATAACTCAGAATGTTACAGTCGGTATTTTGATTGAGTATGTGATCAACTCATGATGTCATAATTAAATCTAGCATTTAACCAGCACAGATCGGCGTTTTCACTGGCTTAAAAGGTAGGTTATATTCTAAGGGGAAGGTAGATCTAGCACTGAACTGAAACAGTCGAACACAGAACTAACACAGACCATAATCACACGGCACAGAAATACCCAAACACACAAGTCAACTGACCGAGAAAAATTAAACTAAACCGCTCACAAAGCATCCCTTGACTCGCGAATGCAAATTGGTTTTCAAATTGTACGGCCTGGAAAAACGTCATACAAGAAGATCAGTTGCCCTTGAGAGCTTTCTAGTAGGCCTACACGTGACATCAATGGTTGTTATAGGCAACTACAGGTGTTTTGGCCGTTATATACACAAGTTATTATTGTAAATGCACTTCTGTTCAGTTTGTTTTCAAGAAATCAGAATTCCGCGTCCCTGCTGATTCGAATTTCACTCCATGCTTTATTTAAAAAAAATATATAAAACCCTATATTAAGCAGGAATTAAATAGAATATTTGTATTCTAAGGTCAGGTGTTATTTCACATCGTGAGCAACTGATTTATTTTGAACCCATGGTTCGAATTACGCTCGTGAAATAATGCTTCATCTGCTCTATTTTATCCTTGAAGCTAGACGAACTACATAAAGCATTTGACTATTTACTTCAAATTAACGTGTTAAGGACACTACTTTTGTCTTCTGAAAGTGCAAACAAATACTGCAATGTGACATTTTTATTTTTGCCGACGGGACGAATCGTCAAAAGATCAAACATGTTTAAAAATGATTTAATTACCGTCAAAACACATGTCTAATTGCCATCATAAAACGTATCAAAATTAAAGTACCAATCAAGTAACGTGAAATATTCAGCTGACTAGGTCAACTCATTTTCGGGAAACTCGACCCGATTCTCCGTATAGACACATATGTATACCACGTCATAGTAACTTTGCGCTTTTATTTATAATAACAACGGTCAAATTGTTTGTATAAGTCTGAATAGCTCTCTGCGCGTGTAATCATGCTCGTAGAATTTATCACTTACTATTTTCTAGAATGATCATCATTAAATTCTTTGTAAATCGGATCGTACGTTCCGCACGTTAGTATAGCACAGACAATTTGACATGATCCTGACCTTTATGCATAAATATATTACGAGGTTCTTGCGTTGAATATATCAATTTCCGCGAGCAAATCGTACAATATCGGTCCTTTTAGATTTGTGTCTTCGTGATACTTTCCGCTTATGAAAACATACAACCGGGATTATAAATATAGACGATATATCAGCTGTTAAATAATGCTAATTGAAGATCGAGAGTCGTGTCAAATTCTCTGGACTATAAATCAACCGAAGTTTTAAAGGCTACAGTATCAGCGCTAGTTTGATCTCTTGAATTGATTATCGTGGTTTTTGATAATGCAGATGATCTATTTTCGTTCGAATTGAAGGTTTACACTTTTTGTCCAAGATTCCCGTAAAGCACCTATCAAATAGTCCGCTATATCGAATGTATTTAGATTATTTAGAAAGACACTATAAACGTTCCTGTCTGTATGTTTTTACAGGGACTCTTCTTGATTTTAATCACAACTCATATAAATCCAATAATCATTTGATGCGAAGACGGGACGTTTTTAATTAGGCCCCTACCTTCAAGGATTTATCCATTATTCATACGATTTATTTTTCTCAATGAAATAATATTTAATGATGACTTATTCCACTAACAGCGATTCAACAGACGTCAATTACGTGAAGTCTACTAAATGAACGATATTCAATATGACTGTGTCAAAGCGAGCTAATTATAGATCAGTTAAAATTCTCATGTGCATCAAGTTCGGCTAAATGTCTTTGATGTGAGTTTTCCCTCTGTTTCCTTTTATTGCCCGACATAAGTCGGCAACGTCTAATCAGTCGGCAAATCTGTGATGTACATATCGTCGGCGACATCAGAAGCTACAATGCAGTTTGATCGGAATAACAGTAAGGCCGCGGAGTTTTATAGTTGCGTTGTTCACCCGTTATACTCGTTACGTACATTACGCTCCTAACGGCTACTGTATACGTTGCTATGGATCGGATGTATGCGTTGCTATGGATCGTATTGTACCTCTGCTTCTGTCGCGAATTTTTGAAATAAGTAAATGATGGTGTATGTAAATAATAAAAAATAATAGTATACCAGATTTATTTTGCAACCTTTTCATGCGACAGACGCGTTCAAAGGCGTTTTCCATTTAAAACAAATTCGACTGACCGGTGGACATAAATAATTCCAAAAAAATAGTGTAAACCAAGAAATGAAATAGTAGTGGCCTTACATGTCGTATTGTTGAGCTGGATGAGAGGGTTAAACAAAGAAACTGCGATAATCGCGCTCCGGCCAAATAGGACGTTGCCCTTGCGCAAAACGTCGTCTCGTCGTCTGCTTCTGACGTGACGTCATGTTGCTTTTTAGGTCAGAAACGTCACGTTACGGCTTATATACTTTAAATTTAAGATATGAGCGCACGCGTGTTCCAAAAAATAACAGTGATGTTATAAATCAACTTGAAATTCCTCAGAAAGCTAAGCAAGTTTGAAGGTGGAACAAACGTGCGCTGATATGAACAAATAAAAAAGTGTTACACGAAAAACGCAGATTTTGCCATTTTTAGCTAAAGAGGGGTTCTTACAAGTGGAATTTTACTGACTTTAAAACGGATTTTCTAAAGAAAAAATACATTTTTATGAAGAATAAAGGTTGGTCATTAAAAATAGATAACAAAAAACATTTTTCGTCTATTTTTTATTTTTCATTATTTTTGGGCCATTTTTACTAGTTAGCGAACCTTGTCCTTTCCACAATCAAGAGGACCCCCCCAACCATAACCACCAACTTTAAAAATCAATTCAGCCTGGCTACGCCCCTGCATTGCATTACAAAAGTATATTTATGGGAATATATGATTTCGTGAGGAACTCAAATAGTGAATTATAGTGTTAATAAACAAATCTTGAGTGATATCTGACTTACAGTAAATGTGTGAATGGTTAATATGTTAATCAAGCAGGGAATATATTGAACTTACGTAATGTTTCTCCGGAGTGTAACGTTTCTGTATACCATATACTTCTACAACTTTAATTCTTCCATCTGTTTGTTGACTGTAGAATAATACATAGAGAAATATCATATGTCATATCAAGATATCCAGCGTTTTGATTCCTGGTCGCGACATGTTCCATAAATATTTAGCAACAATATTGATTCTCTTCCACATGTGGAGAAGTTCCTGGTTCCTTGTGACAGGGTACGTTAGTACTGGTTTGGATACAGTCCAGGAAAACTAGTTTAGTAATTTAGCCAATGTATATTAACTAAAATTTTGAGAAATGGTGTTCTCCAGATAATCGCCCAACTGTTATAGTCTTCAAATTATTTCTTAGTTAATTCACCAAAAAGAGAGGGGGTCAAGAGAAATTTGACCATACATGAATACTTTATATGTTTACTATACAGACCCATATGGGCTGGTCAGGTCAATATAACTGATTGACATTTAACATTAATACTTAACCTAGAACAGAAAGATAACCATCGACTCTACAACTTACTTATACACTTTAGGCACAAAGGATAACAGAGCTCCCTCACTGTGGCTAGAAAACTTCATCTGAGCCAGGTTATGTATGAAGAAGTTTATCTGTGTAGATTTGGCATTTAGGCTGTCCTGAATCATTCTGAAATGGAATTATTATAGTTTTAAAATTATGTACATAGTGATAACTTTAGACAGATAATAACAATGGAGAAAGGGGCAAATATAACAAGTTAAAGCCCCATTATCACCCCTTAACTTTTTTTCTGATCATCCAGCAAATACAAGGAAGTAAGATTTTTTTTTACAAATTACAAATAATTGACGACAAAATGTAAACTAATCAGTCAAATAGAAAATACTAATTCTGCAAGAGTTGCTTCCCTTAGACTATAAATCATGCATTTATTGTTTTTACAATACCTTATAATAAGTTATTTTATCTACAAGCTAATTTGAGGCTGTATTTCGTTTTCTTCAATAGTATGGCGTTTTCCACTTTTGGGACTGAACTAAAGTGGTCAAAGTGCATCATTCTGGAGATAAGTTACCAAGTTATTACTGTTTAGGGCTGAATGGGGCTTTAAAGGGAGTAAGAGATGTTTGTATAACATGTATGCCAAAATGGCAGCAATGGTTATGACGAACTTGACCTCAAAGTTATTAGTTTGAAGATCCTAGGCCCAAATCCATTCTTGAGTTATAGATCATAAACCAAACATTGGTCTTGTCTATTATTTTAAGGGACATGGCAACCTTGACTATCGACCTACTGACCACAAAACAGTAGGGGTAAACTACTGATAATGACCCACCCTACAGAATTTGAAGATCCTAGTCCCGATCCTTGTAGAGTAATTCATCAAAAATCAGTAGGTCTATCAACCAACAGAAGACCAACTTGACAAGCAAGATAGGGGACATAATAATACACCATGTACACAGAAATATCTGACCTGGTGAAGACAGCTGTAGCTTGTGTATCAGTGAGTCCAGGTAGTAATGCCAGCTGTACAAACTCCACTCCCTTCTCTGTAATACCAGGTATACCAGACCGTAACATCTGAAAGTGGGAAATACAAGTAGTCCATTAAATACTTGTTAACATACAATTATAACACTGCAACAGTAGTTCAAATTTTGGTTCCTTTCAGATAGTCTTACAAATTTTCTGTAAGTTTCATAAAATGATATTATTTCATTGACACAATCTTTCAAAGGGGAGACCAAGGCACCATGGGACATGGGTACCATGGGATGGATATCAGTTGTTACTTTTTGTCTGGAATGTAAAATAGTCTATCTGAGTTGATCTAATGATCATTGTCTTTTTGAAGCTGTTTTTCTAAACCATTTATCAGTATGAAAAAGAAACACCATATTGAAAATTGGTCAAGAACCGAATATGCCATCCACATTAAATAAAGTCATTATTATAATTATTATATTATTATTATCTTTTCATAATCAAAGGGTAGTAACTGTAAGAGAAACTGAACAACGATATGATCGCATTGTTGCGGCTCTGATAAAGCACTGACTCTAAGCAAAAAATACACCCTTATAGACTTGTGCTAGAATATGTCCACTTCAAGTGTGAGACGTCTTGCTGAATGTGACTGAATTTTCTCTGTTAAAATTGTTTGCTTTCGACTGAGACAGTCGTAGTGCATGGCTGTTCAGTTTTATCCCTGCCAAATTGACCAATGAAAGAATCAGACAGTTTGAGTGATAAACAGGAACTAGGTGAGCTGTCATAGCTCTTTCAAAGTAGACTCTTTGGTTCTTTAACTGAATGGTGTTTCTGAAATTTACTGAGCGCACAGCCGAGATTCAAACTAGGGACCTCTGGATTGGTAGTCAAGAGCCCAAACCATCTGGTCATTGTGCTATCTTTATTTTTTTAAACAGATGTGTAAAACGTACCAGAGAAAAGAGATTAATGAAGAGGTTAGCATGTTTTCTGAGAATGTTGAATGCTTGAATACACATGTCGATAAAATGTTGAAATCTGTCACTTTGTCTATCACCGTCATTGATAACGTACGCCATGTCTGATGTCAGAACAAACTTGACACGATCCCTGCAAGTAATATATAAAAGCATATACAACTGAAGTCTGTAAGGAAATAGAAGATGGAAAGCGTTACAGCACTAACAGCATCGTCACAGAACTTAAATGAGCTGGGCTCAATCCCTGGAAATTACTAGAAACTCACAGCATCAACTCGAAACTAAAATGAGCTGGGCTCAATCCCTCAAAATTACTAGAAACTCACAGTATCAATGTAAAACTTGAATGATCTGCCGGCTCGATCCCATGAAAGTTCTAAATCTGAGCTCAAATATTGTCACTTAATTTAAAGATTACTTTTGTTTTTGGTGTAAGTATTAAAACGTTGTCTCACACAAATGGACATAATTCTGGAGAAACTATCCAACCAAAAATTTTTGACAATATGCACACTTAGGCTTGGCACCAAATATTTATGTGACGTTTCATTGATATCAGACTATTGGCTATGGAAAACAAGCCTGGACAAACATTGTAACATCACTCCAGACAAAATTAATATGTCTTCCCACATAATCCCTGACTATATGAGGGAGACACAATACGTCAAGTGGATTAGTCTTCTAGCTGGGACTTGTTGACCAGCCAGGGACCGGGGATAGTGGTGGAGCATTCTACTACCTACCAGACCAGCCCAGGATAGTGGTGGAGCATTCTACTACCTACCAGACCAGCCAGGGATAGTGGTGGAGCATTCTCCTACCTACCAGACCAGCCAGGGATCGTGGTGGAGCATTCTACTACCTACTAGACCAGCCAGGGATAGTGGTGGAGCATTCTACTACCTACCAGACCAGCCAGGGATAGTGGTGGAGCATTCTACTACCTACCAGACCAGCCCATGATAGTGGTGGAGCATTCTACTACCTACCAGACCAGCCAGGGATAGTGGTGGAGCATTCTACTACCTACCAGACCAGCCAGGGATAGTGGTGGAGCATTCTACTACCCACCAGACCAGCAAGGGATATAGTGGTGGAGCATTCTACTACCTACCAGACCAGCCAGGGATAGTGGTGGAGCATTCTACTACCTACCAGACCAGCCAGGGATATAGTGGTGGAGCATTCTACTACCTACCAGACCAGCAAGGGATAGTGGTGGAGCATTCTACTACCTACCAGACCAGCCAGGGACGGTGGTGGAGCATTCTACTACCTACCAGATCAGCCAGGGATAGTGGTGGAGCATTCTACTACCTACCAGACCAGCCAGGGATCGTGGTGGAGCATTCTACTACCTACCAGACCAGCCAGGGATAGTGGTGGAGCATTCTACTACCTACCAGACCAGCCAGGCATAGTGGTGGAGCATTCTACTACCTACCAGACCAGCCAGGGATAGTGGTGGAGCATTCTACTACCTACCAGATCAGCCAGGGAAAGTGGTGGAGCATTCTACTACCTACCAGACCAGCCAGGGATAGTGGTGGAGCATTCTACTACCTACCAAACCAGCCAGGGATATAGTGGTGGAGCATTCTACTACCTACCAGACCAGCCAGGGATAGTGGTGGAGCATTCTACTACCTACCAGACCAGCCAGGGACGGTGGTGGAGCATTCTACTACCTACCAGATCAGCCAGGGATAGTGGTGGAGCATTCTACTACCTACCAGACCAGCCAGGGATCGTGGTGGAGCATTCTACTACCTACCAGACCAGCCAGGGATAGTGGTGGAGCATTCTACTACCTACCAGACCAGCCAGGCATAGTGGTGGAGCATTCTACTACCTACCAGACCAGCCAGGGATAGTGGTGGAGCATTCTACTACCTACCAGATCAGCCAGGGATAGTGGTGGAGCATTCTACTACCTACCAGACCAGCCAGGGATAGTGGTGGAGCATTCTACTACCTACCAAACCAGCCAGGGATATAGTGGTGGAGCATTCTACTACCTACCAGACCAGCCAGGGATAGTGGTGGAGTATTCTACTACCTACCAGGAAGGGAGAAGTCTACTAACCTTTTAATATTACCGAACATCTGAGCATCACCAAGGATTTTGTTGAAGTCGATATGAAACAGATGTCCAGTTTGTTTCAACATGATATTATCATTGTGCCTATCACACACTCCCAGTACGTAGGTAGCCACACAATAACCTGCACATGATCGGGTAAAATTCTCTACAGCCTGAAAAATGTAACCATTACACAATACTTTGTTACATGATTTTTATATGACTTTAAAGTGGGTTTGTCTTTATTTTACTCAATGATATTAAACCTGCGATTTAATCTTACAGTTATTACTAGTTTATATTCTTATGACAAAAATGCAGAAGAATCGGACAGATCATTTATTACAATGCTTTTAAAGCAATATTAATTATTTTATTAATTTTATTAATTATACAATAATAATACAAACCTTTTGATAATCAAGTTCTGTAGGATTATGTTTCTGTAACCAGTCTTTGATTGGTCGATCTTTAAATGACCCTGTGACCCCAGATGATACCTGTATCTTTCTCAATGTGTCAGATTCTGTGATGAGTTCTATTAAACCTGTAATGAATGGTACAATCATCAATATATGTAATTGGTTGAATAGTGCGGAGATATGAGGGGTGATCCAGAATTACGTGGACTTTTGCTCTAGAAAGTTTATTTTAGGTCAGATCGGTATGAAAGTTACACACAAGCGACTTTTATCTATTATTGACATAAATCTCAACACATGTCTGAAAACAATTCTTGGCATCAACAGTATATGCTACCATGGCAACACATAAATGCTTTCGCAGATCAACACCGATTTTTCAGTAAAACGTGTTACGTTATTGCTGATTGTTACTGTGTTTCTTCATGTAGAAATTCAGAAATATGGTATCATATTGTCTAATATTGTATCGACAACTAAGTGAAATTTCAAAGTAAAATTCGGAGTATTCGTCATATTATGAATATATATTTAACTGTTGTCATATCATAATTAACGTCAATATTGACATCACAAAATTTCATTTGCACTTGCATAACCATATAATTTTTTGTACAGATAGGAAAACCTGCAACGCATGCTCAAGAAATGTTGGAGAAATCAAGTATTAGACATATTGTATCACAGCCACTTGTTTTTAAATGGCATAAATGTTTTAAAGAAGGCCTGGGTGATGAGAATGCCATGCAGGTAGAGGTAAAAACCTGACGTTGACTTGATTGGTACTAACAATGGTCAGAATCAACCATTCGTGACATTAGGGGAAAAATATTATCTTGCAAGGCTGGTAATGGTACAGTTAGGTACATATTGAATGCATACAATAAGAACAGTTGATTAACAGTGTTCAAAAGCATCATTAAATGATAGGCGACGTCGTACCTCATTTCTGAGCTGCCAGGCGATTCATTACCATACCCTCTTACACACGCTGTATTGACCTTATTTATTATCATATCAACATGAAATTTGGTATACTTGTGCAGGAAGTAATAATATTAGAGTGTGCACAGATTTGTAAATGTAATTAAAACGGTTTTTGAATTAGAGCAAAAGTCCATGTAATTCTGGATCACCCCTCGTATTAAAGCATCTTTGTCGAAAACGATCAAGCATATTGATTTTTTGCATACATTAAAGCATTGTGTAAACAGCTACAAATATAATCCCTAAGAAAACTTATGTGTGGTCAATGGTTCACTTACCATACTGTATAATGACACCTATACAGATGGCTCAATCAAATAAGTGCATGATAAACTTCAAAATTCCCTGTGGATGACATGATAATAGCCACGGAAGAAAATAAAACTGTTGGAGTAGCCAAACCCAGTGTTCAAACCTAGATTGATCGGGTGACGAACAAATTCTCTATCCACAGTACAAGTAACTAGGCAGACTCCAAGGACGGTTAGAGATGATTATTAAGACATGTTTGTTACAATATTATTTTCCTTGACATGTGGAGAAGTCGCTGGTTACTTGCTGAAGGGCAAGTTAATACTGATTAAGATACAGTCCATGAAAACTGTTGAGGTAAATCCCATATACAACTGAACAAGAGCACCGCCTACGAGTGCTGGACGCTCCACTTTCTCGTACTTGATAGTAACCTGACTCATCTGAGTCAAAATTATAAGATTTACAAGGGCAAATAACTCATAAATATAGGTCACAAGGTACCAGCCTTGCCTGTAGGAACTTCCATTGTGAATGTGATTAACTATGTTGAGTTTCAAGTGAATACCTTTGATAGTCTTTAAGTAATTGACATTTTTTATTTAAAGTTATAAAAGGGGAATAACTCTTATAAAATGCTGGATAGATTTGTTTCCTTTTGTCAGTTGACGTAGGTCATCACATTCCACAAGTGTACTGACTTTCAAGTTGAAGCTTAGATAGTGCTTGAGAAAATTCAGTTTATGTGTAAAATTAGCCACTATTTCTTTGCCCAAACAAGGGAAGATAACTCCATAAATATAGGTCACAGAGTTATCAGCCTTGTCAGTATTGACTCCTCTTGTGATGGTGAATAACTATGTTGAGTTTCAAGTAGATACTTTTGATAGTCTTTGAGAAAATGACTCTGATAATAAACTTAGTCAACGCACACGCCCACGCAGACGCATTCGATCCCCTCACCACAATAGCTCGACTTTTTTCTTCGAAAAGACGAGCTAAAAATTGTTCAGAAATGGCGTTCAACCATAATAAACAGGTTTGTTACAGAAGAGGTAATTAGACCAACACAACCAGTAGTTTGACCTGTATACGAGGGTCATTCAATTTATTCGTAAACAATCGTTCTCATTTGGTTATTATTTCATTTTAACAATAATTTCTTGTAGCATTACAAACATTAACTTTCTACCAGTCAATGCAAATTTATCTTCAATAATGCAAACCAGTAGCATGTTATCAGCCACACTATTACCATAGTAACGCGCTACCACCCCGACCAACATAACGTGCCTTTTTCATTAGTTCAACTAGTTATACATTTCGATTAAGTTAATGTACAATCCAAATGAATGTTTTTGCCAGATTATTACAAAATATTATCATGGGATTTCATGAAATTATGAAGTTATTTGGACGTCGGAGTGTGAATTAATAACTGTTTTATCAAGACAAGTCGTGTTTTCAATAACGTCAAAACGTCTATTTCTTTGCGCAAGGAAATTCATATGACTATTGAATTGTGCATTGGGCTTAGAAATACACAGCAGACACACAATAGCTGCTACAGAGATCGAAAGGAGAACATACAGCATGTAGTGGTCTTGTGTTTAAGTGGGAAAAACAAATTTCTGAAACGCAGCATGGTATTTAAAATGATACACGGACATGCAGATAGGCAAACGAAGTGACATTTTCACGCCACGTCCGTCGAAATGTGCGAGGTGTTTTCGTATTGATATACTACCATTATGCCAAGCCTTAATCCTTATCTTAGACTATATAAGATATTGTGGAAGATATGTTAAATCATATACAATTTGAATGTTTATTTCTATGTTAATAACATAATTTCATTTCGGGTTACCATTTGAGAATCAGCAAAACATCAATAACGTCGCTGATGCAGATAATAAAGTGCGGTGTGTGGTGGTTCCGGTATGGTGATATTTATATTATAGCCATATTTTCTTTAAAAATGTGTTGTTTCACTCAATATTTTTAGCACTTGTGCCTGAAAGGCTGTAGTTTAACGTGATGTAGTTTGTTTTTCTCTGTGTCATCAGATGTAAAAATAATTAACAGTCTATTATTATTTATTGAATGACCCTCGTACACGTAGATGAAACAAAGGCACGCTTGAATTAAGATTAAGCTAAGAAAAATAACATAATAGCATTCTGAGGAAGAAAGTAGTGCAACCACTGTCCTGTCTAGGTATGTTGTCAAATACAGAATAGTGACTATGTTAAAATCGAAATAATAAATATGTGCCTTTTTTATGTAGGTTTAACGCATGCTTTTTCGTGCTATAACATTTGCAGAGTCCCAAGGGACGGTTGGTGCCCGTTAGGGCGAGGGCACCAACGCTCCCGAGGGACTTTGCAGATGTTATAGCACGAAAAAGGTATGCGTAAACGCTATTACAGCATACAAAACATCAATTTATGCGTTTTTATTCTGAAATAATTAGTTTTTTGCGGGAGATTTTGTGGCGACGTCGCGTAAATAAACGTAATGTCGCGAAAACAAACGTTACGTCATAACAGTTTTTGTTATGAGCGTCGACTTCCGGGATCGGCAAATACCAAGAAAACATGAATAATGCGGGTTAGTTTGCATTTATTATTTAAATCTTATAGAAAATTAATTAGAAGTTACAAATGAAATAAGAATTGCAGTTCATAAGACGCTGAAATCGTTTATTTTCATCGGTGAGGCCCTGAAATGAGCATACGTAAAACTGGACGTTAACAGCGCGTTCTCGCGTGAATCTTTATGTTTACGCATGGTTTTCGTCCCGTTAAAGTATGTGCAAAATCACCGTTTTTATGCTATAATATATTTTAAAGCATGATCACTTGTTCGGATATGCTACATACTCGTTATTTAATTACTACAAGTCCGAACTCAAGACCATGCTTTATTCTATGATAAAACACAGGAACATATTAATTTTTTCTTAAATTATACCAACCTTTGCGTGGTCCAGTAGGTAAACAACTAAATGTGATCATCTTCAAATCTAGCCCTTCCTTTAACCACAGTTGATCCATTATACGTACAACCTGCATGGTCATCATATCCTGTCGTAGATCATCGCCCACCTTGAACATCGTATAGACCGGACCAACTTTCTCGGTCGCATTCTTGAACACAAGTTTTAAAGGGAAGGCATTGGAAGTGAAAAACGAACAGGACTGAAATACAAATATAGTTACTGTAATATAACTAACCTTCACATATTGTTACTGTAATACAACTAACCTTCACATATAGTTACTGTAATACAACTGACCTTCACATATAGTTACTGTAATACAACTGACCTTCACATATAGTTACTGTAATACAACTGACCTTCACATACAGTTACTGTAATACAACTGACCTTCACATATAGTTACTGTAATACAACTGACCTTCACAATTATGTTATAAATTCATTCACAAACTTACAAAAATTTATCAAAGTGCACATAAAAAACTACAACACCTAATGATACCATAAAACAAATTTATATTTAAGTTATTTGCTAAAATTGATATATTGTTAATTTTGTGACACAACCTTGCCATATGTTGAACTCAACTCAAGACTTTCAAGTTGAGGAGCTAAGCCCTATAACGATGATGTATTCCAGAGAGATATAACACAGTGGATAACACTCTTGTCTATCAATCCAGATGTTGTTGACTAAAATCACAGCTGGAGCACTGAAAATTTCGGAAACGCTTTCCAGTGTTTCCCACCCAGCTAGAGATAAACTGGTTCAAAACCCAGAGGAAAACAACACATTCCACTTTAACTAAGACTGGTAAAAATGTTTCAATTTCAAAATTTCGCTGTACTAACTCACAATTTCATGTTCATGATTTCTTGATTTGCTATTGTAAAATTTTGGAATTGAAATGTCACTGCTAGTCTTTCGAACAACTTACGTTCATTTCCACTCCAGACACTTCATACCCGGGGTTGTGGGGTAACAAAACTCGATGTTTTTTCTGGAATATCTCAACCAATACATCCAAATTTTGTCGTAACATATTCTGCAACAAAAGAAACATACCTATGTAATACTATACAAAAAGAAAATCTTTATCTATATAAGAAGATACATTGCCCGTACACAAGTTTGTACCCAATTCTTAACAAAACTCAAATTTGCAAAAAAAATGCATATTGACACATTATAAATATATTGTGGTTCACAATGAAAAGTTGTTGGCCAAATATGTTATTCACAGAAAATAACAAGACTGCGTTCAGTAAACGCTTATGCTCAGGTGGAAGTCTTGTCAATAATAACTAGCCAAGTCAATCAGGAGCCGTAATTCTATAGAAATGGTGGATAGTAATACATGGCGTTGACAATGTAAGTTGTTTATGATGGTAAACAAGTATGCCAAGAGATTATATTAAGTCAGACAGGGAAGGCAGCACTCAACTTAACCAGCCGAGCACAGACAACATTAAAAACACTAAAAGCACTGAAAACACGGCCTCCCGTCCTGAAAGTCTGCCGCCTCAGTCAGTCAAACTAAAACGGAACGAGAGCCATGTGACGAGAAAACTACAACCGGACACCACACACGACAAGGCCAATCTACAACATATATATAGTGTACATGCAATTTTGAAAGATATGAAGCAGACTTGTGCTGGACAACGAAATTGCAGAATGGCACATACAAAATGAAAAAAGTTCAACAAAAAGGCACAATGGCGAAATATTTTTGTATTTTTGTGTTTTTACTATAAAGTGGACAATACATACATACATACAAGTTTGAAAGCAATGCCTTGATTGACTTTGAGAATATTTGAGTTTCAAAAAAGTTTTAGTTACGGTATCATTTTCAATGGAAAGAAGGACAATCACTATATGCCTCCCATATCAGTAGATGTTGGGGCATAATTTATGCCAGGGCATAAAAACATCAATATTATCATAAACCACTAACCTCCTTTTCACTGCCTTTCGCTTGTTGTACTTTTTCCCCGGCTGTTTGGAGAACTTTGACAATTTCTGACTGTTTCATGAATTCCTGATACAAAGCTTCCCCAGCTACGCTCACCAAGGCAACAAACATTAGTTCATATCTTCTCTTATACTGACTGTCCTGTGTCGCTCCTTTCAATAACCTGCATACATCAAATAATACACACATAGTTATAGTGAACAATATATGAAGCAACCCCTGCCATTCATCGAACAGTCTCGGCCATTCACAGAACAGCCTCGGTCATTCACAGAACAGCCTCGGTCATTCACAGAACAGCCTCGGTCATTCACAGAACAGCCTCGGTCATTCACAGAACAGCCTCGGTCATTCACAAATAACCAACATCGGCCATTCAAGAACAATGTCAGCCATTCACGAAACACCTCAGTCATTCACAAATATCCTTGGTCATTCACCAAACAATTCACAGAACAACTTCAGCTATTTTTGACTGACCTTAGCCATTCACTCAAAATCTTGCCCATTCACAGAACAATCATAAAAGCAACAATCTCTCAACAATTTTAAATCTGCATTTATACAATCTAAAAAGTAACAATATCTCAACAAAATCTGCATAATTTAAATACATGCATGCTGACTCGGATAGATTCCTATGTAAGGTCTTTATATAGGAAACAGTTTTACAATACTTACCAAAAGAACTGATGTGCAAATCTTACACTTTTACAAGACTGTTCCAACAATAACCTAGCCAATGGAGAACTATGGTAGCTTTCATATTTCAATGCCTGAAAACAATATAATTTACACTATTAGGACACAAATATGAAATTCACAAAACAAATTAGCGCTGTCACTCTGTGAAGACCAAAACATATCATTCAATAAAATATTTTTGAGGAACATAAAAATTACTGACAATATGTACTAAAGGGATAGAACACAAATAACTGTAAAAAATAAGGTTTTACCACAAACTCTCTAGCTTGTTTTTTTATATATTTTTTTAAGTGCTATGAAGCATTATAAGTCCTCTTATTTGCATCTATTATTATTAACAAATATAAGGTTGTGCACCTGTATTAACTGAGGTATAAAGTCAATGAGATCATCCGTTGGCATCTTCCTTAAACAGTCGACAGCAAATGCTCGAACTTTAAGATCTGGATATCTGTAAATATAATAATGGTGAAAACTTGTATGAGACTTCCAGCAAAGTTTTTGGGTGCATAGCAAGGAAATGACAAGTGCTAACATCTACGCACTAAGCATATTATCTTCCCAATTGTTTCCTCTCCCAGTTATTTATATCATATACCAGAGAGCAAAGAATGAGGAAAGCTGGTAACTCAGAATCCAGACATACCCAGTTGAACATCTGGAATACATATCTTTTATCTTACCTTCCAAAGGAATCCTGAACCACTTTGCCACAATATTATCTAGCAACACTACTTGACCACGTGTTTATCCTGCATTCACCACTTGGCCACATGTTTATCTAGCATTCACCACTTGGCCACATGTTTATCTAGCATTCACCACTTGGTCACATGTTTATCTAGCATTCACCACTTGGCCACATGTTTATCCTGCATTAACCACTTGGCCACATGCTTATACTGCATTCACCACTTGGCCACATGTTTATCTAGCATTCACCACATGTTTATCCTGCATTTACCACTTGGCCACATGCTTATCCTGCATTCACCACTTGGCCACATGTTTATCTAGCATTCACCACTTGGCCACATGTTTATCCTGCATAAACCACTTGGCCACATGCTTATCCTGCATTCACCACTTGGCCACATGTTTATCCTGCATAAACCACTTGGCCACATTTTTCTCCTGCAGGAACTATTTGACAACATGTATACCTATATGATAAATTTGTACAACTTACTGAGGTAACAGTAACTCCAGAGACTGCATTGGTTGCAGAGTTGACCAGTGTTTTAATATGGCATATATTTCAGGAAGGCACGCCCAGTCCCAGCCAGGGGCAGCTTGTAGTATCCATGGCAACAGGCCAGGATATTCACATAAATAACAACGATATTGCCATAAAGTTTCCAGTTGGTCCGCTTGACATCTGAAAATGAACACTCAACAAGTTACAGAATGTACTAATGTACTAACACAAAGAAGCTTATATTACAATCACAACACAAAATTAATGTATAACACGTGGAATTCCCGTCTTTACTCAGACTTTTAGTAAGTTTTTCAGCCCCACTAACTAATATCACTGGAACCCACACACACGCCAAGGCAGATTTAATAGGTTGTAACAGGACAACAATTAGACAACAGAATTATTAAAACTATACATACGATTGAACGCAATCTTTCTTCATAACTTCTTTGATTTCATCTCTCAGTTCTGGGACCAAATCACCAAGAGCTCCCTTTTTCCTGAAAAAAAACCCAAGAACAAATGAAACTATCGCGCATAATTGTATCATTTCAAAACATTTCTAAAAAAACCTCTAAAGCCACAGCCTTTTATTTGTAGGTTTACAGGATATTCTTTGAAAATTCAATGTCAGAAGGAGGGACTGGAAATACAACTACTTCTTCCATGTTTTAGAAATTAAACTCAAAGCACTTACCATTCAGACATGTTTAATGGTTCCGAGAACATAATCTGTTTCCCAAAGTCTGGTAAATTAAACTGAAAGTCCAAAACATACAAAAATTAGAAGGGTTTTTGACACAAAAACATGTCTTCTACAAAGAGACATAACTCTGGCAATAATCGCCGGCCCTAAAATTCCTTGCAATGTACACAACTAGACTTGGTACTTACTATTCATGCAAAGATTCATTGAAATCAGACCAGTGGTTAAGGAGACCAATCTCAGACAAACTTAGTGACATACATTCAGACAGACAAGACATCCGGCATAAAATCATTATGTCTTCTTCACTATGTGTGGAAGAATTACCAGTAACAAGAGATGTTTGTAAAACAGGTTACCCCCATGGTAGCCAAAAAGTCAGAAATGATAAAGGTCACAGTGACCTTGACCTTTGATCTACTGTCCTCAAAATCAATAGGGGTTGATACTGCTAATGACCAACCTCCATTTCAAGTTTGCAGATCCTAGGGCAAAGCATTCTTCAGTTATTGAACTGAAACCATTTGGTCGACAGACGGACGGACGGACGGACGGACGGACGGACGGACGGACGGACGGACGGACGGACGGACGGACGGACGGACGGACGGACGGACGGACGGACGGACGGACGGACGGACGGACGGACGGACAGACAGACAGACAGACAGACAGACAGACAGACAGACAGACAGACAGACAGACGGACAGACAGATATATATGTGCAAAGCAATATACCCCCTCATCAAAGATGGGGGGGGGCATAATAAATCTAAAGCCATGAGTGCAACACATTCCAATGATATTACCTGTAATAAGGCAGAATCTGGTTGTAACGTAGAACAGAACGGTGTAACAGGATCAGCGGCACAGTTCATCTGTAGTGGTACCAGCTGACTACCTTGTGACATATACCTACAAACAAAGTCAAGTCAAATTGTTTATTTTTCACAATGTATGACCCCAATTTAAAGGATGAGTCAACTTGGTTCATGAGACATTTCTTTTTAATAAGAACATTTACATCTTGACTTCTACCTTTAAATACCAGATACCAGGCAGGTAGAGATACACTAACTATAATATAACTAGAATGCAATGTAAAATTTTCATGGAAGGACATGACCTGACATTTACAGATATCAAGCCCAGATCATTGGGTTACATATCTAGTGCACTAACCACTGGACGATGGCTGCAGCTTCAGATTAACAGATATAACAGATACTTACAGAAAATATAGACTTAGCTGTTTATGCACAAAATGTTGGGGAAAAATATTGTTAATATGTGCACCATGGATGAATACAGTGATGTTACACCTCCTGACATTGTAAAACAGGCATTCATGAAATCAGTTTTTAATTCATGCAAAATTTGTATACATTCTTAACATCAACTTACGCTCTACGATTAAACAGCTGAATTGTTACCCCACCCAGTGCTGTAGCCTCTTTCTGAGATTCCCCAGTATTTGAAGAACCAGTCTGGGTACTCTTCACACCAATAAGTGTGATACACAGTCTCGTCTCCCTTGGTAACAGACATAGCTGAATATCAAATGTTAACCTGAAAAAAATGTTAAAAATCTATGAGCGTATCTTAATGAAAACCAGCTATTTTAGCAAAAATATACATATTGAGTTTTTCTGATGGAGTTTTATCATAGAGTAGCAAAATGAGAAAACAATTGTGTTCATATCTCGATACTTTAAGAAGTTACAGCCATAACTCTCTTAGATATTTATTATTATATTATACCATAAATATTATTCTAATACAAACACCCTTCTGACTGACCAAAAAAGTTTGGATTAGAGAGGATTTTTCTGATAAGTTACTTAGTATCTGTTACTGGCTTATACTTCATACCGCATGGCCTGAAATTCTACTAAGTACCTGGCCCGTTACTTAAACACACACTACTTACGATTCAATACCATTTTTGTGCCCATACTTTAAATCGGGCTTCTAGAATTATATATAGATATATTTGTATTCACATTTTTTTAACACTATGCTTTCGTCGAAGCTAGAGGTCATTGGCCAGTTAGGCCGGGATAAAACTGAATGGCTACGCACTACAACTGTCTCAGTAGAAACGTAAAAAACAACAAAAAAACTATGAAGATATAAAGACCCTACCATTCATCCCATACAATATGTGGAACCAGTCCAGAAGTGTTAGCAGACGCACATGTTGATGTCGACATAGGAACCAGCTTCTTTTTTCCATGAAACAGTTCACACTCAACTTTAAATTCATCAAACCTGCAAAATAGGAAACTGTACATGTGGATATTTCTGAGGATAAAAAATTTGCGAAATTTTGGAGCTCTTTGTAAACCAAATTAAACTCTAGAAGAAATTGTAGTGAATTTTGTAATTTCACAAAATTTGCCAATACTTCCAGATCGTTATCTTGGCTACTTATAAATAGTAAACCTGTGAAAAGCAATTTAACATGTAAAAGGGGAGTAACTCTACTATCATTTATACATGTATTGAATCATGGTTTTCAGTGAATTTTATAAAATATTTTAGTCAATTTTCAACCAAATACTAGTCAGTCTATTAGTATACAGACCCTATGTTTATAGGAGACAACTCATCAGTCTACATTTTTCTCATGAAATTATTTCCCTTTGATAATCAAGGGCAGAATAAAATCTAGGTATTATAAAAATTCAAAAAATTAAGTTATTACAATTGATTCTTACAATATAGTATCTAGTTGGTAGCCAGACTAACCAACAACATATACAGTCAAACCTGTGAAGAGTAATTTCAAAATGTAAAAGGGAAGTCAACTCTACCATCATTTGTACATCTATTGAAAGTATGCACTACACATACCTGCTTCCCCAATCCGGTGGTATTCTATGAACTGTACAAATCTGTACAATAAAATTCTCCGACGATCCTGTGACATCTTGTGGATCTGAAATACATGATTCAATGTATAACTAGAATGGGTTTTTCCACCAATGGTTAAGGAGAACAAGCATAGACAAATTTGTAACATTCATTCAGACGTAGAATATTCTATAGATAATTTTGTTTCTGTACTTAATGATTTTTTAAATGAAATTCCAGATGAAGATTTGTTATTGAAGTAGAAACACTGTAAAACATCTTGTCTTGTTTCGACCTATTTATGATTTTTCAAGGGTTACATATATTAAGGTCCTTGGGTTTTCTAACCCCTGAAATTTCCATTGAATACTAATAGTCTAAACAATGATAATAATTGATTCTAATCATTATTCATGTTTATTACAAATACTCATAATTCGGTTTTAAAAAAATATTCCCAGAATTAATGTGAGCTAGGGTTTACAACATTTCAATAATTCCAAGGATACACCTATACCTGTCATGCCACTGTCATACATACATATTGACAAGAGAAGTTTGTAAAACACATATGACCCAAAGGCAGCCAAATATTCAGAAATGGTAAAGGTCATAAAGACCTTGACCTACTGACCTCAAAATCAATAGAGGTCATCTACTGTTGATGACTATCCTCCATGTAAAGTTTGAAGATCCTTGAGTGAAGCGTTCTTGAGTTGTTGAACGGAAACCATTTGGTCCACAGGTCAGTGAAAAGTGACCCAGCCCACCTATATATACATATTTAAATATGTATATATAGACGGTATTGGACACTTTTCATGGACCTGTGATTTGGTCTACAGACAGACAGACCCTCGGCCATGTGAAAAGCAATATACCCCTCATCAAAGAATGGGGGCATAAATATTGTCTGGAGTTTATTACAAAATACCAAAAGTTTCAAGAGCTCTAACTTGTGATTCATCTCAAACTCCTAATTTGAGAAAAATCTCAATTTTAGCTGTAATTTCTATTTGAGACAATTAAGGAGATTTGGGTCAGGCTTTCTGAAAAAACCCATAACTCAGCAAATACTACAGTGCAAACCTTCACAAGCAAATACACATTCCTGTTGAAGTTCAAGACTATACATGTAATTGAAGTATGTCTGGAGTTAACACAAACAAACCATTCAATATTTCCCACAAAAAATAATATTGAACTAGAAGGTTCAAAAAAAAGATTTCAGCCGATCTAGAGATTTATGAAGACATGCTGTAAGATGGTTACATTCACTTTCCCATGCAGTTTTTGTAGTCCTACTGTAATCAGTACTGGTAAAAACAGTGAAAATTTGTCCCAATCTGATGCCATTATGTTCATAACAAACATGTGTATGTCTACTCAATCCTTAAAATAAGATGCAAATTTGTCTTGAGTGCCATTAGCACACATCCTTACACCAAACCATTGTTCTATTCTTTATTAAAGCCCCATCACACATAATGTGTCTATTTACAAAGCCCGATGAATAGAGTTATTTTGTGATGTCTTACGAATTCTTACCATACTATACTAATTGCAATCGACACAAACACCCACATACGTATACACCAACAATAGTCAGTGTACACATACTAATGAGAACAATTTAGCAGAATTCCTACTCGCTAGGATTAGCAAGTTGATTTCGGATGAAATTTGTTATGTGTGACTAGGTCTTAAAATTCAACTTTCGAAATTTCTAATGATCATAACTTATTCAAATTGATATACAATGTACTTCGAATTTTTATTACTAAATCACTTTTGTTTTCTGCAGAAATGTTCACTCTTTCAAGTGCAGTAAAGCAGGATTTCTGGATTATTTCAAATATGTAGGCCCGCTGAACAAGTTGATCCATGAGTCATGAAGAACATTGATCAAAAATGGCAATATGTTTGAGAACTATCTTTCACCGCACATACATATAAAATATAGATTATAACAACGAAATGTGAACCATATAAATTATAACCATGGTCAAGTCATCATTCATATAAAGAATTTGAGACAGCATGCCATTCAACATACAACGTAAGATGGATATAATTAGTGTTTGTAGAAGGTAGCTTGTTTGAAGGTTTTCAAGTGAATTCATTGGACAATGTACTATAATTTACTGTTACAATGTTTATAATACTTGATTGACAAGTGGCATAATAACAGATAATTCCATTAATTAGTTATAATTTAAAAAGCATACACATTATATTATGACATAACAACTAGGCCAAAAATAAAATATTGTTTGTTTCCCCTCATACAACATTTTTACGCAGGTGGTATTGAACAACTTCCGTCAATTTTCGTCTGAAAACATTTTTTCCGATTTTTTTCAGTAAAACTTTTTTTCTAGGGGCAATTTTGGCCGGTATGTAGCGGAGGGAAACAATTTTTTATTTAGGCCCTGAAGGTATTTGAAAGAAATATGCAGATCTACAATCCTAAAGAATATGCAGGCAGAAACAATTTACACTTATATATTTTTCCATCATAAAATATATCTGAAAATAAACCATACAGGTCATATGGGTTACCATGTTAGTAAACATAGATTACAACAACAAACAATTACAACAAGCAACAACAATAGCAACAACAACAGCAACAACAAAAGAGGCTGTTATATCACTAGCAACAATAGGCCATATTCATCAACATTGTACTACTAAAACTCAGGATTTTAACCTTTTAAGACTTAAACTCTGGATTTAATTTACCAATCTTTTTATTTCATTAAATCTAAATTAATGAATCTGTCTAATGAAGTGACGATTGTATAAAACATGAATGTAAACCCCATGAAGAAACAAATATTGAATCATATAAATAATGACGCAGACGTAAATTCCTAGCATGAATGTAAATTATGATATTTTGAAGCAGTTCAATAAAATGTCTGAGCAAAAAAAAAAAGAATTTAGAATAAAAGAGTCATCCGTACTCTCCAAAGAGCAAAATCTACAGATAAACTACTATTTCAAGTTATCCATCTCAACACATATTTTGGTAAAACTTGCTAAGTTTTGATTAAAATAAGATATAAGAGGATCATATATCCTGGGGCGCTCACCTGCTAAACATGGCCAAACATGAACTTGACCTTAAGTCATCAAGATAACGTTTGACTAAACTTCATGAAGGTTAAAGCAAAACTGAGGCCTCCAGAGTGTTAAAAAGGTTTTGCTACTATTTAACATATTGACCTAGTTTTTTACCCACATGACCCAACTTTAAACGTGACCTTAAGGTCATCAAGATAAACATTTTGACCAAAGTTGATGAAGATTAAAGCAATAATATGGCCTCAAGAGTGTTAATAAGGTTTTTCTATTATTTGACCTATTGACCTAGTTTTTGACCCCACATGAACCAACTTCGAACTTGACCTTAGGGTCACCCAGATAAACATTTTGACCAAACTTCATGAAGATTAAAGCAAAAATATGGCCTCAAGAGTGTTAATAAGGTTTTTCTATTATTTGACCTATTGACCTAGTTTTTGACCCCACATGAACCAACTTTGCACTTGACCTTAAGGTCATCAAGATGAACATTTTGACCAAACTTCATGAAGATTGAAGCAAAAAATGGCCTCTAGAGTGTTAACAAGGTTTTGCTATCATTTGACCTTTTGACCTAGTTTTTGACCCCACATGAACCAACTTCGAACTTGACCTTAAGGTCATCAAGATAAACATTTTGACCAATCTTCATGAAGATTAAAGTAACAATGTGGCCTCCAGAGCGTTAACAAGGTTATCCTATTATTTGACCTTTTGACCTAGTTTTTTACCCCACATGACCCAACTTCAAACTTGACCTAGATTTCATTGAGATACAACTACTGAACAAGTTTGGTGAAGATCAAAGCAAAATTAAAAGTGCTAGAGTGTTAACGGTCAAAAGTCTAACGGACGGACCACAGACGGACGACGGACAAAAAACAATCACAAAAGCTCACCTTGCCACTTTGTGGCAGGTGAGCTAAAAATGTAATATAAAATACAAATTTCATGCTACTGCAAACATACCCCATGGCTGATCTATTCGTATTCCAAGATGAAAGTCAGTGTGGAAAGCTTGACAATATATTCGTACAAGTTGTTTCACTGCGGTAACCAGCGATTCTAAAGCTTCCTCAAGTTGAGGTACCTGCGATACCCTTAAACTGAAATTTACAATACCACAAAATGAATGCAGGTTGAAAGTACTGTAATCACCCAAATATTACACCAAGCAGCTGCAGGTACAAAATGGAGAAAATTCAAAGAAATAAAGAAATTTGTCATATACAAAATATCATAAAAATATGACAAAATCATATGGCCTTTCCTGATTTGCACACCAGAGCTTGAAGAATATCTAAATACTGTAGACTGTAGCGCACAGACAATCCAAAGCCACACAGAAATGACGGCAACGCCTATAAGCCATCCATGCAAGAGTCTGACATAGAACGAACCATCCACATCCCCAAAAATGGATATTTCAAGCAAACCTATATACTCACTCCGCAATGAATGACACACTGTGGACTTTGAATTCTGTGCATAAAGCTGTGTAAAGGACCCATTCCAATTTTTTGGTTTAATTTTATTTTTGCGTTCAACTGAGACTGTCGTAGGGCATAGCCAGTAGTTTTTGTCTCTGCCTATTTGGCCAATGACCTCCGGCTACAAGGTATTTTGGGTTTGATTTAATTGTGTGCACTACTCAGAAGAATAAAGTATTTAAAACATCAATGAACCAAAACATGCTGGTAGTATCCTCAATATACCTATTACCGGGATATACTAATTAACGGTAAAATCAAAACAATCCGAGTATCAAATCCGTTTGCGCATGCCCGATGTCAGCATCAGTCACACTTCATTTGCAAACACCGGCGCTTCTTATCAACCACTTTTAACCCAGAAATATGGTCATGGATACGATAAATTAACGTTCTTTTAATCAATATATTGAAAAAAGACGTATTTGCTCACCAACCATGACAATTAAACACGTAATTCCAACCTTATTCACGAGTAATCGCCGATGGTTTCATCGGGCACTTGGCCCGTGTGACGTCACAGAATTACGTTTTACGAATATAGGTCATTCATAAAATCTACTAGATTGAACTTCCGACCGGAATCACTATTTTCGTTTAATATTGGATTTTCACTAATTGCAGGCCTTAATTGATTGAAAATTTGTATTTTTTTTATTTTACCGGTAATTTGCACATCCCGGTAATCGGTATATTGAAGATTTATTCATTGGGGTATTATTAAAACTGTTATCACGGGACAAATCTAAAATACTGCACTTTAATTAGGTGTTTAAGAAGAAATGCTTAATATTAGTGCCCACGTGGTGAAAATTGACCACTAAAACTTTGCACAATGGTATAACAGTCTACGCGCATTCCACTCATCCTAATTGTATTTTGATAGTAATAATCCAATTTGTTAACTTAAAGATAGAAGTTTTACCCAGTACCAAACATTTTTGACATGCCGTCGTCAAAATGATTATTTTGTACGGACCGTACCGGATTACCGGTAATTAGTATATTCGTAAACAAATATGGCGGACTCCCATGGGTTGTTGATATGATCTATTTAGGTCATAATTTAAGTTTATCCACTCGTATTTTACACAAATTATTAATAAAAATAATTGTTGCACATATCTATGCCGGTTCATGCAGTTGTCGGGTGTTTTAGTTATATTTCATCAAGTTTTAAAAGTAGATTACCGGTATTTGGTATACCCAGGCTATGCCTATCAGCTCTTGGTAAAGAAGCTTCCCATTAAGCATCATTACATGGCAGACCAAGGTTGGTAATAAGACATATTGCATAATTAAAACAACATGAAATAGAGGATATTTGTTGATTTTGGTGTAAGATCGAGTTTTATTTCATCCAGTGATCACAGAAAATCAAAATTTAATGTTCTGTGATTACGAGTGAAATAAAATGGATCTTACACCAAAAATCAACAAATTTTCTGTTTATTATACGCCTCAAATCCTCTTAAATATGTGCCGTAATTGGCTTAATTGGAAAAATCACGTCGAAATTAGAACGTCACGACATGAGAATTATGACGTCATGATGACGTAACGCATATTTTAAAGCCCGGCGCTGTTGACGCTACGTTTCTTTTTCTGCATGATACTGGAACCAGCTTCTAAAACAGTGACAATAACAAAGTTATTGGTATGTCGTAGCCTGGGCATTTTGTACTTGAAGCAGAAAAAAGAGCTAAAACTTAAAGGCTACAAACCTTCCTCTCTGTAAAGTGGCATACCCTCCCCCACTATGTTCCAATGTGGCCGACTTTGATGGTATGTTATCTTTCAACTGTTTTATCAAACTCTCCACTCTGATCAAAGATTTGGCAATATCAATAGTCTCAATCTTGGACAGTACATTACAGATAGCTTTCACTGCCTGTGATAAACACTGGAATTGTACACGTTCAACCTCATCCTGTAAACATATACATGTTAACAGTAAGTGAAGAATTAGTCAATTATTTAAAATGATTAGTAAAGAGAAACTACACATCAAGACCATTTATTATTTATCTACCAGATTCAGTTCTTTCAGGCCCAGCCGACTTTCATCAGGAAAACAAAATGTGAATTGAAATGAGAAATTAACAAACATGTATTTAAAATATCCTACATTAATGTGTAAATAAAATTATAGTAATCATTTTTCTACAGACATACTTATGTAGGGTAACTGATGCCTGAAACATATGCACACTTGTTTATCAGTATTGTATAAGAAAACATCAGGATGTCAGTGTATGGACATTCTATAGGAAATAAGGAAGTAAGGAATTGTCTGGTCGTCTAATGCAACTATAGGGGACAATAAGGGACAGGCAGTGTTTTTGAGAAATATTATGGACTAAAATATTACTTGTACTCCATGAACTATATGAAGGACCTAAATCTAAGAAAAGACACAGACTTCTAGACTGTGTCTATAGGATCAGAATTTGAGAGAGAAGTATGTAAGGTCTAACCTTCGGGGAGCGAACAAATATACTGATTCATCAGAGGGAACATAACACTGTACACTACATATAAGGGTTTCTATACAAGAGGTTTAATATGGAAAGGGTCAGTTAAATAATTCAGATGAATATCATAGACTTACTTGTGATGGTTCATTTGGTTGCTTGAATAGAAAGGGGGTTATTGATTGCTTATTCTTTGGAATAAAACAGAATCTGTTCTATATTACACTTCCCAAAACAGCAGACTGCTCAAAAATACTTGACCCCACTTAATTACATACAAGTATTAAAGAAATTAAGTTTATTTATACAGTATGATTTGTAATTCCACTAAATGCTAGTGTTAGTTTGAACCTACCTTTAAAACAAGATCTGTAACTCTTTCAACTTCAGTATAAAAGGTATCCATCAATATTTCAAGTGATTCCCTGGAAAGAATGTATCATATAATCAAAGCACTGAAAGTAACATATGCTTAATACAAATCAAAGGATGAAAGTGGTATATATTTGACCTAAAGCTGCTTATACTTGATTCAATCGAAGAGCTGAAAGTTGCTTATACTTGATTCAATCGAAGAGCTGAAAGTTGCTTATACTTGATTCAAATCAAAGCACTGAAAGTTGCTTAAACTTTATTCAAATCAAGGTGCTTAAAGTTGCTTAATATACTTTTATTCAAATCAAAGGGTTGAAAGTGGCATATACTTGATACAAATCAAAGGGCAGAATGTGGAATGTAATTAACATAATCAAGGACTTTCTCATTATGCCAAGTATCAGCAGATTGGCAGATGGTGCATTAAAACCTTCAGGTAAGTAATTCAATGTTACATTACAATAGAAATGATACCATCAGAAATGGTCTGTCAAGAATGATTAAAAATCAATTACCTGGTAACTTCCGTGTCCTTGACATGATCTTGTGGAAAGTAAAGTTGTTGATTATCATCGTCAATCTATAGTGTCAACAAGAAATCGGTAACATACCGGTATATGTTGCATGTTTTTGAAATATACAAGGCCTTAAGTGAACACTTATGTTCAGATCCATTTCATTTAACTGACTCAAAACATACTAGAAGAGATTTTGATACAAAAACGTATGTCTTCCACAACGGGCCATAACTCTAGCAAAATCATACCACCTAAAATTGCTGACAATATGCGTGACAGACTTGGTACAACACACCAAGTCATTAATAACTTTAGGACATTGTGATGACAAGCAAGGCTTGTATTCACCAACATTTTAGGACTGAAACCCCGATTTTGACTTCTGACTTGATATTTAGATGTTAGACTTAGGTTTCAGCCATAGACTTCATACTTAAACTTTAAACTTACACTTCGGACTTAGACAATTGTTACTCTTTTTGCTCCCATGTTGTTATAAATGTATTTATTATAATATGAATTGGTATATGTGTACAGAGGATAGTAACAGTTATACAAACAAAATTCCATTGCTTTATAATTAAAATGCAAAGAATTGCAAGTAAATTTAACTTTTGTAAACTCTAATTCTAAGTCTGAGATTCAGACTCAAAATAATGGTGAGGTTCAAGGATCAGAAAATAACTTCAGTTTGAACACAGCCTCAAACTTGATTCTCAAAGTCAATTTATGTAAAAATTGACCTTTTTGCAAAAACTGACTTAATTGAGTTCAATAATTGAGTTTGAGATTGGACTTGTTTTGTGCTTCTGGGAGCGGATTCAATGTGATAGTGTTAACAAACCGTGCTTCTGGGAGCGGATTCAATGTGATAGTGTTAACAAACCGTGCTTCTGGGAGCGGATTCAATGTGATAGTGTTAACAAACCGTTCTTAAAAATGGTAAGGCAACATCCTGTCTTCTCATGATACGAAAACACAAATCAACGTCCATTTTCAGACAATCGTGAGTATAACTGTACGCAGATAGAGGGTATTCACTGAAAATATATCAAAATATGTGTAACAGTTGCCATGGCAATGATTGTTTTGTGTAAAGGATACATTATTTAAATATTGCTTGCCTCTGGTTGTTATGGCAACAGTAAGAACAAATCTCCAGCTATGAGCATAAAGGGAGACTTCCTGAGTTAAACCTCAAATCATGCGTGGATCAATAAATTTTTCCAAATATTTTATTCTCAGGAAGGGGTAAGACCAGCTTCTTCAAACATGTGTAAAAATGTAAAATAATTCATGCCGCACCCCCCTCCCGCCTTGGATCTGTACATGTAAATGTCCTTAAGTTAGTTGAATAGCTATAGATCTAACTAATTAACCCGGTCCTCAACCATATGCATCAATATGCACAGAATAAATCAATTTCCCCAAGAATGTTGTGTCATACTTATCATTTAAATTATTTATTCTCAGAAAGTAGTTGTTTTTATAAATCACATCCACACACTTACGACAGTCTCAATCGATACAAACACCACAAAAATCAAAATTGACTGACCTCTTAAATACGGGTGATACGATTACAATAAATGAAACACTCTACTTTTGAACAGATTGATACTGCTGAGTAATATATATAACCTATTTAGTAAATTCTTAATTGATTAAAAAGGACAAAGCGAGCAAAGTGATGCGAGTCCTTTTTCGTCATTAAAAATTTACTTAATATGTTCTAACTTAGAATGTAACATTCAGCATTTTGATTGGCCAATACACTTAGGCGCCAATACATGATGTCACATGTGCTAAAAGCAAAATTTTAATGACTAAATGTTGTATTTAACCAGCACAGATCGGCGTTTTCATTGGTTCTAAATGTAGGTTACTGTAAAATCATTTAATTTCGTTGGGATGAAATTTCGAGGTTTTAGTGAAAAAGACCATTTCGTGGGGACATAAATTTGTGGATTTTGTATTTCAGTAAAAAAAATCGGGTGAAAATCTGTATTAATTATCAGAATTCCATTATTTTGAAACATCAGTCAATGCTAATAAGTAAAATTGTTAATTTAAGTCTCTTTATGAACTGACAAGCAAATATGGATTAATGCATAAACCCTTCAATCATACAGTAGTGATAATTAGACCAATGTGTGGTGACACAATATATACGATATAACAATTACCTAACAATCCATTTTATAATCCATAAGTGTCATCTTTTCTACTCTTATTGTTTACATGTTCGCGCATGTAATTTATAATTTGTGTTAAACACTTTTGGTCAAGCTGAAATAGACTACCGTACTTGACACGTCTAAAAATAGACATAGTGGTACTGTGTAAGTTTACCTGTATGTACAACTAGTGGAAGCTGGTTAAACCCAGATATTAGGACATACGCAGTTTAAATCAACGAATTCTGTTAGTCGTATTTATGAAGTCACAATTCAGAAAAAATATTATCCCTGATTGGAAACATAATATGCTTTGATTTGGTAATGAATGGACAGTGTGATAAAAAATAATTATGGTTTATGCTGTAAGTAAACTTTAAAATTCCTAGACTCATATATGGGAAAAACGGTAAATTTGCACTTTGTCAATTTACATAATTATGAGTTGGTAAAATTATTCGTTGGGTTTTGATTTCGTGGTTGAGGTCATCCACGAAATCCACGAAATTTAATCCCCCACGAATATTAATGATTTTACAGTATATTCTAAACTGACTTACTTCAGAAGATACTCAGATCTGTCGTTGACTTTGAGGATGAAATCAACAGATTTAAGTTCACCAAGTTGTTGTTGTGGTACGGATAAACAGCTGTATAATACTTGATTGATCACATGTTCCACCATACAATGTACTGGTAAATATAGGAATATTCATTAGATTGCTTCTTGAACAAAAAAAGTATGTCTACCATAAAGGGCCATAACTCTGACAATTTTCATCCGACATTAAATTCCTGACCATAATTATGCAAAACTTGGTAATAAGAATTCACATGAAGTTTCATTGAAACATAGACCAGTGGTTCAGGAGATCAAGCGCAGCACACTTTGTGATATTCATCCTACTAGACAGACATCCAGCACAAAATCACTTAAGACAAGAGACATGATTAATAATATGTCACATTAAGGATTGTTTTCTTTGGTATTTAAGGAGGATGATTCATGTCCTTGGCTTGGGATAATTTTAAGATGAATGGCTGTATTTTAAAATGAACAACCGCTTCCCAGAGGTTCAGCTTCTCAGTGGTTGCTACTCCTTAATGGTTGCCACCGCTCAGTGGTTGCCATTGCCATTCCTTAGAGGTGTAATCAACAAAGGTTAAATGAACTTAAGAGCTCTTCTTAATAATTTATATGTAGTTTATTTAATAGATCAAAAACAAAAAAATACAGTTCTAGTCTTCAATGAATACATTTTAGTCTATAGAACATGACTGTTCCAGAAAAAAGGCCTACAGGACATGACTGACTGAAACTACCCCAATCCACAGAAAAAGAATTATCCCAACTTCCTAACACATCCCACCAGACCTTTATTTCCAGGAACCATCCTTGCTTTACAAATATCAACATTTTATTAATATAATACTATAGCACACTGACAATTCAAAGCCACACAGAAACGACGACAGCACCTAGCCATCCACACTAAAGTCAGACATAGAACGAACCATCCATATCCCTAAAATGGATATGTCAAGCAAGCCTATATACTCACCCAGCAATGGATGACACACTGTGGACTTTGAATTTCGTGCATTAATAACCATACATGGAGGTAATTATGAATGAACAACACTGAAGTAAGCTTACCATCACTACAGAAAGAGAAAGGTTCAGTGGTATATGATGAATATACAACAATCTTCACAGACATGGCATCTTGTTGCTTCGTACACATAGGACTTACAATAAATCCTAGGTTAGTCCTTGTATCTGTAGACTTGTACTCGTTCTTCAACCTGAATACAAATACACTTGTACACTATTCATAGTTCAAGGTGATTTTGTGGCAGTAAAAATTCTTGTACGTGAGATGTGGCAAAAAATCCTACCAAAAGAATTTGTGTAAACTTTGTAAATAAATTGAGTATCATGTTAGAAACAGAAAAATAAAAAAATAATCACAGGTCAACTAAATTTGTTAATGAGTTATCTTCTCTTGAAACTATTGTTTTTCTGCAAATTTGGGTATTCAAGGGCACGTAACTGCTTAACAAGCACAGTGATCTATGATTACTTTTGCATTTTTCTGTTATGATACACTGTCCATATGCAAATTCTGTTTTTTGGGGAAAAAATTCCAATATATTCCACAAGAAACTGCAGTGAATGCCCTAACATCCACATGTTTCCTGTCCTCATGTGAATGCCCTAACATCTACATGTTTCCTGTCCTCATGTGAATGCCCTGACATCTACATGTTTCCTGTCCTCATGTGAATGCCCTGACATCTACATGTTTCCTGTCCTCATGTGAATGCCCTGACATCTACATGCCATTTTTGTTTCCTGTCCTCATGTGAATGCCCTAACATCTACATGTTTCCTGTCCTCATGTGAATGCCCTAACATCTACATGTTTCCTGTCCTCATGTGAATGCCCTAACATCTACATGTTTCCTGTCCTCATGTGAATGCCCTAACATCTACATGTTTCCTGCCCTCATGTGAATGCCCTAACATCTACATGTTTCCTGTCCTCATGTGAATGCCCTAACATCTACATGTTTCCTGTCCTCATGTGAATGCCCTAACATCTACATGTTTCCTGTCCTCATGTGAATACCCTGACATCTGCATGTTTCCTGTCCTCATCTCTTCAAAACTCCCAATATTAGAAAAAAATCTCAAGTTCATCCCAAGGAAATCATCTGCATTGACATACCATTCTTTATTGCTAGATCTTCGCAATATGCAAATGTAATAGCAACTTCTGCATTTGAGATCATTTAAAATATGTGTACAAATTTTAACACACGGACAGAAGGACATACAAAACAGCAGCTATAAGCTCCTCCTGTGTTAAAACATAAAACATTTGACTTACTCAGCAACCATCTGACAGAAGGAATCTGACTCTTCATCAACATATAACTTCTTACGTAATCTTTCATGTCCTGTCTGTAAAATAACAAGAGATATCATGTAATTGTAAAACTTAAGCCCCCATGGCAGCCAACTAGTCATCACCTTATTAAATCTGAGCTTTAGTCTTAAAATGTATGTGAACAAGATCCTTGTACTTTGTATCAACAGAAATCTGACGTGATACTGTAAACCAATTTACTTTCGTGTTTTGTTGATCGTCGGCATATTCGAGACTCTAAACTTTCGCGTTTTTAAAGTTTCCCACAATGTCCATATTAATGTTTTTAGCACTTTTCGCAGCGATTTAATTTCGCAAAATTCTACCACTCACGAACTCGGCGAAACTAAATCACGCGAAATGATTTCTAGGTTTACAGTAACTTAGTAATAAGAGCATCCTCTTCCAGTGCAGGAGGTCTTGGGTTTGATCCTAGGCCGTGACACTAAAGTCGTTAAAAATGGAACTGGTATATTTTCCTTGCTTGATTTATAGCCGTTAGTTCAAGGTAACTGCTGATTGATAATATGACCAAGTAATCTATAAATGACCGGAATCTTGTTTATCAGTTGGACTGTAAACAATATTAAATTGGTTTGTATGAACAGGTTACTCTTACCTTATCATCTAAAGCCGGCAAGGTTGGTTTCACTTCGACTTTATCCTCTTCCACTGTAACCTTGTCCGGTACATCGTCTGATCTCCCAGCACCAAATACACCATCATTATCAAATGTAACCCAGGCGTTTCTTTCAACACTGACTACATCAGCATCCTCTGGAGGCTTGGCAAAAAAGTAATTTGACACGGACGACGTCGGAGAGGATGTCGACATTGACATTGTCCGACCTTTCCGACGAAGAGGATCAAAGTATTCCAATGAGAAATATTCATTTTCCTCTGAGGTTAAAATGCTTTCAAATCCAAGCTGAATTAAGTCACTACTTTTACGTTTATGAGTTTTGTATGAATTGTCACTTGACATGTCAGTTTGGTTACTGTCACCAGACTGCTGGTTAAAGAAGGCATCGGAATCTCCCCAAACATCAAAGTCAACATTAGGCACCAAATGAAAACCTTCGGAATCTGTACCAGAAGCTCCGGACACAGTCTCTGGGTTTGTTTTATTGTTCACATTAACATTAGTAGCATCGTTTCCACTTTGATAAGCACCACTTGCAAAAAAATTGTTATGTTGAGGAGGAAACTGATTCCCTAAACCTGTGTTATACCCAACAAACTGACCTCCCCCTGGTTGATATGTTGGTAACACCGGAGTGGTAGGCACGGAAACTGAACCACGCCCTATACCACTTCCAGGTAACTGAGTCAATGACTGATCCCAGCCATAGGGTGATGGTACAGACGGCATTGAGTTCCGCTGCCCGGCAGGCTGGTGATGCATTGAAGGCATGGAGTTAGCACCTGAATGTAACTGGGGACCAGCCATTGGTTTAGTCCTCCAGTCGGTAAATTGTGCCGGTTGGTTAGGTACTGATGGCCCAGCATTCAAACCCCTGAAATAAACAGTTACATACTATCAATATTCTGATTCGAAATAAACATGATTTTTAAAAAGTTCTTACAACTTATATTAATGACTGGTGTCCAGAGTACTGTTTTATCAAAGCACTTGCAGAAATCTTAAACTTACGTTCAAATTTAAATTCTTTATAATTGTTCAACAGCTACAAATTGTGGGAAGTAGAATGTTTCCGTAAGCTTTGATAAAACAGTACCCTGTACACCAGGAGCATCAATGATAAAAGCCAGCTTTCACTTTGATGACGAGCATATAGCAAGAGAATTACTAATATCCATGCAATGTTAGCTATAGGTGCTGATGCATTTATAAGAATATAAACTAGAAATTAGTTAAATCACTATTTTAAGACATCAATATTTACAGTTACTTCCCCTTAATAAATGTTTTAATCTGAACAGAATGTTACGTTGTGAGAGTATGTTACTGGTTGACCTCTACTACATCATACTATAGAGTATGTTACTGGTTGACCTCTACTACATCATACGTTGTGAGAGTATGTTACTGGTTGACCTCTACTACATCATACGTTGTGAGAGTATGTTACTGGTTGACCTCTACTACATCATACGTTGTGAGAGTATGTTACTGGTTGACCTCTACTACATCATACTATAGAGTATGTTACTGGTTGACCTCTACTACATCATATGTTGTGAGAGTATGTTACTGGTTGACCTCTACTACATCATACGTTGTGAGAGTATGTTACTGGTTGACCTCTACTACATCATACTATAGAGTATGTTACTGGTTGACCTCTACTACATCATACGTTGTGTGAGTATGTTACTGGTTGACCTCTACTACATCATACGTTGTGAGAGTATGTTACTGGTTGACCTCTACTACATCATACGTTGTGTGAGTATGTTACTGGTTGACCTCTACTACATCATATGTTGTGTGAGTATGTTACTGGTTGACCTCTACTACATCATACGTTGTGAGAGTATGTTACTGGTTGACCTCTACTACATCATACGTTGTGAGAGTATGTTACTGGTTGACCTCTACTACATCATACTATAGAGTATGTTACTGGTTGACCTCTACTACATCATACGTTGTGAGAGTATGTTACTGGTTGACCTCTACTACATCATACTATAGAGTATGTTACTGGTTGACCTCTACTACATCATACGTTGTGAGAGTATGTTACTGGTTGACCTCTACTACATCATACGTTGTGAGAGTATGTTACTGGTTGACCTCTACTACATCATACTATAGAGTATGTTACTGGTTGAGCTCTACTACATCATACGTTGTGAGAGTATGTTACTGGTTGACCTCTACTACATCATACTATAGAGTATGTTACTGGTTGACCTCTACTACATCATACGTTGTGAGAGTATGTTACTGGTTGACCTCTACTACATCATACTATAGAGTATGTTATTGGTTGACCTCTACTACATCATACGTTGTGAGAGTATGTTACTGGTTGACCTCTACTACATCATACGTTGTGAGAGTATGTTACTGGTTGACCTCTACTACATCATACGTTGTGAGAGTATGTTACTGGTTGACCTCTACTACATTATACGTTGTGAGAGTATGTTACTGGTTGACCTCTACTACATCATACTATAGAATATGTTACTGGTTGACCTCTACTACATCATACGTTGTGAGAGTATGTTACTGGTTGACCTCTACTACATCATACGTTGTGAGAGTATGTTACTGGTTGACCTCTACTACATCATACTATTGTATACTGAAAGTTATAGCACACTTATTTCTTCATTTTAAATACAGATAAAAACATAGGTCATGTTAAGATCTTGTGCATTATCACACGGTAGCTGCATACTTTACAATTGCTTTTTTCGATAATCTTCACCTTTTTGGAGGTGACTTATCTATAATGCATACATAATGTGAAGTTAATATACATATTTTGACAGGACAAACAAGACTGCGTTCAATAAATGCTTATGCCCCCATGGAAGCATAGTCCATAAAAAAAGCTAAGTCAATCAGGGGCCATAATTCTGTAAAATGTTGGATAGGGTTACATGGCTTCGACAATGTAAGGGGCTTATGATGTTTGTCAAGTATGTCAAGTTTGAAGACAATGCCTTGATGTAAGACGAAATTTGGGTTAACAAGAATTGGACGCTTAATAAGTATAAGTCCAAAATAAGGTCAATGTGAAGGTCAAAATGAGGTTAGGTGATATAGGTGTGTAGAGAATGTTCAAATACAATATCCATGCAAGTATGAAAGCTTTGTAGCAATCCATAATAATGCTAGAAGAAACGGTCAATTTGGGTTAACCAAGAATTTGGCCTTTCATTAAGTCTAAGTCCAAAATTAGGTCAAGGTAAAGGTCAAAATGGGATTAGGTGATACAGACGTGTGGAGAGTTTTCATATACAACATCCATGCAAGTATGAAAGCTTTGTGGCAAGCCATATTAAAGCTAGAAGAAACGGTCAGTTAACCAAGAATTTGGCCCTTCAGTAAGTCCAAAATAAGGTCAAGGTGAAGGTCAAAATGAGGTTAGGTGATACAGGCGTGTGAAGAGTGTTCATATAAAACATCCATGCAAGTATGGAAGCTTTGTAGCAAGCCATAATGATGCTAGAAGAAACGGTCAATTTGGGTTAACCAAGAATTTGGCCCTTCATTAAGTCTAAGTCCAAAATTAGGTCAAGGTGAAGGTCAAAATGGGGTTAGGTGATACAGGCGTGTGGAGAGTGTTCATATACAATATCCATGCAAGTATGAGAGCTTTGTAGAAAACCATATTAATGCTAAAAGAAACGGTCAATTTGGGTTAACCAAGAATTTGGCCCTTCAGTAAGTCTAAGTCCAAAATAAGGTCTAGGTGAAGGTCAAAATGAGATCGAATGATACTGGCGTGTGTAGAGTGTCCTTATACAACATCCATGTAAGAAAGGAAGCTTTGTAGCAATCCATAATGATGCTAGAAGAAACGGTCCATTTGGGTTAACCAGACGGATGAACGGACAGGTGAATCACTACATGCCTCCCGATCTATCGATACAGGGGCATAAAAACCTGCACTATAAAATTTTAATGGTACCAATTATAATCATCACTATTACCTGAAGGCTTCCCTGATATCTGGATACAATTTAGGGGCCGCTGCTACTGGTTCCTGCTTGTTACTTAAGTCAGGAGGGGCTGCAGTACTTAGAGTAAAATCCAGACCTTCAAGGTCGTTGAATGATGAACTTTGTCCTGATCCAACATTCCACTGTGGTTTCACTGTAGTGGAAGATGTACCCGGTGGAGACAGTGTGATCAGTGAAGAGTTAGTGTTCGCAGGGTGTGATGGTTGCATGGTAGTATTCCCAGGGTATGAAGGATGCATTGTTGGTGCAGAATGAAAAGATTGACTAGTTCTGTTGCCTATAGGGTGAGGATTAGGCTGGAAACCATCCAAAGAGGCACCATATGGTAAACTCTGACCTGTAAAATAAAACCATCATTATGTAACATACACATGTATGATAAAAAAATGTGATACATCCACCTGCAAACTAAGACCACTATTATAAAACATTTCTGCAAGGACCATCAATATCAGAGAGACCACCTGTAAACAAACCAACTTTTTGTTGTTCTAATATATGGTCCTTGTAGAAAGGTTTGACTATATAAAGCATCCTGGGACACAATCCAAACAGTTTATCTTAATTAATTAAAACAATATAATAACCACTAGTATGTTTTTGTACTGGGAGTGGGAAAAGAACGACTAACAGTGAGTGATATGTATCGGAACCAATTTCTAGCTAAAACCACTTACATGCTCTCATCTTATTATAACTTCAACATTTATTTTGTTTATCGATAATTTGTAAAAAATCATTGACATACCGTAATGTTAATGAACAAGAGGATCATAGATCCTGTGGTGCTCACCTGCTTAACATGGTCAAACTTCGAACTTGACCTTAAGGTCATCAATATAAACATTTTGACTAAACTTAATGAAGGTTAAAGCAAACAAGAGGGCCATTGGCCCTATAGCGCTCACCTGATGACTAGCAGTTCAGGCAGAATCAGTGACCTGGCGACCTAGTTTTTGACCCAAGATGACCCAGTTGCAAACTTGACCTAGATTTCATTAAATCCACACATTGTGGCCGAGTTTCATTAATATCACATAAAAAATGTGACCTCTAGAGTGTAAACAAGGTTTTTCTTTGATGTAACCTTGTGACCTAGTTTTTGACCCCAGATGACCCATTTGCTAACTTGACCTAGATTTTATACAGACAAACATTGTGACCAAGCTTCATATAGATTAGGTAAAGCAGGTGACCTCTAGAGTGATAACAAGGTTTTTCTTCAATGTGACCTTGTGACCTAGTTTTTGACCCTAGATGACCTAGTTGCGAACTTGACCTAGATTTCATAAAACACATATTGTGCCCATGTTTCATTCTGATTACATAAAAAATATGACCTTTAGAGTGTTAACAAGGTTTTTCTTTGATGTGACCTTGTGACCTAGTTTTTGACCGCAGATGACCCAGTTACGAACTTGGCCTAGACTACATAGGGACAAACATTGTGACCAAGTTTCAAGAAGATTAGGTAAAAAATGTGACCTCTAGTGTTAACAATGTTTTTCTTTGACTTGACCTGGTGACCTAGTTTTGACCCCAGATGACCTAGTTTTTGACCCTAGATGACCTAGTTGCGAACTTGACCTAGATTTCATAAAACACATATTGTGCCCATGTTTCATTCTGATTACATCAAAAATATGACCTTTAGAGTGTTAACAAGGTTTTTCTTTGATGTGACCTTGTGACCTAGTTTTTGACCGCAGATGACCCAGTTACGAACTTGGCCTAGACTACATAGGGACAAACATTGTGACCAAGTTTCAAGAAGATTAGGTAAAAAATGTGACCTCTAGAGTGTTAACAATGTTTTTCTTTGACTTGACCTAGTGACCTAGTTTTGACCCCAGATGACCTAGTTTTTGACCCCAGATGACCCAATTACAAACTTGACCTAGATTTCATAGAGACAAACATTGTGACAAAGTTTAAAAAAGATTAAGTGAAAATTATGACCTCTAGAGTGTTAACAGTCCAATTGTTGACGGCGCACGGCTGATCACAATAGCTCACCTTGAGCACTTCGTGCTCAGGTGAGCTAAAAAGTGGCCTCAAGAGTGTTAATAAGGTTTTTCTACTATTTGACCAATCAACCTAGTTTTTGACCCCACTTAACCAAACTTCAAACTTGACCTTAAGGTCATCAAGATACACATTTTGACCAAACATCATGAAGGTTAAAGCAAAAATGTTGCCTCCAGAGTGTTAACAAGGTTTTCCTATTATATAACCTATTGACCTAGTTTTTAAACCCACATGACCCAACTTCGATCTTGACCTAGAATTCATAGAGATACAACTACTGACCAAGTTTTATGAAGATCAAAGCAACAATGCGGCCTCCAGAGTGTTAACAAGGTTTTCCTATTATTTAACCTTTTTACCTATTTTTTTGACCCCACGTGACCCAACTTCGATCTTGAGATACAACTACTGACCAATTTTAAGGAAGATCAAAGCAAAATTGGGAGTGCTAGAGTGTTAATGCTGAAAAAGCTAATGAACGGACGATGGACAAAAAATAATCACAAAAGCTCACCTTGCCACTTTGTGGCAGGTGAGCTAATAAAAAAATACTGATGAAAATATATTATGCTATTCTCGATATCGACATTACTCAATAAAACCCGTTTTTCTGGAACCGAAATTTCACGTTCAGGGGGTTAGCGAGCAATAAGCGGTATAGCGGGAGTGTATATAATTATTCTTTTTTCAAAGTTTAAACATGAAAAACATATAAAACAATTATTACACATTATCATTAAACATCTTTGTTTTTAAACTTTAGCAAGAATTATCCTAAAAAATGCTTTATATTTGAAATATTGCATTTTATTCTACACTGCCGCTTCCGTAGCTCGATACCGAGAAAATATACGTATTTTTCAAGCTAAGCATATTATTTTGGGGAAAATATTGTCAGCGAGGTCGTAAAATTGTGTTGTCATTGTTTACTAGTAAGACTTTTTACAAATTCTTATCATTTGGCTTAAATAATCGCGATTATTGTACCTGGTTGCTCTATACGCTATATGCATTTTCCCCCATGACGTACATTCGGAATATCTCGCATATTGTCGCTCAATAAATTCTGTTATCCCGGAAAACGGATTTTAACCTGTAATGTCGATATGGTGAATGTACATGTATGTGATATACAACTTGGGATGGAGTCTGTCCAACAAGGAACAACTATTATGTTAGATTATTTTGTTCAGGAGGGTTTTGTCCTACATTCTTTTTTACAAGTATTTTATCAAGTGGTCTTTAATACATGTACAAAATGTACAGTAACTTGATCAAGTGTAGATTCTTTTGTTAACAAAATCTTCATTTACCATCTAATAATGTTTCATTGGTGAACTCTTTTTGAAAGGATAATCTTTTATTAAATAATTGCAATATCCTGGCTATATCATAGCATATCATACAGTGTTTCTTTTTTACTTTTGGGGTGAAAGGGGTCAGAGCCTATACAAGGGGAAAGATTAGCGTGCGGAAGAGATGAAAGGGGAATTTTCACTTATTGGTAACATTGCTCCAGCTAGACCTATAAATTGTCCTTAAATGTTTAGTTTGATTGTTGTTGGTGGTATTTAAAGCATGAGAGGTCAAAACAAACTATTTTAATCCATTCTGCAATCATGTATCATCACAATTCACTCAGACTTTACTTATGTGGACAAGAATTAAGCAAGACTTCAAGAGGAAAATTTAGAAATCTTTTGGGAAAAACATATACTCTGCAGAGAAATGAAAGGGGCCGAATATCTCCATATATTTCAGGGAAAAAACCACTGTCAATACCACATAGGTTCAAACTTGATTACAAACCCACCTGTCTGTAAGAATCAGCCATGTATATTTATAGTGAAATGTGGTCTTTAGTGACAGGTGGTCTCTCTAAACAGTTTTAATATACATGTATGTAATTGAAAATGGTCTGATTAGAGATAGAATTAGTGGTCTTTGCTGAATGTTTTATAATAGTGGTCTTTGTTTACAGGACTGGAGGTCCTTTAACACAGGTATGATTGTATTTCTTTTGTGACCACAATGATAATTTTACATAAGTATATTTAGTGATAAAGGAGTTTTTTCCCATATATCATGTATATCCTTCAGAAAGATTTTCACTTCCTAGTTAATATAAGAAGTTATATTTTAGTAAACCAACACCAATAAAACACATGTAAAAACATTTATACAATGCATGTAAATTAGTATACTTTTGCCATGAATCTGTATGGTGAATCTGTCTGAAATGACACAAATCAAACCTACCCTGGAAATCTCTTTGGAGGGTGATTTTGTCAAAATGCAAATAGGGGGGGGGGGGGGGGGGTTAACTAAAAAAACCAATACACAGTCATATGTTTGAATAGAATGCTTTAAAATAATATAGGAATATATCCACCATGATGCTGTTTATTTTCTATGATTTCTTAAACTGAAAAACAAAAGAAAGACTTTGAAAGGGAAACAATATTTTGGGTGGGACTGCTTCTGAATTTTGGCTGCAGATTTGAGAAATTAAGGGCCCTGGAAATAGTCACACAAAACAGTTTACATTAGAATGCATGTCTATCTGTCCATGTGACAAATTCCATTATAATCCATTATAATCAATCAACAAATATAAGCATTGATTATAGACATAACTTACCAGGAGTCATTCTACCTTGCCATGTTCTAGGTGGCACAGGGGGTGGGTTATCACCCCCACTGCCCGTCGTACCATCCATCTGATGTTAGTGAGTCACATATATCAGTACCTATATCACTTCCCTCTTGGCATACATAAATCTTTCAAAAACTCTGCAAAAAATAAATTAAAATACTTAGATGAATTTGATCAAGTTATCAGGGGCTTCATTTAACAAATTAACTGTTCAATTACTGGAAAATCTGAAGTTTTCGCAAGGACTAAATTTTTTTCTGTATTCACAAGTTTGGTAAGTTCACCAAAAGTTATGGTTGTGATCCAGAATGAACAACACTAAAATAGGGCAAAATTGTGTTGCCATCAAAGCAATGCTTTTTGCCAGTAGTTATAAATCAATAATGCCTACTAAAATGTTCTATTTTAGAACATGATAAAAATACTAAAATTTCTTGTATCTTCAATAATTTTGGTATCTTCTTATGCTGAAAAAATAAACCTTTCATTTGAAACCACTGCCATTTAAATAAATCAGTGTCAGAACGGCCAACTTCCCATAACGGACCAGTAACTAGAGCAGCTCACAAACCAAGAAGGTTTGTTTACTAAAACAAGAGTGCCATTAGCCCTATAGCGCTCACCTGATGACTAGCAGTTTAGGCAGAATCATTGACCTGGTGACCTAGTTTTTGGCCCCAGATGACCCAGTTGCGAACTGGACTTAGATTTTATAAAGCCACACATTGTGGCCAAGTGTCATTAATATGACATAAAAAAATGTGACCTCTAGAGTGTAAACAAGGTTTTTCTTTGATGTAACCTTGTGACCTAGTTTTTCACCCCAGATGACCCATTTGCTAACTTGACCTAGATTTTATACAGACAAACATTGTGACCAAGCTTCATATATATTAGGTAAAGCAGGTGACCTCTAGAGTGTTAACAAGGTTTTTCTTCAATGTGACCTTGTGACCTAGTTTTTTACCACAAATGACCCATTTTATACAGACAAACATTGTGACCAAGTTTCATATATATTAGGTAAAGCAGGTGACCTCTAGAACGTTAACAAGGTTTTTCTTCAATGTGACCTTGTGACCTAGTTTTTGACCCCAGATGACCCAGTAGCGAACTTGACCTAGATTTCATAAAAACACATATTGTGACCATGTTTCATTCTGATTACATAAAAAATATGACCTCTAGAGTGTTAACAAGGGTTTTCGTTGATTTGAGCTGGTGACCTAGTTTTTGACCCTAGATGACCCAATTATGAACTTGACCTAGTCTTCATAGAGACATTACTTGTTACCAAGTTTCATTAAGATTATGTCAAAATGTGACCTCTAGAGTGTTAACAAGGTTTTTCTTTGATGTGACCTAGTTTTTGACCCCAGATGACCCAATTACGAACTTGACCTAGAGTTGTCCCGGACGTCGGACTATAGGATTTGTAGAGCCCTGGCTCTTTTGAGTATAAGGTTTATGTCAGAATCTAAACCATGTGTAGCAGTCTATGCGATAACACGTTCTGATTGGATTAACAAGATTAAGTGAGTGGAGTTGGCGTCTGGTCAAGTCTCTTGGTAAGCTTGCATTCCCCCACATATTCACCATATCGACATTACTGGTTAAAACCGGTTTTCCGGGATTACGGAACTAAATGAGCGGCAATATGCGAGATATTCCGAATATACGTCAGGGTGATTAAAGCATATAGCGAATAGAGCAACCAGATACATTAATCGCGATTATTTTAGCCAAATGATAAAAATTTGTAAACATTCTTACTTCAACACAATTGTACCCTACTTGACGATCTCGCTGACAATATTTTTGCCTAAATAATATGTTTAACTTGAAAAATGTGTATATTGTCTCGTCATCGGTATCGAGCTACGGAAGCAGCAATGATGATTCTACCGAATTGTATGAGGTGCTCCGAATGACTACTCCCCTGACCGTGAAATTTCGAATCCGGAGAAACAGGTTTTATCCTGCAATGTCGATATCGAGAATAAGTAAATCAAAGGGAACAAGTGCCTAATGTTTGGTTTGAACGCACAACCCTTGAAATATGTCACTAGGAACCGGACAGCCATCAAACCTCAACGTTTATTGTTCTTCCCATTCTGTCTTTGATGCTGATCCAATGGGGGGCATGAAAGACCGCTGTCATTATTGAAGTTAATCAAGGGGGGAGTGCTCCAAATGTGGGTAGGTTCAAACCCACGACCATGTGCCTGATCAAAGGCACTGTCCTGTTGAGTAAACCGGGTGTCAGTCTAATCCCACACAACTATAGCAATATCATGGAGACAGACCTAGGAGATATTACAACAGTTGAAGTTAAAACAAAAGTAAAAATAACAATGCAATTTTGCAATGATGCAGCTAGCAGTGGCAGCATCCACATTCATGTCCCAAGCAAACTATATATATTGACATGTCATGCGTTCTTACCTAAATTATTTTATACATGCTTTCCTTGTTTTATTATACCTTACATGACATGATAGACACATGCATTACTTACGCCAGATTACGTATCTAATGGGGCGTTAAATTCCAACTTTATTTGTTTTTGACAGTGATACACTTCCGGGTTCGGTATAAATTCAACAGTCTCTAACAAAATCGTTGTCGTCTCGCTCTTCTTGCTCTCGTTTAGTTATAATGCGTTATATTGACATAGAAACAAAATAAACAACAGAAGCATAGAAAATCATATATTTTTAGTAATTTGCAAATGTAACTTAGATATTTCCCTATCTACAGATCTAGATACATCATGTCGTGATGACAACGATGTAGATTTTTATTCGTAAGCACACCAATGTTAGTAAACATGGCGGAGGAAGATGGGGATGAAATAATTAACGAAAGTGAAATGAAGACAAGCAGCTCACTGCAGCACATGTTGGCAGTGATTGCTGAAGAAAGAAAAAAAGAATCAACACCATTTTTGATATCTGGAGGTAAACTGATGTGAAATTCATTGATTAATTTTATAGCAGGTTTTCCTATCACTGTTGACATTTCAGTGATTTCAGTGATTTTGACAGATTACTATTACTGTCAGATTGACTGAACAGTGTCAGTGGTTTTTGAGTCGGAGATGATTTTAAGGAATTGGCAAGTAATTAGGTCTATGACAGTGCCCATGGAAATGTAATTTTATTTTCTACACACATGCATGTGATGCAAGAAGAATGTTCTGATAATATTGTCATTGAAAAGGATTGATTTTTTTTATAAAATTATTAATTTTATTGATAATTATTTTGAGTTGGATTTGTTATTTCAGAGCTCCCGATAAGGTGTGTAGATGCATCATTAAGCATTAAAGTTAACAGAAACGCATTTATTATTTCAAGGCATTCTTTCACAGAAAAAGATCTTTGAGGAAGTTAATAACTTAATTACTCTGTCGGCCGTATCGGGTAGGTTTTTGACACTACCCGGTTGAACCGATGCGCTAATAAAAATCACTCACAAATGGTCGTTGAGTTCAAAGTAAAAGCTATTGTTAAATAACGGTAAATTTGCCAATTCCAGTTCTAAGTTTGTAAATATTTCACACCACTGATGAGGCATGCTATGACATTTTTGTATGTCGATCCTATTCCTAATTTGAGGGTTCTTCTATGAAAAAAGAAATAAAATGGTTTAAAGTAACCGACAAGAATGCTCTGATGCAAAGTTGATATTGCAATCTCCCAGCTCATTTATAACCCCTGACTAAAAGGGTGTATCTTAACCGTATGATGACTGAATCGCTTGTAATTGTATACTGCGAAAATAGTCAAAATTCTGTTCTATCAGCTCTTTTTGATATTATCTTGTGACGAAATGTCCCATGGATCCAAATATTTAAAGCCATTCAAATGAAATAAGTTAAAAATATATTGGCAATCTGATCATGGGTTGAATTGATATTTGGATAAAATGATTTCTTTTACAGACTTTGATTTGATCTCTGAGGATACCACCAAGTTTTGGACCGGTCTGTTTGAACAATATTTCTTAATCAATGATTGTTCAGATGGCATGAGAGACGACATGCTTTTCTATGTAAGAAAAGTTAAGGGCGAGAAATATTCATTTACAAAGGTAAATAATTCAAATATAAAAAAATGTAGTACATGTGCTATAAATGCCATTATTTTTACATGACTGAGTCTGCGCTTTATTATGCAAATTGTCTGCTTATAACTTATTTGTAAATTCATTTAAAATTTGCTCACATTTAATCTCAAGAAAAAAGTTCAGCTTATGTTGTTAAGAATTTAGCTATGGCTATTTTATCTAACTGTGATTTTCAAAATTTGCTTACTTTTTCACCTGCAGAAATATTCACTTACCCAGTACATATTATTGTGTCATTACACGTCGCATATATATATTTCTTTCCTTATTATTCAGACTGAGATTGAAGTTTATAGAAAACATTCCAAGAAACAACCAACATTTGATGATAAAACGATTAATTGGGAGGAAACTGTATATCTTAACATCATCTTACATCAAGTAAGTCAGTTGACAGGTGTCGGGTCTTACATTTGTTTGTTTGCCATTGACTGATACAGTCGTAAGTGTGTGGTCATTCATTTTTTGCCCTGCCAGATTGATTAATGACCACTGATCTTGAGGTAAGAGACAGTTGTGCAATACATGTACAAGGAATGCTGCTGCGATAGTTCTTTCAGAATTGACTCTTAAGTTCTTTAAAGTGCCTGGTGTATAGCTCTGATACATGTGAGACTTGTAACCTCATAGTTACCGGTACCAATCAGTTCATCTTTAGCTGTTTGAAACCTTGATATTTGTCCCGTCTATTGTTGTGATTGAGGCCACAGTTCCATTAAATGCTAAATCTTGAAGTTCATTCTGGTAAATAATTTTGTACCTCATTTTACAAGTTTCTCACACTCAACCAAGTAGGGATCAGCATTTTCAGAAAGCATGGAAATCCCCGGCCGCTTTGTTCTGTATAAATATAACATAGTTGTGATTAGAAGCTATTTACTGTTTCAGTTTGTATATACCATGACCTGTGCTGTGTGTACACGAACTGCCAAAGACAACCTACAAATACTCAAAAAATATTCACAGGTATGTCCTTTTAATACTCACAGCCTTACATGTTTATCGCAATTTTAATATTTGTAAATATATGGCAACTTTCACTTTAACACTTTACTTTAGGTCTATTATTCGAACTAACATAATTTTAACAGTTCTTTTTCTGTGTATATTATTTATGTGTTCATACCTGGGATGTTAAAAGACAGGGCTTTTTCATTCTGTATCAGGGGCTGTTAATTTTTTTTTTAAAATCATGCATTCCCCCCCCCCCCTAAAATTCAATTCACATCAAGTTTTTTCTTCCCCTTTGCAAAATTTATGAGTTATTTTCCCCCAGATTTAAAGAAAAGGCCCCTTTCTATACCTTTGAAGAAAGCCCTGAAAGATGTGTTTAGATCCCCTTTACTAGTATTATTTATACAAACCCCTACTTACAGAGAGTTTATCCATCACCCAGTAGAAGAAGGATGGACAGTAAAGGTACACAAGAAGAAATCTGTTATCCTAATATATTCTTCACAGTAGATAACTTTGAAGAGGTAAGTCACAATATTTTTTATTTCCCGGCCTTTGTAAGTTTCTAGCCAATAATGACAGAGCTCTTCAGCCTACCTTTTAATGTCTCTGTCTACACATGCCAGGTTTTGGTGATGAAAATGCAGAAGATTTTCCTAACTCAAACTTTTGACTAAAATATTAATGAATGTTATATGCTGTTTTCACATATTTTACCTGTATGACAATACCAAACATGCTTCATGAAGCAATTTAAACTAATATTTGTGATGATTTTTATAATGTAAACAACAAATGTCAGTTTCCAGTATGTCCAAGAAATATGTGAGATTTTATCACATTGTATGTGAGCGTGCATGAATAGAGTCTAAAATCTGTAAGACTTGCATGTATGCTTGTCTCTCCTCATGCTTTGAATGCCGTATTAGGTTGGGTTATAGGTACTTAAGAAGATACTTTTCATGTAATTATGTCTCCTACATATTGGAGAGGGAGACATATTGATTTTGTGCTGAACGTCTGCAGTGATTTTTTTGGCTATTTTTAGGGCCGAATACAGACACCTTCCCCTAGCAAAATAACCTCCATTTTCCCCAAAAATCTTAATTTTTTCCCAATGAGTCTGCATATTTTCCTTCCCCCTTTTGTGCTTGCTGGTTTCAAAGCAACTACAGTATAGCTGTTTCAAAGTCAAAACAACAGATTTTCAAACTTGCAAAAGTCTTTGCCACATATGACTAGGGTATAATCAGTAGAAAAAAGCAAAATATGAACACTTTAAACCCAATTAATCTTTTTTAATAATCCCCAATTTTGCGAATTGGTGCGCTAAAATTTCCAAATTTAAAAGGCACAGAATGTTCAATTTTGTTCCAGAAAAATCACTGCGTCTGGACAGATGTCACAGTTTTTCAGCACTTGCTCTCCAATTGGTTGAATCTCAATGAAACTTCATATGAATAGTTGGTATCAAGCCTAGTTCTGCTTATTGTCAGTAATTTAGGTAGGATGGTTTTTGTCGGAGTTATGGCCCTTTGTGTGAGACATACATTTTTGTCAAAAACTCTTCCAGAATACCTCCATGTCATCATAACTAATCGTGGTAACAGCCGCAGTGGTGGTCTTGTGGTTAATGCGCTGGATTTATATTTCAAGGATCCGGGTCGATTCCGCATTGCAGCAGATCAAACTCATGAAAGTTTGATAACAAATTTGATTTTCCTCCACATGTGTAAAAGTTGCTGGTTCCTTGCATATAAAGGATAAGAATATACTGGTTAGAACATCACCCAGTGAAAAGACTGCAGTACAAATGTATATAACTGAAAGATATTTGAGAAACAGTGTCTTTTGAATAAACAAACAAATCTAGATGTAGTAGTCATTGTTGTGTATCTGATCTATCTTCAGGCATTTACAGATATCATTGTACAAGATAGTGAGATGGTGACGGTGGAGTTAGTGGCGTCTGACCGTGATGGTGAATTACAAGGTGTTATATTCCAAGGTTCTATAAGATATGAACATTTGAAAAAAGTTTATGACTCTCGGGTAAGATAATTGTGCTAATCTACCAAGTATTTAGGCTTCCTGGTTCTGTTTTATCAAAGCACTTCTTTTTCTCCTTCTCTTGTTGCCATGACAAAATCAGGAATAAAGCATCAGGATGACATTAAATTGATAGTGTAAACTTTTAAAAAAAAATGTGATAGTGGTAGATTCAATGCAGCCTTATACGAAAGTCATTAAAAGTCATTTAAAATGTTACTTGTATTTTTCTCTTGCATGACACTCAACATACTATTAGTTAGTTCCAAACTGCTGGTTTCTCAGTGTCTGGATAATGTGACTGGGTAGTCTCAATGTAACTGCTGGTTTACTCAGTGTCTGGATAATGTGACTGGGTAGTCTCAATGTAACTGCTGGTTTACTCAGTGTCTGGACAATGTGACTGGGTAGTCTCAATGTAACTGCTGGTTTCTCAGTGTCTGGATAATGTGACTGGGTAGTCTCAATGTAACTGCTGGTTTACTCAGTGTCTGGATAATGTGACTGGGTAGTCTCAATGTAACTGCTGGTTTCTCAGTGTCTGGATAATGTGACTTGGTAGTCTCAATGTAACTGCTGGTTTACTCAGTGTCTGGACAATGTGACTGGGTAGTCTCAATGTAACTGCTGGTTTACTCAGTGTCTGGATAATGTGACTGGGTAGTCTCAATGTAACTGTTGGTTTCTCAGTGTCTGGACAATGTGACTGGGTAGTCTCAATGTAACTGCTGGTTTCTCAGTGTCTGGATAATGTGACTGGGTATTCTCAATGTAACTGCTGGTTTACTCAGTGTCTGGATAATGTGACTGGGTAGTCTCTATGTAACTGCTGGTTTACTCAGTGTCTGGATAATGTGACTGGGTAGTCTCAATGTAACTGTTGGTTTTTCAGTGTCTGGACAATGTGACTGGGTAGTCTCAATGTAACTGCTGGTTTCTCAGTGTCTGGATAATGTGACTGAGTAGTCTCAATGTAACTGCTGGTTTACTCAGTGTCTGGATAATGTGACTGGGTAGTCTCTATGTAACTGCTGGTTTACTCAGTGTCTGGATAATGTGACTGGGTAGTCTCAATGTAACTGCTGGTTTACTCAGTGTCTGGATAATGTGACTGGGTAGTCTCTATGTAACTGCTGGTTTACTCAGTGTCTGGATAATGTGACTGGGTAGTCTCAATGTAACTGCTGGTTTACTCAGTGTCTGGATAATGTGACTGGGTAGTCTCAATGTAACTGCTGGTTTACTCAGTGTCTGGATAATGTGACTGGGTAGTCTCAATGTAACTGCTGCTTTACTCAGTGTTTGGATAATGTGACTGGGTAGTCTCAATGTAACTGCTGGTTTACTCAGTGTCTGGATAATGTGACTGGGTAGTCTCTATGTAACTGCTGGTTTCTCAGTGTCTGGATAATGTGACTGGGTAGTCTCTATGTAACTGCTGGTTTCTCAGTGTCTGGATAATGTGACTGGGTAGTCTCTATGTAACTGCTGGTTTACTCAGTGTCTGGATAATGTGCCTGGGTAGTCTCTATGTAACTGCTGGTTTACTCAGTGTCTGGATAATGTGACTGGGTAGTCTCAATGTAACTGCTGGTTTACTCAGTGTCTGGATAATGTGACTGGGTAGTCTCTATGTAACTGCTGGTTTACTCAGTGTCTGGATAATGTGACTGGGTAGTCTCAATGTAACTGCTGGTTTACTCAGTGTCTGGATAATGTGACTGGGTAGTCTCTATGTAACTGCTGGTTTACTCAGTGTCTGGATAATGTGACTGGGTAGTCTCTATGTAACTGCTGGTTTACTCAGTGTCGGGATAATGTGACTGGGTAGTCTCAATGTAACTGCTGGTTTACTCAGTGTCTGGATAATGTGACTGGGTAGTCTCTATGTAACTGCTGGTTTACTCAGTGTCTGGATAATGTGACTGGGTAGTCTCAATAAGACTGAAATACTGTTAACCACCTGAACTTTAATAAAAACTCTGTTAACCACCTCAACTTTAATAAAATAATTGTCTTTATTTTAGGCGAGCATGACCAGTAAGATGGTACAGAGGATGTCTCTGGGATGGATCAGTAAGACACACAAGAGGGTGGAGTACGTCAGAATGAGAGGTCCAATGTCCAAAGGGTTTGCTGAAATTGCTGTGTCCAGAATGAAAGGGTCGGGTCCAGAAACCCCTGATCTCGAGAATTTTCCTGTTGATGACTTTGACGATGAACCGCAGGTATGTACAGGGTGTCCCAAAATACATGTCCGCTTGTTGACGATTTATCATATCTTAATGACTCGCTGTACATACTAGATTTATAGGATTAATAAAAGAACATTACAAGAAATATCGATTTTATGAAACAATTATATAATTATATACATACATTTTCTATAATGCGTGTTCAAAATGTCCACCCCTATTTTTCACAACAAGCTCAAGACGTCGTTGAAAGTTTCTAATGACATTAGCACATGTGTCTGGTTTCATTTCCCTGATTTCCCTACGAATTGACATTTTAGTTCCCCTGTTGATTTTGGTTTGGGATTATAAACTCTGTCCTTCAAATAACACCAAAGGAAAAAATCTAAAGGATTTAGGTCTGGAGAACGAGGCGGCCATTCGTTCTTGGTATTCAAAGAAATGAGATTATCTCCAAATGTGTCATTCAACCATGAAAGCACCATGTTTGCTGTGTGGGGTGCAGCCCCATCCTGTTGGTACCAAGAGCTACTAGTGTCCAATCCTCTCCTTATCAGTGCGGGGATGAATTTTGATCGCATAAGTTTCAGGTACCTTTCGGCTGTAACAGAACATGTCATCCTACCCTCTTCATAGAAGAAGGGACCAATTATTCCATCAACACTCAGTGCTGCCCAAACGGTCACCTTTTCACTGTGCAGCGGTACTTCATCGTGAAAGTCAGGTTTTGAAGACCCCCAATACCTAACATTTTGTTTATTCACATGTCCATTAATTGTGAAGTGAGTCTCGTCTGAAAACCAGATAGTGTTAATCACTTCGTCATTTTCACGCATCCATTCTGCGAACTTGAGTCTTGAGGAAATGTCATTATCGCGCAAATGCTGCATCATTGATATTTTGTACGGGGTTAATTTTAAGTCATACCTCAGTATTTGCTGGACAGTTGATTTACTTGTACAGTTGGAAATTTCACCCAGAACTTTTCTCACAGAGGTCCTTGGGGTTTCTTCTATAGCCTGATAGACTTTAGAAATATGTTTATCGGAGCACGCACTCCTCGGCCTCCCTGTGTTATCTTCTCTCCTATCATTAATCGTCCCGTGGTTTTCAAATTTTCTCACAAGCCTTTGTATTTTCTTTTAAGTGTATATGAATTTGGGTACAATTCAAATAGTTTTCTCCTTACTAAAGATGGAAATTTACCCATTTCGAAGTACAATTTAACTATTTCCGCACTCTCAGCCATCTTGGAATATATGACGTCATCATCTGCTACCATGACGTCTCATGACAATATTCACTAATCAATTTATATAATTACCTTTCAAATGAGACTATTCCCATTAACATATGACTTAATTTGGCAATGTTATAACCATTCAACAAGCAGACATGTATTTTGGGACACCCTGTATATGAATTGCAGGGCTCAACAAATCCACTCGTCCGCTCGTAATTACGAGTAGAAAGTGACCACGGGCAAGTGAATCTTACGGCAACGCTCGTCCTGCAGGACGAGTGGAAATTCTGGCCGAATACAATCAGTTTCATCTCTTAATCGAACGTAGAACAGAAAATGAAATAATACGAGTGGAATTTCTGGCCGAAAGCAATCAGTTTCAAGTTGTTATCGAACGTAAAACAGAAAACTAAATAATTCGCACAAACCGGATGTTGACCGTTTGTTTAAAAGCCTTCAATCCGTCTAGTTCCGTACGATTGCATCAGCTAAAATCTCGCTACGGACATTCCTGTATGTACGTAGTAGGGTTTATGGGAATCTGATTCAGATTCGGACTAATTAAGTCTAAGACATTTGTCAGTAATGAACAGAAAATCAATAATCCTTGTTTAACATACAAGATTTGAAAAAAAATCATAAAAATAAATCTGTAACAAGTGTTTACAGTTTATAACACATTTCTCAATGTTCAGTAAGATAATAAAAGCAGTTATTTGATAATGTATTGCAATTTTCTTTATTGACCTGCAGGACGAGTAGATATTGTAGCAGGACTAGTGGAAATTCTCAGCTACTCAGGACGAGTGCCTTCCAAAAATTTTGTTAAGCCCTGAATTGCAATAAAAATACATGTTTATTTATTTATCTGATTTATCTTTTTATCTAACAAGTTGTGTTTCATTATCCACCAGTAGAATGTCTATGTTAATGATGTCACTTAGTCCTAGAAACTGTCAAAATGAAAAAAGGGAAACAAAAGACAAATAAGTGTCCCATTACAATGTCTGTATTTTTCTTTGCAGCAAAACGATTACTCTCATCGAAGAATGAGTGACCCTAGTCAAGCTTTAACATCCTTTATGCAACGTACAATAAAAAAGTCAAGGTCAGAGACTGAGAATGTAGATATAATCGGCACTGAAGGACAGGAAGTGGAGGCAGGAACATTACAAGATGGTCAGTATACTAGGCACATTTCAAAATACTGTAAAAACACTTCATTTTGTGGGCAGTAAATTTCTTGGATTTTTATAAAAAATATTAGTTTTGGGGTTGTAAATTCATGTATTGCAAATCATTGAACCAAAAACCCTTGCTCAGTATTTGGGCGGTCGATTCATCGTGGGTATTGAACTTCATGGCCTAGTTCAACCAAGAAATCAACAAAAATTTGACCTTCACGAAAAGTAATGATTTTACACGTCAGTCATATTATAGTTTATCATGGTGTAGAAATATCCTGATAATAGATGAGCTAAGATGTGTACACATCTCAGAGCTTCAGATAGGTGTGTGAATGCCTTATTATGCATTGAATTGAAATTAACAAGAAATGCATAAAAGTTACTTCTTTGCATCTTGGAACGCATTAAAATATGTCTTGAAGCACATTGAAAAAGAAGATCAAGCATTTCTGTTCGAATCAGATGTGTAATGAGAATTATTTCTGAAGTTTGAAAATCGCTTCAACTGTTTAATATGATATTTGGTTGATTTTCAGAATTTGAAGAACGTGAACAGTATAATGGATTTTGGGGGAAATCATTTGGTCAAGCTTGGCATTGGTTCAAGGAAAGACGAAGAGCGAATGGTGTATCTCTTAATGCATATCTAACTTACGTCACTCTACCTTGGCATAGAATTATAGGAGGTCAGATTTCTACTTTCATTTGGCTAGTTATGTCTCCCACATGTAGTGGGGGAGGTATACTGATTTTGCGTTGGACGGAGGTTTGTCTGGATTGCCATAGTTATGGTCCTTTGTGGGAGACATATGTTTTTGTGTCAAAAACCTTCTAGTTAAACAAGTTTCAAGTCAATTTTAATGTTGGTAGTTCAAAGATCAAGGTCACTTGACATAAATGACTATTTCACTGCTATGACAAGGCGTACATGTTTAACTAACATTGATCAAAGTTTGTATTAAATTAATTGATTTAAAGTATCAGCATTATGTACTGATAACTATTAATTTCAAATCTCTCTAAGACCCTTCAAAATATGTTTTGATTTGATTCAAATTTTGTGAGTTGATAGGTTTTTTTTTTAATTTCGTGTTTTTGTTGGCAGGTAAATTCCTGGATTTTGCATTTGTGAAGATTTGTCAAAATTTGTTTGAATAGTTGAATTAACCTAAACATCTACCACGAAATCCATGAAATTGAAATGATTTTACTATAAACTATAAAAAAATTATCTTTTAATTTTCAGATGTTTTAGAAGTCCGCCAACCACCAGTGTTACTGTTTTAATCAGGGAATCACCAAATAGCAACTTCTCTCCATCTGTGCCATAAACCCTATACAAAACCTGTCCTATCGATACCAACATGGTTACACTAATTCCAGTAGACATAGCTTAACAAAACCTGTCCCACCAATATGAACACTGATCCCAGTAGACGTAGCTACCCGAGGCCCTTGTATAACTTACAACCAGTACTGTATTATTGTCTTAGCTGCTTTTGCAGTAAGCTGTACCAGTATCAGCAACCAGTATGGTATGATTGTGTTAGCTGCAGTAAGCTGTACCAGTATCAGCAACCAGTATGGTATGATTGTGTTAGCTGCAGTAAGCTGTACCAGTATCAGCAACCAGTATGGTATGATTGTGTTAGCTGCAGTAAGCTGTACCAGTATCAGCAACCAGTATGGTATGCTTGTGTTACAAGCAGTAAGCTGTACCAGTATCAGCTACCAGTATATAATGATCGTGTTAGCTTCAGTAAGCTGTACCAGTATCAGTAACCAGTATGGTATGATTGTGTTACGTGCAGGAAGCTGTACCAGTATCAGCAACCAGTATGGTATGATTGTGTTACGTGCAGTAAGCTGTACCAGTATCAGCTACCAGTATGGTATGATTGTGTTAGCTGCAGTAAGCTGTACCAGTATCAGCAACCAGTATGGTATGATTGTGTTACGTGCAGTAAGCTGTACCAGTATCAGCTACCAGTATGGTATGATTGTGTTAGCTGCAGTAAGCTGTACCAGTATCAGCAACCGGTATGGTATGATTGTGTTATGTGCAGTAAGCTGTACCAGTATCAGCAACCAGTATGGTATGATTGCGTTAGCTGCAGTAAGCTGTACCAGTATCAGCTACCAGTATGGTATTATTGTGTTAGCTGCAGTAAGCTGTACCAGTATCAGCAACCAGTATGGTATGATTGTGTTAGCTGCAGAATGAAGCTTAGTCTGAAAGAAATTGTTCTGAGGGTTGTTGATGTAATTTGTATTTACCCCTCAAAATAGATTGTTACAATTGTCTCTACTGGAATAAAATACAGAAAAGTTGCAATTTTTGTGATATTTATAAATGATCTATGGTATTTGAATATTGCATTCATCACATGCATGTAATACAAGGTCGTACAGATATAATGTCAAAGGTGAAAGGAGAGAATAATTTTTCACAAAATTTTATGGGCTTAAATTTGCCAACAAAGGACCTTGACCTCAAGTTTTCTAGAAGTTAAAGACAGCCAACAAATAAATTTAGTCAACTTTTGTACAGCTTTAAAATGATTTTGTTTTTGGTGGATCATTCAGCATAATTTTATGAACTTGTTATAAAATTAATAAGGGCAAAAACCATGCTCTGGTTCAAATGATGTGCTGCATGTTTTGAGTGTTGTCAATCAGTATTTAAGTTTATGAATGGGATAAATAATTTTGATACACAGATATATTGATATTAGAAGTGGCCTTAATCAAAGGAATGATTAATCACACGTTTTATTGTGACTCCATGTAACTACATTGTTTTTATATCTATCCAATGTTTTATTAAGCTAAAATAAAAAAATACGCTTGGTTCAGGTAACACTACCGGTACCTACCCCAAATGCCCTAGGTGTGAGGGCTAAAATCATAGTGTGCTGAAATCGCACTGAGTGCTTCTGTTCTAAACAATAATTTTGATTCTGACAATAATGTTTAGTTCGACTATTCAAAGAATTAGGGGTCTGTTGCATTCACCAAGTTTTTTCAGACCCACTGGTTCTAACAGATTTTGTCATGTTACTTTAACCAGACATATTGTTTTATTTGGCCTCTTAATGATCTTTGTTTAAACTGTGTTATAGATGATAATGTTCATACAATCATGTCTTAAGGTGATTCTAGTCATTATATAACTGTGTAGTTTGTATTTTTAATGCATTCCAGATATGTTGAAACATTCCAGACAGTTTATTCATTATCAATATCAAAGTAATAGGATAAAACCCTTTTTCCGGAATCTGTGATTAACGGTCAGGAGAAAAGAAAGGGATATCAGCCAATAGGCTGTATAGCCGATGTCGTAAAATAGACTAGTGTTGTCATTTTGTACTAGTAATAATTGTAATAAATTCTTATCGTTTGGTCATAATAATTGCAAATAATGTACCTTTTTGCTCTATGCCCTATACGCCGATATCCGTTTTAATCCCTTGCACTTCACAATTCAACCTGTAATTCTGGAAAACGGGTTTTAGCGTAAACTATGTCGATTCAGTGAATAAGCAGATCAAAGGTTTACCTTTGCTAATGCACGAGTTGTTTTTCGTATGACATACTGTATATAGAGGATGTTGCATGAGTGCTCATTACATACTTATGAGTTATATTAAACAAAATAATATGATAAGAGGCTTTGCCGAGTGTCATATTGTTAATAAAACTCTTATGTAATGAGCACGAGTGTAAGATTCTATTTATCACAAAACCTTAGAGAAAGCTGATTATCGTTCAAAATGATGGTAGGTTTCAGTCAAAATTTAATCGGTACAATGAGCGCGGCTTCTTAACCGATGTTGGTATTGTCCTGACATCATGGACTGATCAAGGCATTGATTGGCTTACATCGCATTGGGCTAATTTTAATATTTATTGCACACTCTGGGAGTGCCTAATGATATTTCTGGCAAGGCTTTATGGCACTGCTGGACCGCAGTTTATGTGATAAAAGTGGATATTAATTCTGTGTGTTAAAAAGTTATACAGTAGTCAGTTACAACATTTTGCTACATTTTATATAATTTCTAGGTTCCAATACATTGTGTGGTAATCAAAAGCATTCCAGTGCTCTTAAAATGGCAAAATACTTTAACATACTTGCTCATCTAAATTGTATTTTGCTTGCTTTGAGACTTGCAGTAATAAGAGGAAAGGGCTGAAGGGACAGGGATAGAGTGCGGATAGAGTACAGTCCCTTGTCTTGATTTGCTAGCAGAATTAAGTTTAGGATTGGTATTTTACATATTTGTTGTTATTTGTTTTCAATGTGTATTATAGGCAGTATAGTCCAGTCAGGATAAAAATCCAGTGACGCAGCGGTCAAGTCCACTATAACGGTGTAAAACCAATTATAAAGGCTTATACTGTACAAACAACTATAATTTCAATGCTAAACTAACACACTAAACTTTGCTCTACCTGTATAGACAATGGTTGTGATTTTTTGCGTACACATAAACTGCAACGTCACTGTCACAATATCCTAACTGGACTATAAGTCTGTGTATTGCTGACCTTAAGATGTTCGCTGGTGTTTCTTGGATCATAGATAGGGAAATAAATTCCCTGTAATAAAATTTGTTCAAACTTAGAATATGAATACAATATCTTGTAAGAAACAGAAAACTACAAAAATAGTCCAAGGTGACCAAACTTGTTTATGAGTTATCTACCCTCGAAACTTGCATTTTTCTTCTCCAAATTGGCGTATTCAAGGGTAGATCACTCCAAAATGCGCTTGGTCACTTATGATAAGTTTTGCATTTTTCTGTTTCTAATGTCATACACTGTCCATGTACAAAGTTTGAACAAATTCTATAATTGGGAATTTTCTTCCATTTTCTCGTAAGAAAAGGCAGCAAACGCCCTTAAGACAATTTTTATATCAATTTAAATTTGTGAACAATTTTTTGTGCATGTACACGTTTTGGTATCTAGCAGTGTGTCTTGCTGTTAGCTTACTTGTTTATGTATATTATACATGTATATTGTCCGACTTTATTCACCTGGAACTATTTAATATTTACATGTGTTATCGTTATGGTACTGTAAACAAGTTTTAACTTGTTAAAATAATAAACCTAATAGTACAACTTATACGCATGGAATGTTCATCAGTTTCGGGTAAATAGTTTCGCACAATACAAACTGATTATTAAAATAATATCAATTTACTTGTCCATCTCATGATATCTGGTAAACAATCTGGTAACAAATCACCTGAATTACTAGAGGTGATCCTGTAGTTCCTTAGGCTTATGTGTAGCATAGATTAAATTATAGTGTATTTATTGGTTTCAATGAGATGCATTTATGTTGTACCTAAATGTTGCTGTTTCATAAGATATATTTTCCTATTTTTGGAGAATTAAGCTATTGCTTACCAGTGAGAGTGGAAGATGGAACTACTAAATTGCTTCATACAAATACTTGTTTTTGTATTTGAATAACCTATGATACTGTAAACCTAGAAACTATTTCGCGTGATCTACTTTTGTGCAGTTCGCGAGTGGTAGAATTTCACAAAATTAGGTCGCCGCGAAATTGCTAAAACATTGATATGGACATTGCTGGAAACTTAAAAATGCGAAACTTTGTAGTGGCGAATATGCCTATGATCGGCAAAACATGAAAGTTAGTATTAGCGAAAGTAAATAGGTTTACAGTAAGCTTATGAGGGCAGCTATGTATAATAAGATTATTCCTTAGCAGTATTGCGCAACCTTCCACCATAATGCATGCTGTCTGACTTGTTCGGGTTAAAGTGATAGTAAGCTACTGGAAAATGAATTTTGTCAGGAAAATGGATTTTGTCCAAACAAAAGCTATTCTTTTCAAAATCAGAATTAAAAGATAATATAGAAATATTGTTGTATACAGTAAAAATGTTACTTAAAAACCACCGTAATAAGACCATCTCAAAATTATGACCTCAATTTTTAATTTTAAGTTACTGTCAAATTATTCAATATTCATTATTATGGATTAGATTGCAAAATTTTATCCCCTCGAATATTTCGCTTAAAAATACATAACAAATTTTTTTTCATTTAATGTTTTAAATCCATGATTTTAAGAAATCACCTAATGACAAATTTACCAAAATCTGCGAAATTTAATAACCGCAAAAATTATTTTACAGTAACTGTTTTGCTCTTTTTTAATCCTCAATATCAAGACCAGTTATATAGGGTCCAAAATATGGTCTTATTATAGAGAATAATTTCTCTGCTTGTTAATTGTTTGACTGCATGTTGTATTAACCAACCTAGAATTATTGAATATATTAATATTTACCATAAAATTTTGTAAAATGCAATTTATATTTCTGGTCATTTTAGTCAGATATATTCTGTATTTGTTTTAATATTCGTTATTGATTACATCATGATAAATAAGTTTGGATTTATTAGTCTGCAATGTAATATTAATCTGTTTAAATGATGGGGAGCTAATGGTATAACAAATGTGTTTAATCTAATGCATCAACAAAGGTTCTTTTAATTGTTTGCATGCTTCATGTAAAAGGAAGACTGGGCTTGCCCAACTTCCTCTTCATTATAATTATTATTATATGCAGTAAGTTAATAAATGTCATACAAATTGCAACCTTGAAGCATGCTTGTGTTTGACCTATACATTGTAGTTGTTCAAGGTCATTTCAAGCAGTTTTAGAGTTAAGTGCCCTTGTACTGTAACAGTGCAAGCTTATAAATCATTGTTGTTGATAGTATTAGTAGATATTCTATGTTGATAGTATTAGTAGATATTCTATGTATACATATGTAACATATTACTTGATTGTGTTATGGAATAGAAATCCTTTATTTGTGCAATAATTTTCTATGATAGTTTTAATCATTCTTGCCGGACCTCGTGTTTTACTTAATTTATGTTGCATCAGTGCTATATTAAGGTCACTATAATATATTTCTATCATGTACATCTATTATTTTCCAAATCCAGTTTTGTCTTTTATTATCATTCAAACACACACAAAAAATAAAAGAGACATTTGATTTTTTTTGTATATTTTTTGTTGGTCTGAGTGTGTGTGGTCATTTGGTTTTCTCCCTGCTAGATTGACCAATGACCTCCAACTTGAAGGGAAGAGACAGTTGTGTGATACACACAATGCAATATTCTAGCTCATTCTATATAGACTCCTTTGTTCTTTAATGTGTCCGGTGTATGACACTCATATGTGTTAGTCTACCTTTGGATTACCAACTCGTTTACATACACTACAGAAATTATTTAACATAATAATGGTAGGTATGGTAGTTATCAGTCAGTTTTGTCTCATATGCTTGGATTTTCGTGTTAATATATCAAATCAAAACCATACTTGTCATTTGCCTACATTACATTATTACCATTGTAACGAACATTGCTAAACCATGTGATATACTGGTATATCAAAGTAAACATCTCAAGCTATGATTTCCATATGATATAGGAATAATAAAAACCCATACTGTCGTATATACATTATCATGCCCCCCCCCCCCCATCTTTGATGAGGGGTTATATTGCTTTGTACATGTCTGTTGGTCGGTCGGTTGACCAAATGGTTTATGTTCAATAACTCAAGAACGGCGGTCGGTTGACCAAATGGTTTATGTTCAATAACTCAAGAACGCTTCGCCCTAGGATCTTCAAACTTAAATGCAGGTTGGCCAGCAACAGTAGATGACCCCTATTGATTTTGAGGTCAGTAGGTCAAAGGTCGCTGTGATCTTTACCATTTCTGACTATTGGGCTGCCATGGGAGCCATACATGTTTTACAAACATCTCTTGTGTTACTATATTGTTAACCCATTTTTATACCCATAAAAATATGTATCCAGATAGCTCTAAACTGCCATACAGTACTTTGATGTTGCTTCCATTACTCTAAAATCAGAACTTTTTGTGAGGGTTTGATTTTTGCAATAATTAGACCAATTTGTGAATAACAGCAGTGATGATGTACAGTTACTGTAGTAGACATTCAAACATACAGTATCAGCTGGAATAAATTACACAAATCAACCCTTTACTTAATCAACATACAGTATTAACTATTCTGATAAACGGGAGTTCTACTGACCCGGAGTGTTCTACCGACCCAGAGTAATCTTGATTTAACACTTATAGTGCAAACAAATTAACGTGATCCTGGAACACCTACCATTAGCATAATCTAACAGTTGGTTTCTTGTCTGCAATTTAATTTCCACTTTGTTTTCGTAAGCAGTGTATAATGAATCTGTTTGAGGTGTACTATATATAAACACTAATCTAGATCTACAGCTATGCAGGACTTTCTCATGGAAATTGATATATTCCACACTAGAAACTTGTCATATATTCTTGCATAAAGGTCAAGGGCCAGGTTGAATTGTTCACACTATACCAAATATGAATGGTTTTACAATGAGCCATTGTTTACAATAAGGTGCAATAATGAATGTTTTACACATTAAAGCATTATGATCATCATTGAATGTATATGTTAACTATTTGGCATGTAATCCTGGTTATGCTGTAATACACCTGTATAAGATTTATTCTGTTGTTATCATTCAAGTATAATATAGAGCCAGTCTCCAGGAAAACCTGTTATTATGACATTATGTTAATACTGTATGTTACAAGGTTTTAAAAAAGCTCTAAAATAGGAAAAAAGACATATCTATTGATTATATTTAAAGTAATTTACCCATATAGTACTATATCTTAGCTCTAAATAATTCCATGAATTGTGTCAAAATAACATACTTCTCGTTGCTATGGTGACCAATTTGAGAAAACTAGGACATAGTTGTTTACAACCTTAGTAGCCTTTCTCTGAATGCAAATAATAACCATTTTGATTTATATTTTAAAAATTATAACATAATTTTGAAATATGATACTATTTTGAATAGTTTATGTCAGGATTTGATCTAATGGTGTAATTATGAAATACTTGTTACAGTTACTTTGAATAACGTTTGAATGACGTTTGTGACGTCACACAAAAAGCTCAAAACTAAAGATGTTAACAAATTTCTTTTGCATTTTGCTTCATTAACATTATCCTTTAAAACTAAGGATAATCTCAAAATCAATAGTGTTGTCAAAATACAATGTAGCAGGTTTTCCTGGAGACTGGCTCATATGTATCTTATGACCCCCTTTGAAGAAATAAGGTATACATTCCGCTTTGCCCATGTCATCAGTCAGTCAACAAAATGATTTTTTATCAATAACTGATCATCAGAAGAACATTTTGTCCTACAATCCTCAAATGTGGTACATGTATGCATGTTGCTCGTGATCAGTGGATGGCTGCTAGATCTCTGCCATTGATTTTGAGTTCAGTGTATCAAGGTCATCTTTAAATTATAACTATGACATTGGACAGTAAAATGGTTTGCTGTCAGGAAGTTCATAGGTCGGGGTGACGAAATCTTGGAACATAAATGACTACCAGGCATTGGGCTGTCATGAGGGCATACATGTTTATAAGATGCTTAACAAACATGTACACATAATGTATTCTGCAATGCATTTGATTCTGTCTGTTATTTCTGTTGATGTTTATTTATGTTTATATGCCACATAATTGTGGTAAACCATAATATCTCTTATCTTGTTTGCAATATTTTGTATGACGGACTGTCCTCTGTGAATTTGGCCTACTGAAATACTTCATACACAGTTCCAAGTATCCATAACCATGCCAACCTTGAGTGTGTATTGTTCAGTTTATATTGCTGTGACATCTTGTTACATATCCTGTCATCACATTTGTCTACACCATACCATGGTACTCTTGTACTTAACTATTCACAGAGTGCGCCTTTTTACAAATGTCTTGTATTCTGAATTCAATAAAAACAAGACTGCGTTCAATAAACGCTTATGCCCCCTGTGGAAGCCTTGTCCATAAATAAGTCTAAGTCCAAAATTAGGTCAAGGTGAAGGTCAAAATGGGGTTAGGTGATACAGGCGTGTGGAGAGTGTTCATACACAACATCCATGCAAGTATGAAAGCTTTGTAGCAAGCCATAATAATGCTAGAAGAAACGGTCAATTTGGGTTAACCAGGACGGACGGACGAACGGACAAACAGGTGAATCACTATATGCCTCCCCATCTATCGATAGGGGGGCATAAAAAGTCAGCAACAACTTACTAAATTTATTGTTTAAATCACATACATGTTTCTGAACACAACCCTTCGTCAGTTTGATTATATAGTCTGTATTCTGAATAAAATTTCTAGTCCTTTTGAATATTATTAAATGTGTAATACAATGCTATATGAATTTGTATGATTTTGTAACCAATAATATACAATATCCATACCACAGGATCCAGGCATGTTGGTTAGTCCTAAAAATAATTTTTGAAAAAAAGGAAATTATTTTTGGAACCAATTATGCACCCCACCTGTGCCATGCAACCTGAACGAATCCTGTTTCAGTTATTTTAGTATTATTTAATGCATACTTTTGTTGATGTTTTTGTTTAGTTTTCCTTAGTTTATATACATGTTGATTGTAATACAATAGATAGAAATGTTTTATGAAAAAATCAGAAATCCAAATATTAAATGAAAGAGAAATGTATCTGTTGTTGTTTTCTTTGTTATTATAACTGCTGTTTATGGCAAGCCAAATGTCCAATAATTGCGTAAACCCATGTTCACGGTCGTAGGTTTTACGGTCGATAAACTAGGTTTTACGATCAATTCTTGACATAAGCTGTTAAAACTAGAACTGTCGCCATTCGGCAGACTAATATACCCCCCGAGTGGCAAAATCATTGCAGCTAATTCTTTTCTTTATGCACATCTACATGTTGAGGTTGTTCATCTGTTAAAGTTCGAAGAAAATGCAACAACTGTAGGAGAAGTTGCGTCCACAAGAACTATTCACTGTATAGTGCATCAAAGTACAAAGGGCCATAATTCTGTCAAAAATTGTCGCAGTGCAAATTCTTTCCTTTATGCACATCTACATGTTGAGGTTGTTCATCTATTAAAGTTTGAAGGAAATGCTGCAAAAACTGTAGGAGGAGTTGCGTCCACAAGAACTGTTCACTATATATTGTATAGTGCATAAAAGTACAAAGGGCCATAATTCTGTCAAAAATTGTTGCAGTGCAAATTCTTTCCTTTATGCACATCTACATGTTCAGGTTGTTCATCTGTGAAAGTTTGAAGGAATTAAATGCTGCAAAAACTGTAGGAGGAGTTGCGTCCACAAGAATGCGTCTACGAACGACCAGACCAGACCAGACCAGACCAGACCAGACCAGACCAGACCAGACCAGACAGACAGACAGACAGGCTGAATCCAGTATACCCCCCTTACAACTCGTGCGGGGGGTATAAAAATAGTATCACGCTTTAGATTTATATTTTAATTTCTAAAATATATATCAAAATTGTTTGCATTCAGATAAAGGTTTAAATAACTAACTTCACATTTTTCTCAATCAGTTTTTTTCCGAAATTGGTCACCATAGCAGCGCAGTATGTGATTTTGACATAAGTCATGGGAAAATTTAAAGCTAATTAAGATATAGTACTATATGGGTAAATTACTTAAAATAGAATCAATAGATATGCATTTTTCTTCATTTAGAGCTTTATCAAAACCTTGTTACATATACTAATTACATGATGTCAAAATAGCAGGTTTTCCTGGAAACTGGCTCATATATTTTTTGGACTCAATGAGCCTTATCCCTATTCTATGTTAATGTACAGTCTGGCACATTGTTCGCACAAATTAAGCATAATTATATATAGACTCTATATGTGATTTAATGCTAAACAATATGCCTATCATGAGTGAAAAGAGGATCTCTATGAAACCGAAAGCTACTTGAAGCTATTCCAGATAAGTACGGAATTTTCCTCATACCAGCGCCATTAAAAGGAAGCAGCGAAAGTCTATACAGATTACGAATTGAGTGTCTATACAGATTTGAATGTCGTAAAACTGGTATAATGTTGTAAATTTTATAGGTGTCTATACAGATTTGAATAATTATATATTTCCTGATATACACGCATAAATTATGCACTTGGTGTCTATACAGATTTGGATTTTCGGCAGCACAAATCTGTATAGACACGGTTTTCAAATCTGTATAGACTTTCGACTTTTCGGACAAAGTGTCTATACAGATTTGACCATGTGTCTATACAGATTTGGATTTTCGGCATTACTAATCTGTCTAGACACGGCGTTCAAATCTGTTTATTTTGCCCGTTTGTGTGTCACCAGAAAAAATCACTGATACTAAGTATTCCCAGTATGATTTTCTGATTTCTCTTTGGATGGTCGATTTAAGGATGTTTAACTGTTGTCTAAGTATACTATGATGTTCCTTTCCTTTAGCTTTTTTACATTTAGTGTATAATTTATCTCTCCTGTGAATCATATGTGATAGGAAGACCAATAATCAATGGCACCGAGGTAACAAAATTGTGTTCGAAATAAACCCGTGGATCCAATAAAAGATCCGTGGTTTAAACATATTTTGGTGGGCGGAGTTATAATGGTATCGGGTCAAAAAGGCCCACTTACCAGAAAGGCCCTGTATAAATGAACCAAAAAGGCCCACAAAGGTGTACCAGAAAGGCCCAAAAGGTGTACCAGAAAGGCCCACTCGATCTATGTAGATACAGTTTGATATACATAACTATACAGTAGTCAGTAGCCTATGTAGATCTATAGATATCAAAGCTAATACACACATAGAATGGAATACTGTAGAACTTTGTAAACAGTTATACATCAGGGTACTGTTTTATCAAAGCATTTACACTAGCGTAACTAAGTTTTCCGTAAATATTGCGTATGTCGATAATATTTGCGCAAATGCGTTTTACTTAGATATTTTTTCTCATGTTTTGTCGTAAGTATTGGCGTAATTCTACGCAAGGTCCGAGTGACCGTAAATAGCAAATATGAACGTAGTGAGGAGTTTTTGCCACGCACTGTTGATTTTTGACCGTCACTAGTTGTTATAGACGGTGATTAGTAATATAAACATGTTTAATCATCAAAACTTATCGAGCTTTTCTGTATATTAATTCACTCTGGTTCCCGTTATATTGGTAATATTGTGGCCCGGTCTACATTCAATATTCAATATTTTTACGTAAATGTATGCAACAACTTGCGATCGATTAGTAAAACACACTTAAGAATTTGCGTAAGTGACAAATATATCCGTAAACTTACACGACATTTACGCATTGTTAGTAAAACAGAACCCAGGTCGTTTACACTAGATTGTAATAAAATGATACACATAGATTAATTATCCTTGATTTGTGAAATATATTGCTGGTTTCAAAAATATGTTTTATTTTGACTTTTATCATTTATGTCGAATTATATTGTATGATTGTACATTGGTGAGACTTAAGTAAAATAGTGAGGAAATCTCATTTTTTACTTTTTTTCAGCTATTTTGTTCACTTTGACCTTGAAATGACCTTGACCTCACATTTGATGCATATAACCATATGAATAATATAAATGTAAATATAAGACACTACATACATAAACAAAAAAATCACATAAGATCACAGAATGCCAGGGGTCTTCGTAAGATTGCCATTTCGGCCAACATGCATTTGCATAAAATGGCTGTTTTGACAATATTTTTAAATTTTGAATCAAACAAATGGCCTATAATGACAGAACATAACTATCATTTTTATAACCAAATTGAATTGAAAACACATGCTATACAAAGAAAAATATAGTGCAAATATTCATTTTTAGCTTTTTTTCTCACTTTGACCTTACACTGACCTTGACCTCAAACTGGTCCGTGTTGTATGTACTTTTGATGCACATTATCAAATGAACAATATCCATGCAAATAAATGGCCATACATATATAAACAAAAACTCCACACTAGAACATAGGTTACCGGGTAGTTTCGTAAATTTCTTGGATAGCAAGAGTTGTTGCCCCTGTTAAAAAAATCTACACCACTTACAGATCTGGCATCCACCTTTTTCTAAAGCCATAATGTCTATATTATTCGAAAATACCAACAGACTTTTTCTACCAGATGGGGTAAATGAAAATTGAAATTCTCGTCACCAGCTCCTAGACTAAAACATTTTATGGATATTATATGGTAAACCCGCCATTTAAATACCATGGTAACGCATACCTGGGGCAACCTGTTTTTTCCACTTTGTGTCATTACTTTCACTGCTTATAGTATCATTTCAGGTTTAACTTTCTGTTTATGTCAAAACACTGTACACAAGACGTTTTGATGACATTTTAACGTTATGGATAGAAATACACAACATGTGAATAGCACAAAGATTATATTAAGTCAGACAGGGAAGGCAGCACTCAACTTAACCAGCCGAGCACAGAAAACATTAAAAACACACAAAGCACAATGCCCAACTAAACAAGCGCAGATCCATAACGTACGTCATGACGTTATTTATTAACACAAAAATTTGCGCAGAGATAACTATAATAAGGGAAACTCCCTCTGAACCTTCCAATATGATCAATAATGTGCATAGCCTGATTGGACGAGTTCTAGTAGTCATTAGTTGGTCTTAAAATGATATTAAAATGGTATGATAGAGATGGAGGTCGCATATGGACACCAATAGTCACAGCGTTGATTATGATGGTGTATTGTCGCGACCACAGGAAGGCTGCTTGAGGAGGCAAGTCGCCGACACAGTTTATCAAATAATAAAGTATAAAACGACAAACGAAAGAGTAGGCTGAAGATAGACTGTAGATTTATTCAATTATCAATGCAATGTAATGTACTTAAGAAACGTCTAAACACTAAAGAGTGCAAAATAAAAGCCAAACTTTTCCCTTTTATACCCAATAAATTCCGCATCCGCGGAATTCCGCCAGCAGCAGAAATCTGCATCAACGGCGGAATCTCGCGGAAGACCGGCAGAATTCTGCGAATAAAATCGTTAAGTTGAATGAACTTCAGTTAAATTTGGCTGTAAATATACTTAAACATTAAATACAACTAATTACCTAGTATAAGGCTCCAATGAATTGTAGAAGTAAAGAAAAGGGCAGTTTTAACAAACTGACAGCTGCAGAAACTAAAATGTAAACAGCGTTTGTTTACCAACAGAGTACGCGCACGCGCAGAATGACGTCACGTCCGGTTTACTTACTTTAACAAAAACATGAGAAATAAAGAAGACGAATTACTCGCTACAGAAGCGTAAATAAACAATATGGAAACATGGCTCTAACCCGGTCAGTACTACAATAATAAATATCATGTAATGCATGTAAGATTGGTAACTGACATGGACAGATAACTTCTAAAAGGTCGAATTAATTGCTGACACAATCATAACTCACCCACCGGCCATACACAAGCGGCAATTACAAACAGACTTTAAATGAAAATGGTAACGTACACAGACAAATTATATGGGTATGATAAGTCTACACACAGGGTACTGCAGTATTTATCATTTTCGTACTACAACAAATGCGAACTCCAGAGTAAAAGTCTACGTTATTTCTGAACATCCCTCATATCCTGCAATAATGTTTTCACAATAACAACACGGAGCATCCATGACTTTATTTCTAATGCAATCTTATAAATACAAAAATTTCTATTGAAGGCAATATAAAAAGAATGATCAGTCTGCAGTGTGTTGATCTGTTGCAACCTTAGTTTACAATAACACATCATGGATAAATACATTTTTTTACATGCGGAATATCAGTTAATTATAATCCGGTAATTTCACTAGCGATAATTTCACTCAAACGGACTACTTTATTAGCAAATTTCCCTGTCGGTTGCCCCAAAAACAATTGACTCCCTTTGAAATATATTTATGCGTAACGCAGTTGCGCCCCTTATCTGTTTTCGTTTTGACGTCTGCGTTTTGATAGTTCTCGACTGTCAATAGTGTCGATATGGAGAATAACGCCAATGATGATTATGGTTATTTCGATTTTTGGTTCAGATTTAGAGAGTTGAGAAATATGGATGCTGACCAGTTCTTAAAAGAGAATAAGAATACAAAAAGGAAAACTAATTGTGACATGAAATTGTTCAAAAACATTTTAGTGTCAAAGAATGAGATGAGAAAGCCAGAAGAAATTTTCCCAGAGATGTTAAGGCAGTTTTAACTAGAAAGCAACAACAGTTGGGTTTAGGAAGAGTTTAGGTTTTGGAAATTAACCTAAAGCGGCAGAACCGCTAAATGAACCCATGCTTTCCAAGTTTTATGAAGCAGGAACTCTGGGCAACAACAATGCCCGAGCCCTACTTCATTCGATGAAGTTTGTATGTACTTCGTACTTTAGGATGCGAACCGGCAAAGAATGCAGGGATTTATGTTGGGGCGACATCCAGTGTATGAAAGATGACACCACTGCCCAAGAGTACCTGCTATATGACACAGAACGTCAGACCAAGACAAGAACAGGCAGAAATCCTAGAGATATACAAGGTATAAAATAATATACATGTACAACAACATTACTATTTTATGAATTGCAACATCAAATTACATACACTCCAGTTAAATAATCATCTCATCAATATTGTTTACTTTTAGAAAGATGCAGATACTGTACTTCATGTAATAGTACAGAGATTTTAACTTGATCCTAACCTTTAATTAGCTGTTAAATCATGCTGATATATTAAGGTCAAGGATCAAGTAAAATTAACCACACTAGATATATAAAGCACACTTTTGGATAACTGTATCATTCTACATACAATGCTTTTTTCAAATTTATAAAGTTTAATGTTTACACTAAATAAACAATTTTACATTTTTATTATAACTCGTGAAATTAAAAACTGTCAGACAAACAAACCAACTGAAACCAAGACTGGGATTTGAACCCAGACTTCCTGCCATTGATCTGGCTAGTTGCCCTGACTTAGACTATCCGAGTGATTATAGTTGGTTGTTGCCATGCACAGCAAGATGGAAACATTAAACTGAAAAATTTGGTGATTATTTTATTTAAAACAAAAACAATGATCAGTAATATTACTAATAATATATTTTTTATTTTACTGTGTGAGCAGCTGCACGCATTTAAACGAGTGCCTATATTTTCTAACACAACCAAGCACAGCTCTTATTTATTATTTCGATAACATTGCTCTGCCATTTATAGCACAACAAGACAGGTTGACATCGAACTACTTTCTTTCCTAGGAACGTTACTGTCACCGTTACGTCATTTGTCATAGTATATGATGTCAAATGTGACATCACCAATCGGCTATATTTTATCGCGGTAATAAAATATGGTAAGCTCAATTAAGGGAAAGAAGGCAAATCTCACGTGCTATGTTAGAATCACTGACAAAATACAAGAGTTTTTATTTCGATTCTAAATACGATAATATCCCGCACTTTTTAACTGCGCGCATTCCATTTTCACCCACTTGACATTGAACATAATTCCATGCTGAAATTGAGTGGGTTATTAGCTGGTACAATTACCTCCCTCGTTAATGAAAATGACCTTCGTAATTTTCTGAAGGAAATAACACATTTTAAACATTGAAACAATTTTAATAACACGACTATATACTATAGTGTATCTATTTCATGAAATGAAAAATTTAAATGAATTGATTATCAGAAGTTTTTATGAATCTTAATTTCGAGAGTATATTGGAGTTTCTAAAAATAGATGCGTCATAGCTGTAACACAGGATACTCGTACAACTCGCTATCCGTTGAAGTTTTTATTATAAAGTTTACGTTCATAAATATGTCATGTGATACGTGGCGTAAATAGTAACAGCCAATTTGATGTGTATATGGATTAATCCGCAGATCGTGTTAGAACATAAAATAACAATTAACATGTTTATGATTCATATTTCAGAATGGTAAAACCTAGGGCTTACTCAAATGAAATCAAACAGAGAGACCCTGTACATCTTTATAAATTTAACAGTAGTAAAAGACCGACTACAATGACTACACCAGACAGTCTGTTTTTTCTAACACCTGCCAACTCATCAAATTATTCATGGTTCAAGGCTACACCAATTGGCATCAACAGACTATACAACATCATGAACAAGATGAAAGAAGATGCCGGTTTAGAAAATTCAAGAATAACACCATATAGGTACTCGTCATTTCATGTTGTTTTTTTTACTCTGATTTACTATTTTCATTATTTTGAAACAATAACGATCAAACTCCTTAAGCACGAAATCAAATTTTAAACTGTATTCAAACATTATTTTTAAATATTAAATAGTATTGAATCATGTCATGAATTTGCTAAAACAAGGTTATTTAGTCGTAACCGATATTTTTTTTCCTCATTTTCAAATTTTGAACTATAAATTTATGAATAGTATCATTTTGCAGATTTGTTCTGATGATCAAAATTGATATTATTTAAATAACCGAGCAAAACACCTAGGCCACATACCATTGTCAGGCCTAGACCACTGGTTTGACAGGGCAAAAGCGCCAAATTTGTAAAAAGGCAGTTTAACTCCAAAACAAATATTGTGATCCTCTTTGGCTGGTTGGAAAACATTAATTTGTTGAAATTTTTTATTGGTTTTATGCACTGGAAAATCAAAATGCAAAATAAAATGTTTAGGGTAGAGGCATTTCCAGTGCATAAAACCAATAAAAAATTTCAACAAATTAAAGACTCGGGTCAGTCAGAATACCAGAACCAGACTATTAATTTGATTTGGTCTAACCAGTTTTCCTGAACTGTGGCGACTAGGAATCAAATCTATATCACCAGTTCACAAATGCGCACCAACCACGGCCAAGTCTTACAACAACATATCATCTTTACCATGACATATTACGTAAAGGACAATTATATAAATATCACCATCTTAAGCTAAATATAAAATATCAAAAACAAGCAATTACAAGCAAACACTTAAGACAAACAATTTACAGATAAACAATTGACGCCCAATAAGTAGTAGGCTTATCACTGTCTCTCATGGGGTATTCTAGCCAAACACATTTACAAGCATTTTAATACACTAGGTAGTTTGCGGTAAAACAAATCATATAAAATGAAGATTGATGCATAAAATATTTCCCGAGGAAATGAAATACATGTACCAACTCTACATAGAAATCTGATTGTAGTTTCGTCAAAATTGCATTTGTCTAATATTGTGCAACTTATAAATATCAATCAACACACATTACATTGAGGTTATAAGGGTAAATAAATGATACCTAACATCAACAGAAAGCTAGATGACCTACTTGCGGTAAGAGATATTAGTCACTGAATATCGCAAAAGCAATACTGGGCGTCACTGAAGTCAGCACTTATATATACCTCTGTATTTTGTATACAATGTGACCTATCGATACAAAAGTTTTATAGTGTTTGCATTTGACTATTTATAAATAGGATAGCTGTGACTACACAGCAAGTTCAAAACATGTTCGGCTTTTAACGCAATGTAGTGTCAATTATAAAATATCAATAGGGTGGTAACTTTTCCTTGACGCGGAGTATATATGATAATGCAAATTTATACAATATCCTGTGTTCAATGCTTTTACAAGAAAAACTACTTATAAATATGAGCTTATAAATTAACGTCATAATTAATATAAGCCAAGGAATAATGTTTGAACAAGTCTCTAGCTGAAGGATGTATTCTAACACAACCAGTAGATTTACTTATATGCACATAGAGGATATCAATTACTATTAAAGCACAGCTTGGACACAATACAGTAGTGTTCCAAGGAAAAAAGAAGTCCAATGGCTACCATGTCTTGCTGTGTTCAATGCATACTTCGGCTTTGTTAGAATCGAAATAATGAACATGAACCTGTGTTTTATCTTTAATACAAGAGATACAAGATTTATTTCAATAGTAGAAGGCCACCGGCCCAAAATACAGAAAACATGATTCAATAGCATAATTATAGTGCTCATTTTTTAAACAATAATATTTACAAATTTACATTTATAAATTGGTAACAATTGAATAGTGTTAATACATTGTGTTAGTCTTTTATTGTTTTGTTCTCACGTACCACTTGACAAGTATTATATTATAACAAAACATTTCATTTGATCATGATCATAAATTTAAGTGTAAATGTAAGCTTGTTTGAAACATTTCGGTTTGTACATAGTGTCATATTGTTTGCATAATGTTAGTACATATCAAACATTTCATCTTTGTATTTATCAAACATTTCATATTTGTACATATCAAACATTTCATTTTGCATTCAGCGTCTTAATACAATCCTTACAATAGAACATGTAAACTCTGTATTTCATTTTATAGTACAAGAGTACACGGATTATCACTTTTATATGTATATTACCACAAAACGAGTGTCGTATTAAATCATATCATAAGTGTAATGCAATTTAATATTCCATAAGTATAATAAAGTAGCGTATACATGCTAATATCAGTAATATCATAGCACAATTGCAGTAATATTTCAAATTATATTTTATCATGATTTTATATGTAATATAATTGAATATTCAATCTGTATTATAAGGTAGCATATCATAGCAGTACACTCAGGGACAAAATAAACGCACATTTTTTTCGGGGGGCCTTATTTTCTAAGTAAGTTTGATACATCTTTATATTAAAAATATTCATGCTACACGGGTTAAAAACTTGACTCCTGTATATTTTTACACACAATCATATTTATTCTAAAACCGATTTGACCGGAAGTGGATAAAACCTATATTTTGCACGTGGCGCTCGTGCGAAATCGAAAAGCGGAACGTTTGTATTGGCGAATAGTAGGTTATCAATGGCACTTTTAAAAACTCATCAAATAAAAGCATACAAAGTACGTTAAAACGTGCAATATTTGCCAGAAAACATTCGGTCGGAAGAATATGGAATTATTCGAATGTGGATGTGTCATGCTGCTGCCGCCAGGCAATTCCGTTGCCATTATTTTACAATTAAAAGGCTACAAGAGCGATACAATGTCACTGAGACGATAAATGTAGATCCCGGACAACATCTCGTAGACAAGGCGGGACTATGCGCATGCTCCGTTGCAGGATTCGCTTCCGGCCAGACACAACCTCAGCTAGAATGATGATAGGAGTCCAACGGCGAGTAAATTGACAATTTATTTGAAAAATACAACTCCGTTTTCAAAATATCATACCTTAATTTTGATTCATTTTTTCTTTCTTCTTCATTGTAGACGATAACGATACTTTCATAGTCGCTTAAGGCTTAGCCGATACATGTCGCAATTCATACACAACTTAACCAGCAATATCACAAACATTCAATAAATGCATATTTTTTGTACGTGGCACTAGTTGCATGTATAACAGTTTAGTCGGTTTGAGACAAACGTGTGCGCCTGTTCCCAAGCGAAGTCGTTAACATGCATGTCTCGGACGAAATCGGATCTGCGGATGTGCACCACTACCGAGGAACGTTGTTTAACCTCACCTGACCCTCAATCAAGATTGGAACAAGGTCCCACAACAACGCATTACAACGATCATAGCATCAATGAGGCGTAGTGCATTGTTGTTTAGGGTACAATATTAGGTATTAAATGTGACAAAATGTGTGAATTTTGCCATGTTTGACTATTAGATTTGAATCTTTGTAAAAATGTTATTTCTGCACCAATATCAATGAAATTTTGAAATTAACCTCATTAATAATTCATGCATGTGTATGTGCAATTTCAATGTATTTGAAAAATAACAACATTAAAAGTTTTACTATAACATAAAAGTTGCGTTTATTTTGTCCCCGAGTGTATATAATATCGTAGTACAATTTTAGTATTATAATATTTCAAAACTATATTTTCTCATGATTTTGTTTGTAATACAGTTGGATATTCAATCAATATTATAAAGTAGTGCATACATGCATATATATCATATCAATAATATCATAGTACAGCTGTTGTAGTATTAGAATAAAGCATGGTCACTTGTTCGGATGCCTAAATTTAATAATTACTCATGCTACGCACTCGTGATTTAATTACTACGCATCTGAACTCGTGACCCTGCTTTATTCTATCATAAAACACAGATACATACTCATTACTTAAAGAGTACAATGGCAAAAACATTTAGTGCTCTGTGAATGTAATCATTTACAAGTTCAACAACAACAGTGCCTATGAGTGCCGGACACTCCACTTTCAATTGAAATTCTACAAGTAACATGGGCAGATATCAGTATGGACTATAAAATGCTCAATAGATTTGCTTGCTATTGTCAGTAGATCACATACCATTATGGCAGATATCATATAATACAGACAGTATAGGTCAGTATGGAGTCCCCTTATGATGGTGAATAACTAAATGTATGTTGAGTTTCAAGTGGAAACCTTTGATAGCCTTTGACAAAAGTAGCTGTAAATATTGGCTGTCATTTTGAGGTTAAATGTGAATATCAACAAGGTGTTGTTACAGATGTTGTTGCTCTACAGGAGGTTGCTCTGAGAGATTGTACTGGACATTTAAATTGCGAAGTATGTATAGTTCGGAGAATTTGACACAACTCTCGGACTTCTATTAGCATAATTTCACAGCTGATATATTGTCTAAATTTATAATCTCGGTTATGTTTTCATAAGCGGGGAGTTTCACAAATAGGCTCGAGGTGTAATACCAACACAAATCTAAAGCACAGGTATTGCACGAATTGCTTGCGGAAATTTATATATTCTACGCAAGAATCTTGTAATATATTATTGCATAAAGGTCAGTCATGTCAAATTCTCTGTGCTATAACATGCTTTTTTTACACTTTATAAACGACATGTATTTGTATAAGAGCAATAAATATTATTACTTCATGTTTTGTGTAGGTTCGTTAAAGACCTACATACAATTGTTTGTTCAGCAGCAAACATCACTAGTCAATTGCACCGGTGTGAAGTTGTCCTCATTCTTGACCGTTATTTTTTCATTTTCTTGTATCTGCATGAAGAATATCCATTGGATTTTAACTACTAAATAGTATTTAAACTCGTTCCAAAAGTCTAGCACTGTATTTTGCAGACTCTTTCAGTCAAAATGTCTATTACACATTTTTTGAAATTCAGGGATATTTTCACATCCCAATTTGATGTGATAGGATTGTTTTACATTCCTCTATGGTACATGAAGAAAATATCCACCCCAATAACACCAGTGAATACCTGTTGATAAAAAACAAAAGTAAGCAAATGTACAACAAAAGTACAATCACATCATTTCCCGTAATCAAGGTCAGAGGTTCAAATCCTGGAACTGGGGTCCATTTTGATATGACCAGATAGAAGGGGTGTAACGATACGCTCACCTTGCGATGTGATATGATCACGGTACGGAGTATACGATGCAATATGTACCAGGATACAACATTACATATAGTTTTGCATGAAGACCGTATAATGAGTATCTTAACAGTTTATACTTCATTACATCACTGGCCATTTTCCTCATAATCAAGCAGAGTCTTTACAAGACCTCTTCTCCAAGGAAAAAGATTTTTCCCATAACATAATCAGTTCCCCATATTACATGTACCAGTATTTTCCTTAATTAAAGGTAAGAAAAAATACTTCTTATGAATGCCAACAAGAGCCCTTTTAGCCATCAACTGTCACCTTTAGTTTCACTTAGTTATTTATCATGCTTTTTTAAAGTTCTTTTTAGTCATTTAATCATGCTTTTTTCAAAAGTTCATTTTAAAACAACATTAACTCATTCATTGTATGATCGATGATCCAAAAAGTTCACGTTTTTTGTTGTATTTCAATTCACAATGTATATTCTGTCCCGATACGTACAGTCCCGATACGGACTTTAGTCATTCCACATCAATAAATGGCTGCCATAGTCGCGAGTTCAGTGATGTCGTACTCGTAGTTTAACAAGAATAATGGGCGACGTCCAATCGATAGGTTAAATATGTCAAGCAAATGTTACCTAAGGCCAGAGTTTTTTTAATTTTTTGTTACCCGGACATTTTTGAGAAAAGTCCACAGGAGGAGGGAAAAAATAAAAATAAAAACTCCCAAAATGTAGTTGATGGTGGATTGTAGTCAATGACGGTCCATTATTGAAAGCAACAATGTTAGTTCTAACAGCAAATTTATCTTATAACAAATACAGTGCACATGTATCTGTATCATTGATAAAGAATTTTAAAAAAACTACAGAAATGTAATTACATGTACATTATATTTAAAAATAAATTTCAGTTACAATTTTTTCAATGATACCTATGACACAGTGGTAAATGAGAGCACTATACTTACTTATCATTAGTAAAATATTGGAATACATAATAAAACCAGATGTATAGTAACATTACCATCAAAATATTTGATATAAAATTTTTGTACAATTTTAGATTTCCAATTTTTTTTTGAAAATGCCAAAAAATAGGGCAGGAGGGTCCGAGTAACGAAAAATCAAAGAACTCTGGCCTAATTTTACCTCATTTTAACTGGAAAATGAATAGAGGCCGTACCATAGCCTTACCTTTCCAGACCAGCCTCGTACCGAGACCTAACAAATTCAATATACTGTCCAACGGTATATCGTTACACCCTTACCAGTTAGTGACACATCTTGTACATAAATTTCATATTGGAATGTAATGTCAACTGAGTTGTTAGGTAGATCATGCTGCAATGTCAAAGTTTGAATAACTAGAATTGCAACACAAATAAACCACCACAGCAAATCCTGGTCACAGAAACCACATTTTCATGTCATTTAAACCATCAGGAACAAGAGGACATTAATATTTGTGGTGGATTAATTTTCATTGATTTCGCAGCTGAACTAGATTGCGAAATTAAATCCCCTCGAAAAACTGACCCAGGTCACCAGATTAGACGTCAAGGGCGGTAAATATTGAGCTACAGAGGCACATGTTGTAACCATTACTGCAACTTTCATCGCCATATCTTATTCCTTACTAAAGTTATCGTCTGGAAACTGATTTTCTGTTTCTAGTAACAGTAACCTTGACCCCTACCAGCCCCACTTTCAAAATTGAGCGGCATATTCGCACAAGCTTCCTGAAATTGGGATGGTGGGATCAATGTTACTTAAATAGAAAATACTTGTGCGTATTAACATAAGCTTGACAAACAGACAGACTGACAGAAAGCTCACTTTTATATACTCTCTAAACATAATTTTGTGGGGGTATATTGAATAACATAGAAATTCCCCAAGTAAGAGATACCCTGGGAGCACAGGGGCTATTTACCTAATGACTGTATTCACTCAGACACAGCACAATGTATCTTAATGATGAGTGTAGATATATGACAATGCTTCAGTCCTGCATTGTTCAAGTGTGACCATCATGTAAGCCAGACACCATCAGTGAGTTCCATATATAATTATATGTAAATCTTCAGCTGGAAAGTTCTGAAACAAACAAATAAGAAAACAATTAGGCCAGTATTTCATGTCACCACGTCTGCTCTCTGACTGTGGAGTGTATCACTCTGCATTTGGAGCGCAGCCATGTTTCATCCTAAATTAAAGAAATATATAAACAAAAACATTTAAAATGTAAAAAGCAGTTTGAAACCAAGAACATTCTTCATAACATGCAAACATGCTTAAATAGAACTACAATTGACATATTTACTTAATGGCCCCAATTTACACAACATTTCACAAACACATGAACAACAAGAAAGATGAGCAATGAATACATCAACATTAATGATGTAACAAGTTCCATAACCAAATGTGCTCATAACTTATTTTTATAAGAAATGAAAGGCAAACTTTCTATCAGAACTTGACTTTGTCAATAATTCAGTAATAATTTCAACAGAAACGAAGCAAGCAGGACGAGTCTATGGGGTGACAATGACAGAGCACATAACACACAGTGACATGTTGTTTGTTACGATTCATTTACTCCTGATGAACGTTGATACACTACCAAATAAATAGGCAGTTTCCATATGCAGATGCCCTAACCCACTGGAGACTTGTTGACGTCTGAAACGAGGGGTAAGACTGTACACCATCGATATGAAGCGCTGACTTTCATATCCAATCTAACGAAGAACGTGGCCATTGAGGGTCAGGACCTTCTCACTAGACGTGTGTAACTACATCTTTCCTTGCATCTAACTTTTGTGGTGGCTGAGATCCTCTGCTTGGAGAGCATCTACTAACGAATCCTGTTCTCTATTTGAATAGTTGGCATTCCGGTCTTTTACAAACAACATCTCATGTGTGAGAAATTACAGGCTATAGGAACCAAACTCACATAAAGACTTCATCTTGGCCAATCTTAGTAGACAGTTATGTGGTACAGAAAGGAAGAAATTTTATGAAAGAACAACAGGGTGTGCATACAACATCGTGTCCCTAACAAGGGATGTAACTTACAGGATTTGTCTACATGATGAATATCTCACAGGGGATGTACCTAACATTTTGCTAAGTGTAAGACAATTATATTTGTTGCTACTTTCGGGACTTAATAGTTCCAGTACAGGGTGTGCACAGCCCTGCATAGAACTATCAGTGTCCTAGAAGCTTCAATAAGAATAACAGATCAAACACCATTAACATATTTGGTACAACCCGTGTAAGATGCTCATCCTGAAGACACATCATGTATGCAACATCCCTTGTTAGGGACCCATGCTGTATGCACACCGTGTGTTAAAGCAAGTCCTTAAACCGCAATCACATGCCTAATGCATTTTCCTGTATATACCCTTAAATGAAACTCACTAGCACAGTAGTAAACCTAACTTCATCCTAATTATTTAAGAATTAAAGAAACATTAGATAGTACCACAAGGGTGTGTCTACAAGGTGAGCCTCTCGCAAGTCGTGCAGCTCTCAGGAGATGACTACAAGGGGGGTCTCTTACAGAGATGCTGCACAGATCCTGACCATGCAGGGCATGTCTCTTACAGATGGGGAAGCACATGAGATGCATTCACAGGATTGTCTCATACAGGGATGTGACGCACATGCTGTGTCTACTGAGTGTGTTTTTGGCACCGATTTAGCACACAGGGTGTGTCTTCAGGGTTAGTCTCTTACAGGGGATATAGCACACAGGGTGTGCACAAAGCATATTCCTTACTCCAGTGTAGCACACAAGATGAGCCAACAACCTGCGTCCCTAACACGGGACATAACATACAGATTATGTCTACACAATGAATCTTTCACAGGGGGTACAGGGGTGTACCAAACGTGTTGCTAAGTGTACGACAGTTATACGTGTGGCTACTTTCAGGACTAGAGTTCCATACCTGCATGGAAGCATTAGTGTCCAAGAAGCGCCATTAAGAATAACAGATCAAACACCATTTAACATGTTTTGTACACCCCCTGTGAGAGATTCACCCTACAGACACATCCTGTATGCTACATCCCATGTTAGGGACACACACTGTAGGTACACCCTGTATGCTACGCCTCAGTAAGTGACATGTCCTGTACACACACTGTGTGATATACCCGCCCTAAGAGATACACTCTGAAAAAACGCCCTGTGTGATACACCTGTGTCAGAGACCCACACTGTAGACACAACACATGTGTTACATCCCCTGTATGAGACAGCCATGTGGATGCACCTCGTGTGCAACCCAACATGTAAGAGAACACCCTACAGAGACACCATCTGTACTGCATTCCTGTGAGAGACAGCCCTTGCAGTTCAACTCCTAAGAGGTACACCACAGTCATGTAAGGTGCTCTTCTAGTAGACACACCCTTTGTGCCACATGCATGTAATTATGTAAATGTATTAGATAATATTACCGAGTATCCGTCCTCCATAGAGATATATTCTGGCAGAAGAATGAACTTGAAATCTGGGTGCATGAGGATGATCACTGGCAACACTGGTAATGTATCATCTAATGCCTACAAATAGACAGCAGCAAATATTTCTGCACTGAGTACATAAAGAAAACACAAAACACTTTTTAAAAACAAAAATGTCCAAGTTAATAGGGGCAATAAGAGATGTCACATACAGGGGATGTAACATGTTGCATGACATTTGTGCCATAAAACCTTTAGGCTTCCATGACCCATATACAATGACAGGGCACATAGCACACAGTGACATGTTGTTTGTTACGATTCATTTACTCCTGATGAACGTTGATACACTACCAAATAAATAGGCAGTTTCCATATGCAGATGCCCTAATCCACTGGAGACTTGTTGACGTCTGAAACGAGGGGTAAGACTGCACACCATCGATATGAAGCGCTGACTTTCATATCCAATCTAACGATGAACGCGGCCATTGAGGGTCAGGACCTTCTCACTAGACGTGTGTAACTACATCTTTCCTTGCATCTAACGTTTGTGGTGGCCATGAGATCCGCTGCTTGGAGAGCATCTACTAATGAATCCTGTTCTCTATTTGAATAGTTGGCATTCCGGTCTTTTACAAACAACATCTCATGTGTGAGAAATTACAGGCTATAGGAACCAAACTCGCATAAAGACTTCCACTTGGCCAATCTTAGTAAACAGTTATGTGGTACAGAAAGGAAGACATTTTATGAAAGAACAACAGGGTGTGCATACAACATCGTGTCCCTAACAAGGGATGTAACTTACAGGATTTGTCTACATGATGAATATCTCACAGGGGATGTACCTAACATTTTGCTAAGTGTAAGACAATTATATTTGTTGCTACTTTCGGGACTTAATAGTTCCAGTACAGGGTGTGCACAGCCCTGCATAGAACTATCAGTGTCCTAGAAGCTTCAATAAGAATAACAGATCAAACACCATTAACATATTTGGTACAACCCGTGTAAGATGCTCATCCTGAAGACACATCATGTATGCAACATCCCTTGTTAGGGACCCATGCTGTATGCACACCGTGTGTTAAAGCAAGTCCTTAAACCGCAATCACATGCCTAATGCATTTTCCTGTATATACCCTTAAATGAAACTCACTAGCACAGTAGTAAACCTAACTTCATCCTAATTATTAAAGAATTAAAGAAACATTAGACAGTACCACAAGGGTGTGTCTACAAGGTGAGCCTCTCGCAAGTCGTGCAGCTCTCAGGAGATGACTACAAGGGGGGTCTCTTACAGAGATGCTGCACAGATCCTGACCATGCAGGGCATGTCTCTTACAGATGGGGAAGCACATGAGATGCATTCACAGGATTGTCTCATACAGGGATGTGACGCACATGCTGTGTCTACTGAGTGTGTTTTTGGCACCGATTTAGCACACAGGGTGTGTCTTCAGGGTTAGTCTCTTACAGGGGATATAGCACACAGGGTGTGCACAAAGCATATTCCTTACTCCAGTGTAGCACACAAGATGAGCCAACAGCCTGCGTCCCTAACACGGGACATAACATACAGATTATGTCTACACAATGAATCTTTCACAGGGGGTACAGGGGTGTACCAAACGTGTTGCTAAGTGTACGACAGTTATATGTGTGGCTACTTTCAGGACTAGAGTTCCATACCTGCATGGAAGCATTAGTGTCCAAGAAGCGCCATTAAGAATAACAGATCAAACACCATTTAACATGTTTTGTACACCCCCTGTGAGAGATTCACCCTATAGACACATCCTGTATGCTACATCCCATGTTAGGGACACACACTGTAGGTACACCCTGTATGCTACGCCTCAGTAAGTGACATGTCCTGTACACACACTGTGTGATATACCCGCCCTAAGAGATACACTCTGAAGAAACGCCCTGTGTGATACACCTGTGTCAGAGACCCACACTGTAGACACAACACATGCGTAACATCCCCTGTATGAGACAGCCATGTGGATGCACCTCGTGTGCAACCCAACATGTAAGAGAACACCCTACAGAGACACCATCTGTACTGCATTCCTGTGAGAGACAGCCCTTGCAGTTCAACTCCTAAGAGGTACACCACATGTAAGGTGCTCTTCTAGTAGACACACCCTTTGTGCCACATGCATGTAATTATGTAAATGTATTAGATAATATTACCGAGTATCCGTCCTCCGTAGAGATATATTCTGGCAGAAGAATGAACTTGAAATCTGGGTGCATGAGGATGATCACTGGCAACACTGGTAATGTATCATCTAATGCCTACAAATAGACAGCAGCAAATATTTCTACACCGAGTACATAAAGAAAACACAAAACACTTTTTAAAAACAAAAATGTCCAAGTTAATAGGGGCAATAAGAGATGTCACATACAGGGGATGTAACATGTTGCATGACATTTGTGCCATAAAACCTTTAGGCTTCCATGACCCATATACAATGACAGGGCACATAGCACACAGTGACATGTTGTTTGTTACGATTCATTTACTCCTGATGAACGTTGATACACTACCAAATAAATAGGCAGTTTCCATATGCAGATGCCCTAATCCACTGGAGACTTGTTGACGTCTGAAACGAGGGGTAAGACTGCACACCATCGATATGAAGCGCTGACTTTCATATCCAATCTAACGATGAACGCGGCCATTGAGGGTCAGGACCTTCTCACTAGACGTGTGTAACTACATCTTTCCTTGCATCTAACGTTTGTGGTGGCCATGAGATCCGCTGCTTGGAGAGCATCTACTAATGAATCCTGTTCTCTATTTGAATAGTTGGCATTCCGGTCTTTTACAAACAACATCTCATGTGTGAGAAATTACAGGCTATAGGAACCAAACTCGCATAAAGACTTCATCTTGGCCAATCTTAGTAAACAGTTATGTGGTACAGAAAGGAAGACATTTTATGAAAGAACAACAGGGTGTGCATACAACATCGTGTCCCTAACAAGGGATGTAACTTACAGGATTTGTCTACATGATGAATATCTCACAGGGGATGTACCTAACATTTTGCTAAGTGTAAGACAATTATATTTGTTGCTACTTTCGGGACTTAATAGTTCCAGTACAGGGTGTGCACAGCCCTGCATAGAACTATCAGTGTCCTAGAAGCTTCAATAAGAATAACAGATCAAACACCATTAACATATTTGGTACAACCCGTGTAAGATGCTCATCCTGAAGACACATCATGTATGCAACATCCCTTGTTAGGGACCCATGCTGTATGCACACCGTGTGTTAAAGCAAGTCCTTAAACCGCAATCACATGCCTAATGCATTTTCCTGTATATACCCTTAAATGAAACTCACTAGCACAGTAGTAAACCTAACTTCATCCTAATTATTTAAGAATTAAAGAAACATTAGATAGTACCACAAGGGTGTGTCTACAAGGTGAGCCTCTCGCAAGTCGTGCAGCTCTCAGGAGATGACTACAAGGGGGGTCTCTTACAGAGATGCTGCACAGATCCTGACCATGCAGGGCATGTCTCTTACAGATGGGGAAGCACATGAGATGCATTCACAGGATTGTCTCATACAGGGAATCGTGACGCACATGCTGTGTCTACTGAGTGTGTTTTTGGCACCGATTTAGCACACAGGGTGTGTCTTCAGGGTTAGTCTCTTACAGGGGATATAGCACACAGGGTGTGCACAAAGCATATTCCTTACTCCAGTGTAGCACACAAGATGAGGCAACAGCCTGTGTCCCTAACACGGGACATAACATACAGATTATGTCTACACAATGAATTTTCACAGGGGGTACAGGGGTGTACCAAACGTGTTGCTAAGTGTACGACAGTTATACGTGTGGCTACTTTCAGGACTAGAGTTCCATACCTGCATGGAAGCATTAGTGTCCAAGAAGCGCCATTAAGAATAACGTTGATACACTACCAAATAAATAGGCAGTTTCCATATGCAGATGCCCTAATCCACTGGAGACTTGTTGACGTCTGAAACGAGGGGTAAGACTGCACACCATCGATATGAAGCGCTGACTTTCATATCCAATCTAACGATGAACGCGGCCATTGAGGGTCAGGACCTTCTCACTAGACGTGTGTAACTACATCTTTCCTTGCATCTAACGTTTGTGGTGGCCATGAGATCCGCTGCTTGGAGAGCATCTACTAATGAATCCTGTTCTCTATTTGAATAGTTGGCATTCCGGTCTTTTACAAACAACATCTCATGTGTGAGAAATTACAGGCTATAGGAACCAAACTCGCATAAAGACTTCATCTTGGCCAATCTTAGTAAACAGTTATGTGGTACAGAAAGGAAGACATTTTATGAAAGAACAACAGGGTGTGCATACAACATCGTGTCCCTAACAAGGGATGTAACTTACAGGATTTGTCTACATGATGAATATCTCACAGGGGATGTACCTAACATTTTGCTAAGTGTAAGACAATTATATTTGTTGCTACTTTCGGGACTTAATAGTTCCAGTACAGGGTGTGCACAGCCCTGCATAGAACTATCAGTGTCCTAGAAGCTTCAATAAGAATAACAGATCAAACACCATTAACATATTTGGTACAACCCGTGTAAGATGCTCATCCTGAAGACACATCATGTATGCAACATCCCTTGTTAGGGACCCATGCTGTATGCACACCGTGTGTTAAAGCAAGTCCTTAAACCGCAATCACATGCCTAATGCATTTTCCTGTATATACCCTTAAATGAAACTCACTAGCACAGTAGTAAACCTAACTTCATCCTAATTATTAAAGAATTAAAGAAACATTAGACAGTACCACAAGGGTGTGTCTACAAGGTGAGCCTCTCGCAAGTCGTGCAGCTCTCAGGAGATGACTACAAGGGGGGTCTCTTACAGAGATGCTGCACAGATCCTGACCATGCAGGGCATGTCTCTTACAGATGGGGAAGCACATGAGATGCATTCACAGGATTGTCTCATACAGGGATGTGACGCACATGCTGTGTCTACTGAGTGTGTTTTTGGCACCGATTTAGCACACAGGGTGTGTCTTCAGGGTTAGTCTCTTACAGGGGATATAGCACACAGGGTGTGCACAAAGCATATTCCTTACTCCAGTGTAGCACACAAGATGAGCCAACAGCCTGCGTCCCTAACACGGGACATAACATACAGATTATGTCTACACAATGAATCTTTCACAGGGGGTACAGGGGTGTACCAAACGTGTTGCTAAGTGTACGACAGTTATACGTGTGGCTACTTTCAGGACTAGAGTTCCATACCTGCATCGAAGCATTAGTGTCCAAGAAGCGCCATTAAGAATAACAGATCAAACACCATTTAACATGTTTTGTACACCCCCTGTGAGAGATTCACCCTATAGACACATCCTGTATGCTACATCCCATGTTAGGGACACACACTGTAGGTACACCCTGTATGCTACGCCTCAGTAAGTGACATGTCCTGTACACACACTGTGTGATATACCCGCCCTAAGAGATACACTCTGAAGAAACGCCCTGTGTGATACACCTGTGTCAGAGACCCACACTGTAGACACAACACATGCGTAACATCCCCTGTATGAGACAGCCATGTGGATGCACCTCGTGTGCAACCCAACATGTAAGAGAACACCCTACAGAGACACCATCTGTACTGCATTCCTGTGAGAGACAGCCCTTGCAGTTCAACTCCTAAGAGGTACACCACATGTAAGGTGCTCTTCTAGTAGACACACCCTTTGTGCCACATGCATGTAATTATGTAAATGTATTAGATAATATTACCGAGTATCCGTCCTCCGTAGAGATATATTCTGGCAGAAGAATGAACTTGAAATCTGGGTGCATGAGGATGATCACTGGCAACACTGGTAATGTATCATCTAATGCCTACAAATAGACAGCAGCAAATATTTCTACACTGAGTACATAAAGAAAACACAAAACACTTTTTAAAAACAAAAATGTCCAAGTTAATAGGGGCAATAAGAGATGTCACATACAGGGGATGTAACATGTTGCATGACATTTGTGCCATAAAACCTTTAGGCTTCCATGACCCATATACAATGACAGGGCACATAGCACACAGTGACATGTTGTTTGTTACGATTCATTTACTCCTGATGAACGTTGATACACTACCAAATAAATAGGCAGTTTCCATATGCAGATGCCCTAATCCACTGGAGACTTGTTGACGTCTGAAACGAGGGGTAAGACTGCACACCATCGATATGAAGCGCTGACTTTCATATCCAATCTAACGATGAACGCGGCCATTGAGGGTCAGGACCTTCTCACTAGACGTGTGTAACTACATCTTTCCTTGCATCTAACGTTTGTGGTGGCCATGAGATCCGCTGCTTGGAGAGCATCTACTAATGAATCCTGTTCTCTATTTGAATAGTTGGCATTCCGGTCTTTTACAAACAACATCTCATGTGTGAGAAATTACAGGCTATAGGAACCAAACTCGCATAAAGACTTCATCTTGGCCAATCTTAGTAAACAGTTATGTGGTACAGAAAGGAAGACATTTTATGAAAGAACAACAGGGTGTGCATACAACATCGTGTCCCTAACAAGGGATGTAACTTACAGGATTTGTCTACATGATGAATATCTCACAGGGGATGTACCTAACATTTTGCTAAGTGTAAGACAATTATATTTGTTGCTACTTTCGGGACTTAATAGTTCCAGTACAGGGTGTGCACAGCCCTGCATAGAACTATCAGTGTCCTAGAAGCTTCAATAAGAATAACAGATCAAACACCATTAACATATTTGGTACAACCCGTGTAAGATGCTCATCCTGAAGACACATCATGTATGCAACATCCCTTGTTAGGGACCCATGCTGTATGCACACCGTGTGTTAAAGCAAGTCCTTAAACCGCAATCACATGCCTAATGCATTTTCCTGTATATACCCTTAAATGAAACTCACTAGCACAGTAGTAAACCTAACTTCATCCTAATTATTTAAGAATTAAAGAAACATTAGACAGTACCACAAGGGTGTGTCTACAAGGTGAGCCTCTCGCAAGTCGTGCAGCTCTCAGGAGATGACTACAAGGGGGGTCTCTTACAGAGATGCTGCACAGATCCTGACCATGCAGGGCATGTCTCTTACAGATGGGGAAGCACATGAGATGCATTCACAGGATTGTCTCATACAGGGATGTGACGCACATGCTGTGTCTACTGAGTGTGTTTTTGACACCGATTTAGCACACAGGGTGTGTCTTCAGGGTTAGTCTCTTACAGGGGATATAGCACACAGGGTGTGCACAAAGCATATTCCTTACTCCAGTGTAGCACACAAGATGAGCCAACAGCCTGCGTCCCTAACACGGGACATAACATACAGATTATGTCTACACAATGAATCTTTCACAGGGGGTACAGGGGTGTACCAAACATGTTGCTAAGTGAATGGCAACCAAATTTAATTCCTTGGATTCCTTGTATCAGACAACTATCTCTTACCTACAGTCAAAAGTCATTGCCATGTTTAATTTGGCATTGAACAAAACAAATGACCATGCACTCATAACTGCATCAATGCAGCAATCAAAGTGTTTGGATTATCCTTTTGTAAGTGGAATCTTTAATCTATTGTTATAGTGCATGAAACAGTTCAGAAAGTACATGTACAGCACCAAACTTAATCTATATGTCAAAATACTGAGCATGACAAATAGACCATGTAATATGAACCATGTGCACTGAGAAAGACATCCTGGCTGTTGTCAGAAAACAATTATGACAATAGAAAGACAGATATAAATGAAGTATTTATTAAGTCTCACCAAAATGCATTTGGACTTACAGTTGGGGTTAGGCCTTTATTCCATCTCTACACGCCTGCTCCATGCATGTGAAGTGCATCTACATTCCGCATGTGGAGCACAGACATGATGAAATACAACCAATTCCTTGGATTCCTTGTTTCATACAACTGTCTCTTACCTACAGCATCAATGCAGCACTTCAGGTGTGTCTACAAGGGGTGTTATCACACAGTTTGTCAACATAGTGGGTCTCTGGCACAAGTGAAGCCCGCAAAAAATATTAGGCGGGCATTCCATGTTTCTATGCCTGATCCCTGCATTTAGAGTGTATCTTCATTCCGCATGCAGAGCGAAGACATATTGATGTGAAATACCAGCCCATGTCATAGTAAGCAAGGTTATTTGCACATATGGATGGAAAAGAAGTTGATAAGCGATGTCACTTACAAGGGATGTAACAAACATGTTGCATGATGTTTGTGCCTTAAAAACTTACGCTTCCATGACCCTTACATCAAATATTTCAAACCAAGATAGTTACCATCCCTGTTAAGAGTCACTACCTTAGCCAAAACTATATCATGCCATACAATCATGGACATATGCAAAGGAATATTAAAGCATAAACATTCAAAGTGTTTGGAACATCCTTTTGTAAGTGGAATCTCTAATCTATTGTTATAGTGCATGAAACAGTACAGAAAGTACATGTACAGCACCCAACTTAATCTATATGTCAAAATACTGAGCATGAAAAATAGACCATGTAATATGAACCATGAGCACTGAGAAAGACATCCTGGTGGTTGTCAGAAGACACATGTGACAATAGAAAGACAGATATAAATGAAGAAGTATTTATTAAGTCTCACCAAAATGCATTGGGACTTACAGTTGGGATTAGGCCTTTATTCCATCTCTACACGCCTGCTCCATGCATGTGAAGTGTATCTACATTCCGCATGTGAAGCACAGACATGATGAAATACAACCAATTCCTTGGATTCCTTGTATCATACAACTGTCTCTTACCTACAGCATCAATGCAGTACTTCAGGTGTGTCTACAAGGGGTGTTATCACACAGTTTGTCAACATAGTGGGTCTCTCACACTAGTGAAGCCCGCAAAAAATAATAGGCCGGCATTCCATGTTTCTATGCCTGATCCCTGCATTTGGAGTGTATCTTCATTCCGCATGCAGAGCGAAGACATATTGATGTGAAATACCAGCCCATGTCATAGTAAGCAAGGTTATTTGCACATATGGATGGAAAAGAAGTTGATAAGCGATGTCACTTACAAGGGATGTAACAAACATGTTGCATGATGTTTGTGCCTTAAAAACTTAGGCTTCCATGACCCTTACATCAAATATTTCAAACCAAGATAGTTACCATTAGGGTGTTTCATTTTTTGAACTTTTTCTTTGATCACCTAGATAATTATACCAACTATTCTCTAGTATAAACAATATTCCCACACCAAATTTCAGCTCAATCCATTAATGTCTTGATCCCCCCCTACCAAGTTGAAATTTTGACCCAATGACGGCATATAGGTATTTTTCATTCCAAAAAGGTTTCTTTTATAACTAATTCCACCAACATTCTTTTGTTGTGTTTGTGTTAGATGAATGACTTGAGGATGTTTGAACCCAGTTATGTCCATATTTTATAATATAATGATCCAAATAATATACTTGACCAGTTCATTTCATAGCAAAAAGGGGGTGTTTTTCGGAAAATTAGAGAAAATTTGAAATTATCGGATATTCTCAATTTACAAACTTTCAGGGCCCAAATTGAGAACTGTTATGTTTTTAACACTTTATAATGTACTAATGTTATTTTACATGACTGTATAATTAAACAAAATGTACATGTACCGTAAATATTCGGCCATAAGTCGTAGAGATTTTTGTCTATACTGTACTTTTTCATAAGTCGCCGGTAGACTTTCATTTTTTTGTGAAAGCTGAATGTCTGTCCCCAGGATCAACGTTCAATCTTTTAACATAAACAATTAACTGAACTAAATAATTGAATCCAATCCAAGACTATTTTGTTATATTTAGAAGTTATGTCCGAATAGTAATAACATGCAACAAATTGTTTTGTCTTAATGTGGGAACTTCAAGGCGATATACTGTTTATCAATCACTCCCCGTTCAGCAACATAATTCGCCACTTTTGTCACCAAAACCTCGAATTGTAGTGCTTTAGAATATTCTCCACTGATCAGGAACATTGTGAGCTAGGCACCATTTATTACCATAACGTAAAAGAGAAACAACGACTCGGGTCCAATAAACAGATCCATTGGAGGATTCGCTGTTATGATACCAGTTGAAAAGCCGGTTTTGGAAGTTTGTGGCCTCTCTGACAATGAAGTTAAGAGCTATAACTTCCTTGACATCCGGTGCGACAGACCTGCCAAACAAGTCGAGGAAGATCATGGGTGTCGTAGAAGGAAAGTTAGGCATGCGATTGGAGCATCAACTGTTGTGTAGCCATCAGGTCCCATAACTCGAAGTCCAATCATGGTGGAATTGCATAAATACCGGCTTGAAGGAACCATGTCCATGGAAACGAGAACGTTATTGCATTCTTGCCAGTTATGAGTGAGAGAGTTCATGATTGCTATATTGTGCAGCATAGCAAACTTCAACAACAATCTGACAGAGTGTAACACACTAGGAGTTTTAATTATGAATGCATCCCAAAGTGCCACAGACCGGTATCTTAGGCGAGTGGTCAACCAGGTACTTGTTAATAAGTTCACATATTTTAGGTGGTTGGTGGTTTCATGGTCATTTTGAGGTAGACGGTGCGCTAAAATGTCCCTTGTGTCTAGGCTCTTGCTGATGAGAGGGGGAGAAACACTCAGGCCTATTCTAATGGGTGAACATGTACCTAAGAGAACATTGTTTTAAAATTGCTCCGACTCTGTTCGACATGTTAAGCATATATACAGTAAAACCTCGTTATCTCGAGGACCCATCGGGACAAGCCAAATGCTCGAGTTAAGCCAGGTGCTCGAAATATCCGAAGTCTATGATGAATTGTTGTTATGACTAAGTGTAACTGTGTTTATAATGAAAACACGTATGATACATGTATTTGGTTGTAACTACGAATACTGTCATTGTTTATCAAGTCTATACGCAATTTGAATCGTGTGGACATTTGCCGAATTGAACAAATTGCACATGAAAGTCGTAATGAATCTTTTTACAATAAATATCAAACTCCATTTAATGGGTGTAATAAAAGTTCGCATCAGCAAAAAGATAACATTACCCAAAGCACACAATAGATCCTACATGTTTGAACAAACACCCACGCACAAAAATCGCACGTGATAAAATAAAACCCGGATGCAAAGTCGATCCAGTTTTCAGCACAGGGATACGGCTCATTGAGTAAAAAACATGCACTATATTATCTATGATAATTTATTTAGGACATGATGTTTAGCTGAATGAGTTATATCCCTGTGGTTTCCAATTGAAACGCGCGCGACAATTTGGAGACATCAGACGCGGCGGTCTTTCGACTGACTTCAAACGCGCCGCACATCAAAGAAATTGCCTGTACAGTTGGGAGTAGTGTTTAGTCAGAGTTCCATACCGCGGTATGAATTCGCCAACCTGCGCATAGTGTAGATTCAATTTGACATTTAATTGTCGACGAATTTTTTATTCTTCAGGGTTGTTTGATAAGAATTGGATTTAATCGCGGACTTGATTTACTTCACTTATTCAGTATCAGACACGTGAAATTGTACTGTACGTAAGCCTACATTCGCAGGTTTTCATGAAATACGGAAAATAAAAAGTTTTTGAAATTATTTTACTTGCAGTTTTATAACGAACGGAGCCTAAATATTTAAGATTCTACATGGACGTCGGTTTATCTTACGATAATTAAAAGTCTGTGCGAGTCAGTACGTTCGAAGCAACGATGTTGCATTTAATAATTCTAGTTCTCGTATGAGTTAAAGTTCCAAAATGTTGCCTATTGAACTTCTGAAACGTATGTATTGTTTAAATCACGCTCATTAATTAAATATCTTCTACTTCGTGTTTAATGTAAGGGATCGAAAATACGGACATCAATTTAAGTGTTAGGGATTACGCTATTGTCATAAAATGTGATTATCACGATGTGTGAAAAATACGGACCGTAACAAAATTTAGTATGACATTTTTCGGAGGTGTGAAATTTCGCTCGGATGATTGCCTCGAGATAAGGTAATTAATTATCGTTGAAAATTGTTGATTGGACCGACACCTGCGCTCGAATTAGACCGGATGCTCGTAATAACTTTACTCGAGTTAGTGGGATAAATTAATGTACAATATAGAGCAAATTCGTCGGGACTTTGAAATTTGCTCGAATTAGGGCCGGTTGCTCGAATAATCGCTGCTCGTATTACCGAGGTTTTACTGTACTATCCAAAGGTTTTCTCAAACCACACCTTATAAATATTCGATTTGTGAATGGGTCAGTTACTCTTGACATCTCATCGACAGTTTTACAAATATCAAATATACAAATTGACCAATGTATTCAGAATGTCTAAATTGACTGACTTGAAATGGAAAATACAGAGTTTCCCAAATGAAACACACAGCCCAAAGGCATGTTTTGTAGCTACAGAGCATGGAACCAACGATGACCTAAATATTGAAATGTGTGGAGTTTATCTTAAATGTTTCATGGAAAACCAAGGAAATGTGAAGATTTGGGTCCATGAATATTGTATGAGAAACATGCTATAATTCGCTGAATGTACTAGCTTAACGCTTGCGTCAATTATTCTGTAAGCACTGTCTTTGGTATTTTCTCTTTGGTCGCACCCTGTCCATATATGTAGGACTAAGGTGGTACTGTCATGATACTTATTTAATAGAAAATCGCATTGATGTGCCTGTCACTCAACTCATCACTCAATCTATCTATCCCTGTCCATTGTTTATTATCCTTTAGAACAGTATATGTATACTGGTATAGGGACCATGAGTGCATCATTGCCTTTCAAGTTTTAAGAAACATTCTAATATATGGTTAAGTTTGTATGATCATACATTGATTATACCTGTAAAATCGAATTAGTTCATCATAAAGTATTCAAATGTGTGACAGTTCTGACCAAAATAAGATGACTTTTTATAAGAGCAAGGTGGTTTGGACCTGGGATGTTTGCAAAAGGAAATTTTCGAAAATTTCAAATTTTCTCTAATTTTCAGAAAATCACCACTTTTGGCTATAAAATGAACTGATCCAGTATGTAATTTGGACCATTCAGTTGTAAAATATGGACATAAATGGGTTAAAACAACCTCAATCCATTCATGTTACACAAATACACCAAAGTAATGTTGTTGGAATAAGCTATGAAAGAAACCTTGTTGGAGTGAAAAATGCCTACATGCAGTCTTTGGGTCAAAATTTCAACTTGGTAGGGGGGGATCAAGACATTAATGGATTGAGCTGAAATTTGGTGTGGGAATATTGTTTATACTAGAGAATAGTTGGTATAATTATCTAGGTGATCAAAGAAAAAGTTCAAAAAATGAAACACCCTAGTTACCATCCCTGTTAAGAGTCACTACCTTAGCCAAAAACTATATCATGCCATACAATCATGGACATATGCAAAAGTATATTAAAGCATAAACATTCAAACTGTTTGGAACATCCTTTTGTAATTGGAATCTCTAATCTATTGTTATAGTGCATGAAACAGTACAGAAAGTACATGTACAGCACCCAACTTAATCTATATGTCAAAATACTGAGCATGAAAAATAGACCATGTAATATGAACCATGAGCACTGAGAAAGACATCCTGGTGGTTGTCAGAAGACACATGTGACAATAGAAAGACAGATATAAATGAAGAAGTATTTATTAAGTCTCACCAAAATGCATTGGGACTTACAGTTGGGATTAGGCCTTTATTCCATCTCTACACACCTGCTCCATGCATGTGAAGTGTATCTACATTCCGCATGTGAAGCACAGACATGATGAAATACAACCAATTCCTTGGATTCCTTGTATCATACAACTGTCTCTTACCTACAGCATCAATGCAGTACTTCAGGTGTGTCTACAAGGGGTGTTATCACACAGTTTGTCAACATAGTGGGTCTCTCACACTAGTGAAGCCCGCAAAAAATAATAGGCCGGCATTCCATGTTTCTATGCCTGATCCCTGCATTTGGAGTGTATCTTCATTCCGCATGCAGAGCGAAGACATATTGATGTGAAATACCAGCCCATGTCATAGTAAGCAAGGTTATTTGCACATATGGATGGAAAAGAAGTTGATAAGCGATGTCACTTACAAGGGATGTAACAAACATGTTGCATGATGTTTGTGCCTTAAAAACTTAGGCTTCCATGACCCTTACACCAAATATTTCAAACCAAGATAGTTACCATCCCTGTTAAGAGTCACTACCTTAGCCAAAAACTATATCATGCCATACAATCATGGACATATGCAAAAGTATATTCAAGCATAAACATTCAAACTGTTTGGAACATCCTTTTGTAATTGGAATCTCTAATCTATTGTTATAGTGCATGAAACAGTACAGAAAGTACATGTACAGCACCCAACTTAATCTATATGTCAAAATACTGAGCATGAAAAATAGACCATGTAATATGAACCATGAGCACTGAGAAAGACATCCTGGTGGTTGTCAGAAGACACATGTGACAATAGAAAGACAGATATAAATGAAGAAGTATTTATTAAGTCTCACCAAAATGCATTGGGACTTACAGTTGGGATTAGGCCTTTATTCCATCTCTACACACCTGCTCCATGCATGTGAAGTGTATCTACATTCCGCATGTGAAGCACAGACATGATGAAATACAACCAATTCCTTGGATTCCTTGTATCATACAACTGTCTCTTACCTACAGCATCAATGCAGTACTTCAGGTGTGTCTACAAGGGGTGTTATCACACAGTTTGTCAACATAGTGGGTCTCTCACACTAGTGAAGCCCGCAAAAAATAATAGGCCGGCATTCCATGTTTCTATGCCTGATCCCTGCATTTGGAGTGTATCTTCATTCCGCATGCAGAGCGAAGACATATTGATGTGAAATACCAGCCCATGTCATAGTAAGCAAGGTTATTTGCACATATGGATGGAAAAGAAGTTGATAAGCGATGTCACTTACAAGGGATGTAACAAACATGTTGCATGATGTTTGTGCCTTAAAAACTTAGGCTTCCATGACCCTTACACCAAATATTTCAAACCAAGATAGTTACCATCCCTGTTAAGAGTCACTACCTTAGCCAAAAACTATATCATGCCATACAATCATGGACATATGCAAAAGTATATTCAAGCATAAACATTCAAACTGTTTGGAACATCCTTTTGTAATTGGAATCTCTAATCTATTGTTATAGTGCATGAAACAGTACAGAAAGTACATGTACAGCACCCAACTTAATCTATATGTCAAAATACTGAGCATGAAAAATAGACCATGTAATATGAACCATGAGCACTGAGAAAGACATCCTGGTGGTTGTCAGAAGACACATGTGACAATAGAAAGACATATAAATGAAAAAGATTTATTAAGTCTCACCAAAATGCATTGGGACTTACAGTTGGGATTAGGCCTTTATTCCATCTCTACACGCCTGCTCCATGCATGTGAAGTGTATCTACATTCCGCATGTGAAGCACAGACATGATGAAATACAACCAATTCCTTGGATTCCTTGTATCATACAACTGTCTCTTACCTACAGCATCAATGCAGTACTTCAGGTGTGTCTACAAGGGGTGTTATCACACAGTTTGTCAACATAGTGGGTCTCTCACACTAGTGAAGCCCGCAAAAAATAATAGGCCGGCATTCCATGTTTCTATGCCTGATCCCTGCATTTGGAGTGTATCTTCATTCCGCATGCAGAGCGAAGACATATTGATGTGAAATACCAGCCCATGTCATAGTAAGCAAGGTTATTTGCACATATGGATGGAAAAGAAGTTGATAAGCGATGTCACTTACAAGGGATGTAACAAACATGTTGCATGATGTTTGTGCCTTAAAAACTTAGGCTTCCATGACCCTTACATCAAATATTTCAAACCAAGATAGTTACCATCCCTGTTAAGAGTCACTACCTTAGCCAAAAACTATATCATGCCATATAATCATGGACATATGCAAAAGTATATTAAAGCATAAACATTCAAACTGTTTGGAACATCCTTTTGTAAGTGGAATCTCTAATCTATTGTTATAGTGCATGAAACAGTACAGAAAGTACATGTACAGCACCAAACTTAATCTATATGTCAAAATACTGAGCATGACAAATAGACCATGTAATATGAACCATGTGCACTGAGAAAGACATCCTGGCTGTTGTCAGAAGACACATGTGACAATAGAAAGAAAGATATAAATGAAGGAAGAAGTATTTATTAAGTCTCACCAAAATGCATTGAGACATACAGTTGGGGTTAGGCCTTTATTCCATCCCTACACGCCTGCTCCATGCATGTGAAGTGTATCTACATTCTGCATGTGGAGCACAGACATGATGAATTTCAACCAAATTCCTTAGATTCCGTGTATCAGACAACTGTCTCTTACCTACAGTCAAAAGTCATTGCCATGTTCAATTTGGCATTGAACAAAACAAATGACCATGCACTCATAACTGCATGAATGCAGCAATTAAGGTGTGTCTACAAGGGGTGTTATCACACAGTTTGTCAACATAGTGGGTCTCTCACACAAGTGAAGCCCGAAAAAAATATTAGGCCAGCATTCCATGTTTCTATGCCTGATCCCTGCATTTGGAGTGTATCTTCATTCCGCATGCAGAGCGAAGACATGAAACAGAACCCCAACCTCCATCACATATGCAGAGGCAAAGACCAGTCAAACTATTATCGTCTGTACTTGACACTGTAGTTAACAGAAACATAGGAAAAGAGTGGGTCTTATTGAGACAGTTGGATGTCGACAGTGCATGGTAGGAGCAGACGTACACTATTCCATATACTGCGAATCGGCCCTAATTTGGACAAAAGCACAACAGAAAGTTTGGCCAACAGATATTAACCTTGAGACTATGGGGAGATGACAGCAACCAACAGAAGACAGTGCAGTTCATCATTACATCAAAACTGAAGATATAAATGGCCATAAAAGATGAAATGCAGAAGAAGAAGAACATAGAAACTAGCGACATATGACTGGATTTTTGGAACTGAACACATGCTTGCCTCGTCTCTTCCAACCTGAAATACAGAAACGAAACTAATTAATAAGAATCAAGCAATTTCACTTGTACATATGCAATGAACAGTAAAGGTTTCAAGCAACAAGACTAAAATACTTAAATACCATGCATGGAATGTTTAAAATAAAGCATGGACATAAAAGCTGTCCTACTTTTAACACTAATGCAATTGAATCCAAACAGGCCACGACAGCCAGTACTCCTGTTCACACAACATACCAAACATTTGGTCAAGCTGCATACAATCGAATGCATAATGGCAGCCTGCGTGGACATTGTCCTTACATTGGATGTGCTATGATGCATAAATCGTCTTTGCATGAATTGTGCAAACTGCACACATGCATGCAAATACCATCACTGGATAGGTCAACAATGGAATAGCATTCTCTAGTCAAGGTTTTCCATTCATCGAAGTGATGGCAGGATTCATATAAACCTGGACAGGTGATGCGTGTTGCTATCGAACATCTCTTGTTGTGCTGAATTAGAATTTGAATGCCTAACGCTACCTGATTTTTGTGTGGCACATCATCCCGCTGTTTCCAGTAAGTTCCAATATCACTCCATTTCAACACGATAATGTCGCAAGGAATTTCCTCATTACATTCAGGGGGTAAAAACAGATATCGGTCATTCACGCATAAAGCTATCAAATACAATATTCACAATCATTTTTGTCAATCCCACATGCAGTGAGCTCTACTTAAGTCTTCATTTTTGGTGTATAAGCATTCATCAAATCTTTGGGTCATAGTTGGAGGTCAATGGTCAAATTGAAGTTTGTCCAGACCATAACTTTGCCTTGCATTACATTTGGCATAAATGTTAACCTCAATAAGTAGGGAGTGTCATGCACAACCCCCATTTTCTTATGTTAAAGGTCACGGTCACAGTTGAAGGACATTGGTAATAATTTAACTTGTCCGGACCATAAATGGTTATTGTATTTATATTGGAATTCAAAAACTAACCTATCACAATTATTGACCACTACAAGGTTGTGCTTATGCGAAAAATGGTATTATTATATCTCAAAGTGCAAGGTTCAAAGGTAGAAATGGCCATATTTTAACCTGTCCAGATCATAACTTTGTGGTCTATTGCAGGAATTTGTTCAGCGTTAGCTGTCTAGCTTGATATTTGACCTACTTTTGACCACTTTAAAAACCAATTAATGTTTGCAAATAAATCGGCAGTTACAAAAAATGTAATAGAAAATTCAATCTCATAGATTAGAATATGCTATACTCATCACAAAAGATACCGCAAAAATTACATTTCTGTTAAACATGTAAACAAAATGTACAGTAGACACACACAGAGATCTGTTATTCGCATTACTGTCAATACTAACTTAAGTAAGAGTATAGCATTGTTAACTGTTCGACCTTAAAGTGACTCGGTCATGTACGGAGTGAAAGTGTAGCAGTATATGAGTCGGTGTATTATCGTAGCGAAATTATCTACGTCGGTTAAGCATTCATTTCTTATGAATCGTGTTACGAGCAGAGGGCTACGAGTTCAAATCTTATCTGAGCCTACTTTTTTACTTTTTTCCCCATTTTCTTTTTGTCTATAATTTTGACGTTTATTTAAGGTAAGCCCCTTCTACAGTTTTTTTTCAGACTGGAGTTAACTTTGGAATCACTATCGCTATAATTGTCATAGAATCTAGATTACTACACATACCTATATTACTATTCAGTTTTGATATACTGATAAACAATATACAAGTATAAATATATAGATTCTAGTTAGATTTGTGTTTTCAATTTCAACCAGATGAATTAATGTCCGCAACTTCATTGAAAACAAGTACACTTATCTGCTATCTTAAAGCTGTTTATCTTTTTCATTTCTTGTTTAATGTGAGGTCACAGTCACAGAAAGTTTGCTATTTATTCTGTAAAGGGTTAAAATCCAAGCAAACACCGCAGTTCTTATGTCCTTTAGCAAATACTGCAGTTCTTACGTCCTTCTGATTTTAATTTTCAAAAAAACTGCTGTGAAAACTACCAATGGTTGTATATTACACCTCGTACTTGTACATGTCTTAAGAGTACAAAGTAATTTGAATGTGTTCTGCAAGTTAATATACATATTAATTAGTCTACATGTGCCTATTTTGGATGTTTATTGCCAAAAGAAAATATTAAATGTTATATTAAATATGGAGCATTTCATATTTATCAATTACTGACAGCCCTGATATTTGGAACACAATTTTAAACAACTTAGAACAACCATGTGACATTAATTCCTGACTAATATAACATGAATCCATTTTTTATGAGCAAAATGTATCAGTAATAATTATAGTTTAAACAATATGCTAGTTTTAATAGTGTCAGTGCACTATAGAATTTTAAATGAAGTGTTAAAACAACTTGATGTGAATAGTTTAAAGAATTTGATTCAGTTTATTTCATTCAAAATAAAGAGGAATGAAATTGTGGCTGTAGCCAAATGTTATCTGGTGATAGTTTTAGAGAAAAAATTAAATAACAAGAGCCGTCACAGACGGGGTATGCTCCCCGTGGGGCGTTTATCACAGAAAAAATGCTAAAAAACATGTTATTATTCTTTGCCACTGCACTGTTATAATAAGATTTATTTATCTATGAACTTTCAAATTGATATATCCAAAACTGTTTTGAGTTATGGCCTGGACAAGAATTAGGTATGAAAAAATACAAAGGGGAGCAACTCTAAAATAGGAATAAAGAGTTATGGTTCTTGGGCACTGCACATCCTCTCAATGAGATCTATTCAGCTACGAAGTTTCAAATTGATATCTCTTATACTGTTCAAGTTATGGCCCGGACAAGAATTAAGTATGAAAAAATACAAAGGGCCATTACTTCCAAAATATGCAATCAAGAGTTATGGTTCTTCTGCACTGTACTTCCTCTCAATGAGGTCTATTCACCTATGAAGTGTCAAATTGATATCTCATATACTGTTCAAGTTATGGCCTGGACAAGAATTAAGTATAAACAAGACTGCGTTCAATAAACGCTTATGCCCCCTGTGGAAGCCTTGTCCATAAATAAGTCTAAGTCCAAAATTAGGTCAAGGTGAAGGTCAAAAAGGGTCAGGTGATACAGGTGTGTGGAGAGTGTTCATATACAACATCCATGCAAGTTTGGAAGCTTTGCAGCAAGCCATAATGATGCTAGAAGAAACGGTCAATTTGGGTTAACCAGGACGGACGGACGAACGGACGAACGGACGGACGGACGGACGGACGGACGGACGGACGGACAGGTGCATCACTATATGCCTCCCGATCTATCGATACGGGGGCATAAAAATTACAAAGGGGAATAACTCAAAAAATGTGCATTCAAGAGTTATGGTTATGTGCACTGCACTTCCTCTCAATGAGGTCTATTCACCTATGAAGTTTCATATTGATATCTCTTATACTGTTCAAGTTATTGCCCGGACAAAAGTGTGACGGACGGACAGACGGACGGACAAACGGACGGAAGGACAGACAAAGCGGCGACTATATGCTCACCCTTCGGGGGAGCATAAAAATGAGGAAGGTACCTTCGACCTACTGCTCTAAAAGTAGATACCTCATAACCACTAAGCTGAGGAAAATGACTGGATCATTGTTATTTAAAAAAGATAGGATGGAATGTTGCATGGCATCTATAGAGGGCAAAATTCCATCAGTTTATTAAATGAAAGGAGGAAGTATTGGTTTTGTAAAATCTCACAAGAAAATTGAATGAATTTGAAATTATCAATTCATTTGCTGTAACACATCTGTCTAATGTTTAGAGAGGACAGACTCAGTCATTCTATGCAAAACAAGGAGAAATGCATTACCTGTGGTAAAATGTTATCCATATGAGAGAGAAGGACATACACCATCAGATCATCACCAGAAATTGAGAATGAGGAACTTGGCCATTGTCAAATATTGTGAGATGACAGAACATACAAAATGTTTATGAAAGAAAAGTACAAATGTACAGGCTTAGCCTGTTGACAAAATTTATCTAGAGAGGCATTATTGAAGCAAAACCATATAGAAATATATAGACCGATGTCAATATTTATTCAAATTTGAAGTGATGTTGATCAAACCAAAGCCAGTAAACCACTAAAATTATTAACAAGCTACCTTCTACAAGCTCTATGGTCAACCTTACTTTAATGTAGAAGTGTTTATTTAAAGTGTCACCTCCATTTAAACATCCAGCCAATTTAGCTAATGAGACACCTAATCTATATATTTTCTGAACACTTCTACCTGATTCCTATCCTTTAATGCCAGTCCCCAGATGCAGGAAGTAAGGTATACACAAAACTCATAAATGTATCAAGCTGGTGGCTCACCATTGGCCATATCAGAACAAACCCTAGCCGGGCCCTGCCAGGGTTCAATCCTTCAACCTACTGCTCTAAAGGCAGATGCATATAACGTCAACGCTGATGAGGTAATATTGTCTTAAATGTTTTTAATTTTCCAAGATTACAAGAAAAGAAAATACAGGAAATATTTTTCACTGTTAGGTTCTGCTTGGTCTATTGTAAGTCACAATTTCGTATGCCTTTGTGTGCATTGCTGTTGTCTGCTGCATGCTATTTTCACTTTCTACAAATTATTAGAACCATCTTCAACATGAGAAGTCAAAATAAGTTATGGAACCAGTTCCTATATTTTCATATGTAAATCAACCTGTTACTATCTATGTATGTTATATGTACATGTTACTGAGTATGCACAAACGCATACACACATGGGTACACATTTCTAGAGACCTAGTGCAATATTGCATCATGTTCTCAAGACCTACTGCGAAATATTACCAGTTTTATATGGTAAACACATTCCCCTTTTTTCAAGAACTGATCAAACCCACAGGTCTTTGTCTCAAAACCCAGTGCAATATTGCATCATGTTCAAGACATCTGTGGCCTATTACCATTTTTCTGTGCGGTCGCCAGATAAGACGGACTTAACTACGGAACTACAGAGACACACTGATGGGAGGCATGTGTAACTGACAGGTCCTTATGTCGAGAAATGAACTGATTTAATACTCACAGTTCTTTGTCTCAAGACCCAGTGCATTACCATTTTATGTATGGTCGCCAGATTAGACGCCAAGCGCCCTAACCACCGAATTATTGAGGCACACTGATGAGAGGCATGTGTAACTTACAGGTCCTTATCTCGAGATCTGATGAAATACTCACATCTTTATCTCAAGATTCCAGCTATATAATGTATAGTAATTGTGAATCTTATATGACAGTAACATATTAGACAGTAGATTACCTGAGATTATCATGAAGTTTTATAGGTGACTGATTCCATAACATAGTAAATATTTTAGAAGCAAATCATCATCGCCAAGTTAGAAAAGGCAGGGACAAAATCATTCAGCAGAAACTGCAAAACACTCTAAAGCTCCCCAAACAGAGATACAATAGAACCAAACAGAGATACAATAGAACCAATCTATGTGTACTATCAAACAGTGAAAAATATTTATTTCATTTTTTAAAATACAAAAGTTTAAAACTAAAGGCAAGACAAATAATTTAGTCAGGTTGACAATAGGGTTAAATTCTGCTTTGGAACAGAGAAAAAAATGTCAATTTGGTTTAAGGTGCAGCAATACTCATGCTCGTGCTTAAATACCAAAATACCTAGCACATGGCTTGAACAACTGTTTAAATATGTTCCTTAAAACCTTTTCTAAAATTTGCCACCTTAAATTTAGATCTGAATGCCATATACTATGAGGAGATTCCAGGAAAAATATATTCAGTTAAGTTTAAAATATTAATCAACCCAAATCATAATAGATGACATCTAAAACTCCTAATTTTATGAAACACTAAATTTGTATATTATTACATGTTTCGTGTGTACTATCAAGTACTGGTAACAACAAACTAATCAAATACAAAGACGAACTTTGCATTAAATTAAAGTTCACCAAACAGCTTGTAGAAGGTAGTTCAAGAAAATACTGCATCATATTGCTGAATGAAAAAAGACATACCTTTTATTATTATAATTACTTTCACTTCATAGCACCATTTTAGGTGGGACAAAGATTAACTGATTGGACAAAAATACATTAATTTTACTTGTGGGACGAGGTGGGACTAAAAGACATATGACATGTTCACAGCACCATTTAAGGTGGGAATAAAAAGAAATATTGAAAAGTTCACAGCACCATTTTACATGGGACTAAAAGACATATTGACAATTTCATAGCACCATTTTAGGTGGGACTAAAATACATATTGACATATTCACAGCATCATTTTAAGGGGACACGAAACAGGAAACCATTATGTGGTTATAAAAGACGATGTACCTAATTGGGCGAAAGAAAAGACACAACATTTGTATTTATATTTTTATAAAAGACGATTTACTAATTAAGTGAGGAAAAAGATACTATTTATATCTTTTATTACTTTTACATAAGAACTTGTTTGCCACATATTTTAAGAAGACAGGAAAATGGACACCAGTACATTGTTCTAAAAGACGATGTACCTAATTAGGTGAGAGAAAAGACGCTACTTATATTTTTATTTACTTTTACATAGGAACTTGTTCGCCACATCTTTTAAGGTGACAGGAAAAAGTACAGCAGGCACAGTTGAAACATTTGTTCTACACAATGTCTACATGAGGTACACGTGGTGATTTTTTTATAGAACTAGGTCAAAGATTCAAATCAAGACTTTGAAATGTGATGTTACCCTGGGTCCACACAGACAATTGGAACAAGAGTTCTGCAAACTGTCTTCACAGGTCACATATTTAGTATAAGCTTCATGAAAATCGGTCAAGGGATTTAAAAGATATGGAGCTAATCGGATTTTGAGATGCACTAACAGACTCAAGGATACATGCCCAGATGGAAGGGTGGACAGACATCATTCCTATAATCCCACACCACTTGTGAGTGTAGAAATGATCAACAAGAAAATGAGGAATTAGGAATTTGAAAATGTTTTTGAAATAGCTTTACAGAGAAAATAAGCCCTGTCCGGTTAAGCCATGTTTTGCTACAATTAAAAACACAAATATATCCTACATCTTGTATAAAATGACTGCCATGGCTTCAAATAAATTTACTCTCTGTTGTTTCCATAATGTTACACTTTTATAACTTCATGATCATTGGTAAAGGGTGCAAAAGATGTTCAAGACAGAAGTACACAGAGAGACCATTCCTTTAACCCCAAACACTTCAATGGAGAGGATTTATTTTTCCAATACACTAAGTAATTAGCCCCTTATGAAATACCATTTGGTAATCACTTTAGAACATTTAATTAAGTATACATACCTACCAAATCATAACCAGGCTTTCCTACAAATCCTTTTTGGTAAATAGTGATTGTTCATGGTTTTTGATGACTTGAGTCCAAAAAGCGGTGAAAAATATGCCGCCTCCACTGGGAATCGAACCCAGGTCCCTGGATTGGCTGATCCAGTATGGTACCACTACACTATAGAGACAACATTATTTTACACTGCTAATTAGACTCAAGACATCAAAAACCTTGAACAATTACTATTTACCAAAAAGGATTTGTAGGAAAGCTTGTTTATGTTTGGTAGGTACGTATACTTAATTAAATGTTCTTAAGTAATTTCCAAATGGTATTTCATAAGGGACTCATTGATTAGTGTATTGCAATAATAAATCCTCTCCATGGAAGTGGTTGGGGTTAAAGGAATGGTCTCTGTGTGCACATCTGTCTAGAACATCTTTTGCAACCTTCACCAATGATCATGAAGTTATAAAAGTGTAACTTATGGAAACAACAGAGAGTAAATTTATTTGTAGCCAGAGCGGTCACTTTATAGGGCATATTATGTGTCCCTAAGTACTCTCTCTAAAGGTCAGAAGATGTTAATAAAGTACTTTAAGGTATTAAAGAAGTGGTATAAATAGTACTGTACTAAAAAATACAAAATTACAACTTAATTTTCATTTGTTTGTGACAATAACAGAAACATGGAGAAGAAAAATTAAGAAATGACATAGACATGTATGTCATGTACACATTATTATATTTAAGGAAATATATATATATTTGTAATTACTTTTACATAAGAACTTGTTCGCCACATGTTTTAAGGTGACAGGAAAAAGTACACATGTACAGGGTAATAAAGGTTATGTACCTAATTAGGTGAAAGTAAAGACGTTATTTATATCTTTAATTACTTTTACATTAGAACTTGTTTGCCACATTTTTTAAGGTGACAGGAAAAAGGACACCTGTCTACAGTTATAAAAGACAATGTACCTAATAAGGTGAAAGTAAAGACGTTATTTATATTTTTAATTACTTTTACATAAGATCTTTTTTGCCACATCTTTTAAGGTGACAGAAAAAGGAAACTTATATATGGTTTGAAAGACGATGTTCCTAATTAGGTGAGAGAAAGATATTATTTATATTTTTATTATTACTTTTACATAAAAAGGTGTTGGCGACATCTTTTAAAGTGACAGCCAAAAGATGCCAATACATGATTATAAAGACGCCGCACCTAATAAGGCAAGAAAAATTACACAATATACTTTTAATTACTTTTACATAAGAACTTGTTCGCCACACCTTTAAGGCGACAGAAAAAAGGACACAAGTACAGGGTTAAACAAGACTGCGTTCAATAAACGCTTATGCCCCCTGTGGAAGCCTTGTCCATAAAGTCTAAGTCCAAAATTAGGTCAAGGTGAAGGTCAAAATGGGGTTAGGTGATACTGGCGCGTGGAGAGTGTTCATATACAACATCCATGCAAGTTTGGAAGCTTTGTAGCAAGCCATAAAGATGCTAGAAGAAACGGTCAATTTGGGTTAACCAGGACGGACGGACGGACGGACGAACGGACGGACAGACGGACAGGTGAATCACTATATGCCTCCCGATCTATCGATACGGGGGCATAAAAAAGATGATGTACATAATTAGGGGAGAGAAAAGACGCTATGCATATTTTTAATTAATTTTACATAAGAACTTGTTTGCTACATCTTTTAAGGTGACAAGAAAAAGGAAACCAATAACAGGTTATAAAAGACGATGTACCTTATCAGGTGAGTGAAAAGACATTATTTATATTTTTAATTAATTTTACATAAAGAATGTGTTTGCCACATCTTTTAAAGGTACAGGAAAAAGGAAACCAATAACAGGTTATTAAAGACGATGTACCTAATCAGGTGGGAGAAAAGATATAATTTATATTTTTAATAACTTTTACATTAGAACCTGTTTGCCACATCTTTTAAAGTGACAGGACAAAAGATACCAGTCTACAGTTATTAAAGACGATGTACCTAATTAGGTGAGAGAAAAGACGCTATTTATATTCTAAATAACTTTTACATATGAATGTGTTTGCCACATCTTTTAGAGGGATAGAACAAAGGACACCAATACCTGGTTTTTAAAGATGCTGTATCTAATAAGACGAGAAAAAAGACACTATATTCTTTAAGTTACTTTTATTTAAGAACTTTGTTGCCACATCTTTTAAAGTAACAGGACACAGGACACCAGTACAAGGTAATAAAAGACGATGTACCTAATTAGGTAAAGTAAAGACGTTATTTATATTTTTAATTACTTCTACGTAAGAACTTGTTTGCAACATCCTTTAAGGTGACTGGAAAAAGGAAACCTGCCTACGGTTATTAAAGACGATGTACCTAATTAAATTAGAGAAAGAAACTATATTCTTTTAATTACTTTTACATAAGAACTTGTTCGCCACATGTTTTAAGGTGACAGGAAAAAGTACACAAGTACAGGGTTGTAAAAGATGATGTACTTAATTAGGTGAAAGTAAAGACGTTATTTATATCTTTAATAACTTTTACGTAAGAACTTGTTTGCCACATATTTTAAGTTGACAGGAAAAAGAACACCTGTCTACTGTTATAAAAGACGATGTACCTAATTACAGTCAAACTTCGTTATCTCGAGGACCCATCGGGATAATCCGAATGCTCGAGATAAGCCAGGTGCTCGACATATCAGAAGTTTTTTAATATACAACATAGAGCAAATTCGCCGGGACTTTGCTCGACATAGGCCGGATGCTCGTAATAACGATGCTCGACTTATCGAGGTTTTACTGTAGGTGAAAGTAAAGACGTTATTTATATTTTTAATTACTTTTACATAAGAACTTGTTTGCTTCATCTTTTAAGGTGACAGGAAAAAGGATACCAATATATGGTTATAAAAGACGATGTACCTAATTAGGTTAAGTAAAGACGTTATTTTTATTTTTAATTACTTCTACGTAAGAACTTGTTTGCAACATCCTTTAAGGTGACTGGAAAAAGGAAACCTGTCTACGGTTATTAAGGACGATGTACCTAATTAAATTAGAGAAAGAAACTATATTCTTTTAATTACTTTTACATAAGAACTTGTTCGCCACATGTTTTAAGGTGACAGGAAAAAGTACACAAGTACAGGGTTGTAAAAGATGATGTACTTAATTAGGTGAAAGTAAAGACGTTATTTATATCTTTAATAACTTTTACGTAAGAACTTGTTTGCCACATATTTTAAGTTGACAGGAAAAAGAACACCTGTCTACTGTTATAAAAGACGATGTACCTAATTACAGTCAAACTTCGTTATCTCGAGGACCCATCGGGATAATCCGAATGCTCGAGATAAGCCAGGTGCTCGACATATCAGAAGTTTTTTAATATACAACATAGAGCAAATTCGCCGGGACTTTGCTCGACATAGGCCGGATGCTCGTAATAACGATGTTCGACTTATCGAGGTTTTACTGTAGGTGAAAGTAAAGACGTTATTTATATTTTTAATTACTTTTACATAAGAACTTGTTTGCTTCATCTTTTAAGGTGACAGGAAAAAGGATACCAATATATGGTTATAAAAGACGATGTACCTAATTAGGTTAAGTAAAGACGTTATTTTTATTTTTAATTACTTCTACGTAAGAACTTGTTTGCAACATCCTTTAAGGTGACTGGAAAAAGGAAACCTGTCTACGGTTATTAAGGACGATGTACCTAATTAAATTAGAGAAAGAAACTATATTCTTTTAATTACTTTTACATAAGAACTTGTTCGCCACATGTTTTAAGGTGACAGGAAAAAGTACACAAGTACAGGGTTGTAAAAGATGATGTACTTAATTAGGTGAAAGTAAAGACGTTATTTATATCTTTAATAACTTTTACGTAAGAACTTGTTTGCCACATATTTTAAGTTGACAGGAAAAAGAACACCTGTCTACTGTTATAAAAGACGATGTACCTAATTACAGTCAAACTTCGTTATCTCGAGGACCCATCGGGATAATCCGAATGCTCGAGATAAGCCAGGTGCTCGACATATCAGAAGTTTTTTAATATACAACATAGAGCAAATTCGCCGGGACTTTGCTCGACATAGGCCGGATGCTCGTAATAACGATGCTCGACTTATCGAGGTTTTACTGTAGGTGAAAGTAAAGACGTTATTTATATTTTTAATTACTTTTACATAAGAACTTGTTTGCTTCATCTTTTAAGGTGACAGGAAAAAGGATACCAATATATGGTTATAAAAGACGATGTACCTAATTAGGTTAAGTAAAGACGTTATTTTTATTTTTAATTACTTCTACGTAAGAACTTGTTTGCAACATCCTTTAAGGTGACTGGAAAAAGGAAACCTGTCTACGGTTATTAAGGACGATGTACCTAATTAAATTAGAGAAAGAAACTATATTCTTTTAATTACTTTTACATAAGAACTTGTTCGCCACATGTTTTAAGGTGACAGGAAAAAGTACACAAGTACAGGGTTGTAAAAGATGATGTACTTAATTAGGTGAAAGTAAAGACGTTATTTATATCTTTTATAACTTTTACGTAAGAACTTGTTTGCCACATATTTTAAGTTGACAGGAAAAAGAACACCTGTCTACTGTTATAAAAGACGATGTACCTAATTACAGTAAAACCTCGTTATCTGGAGGACCCATCGGGATAATCCGAATGCTCGAGATAAGCCAGGCGCTAGACATATCAGAAGTTTTTTAATATACAACATAGAGCAAATTCGCCGGGACTTTGCTCGACATAGGCCGGATGCTCGTAATAACGATGCTCGACTTATCGAGGTTTTACTGTAGGGGAAAGTAAAGACGTTATTTATATTTTTAATTACTTTTACATAAGAACTTGTTTGCTTCATCTTTTAAGGTGACAGGAAAAAGGAAACCAATATATGGTTATAAAAGACGATGTACCTAATTAGGTTAAGTAAAGACGTTATTTTTATTTTTAATTACTTCTACGTAAGAAGTTGTTTGCCACAACTTTTAAGGTGACAGGAAAACAAGACTGCGTTCACTAAACGCTTATGCCCCCTGTGGAAGCCTTGTCCATAAATAAGTCTAAGTCCAAATTAGGTCAAGGTGAAGGTCAAAATGGGGTTAGGTGGTACAGGCGTGTGGAGAGTGTTCATACACAACATCCATGCAAGTATGAAAGCTTTGTAGCAAGCCATATTAATGCTAGAAGAAACGGTCAATTTGGGTTAACCAGGACGGACGGACGAACGGACGGACGGACGGACGGACAGGTGCATCACTATATGCCTCCCGATCTATCGATACGGGGGCATAAAAAAACCTGTCTACTGTTATAAAAGACGATGTACCTAATTAGGTGAAAGTAAAGACGTTATTTATATTTTTACATAAGAACTTGTTTGCTTCATCTTTTAAGGCGACAGGAAAAAGGAAACCAATATATGGTTATAAAAGACGATGTACCTAATAAGGTGAGAGAAAGACATACATTATTTATTTTTTTAATTACTTTTATATAAAAACTTGTTCGCCACATGTTTTAAGGTGACAGGAAAAAGTACACAAGTACAGGGTTGTAAAAGATGATGTACCTAATTAGGTGAAAGTAAAGACGTTATTTATATCTTTAATTACTTTTACATAAGAACTTGTTTGCCACATTTTTTAAGGTGACAGGAAAAAGGACACCTGTCAACGGTTATAAAAGACAATGTACCTAATTAGGTAAAAGTAAAGACGTTATTTATATTTTTAATTACTTTTACATAAGAACTTTTTTGCCACATCGTTTAAGGTGACAGAAAAAGGAAACTTATATAAAGTTTTAAAAGACGATGTTCCTAAATAGGTGAGAGAAAGATATTATTTATATTTTTATTATTACTATTACATAAAAAGGTGTTCGCGACATGTACCTAAATAGGTGAAAGTAAAGACATTATTTATATTTTTAATTACTTTTACGTAAGAACGTGTTCGCCGCATCATTGAAGGTGACTGATATGTTCCAGCAGGGATAACCAGGTCCAATGGCAAGAGATGGTGCCAGCGCTATGTTGATTAAGTGATTGAATGAGTTATGAATAAATTGGAACCATACAGTAAATACTAATTAAGTTGTTTTGTAAGTGAAACAATTTGAGCAAAATTGGATAAACATGCATAGACAAATTAAGTTAGATGTATGTTCATGATTCCTTAGAAGACAAACAACCTAAAAGAGGCAAGAGGACCTACAACTTCTCTGCCTAACCTTGTATAATGGATCAATGATCATATGACCCTCAATAGTCTGAAATCTCTACATGAACTAAACCTTACGACCCTCCACTTAAAATAATTTAAAATTACTACCCTCTTCTTAAAATAATTTAAAACAAGTAAACAGAAAGTTGAAGAGAACTTGAAACACTTGATGCAAAACAATATACTGTTAGTATTGAGGTGTGATATTGAATAAAAGCTCCGCGAGTCGCATGTGTCGCCTGACGAAATGCACATTTGTCATGGAAAACTATCCAGTATTGGGCTACATATCAGACTCACAAGAGTTCTCTAGTCATCTGAACTAAAAACGACAAAGCGATGCTCTGGACAAAAAAATGTCCTGATAAAATCAATCTGAAGGGAATCATTCAAACACTACACAAGCTAGAGTTATGATTCTTGCGCACTGCACTTCATGTCACAGCAAAGAAACATGTATTCCTATTTTTGAGTCATCAATAGTTATTGTGACAAAGTTATGCCACGGACAAGAAATGCTTATAAAATCAATCAAAGGGAAAAAATTGAAAAATGGCACAAGGTAGAGTTACGGTTCTTGTGTACTGCACTTGGACTTTTGGTAAGAAACATGCATACCAAGTTTCCAGTCATTCAACCTCATGGTGACAAAGTTATCCTCCGGACAAGAAATGCTCAAATTAAATCAATCTAAGGCAAATAATTAAAAAAGGATGCAAGGCAGAGTTATGGTTCTTGCGCACTGCATTTCGGCTTATTGCAAGAAACATACATACAAAATCTTGAGTCATTTGAACTTAAGGTGACAAAGTTATGCTCCGGACAAGAAATGCTCTAATAAAATCAATCAAAGGGAAATAATTCAAAAACTATGACAGGTAGAGTTATGGTTCTTACGCACTGCACTCCGGCTTATTGCAAGAAACATGCCTATCAATTCTTGAGTCATTTGAACGTAAGGTGACAAAGTTATGCTCCGGACAAGAAATGCTCTAATAAAATCAATCAAAGGGAAATAATTCAAAAACTATGACAGGTAGAGTTATGGTTCTTGCGCACTGCACTTTGGCTTATTGCAAGAAACATGCATACCAAATCTAGGAGTCATTTGAACTTAAGGTGACAAAGTTATGCTCCGGACAAGAAATGCTCTAATAAAATCAATCAAAGGGAAATAATTCAAAAACTATGACAGGTAGAGTTATGGTTCTTGCGCACTGCACTCCGGCTTATTGCAAGAAACATGCATACCAATTCTTGAATCATTTGAACATAAGGTGACAAAGTTATGCTCCGGACAAGCAATTTGTGACGCCGCCGCCGCCGCCAAAGTAACACCTATATGTCGCCTTTTCAGGCGACACAAAAACTAGATTATCTGCCTAAATATACACATCATCCACATGCTATACATGGTAAAATAAGTTTTACAACAATCCATGTGTCTGTTATATCCATGTATCAGAACAGGAATTTGTGGGTGTCTGTCATAATCATTGAATTCATTTTAGTACAAAGTACAGTACTATGATAGTTTTGGGAGTTCTATATTATGCCCAAAAAGTGTCCATGTACCCGTTTCTTTGTGTTCAAAAAGTCACTAATTTTTATTTGTTTTGATGACATCATTATGTCTGTCAAAATCAAATTCAATTAATTTTAGTACAAAGTACAGGACTATGATTAAGTTTTAGAATTCTAAACTGAGTCCAAAAATTGTACATGTTCAAAAAGTCACTAATGTATGTGTATGCTTGTGCCAGTGTAGGATGAATGTTTAGACACTAAACAAACAATGTAGTTTAATGCTTTCATTAAAGAAACTCAGGAAATAACCAACACACTGGGTGTTGCTAAACCTATTTTACACAGTATAGTAGGCAGATAAAAGCATTGAACATGACATTTATATGAATAAGTTGGACGGTTAAATTATGATCCTTACAAGCTCTTATGGTGTCACACCTGTTTGATACTCATGGACCCATTATATGATCCTCGGTAACAGATGCCTACAATTTGGTTATAACCACAATTCAAAGGTTTTAATCTAAACCTTATTCACACTATTGTCATGATTGACACATGATACGAAAATAAACAAGAGCTGTCCACGAACAGCGCGCTCCACTATTCGCGGCCCCATGCTAGGATAGTACAATCATTATTTATTCAAAACAAAATGCTTCATAACAGCAGCATTACCCTCTGCTGTGTAGAGGTTGGGGCTTCTAAGTCGAAAAAGGGGGATAATTTGGACAAATTATGCAGGACCGTTACCTACTCATGTGTAGGTCCTCTTGGTCATTGAAGGTAAACAAATAAGCATTTCTTAGTCTAAAAGGGGGCATAATTTCAACAAAATGCACAATAGTAATCTTCTCCAGTGTAGGGGTTGAGGTCATGATGGTGAACAAGTATGCAAAGTATCAAAGCAATATATCAATTCACTTTGAAGATAAAAGGGGTTAAAAAAACCTGTACCTAAACTATAACATTCACATTTCTAAGTCCAAAAGGGGACATAATTTCAACGAAATGCTTGATAGAGTTACCCATCCATGTGTAGGGGTAGGGGGTCATGATGGTGAACAAGTATGCAAAGGATCAAAGCAATATGCCAATTCACTATGAAGATATTTAGAGGTAAAAAAACCTGTACCTAAACTTTACCATTTGCATTTCCAAGTCCAACAGGGGGCATAATTTCAACAAAATGCTTGATAGAGTTACCTACCCCTGTGTATGGGTTGGGGTCATGATGGGGAACAAGTATAACAAGAGGGCCCAAATGGCCAACAGGTCGCTCACCTGTTATAGCAGTACATGCAAGAACTGTGATTTGACCTAGTGACCTAGTTCTTGTCCCCATATGACACAATATCACACTTGACCTAGATTTTGTTGAGATGATCACTCTGACCAAGTTTCATAAGGATTAGACCAAAATTGTGACCTCTAGTGACTATACAAGGTTTTTCTATGATTTGACCTTGTGACCTAGTTTTTGACCCCGGATGACCCAATATCGAACTTGATCTAGATTTTGTTAAGATGATCATTGTGACAAAATTTCATAAAGATTAAGTCAAAATTGTGACCTCTAGTGTCTACACAAGGTTTTTCTATGATTTGACCTTGTGACCTAGTTTTTGACCCCGTATGACCCAATATCGAACTTGACCTAGATTTTGTTGAGATGATCATTGTGACCAAGTTTCATAAAGATTTAGTCAAAATTGTAACCTTTAGTGTCTACACAAGGTTTTTCTATGATTTGACCTTGTGACCTAGTTTTTGACCCCGTATGACCCAATATCGAACTTGACCTAGATTTTGTTGAGATGATCATTGTGACCAAGTTTCATAAAGATTAGGTCAAAATTGTGACCTCTAGTGACTACACAAGGTTTTTCTATGATTTGACCTTGTAACCTCGTTTTTGACCCCGGATGACCCAATATCGAACTTGACCTAGATTTTGTTGAGATGATCATTGTGACCGAGTTTTATAAAGAATAAGTCAAAATTGTGACCTCTAGTGACTACACAAGGTTTTTCTATAATTTGACCTTGTGACCTAGTTTTTTACCCCAGATGACCCAATATCGAACTTGACCTAGATTTTGTTGAGATGATCATTGTGACCAAGTTTCATAAAGATTAAGTCAAAATTGTGACCTCTAGTGTCTACACAAGCAAATTGTTGACGGACGGACGGACGACGGACGAAGAGTGATCACAAAAGCTCACTCTGTCACTTTGTGACAGGTGAGCTAAAAAGCAATATGTGAATGCACTTTGAAAATATTAGAGGTGAAAAAACCTGTACCTAAACTTTAACAAAAGTGTTACGCCGACGCTCGGGTGACTGCAATAGCTCCCCTTATTCTACGAATAGTGGAGCTAAAAATGATGTATCACATATAAACAATGATATTGTTTTAGACTAATTAAAGGCCAATACCTGCTGTGCATAGCTTGATCATAATCCTACCATGTTTAACCATTTCATGGATGGAAAATTATATTTATTAATCACCTTAAATTACAAGCTATGCAAATACAACTATTTACCACCATATCTCATCATAATTGACCAAAAGTCCAAAGACTAACATTATTTTAATAACCAAGGCTCAAAATACAGCGTTAAAACTTAAGACAGAAAGGTTGACAGCCGAGCTTCAGACCATAACGCCCCTTATGCAAGAAGGTGATATGTTGATAAGTGTTTTTAAAGCAATTTTAAGACAAAATATGTTTAAAAAGATCCTCACCCTAAACATCAATATGAAATTTCAACATTATGGCCCAGAATATTCCACTAAACATACCACCAATAATTGAATTGTTACATAAACCCTATAATGAAACTTCCAGTAAAAATAGGCACTGCAAGTTCCATAAACCTACCTTACATTATTGATATCCTAAGTAGGGAGGCATTTATTTGAAAATAACAATTTAAAGCAAGAGACCTTAAACCTCAACCACATGCCCAATGCGTATTCCCTTAAATCAGCTTAATATGAAATTTGAAACAGGGTCAGGTCAAAATGTTGCCATATGATTCATGTCCAGAATACCCTTAAATGACACTGAACTCAAGCATAGTAGTGAACTTAACTTCATCCTATTTTTAAAAATTTAAAATAAATATAACTGTAAGTACAATTCAAATGTAAAAAGCAGTTTGAAACCAAGAACAATACTTGCAGATTATAACATGCTAAAAAAGAATTGGAATTTCTGTATTTATGTTTACTTAAATGGTCCAATTACATAACATTTCATACACATATGAATAATAAGAAAGACTAGAACTGCCACAGAGTGACTAATGATACCCCACATACGGCTTTGTCACAGACCTTAGAATGGCAAACCAAGATCATCCATAAAATTGCATTATGGACAACATGTATGTACAGTCGTTTTTAATTCAACCATAATATGCTCATACATTTTATTCATAAATTGATTAAACAAGATTCACACATTATTATATATGTCATGAAAAAGACTTTTGACATTATTTTTCATTCATTTTATTTATAAGTTGATTATACATGATGCACACCTTATTATATATGTCATGAAAAATACTTTTGACATTATTGCTCATACATTTTATTCATAAGTTGATTATACATGATTCACACCTTATTATATTTGTCATGAAAAATGCCAATGAGGTTGTTCATAATTATATAGTTAGCAACTTTTAGTCAGTTAAATTTAGAATCAGTGTTAAGTTTAATTAAGCACAGTATAACCTCTTGAAATAACTGCTCTGAATCATGGGTACCAGTCGCATCCAAGAAGCAGAACTTTTATATCCCCACCCCCCTTCATTTATTATGCTCCAAGAAATAAGTACCTTCAAAGAGCGGAAACACGCAGTCAAAATTATTTCCTGTTGTATGATTTCATTTCAGTGAAGCTTTTTTATGACTTCTCTGAGAAAGCTAAAACTAGGCATTTCAGCTGTTTTACTGTTTAGACTAGGTCATTCAGCTAGTGCATTCAGCTTTTTGATTGCTGAAACTAGTTCTGTTCATTCAGTTTTTTGGCAGCTAGGACTTGGGCAGTTTATTATTTCATTTGGTTATGTGTTGTACTTGTCGTCTAGGTTTTTTATGTTTTCTGTGCTAGGCTGATTAAGTTGAGTGCCGCAGCCATCCTTATCCAACTTTATATTATTTTTCTAAAACAAAGAAACATGTTTAACAAGAGTGCCAAAATGTCACAAAATACGCCCGTCTTGGGGCATGTGAGTCTCAGGGCATGGTGAATGAAAAAAACAAACAATCCAACAGTTTTTTTAATCAAAGGACCATAACCCAAGAAGGCCTAGGTTGATTTGGCCCACAATTAAACTTGTCTTAGATATTATACCCATAAACATTGTCAGCAAGTTTGAAGACGATCAGATTAAAACTGTTTGCGTTAGAGTACAGACAGGCCAATTTCATACTTATTTGGTAATTAAAGGCCCATAACCCAATAAGGCCTAAGCCGATTTGGCCTATAATCTAACTTAGCCTAGATATTATTCCCATAAGCATTGTCACAAAGTTTGAAGATGATCAGATGAAAACTGTTTGCACTAAAGAACAGACAAGGTCAATTTCACATTTATTTTGGTAATTATAGGACCATAACCAAATAAGGCCTAGGCCTATTTATCCTATAATCAAACCTGGCCTAGATATTATGCCATAAGCATTGTCACAAAGATTGAAGAAGATCGGATGAAAACTGTTTGCGTTAGAGCACAGACAAGGCCAATTCCATACTTGTATAGTAATTAAAGGCCCATAACCCAATAAGGCCTTGGTCGATTTGGCCTATAATCGAACTTGGCCTAGATATGATACCCATAAGCATTGTCAGCAAGTTTGAAGATGATCAGATGAAAACTGTTTGCGTTAGAGTACAGACAAGGCCAATTTCATACTTATTTGGTAATTAAAGGCCCATAACCCAATAAGGCCTAGGCCGATTTGGCCTATAATCGAACTTGGCCTAGATATTATGCCCATAGGCATTGTCAGCAAGTTTGAAGATGATCGGGTGAAAACTGTTAGCGTAAGAGTACAGACAAGGCCAATTTCATACTTATTTGGTTATTAAAGGACCATAACCCAATAAGGCCTAGGCCGATTTGGCCTATAATTGAACTTGGCCTAGATATTATGCCTATAAGCATTGTCAGCAAGTTTGAAGATGAACGGATGAAAACTGTTTGCGCTAGAGTACAGACAAATTACTGGACACCGCCGCCCGCCCGCCATGGGTGTTCACATAATACGTCCCGTTTTCAACGGGCGTATAAAAATGACAAGAGTTACAGTCCGGACAAGCTAAATAATGACCACTGACCTTCATGGAAATGGGGTTGTGCATGACTATTGAGGTTAACATTCATGCCAAATACAATGCAAGGTAAAGTTATGGTCTGGACAAACTTCAATTTGAGCCTTGACCTCCAACTAAGATTTGATGCATGCACATACGCCAAAAAATGAAGACTAAGTAGAGCTCAGGACAAGTGGGTTTGACAAAATGATTGTGAATATTGTACCCCATTGCTCTATGCATGAATGACCGATATCTGTTTTCACCCCCTGACTGTAATGAGGAAATTCCTTGCGACATTATCGCGTTGAAATGGAGTGATATTGGAGCATTCTGAAAACAGCGGGATGACGTGCCTCACAAAAATCATGGCAACATTAGGCATTCAAATTCTAATCAATCACAACAAGAGATATTCGATAACAAAGCACAACCCCAGTCCAGGTTTACCTGAACCCTGTTGTCACTAGATGAATGGAAAACCTTGATTAGAGAATATTTTTCCATTGTTGACCAACCCAGTGATGGTGTTTGCATGTGTACAGTTAACACGATTTACACAATGACAATTCATGCATCTTAGCACATCCAATGTAAGGACAATGTCCATGTAGACTACACTTTAGCAGACAATTGCACACAATTTGGTCAAATATTTGGTTGTTGAGTGCACAGGGGTGTCAACAACAGTGACGTTGCCAAAGGTAAATTTTTATTTAGATTGTAAGTTACTTATCTTTTTAATGCTGGTGAATTCTGTCCATGTATGCAAGTAGATATGCCTCTGTGATAACTGGTCTAATAGTTCATCCCATCATTCGAGATACAAACATTCTCATCTGTAAGGCAAGACAATAATTCATTGAAACAAAAACAATATATCAATGCACTTTGAAGATATTTAGAGGTTAAAAAACCTGTACCTAAACTTTAACATTTGCATTTCCAAGTCCAAAAGAGGGCATAATTTCAACAAAATGCTTGATAGAGTTACCCACCCCTGTGTAGGGGTTGAGGTCATGATGGAGAATAAGTATGCAAAGCAATATGTGAATGCACTTTGAAAATATTTGAGGTAAAAAATCCTGTACCTAAACTTTAACATTTGCACTAAGTTGAACAAGAGTGCCAAAATGTCACAAAATACGCCCGTCTTGGGGCATGGTGAGTCTCAGGGCATGGTGAATGAATAAAACAAACAATCCAACATTTTTTTTAATTCAAGGACCATAACACAAGAAGGCCTAGGCTGATTTGGCCTACAATTGAACTTGTCTTAGATATTATATCCGTAAACATTGTCACCAAGTTTGAAGATACTCAGATGAAAACTCTTTGCACTAGAGAACAGACAAGGTAAATTTCACATTTATTTTGGTAATTATAGGATAATAACCAAATAAGGCCTAGGCCAATTTGGCCTATAATCAAACTTGGCCTAGATATTATGCCCATAAGCATTGTCACAAAGTTTGAAGACGATCGTATGAAAACTGTTTGCGTTAGAGCACAGACAAGGCCAATTTCTTACTTATTTGGTAATTAAAGGCCCATAACCCAATAAGGCCTAAGCCGACTTGGCCTATGATCTAACTTGGCCTAGATATTATTCCCATAAGCATTGTCACAAAGTTTGAAGATGATCAGATGAAAAGTGTTTGCACTAAAGAACAGACAAGGTAAATTTCACATTTATTTTGGTAATTATAGGACCATAACCCAATAAGGCCTCGGCCGATTTGGCCTAAAATCGAACTTGGCCTAGATATTATGCCCATAAGCATTGTCACAAAGTTTGAAGACGATCGCATGAAAACTGTTAGCGTAAGAGTACAGACAAAGCCAATTTCATACTTATTTGGTAATTAAAGAACCCCAATAAGGCCTGGGTCGATTTGGCCTTTAATCGAACTTGGCCTAGATATTATGCCCATAAGCATTGTCAGCAAGTTTGAAGATGATCGGATGAAAACTGTTAGCATAAGAGTACAGACAAGGCCAATTTCATACTTATTTGGTTATTAAAGGACCATAACCCAATAAGGCCTAGGCAGATTTGGCCTATAATCGAACTTGGCCTAGATAATATGCCCATAAGCATTGTCAGCAAGTTTGAAGATGATCGGATGAAAACTGTTAGCGTAAAAGTACAGACAAGGCCAATTTCATACTTATTTGGTTATTAAAGGACCATAACCCACTAAGGCCTGGGTCGATTTGGCCTATAATCAAACTTGGCCTAGATATTATGCCCATAAGCATTGTCAGCAAGTTTGAAGATGATCGGATGAAAACTGTTTGCGCTAGAGTACAGAGAAACGCCGCCGCCCGCCCGCCCGCCAAGGGTGTTCACATAATACATCCCGTTTTCAACGGGCGTATAAAAAGGGGGCATAATTTCACCAAAATGCTTGATAGAGTTACCTACCCCTGTGTATGGGTTGGGGTCATGATGGTGAACAAGTATGCAAAGTATTAAAGCAATATGTCAATGCACTTTAAGATATTAGAGGTTAAAAAACCTGTACCTAAACTTTAACATTTGCATTTCCAAGTCCAACAGGGGGCATAATTTCAACAAAATACTCAATAGAGTTACCCACCCCTGTGTAGGGGTTGGGGTCATGATGGAGAACAAGTATGCAAAGCAATATGTGAATGCACTTTGAAAATATTCGAGGTAAAAAAACCTGTACCTAAACTTTAACATTTGCACTAAGTTGAAAAAAGGGGGCATAATTTCATCAAAATGCTTAATAGAGTTACCTACCCCTGTGTATGGGTCGGGGTCATGATGGTGAACAGATATGCAAAGTATTTAAGCAATATGTCAATGCACTATGAAGATATTAGAGGTTAAAAAACCTGTACCTAAACTTTTAACATTTGCACTAAGTAGAAACAAGAGGGCCCAAAGGGCCCTGGGTCACTCACCTGTCGTACTAGTGCATGCACACCCCTATGGTGACCCTACACATTTTCTGAATAAAATTTAAGGAAATTCAGCCTCTATTGCAAATTTTTTAATGATTTGACCATGTGACCTTGTTTTTTACCCCAGATGACCCAAAATCGAATTTGGCCTAGATTTTGTTGACATGATCATTGTGACAAAGTTTCATAAAGATTAAGTTGAAATTGTAACCTCTGGTGACTACACAAGGTTTTTCTATGATTTGACCTATAATTTAAACATATTTTCCTCCATATAACTGTACAAATACATGCCATGAAGACAAAACAATACCTAAATACTTAAAAAAATAAAAAATTAAAAAAATAAAAATTATGGTTCCAGTGGGGTTTGAACCCACGACCCTCAGGAAATGTCTACGCTCCCTACAGCGCTTTGATTTCCTCTTAACCATTACAATTCACACCCTGCTTAAAATACTAGAATATTTTGATATTTGACCTTTACAAAACTGCTGTGAACCCTGGTACACATTTTCATTGGTTGATGAAAGTTTACTTGTATGTATTCTGTATACATACAAGTAAACTTTCATCAACCAATGAAAATGTGTACAGCAGAGTTACAGCAGAGAGTTTAGTGACCATGAAGACTACATGTTGAAAGGTTTAAATGAGTACACACACGGTCTGAGGTTTAAATATTTCATGGTTCTACACACTGGTCATTATTAATTTGTTACAATCAGTATGATAAACTGATAGTGCGAGAGTATTAATATATAATACAAGTCATTCTTTTAACACACACACGTTTTATATACAATGCAGAGCCTAGACACGATGTAGTTTCGGGCGAGGCAATTGAAGAGTAGAAAATGTCAATTGACAGTGTGACCTTGTTTTTGACCCCAGATGACCCAAAATCGAACTTGACCTAGATTTTGTTGACAGGATCATTATGACAAAGTTCCATAAAGATAAAGTTGAAATTGTAACCTCTGATGACTACACAAGGTTTTTCTATGATTTGACCTATAATTTAAACAAAATATTTTCCTCCATATAACTGTACAAATACATGTTATAAAGACAAAACAATACCTAAACACTTAAAAAAAAAAAAAAAAAAAAAAAAAAAAAAAAAAGTTCGGCTCCAGTGGGGTTTGAACCCTCGACCCTCAGGAAAATATCAATTGACATTGTGATTTTTGTAATTGACATTGTGACTTTGTTTTTGACCCAAGATGACCCAAAATCGAACTTGACCTAGATTTTGTTGACATGATCATTTTGACAAAGTTTCATAAAGATTAAGTTGAAATTGTAACCTCTGGTGACTACACAAGGTTTTTCTATAATTTGACCTAGTGAGCTAGTTTTTGACCTCAGATGACCCAATATCGAACTTGACCTAGATTTTGTTGAGATGATCATTGTGACCAAGTTTCATAAAGATTAGGCCAAAATTCTGACCTCTAGAGAGGACACAACCCAATTGTTGACGGACGGACGGAAGGACGGACGGACGACGGACGAAGTGTGATCACAAAAGCTCACTCTGTCACTTTGTGACAGGTGAGCTAAAAAAGGCTTAATTTCAACAAAATGCCAGATAGAGTTACCTACTTCTGCATATGGGTTGGGGTCATGATGGTGAACAAGAATGCAAAGTATGAAAGCAATATCTTAAAAGACTTAGAGAATATAAGAGGTTAAAAACCTGTACCTAAACTTTAACAAAAGCAGACGCCGACGCTCGGGTGACTGCAATAGCTCACCTATTCTACGAATAGTGGAGCTAAAAATGCAGAAAAAGCATGTCAGTAGAAGACCGACTTTAAAACCATCTACGTCTAAAAGTCGTTTTATACATGTTTATGGAAAATAGAAATGGCAGGCCTGCTGCTGGCAAGAAAATGTACAGATTTTTCTAGTTAAACATATTATTTAGGCAAAAATATTGTAGTCCGGCAGATAAACGGCAATTTTTAGGGTAACCGTGCAATGTCTTCTATACAAAATGTTTTTGCATTTTATTGTTCCCTGGACTATACTATAACATAATCCGGATGATGCCTACTTGTCATCATTGAGCAATTTTCACAATGAGGCCCCAAAGGGGTACATGTTTTTTCTCGAATTAATCAGTATATATACATTACTATTCAATCAGGTGTGAATTAAACCACCTTAAATGCAATTCCAATGTGTTTGATAATGCGTTACATCGATATAAACAAACTTTGTAATAATACAATGTGGAAATGAGGCCCCATTTATGGTTTAAACCTAACATGAGGCCCGGTATTACACAACATATTAATTAATTAAATAAATTAATTAATACATATAAAGTAAATATGTCTTTATATTGGTAATTAATAGTTTATTCGATGGCATTGATAAGTATAAGGAACATGCAATACTTTGCTTAATATTTTTGTTAATGAAAATCGAGGCCCTGATAAGGTTTAATGTATGAAAAAGGATGTAATCTTTTAAATATGTTTTTATTTATCTGATAGTTTAGGAAAGAAACTTTATATTAATCATCACTGGAAGTTATATAAGACTTGGTATATTTAAGTTATAGAAGAACCACGTTCTGAATAAGTAAAATAGAGAAATGACGCCCTGCTTGTGTGTTAAACTATAAAAAATGCGACTTTTATCGGAATAAATTGTTATTATTTGATTACACTTGTATTGACAATCAAAATGCGATTTTATTGTGTTAGATAATGCGTTACATCGATATAGTATACAAACTTTGTAATACAAATGTTGAAACGAGGCCTCATATGTGGTTTAAACCTAACATGACGCCCGGTATTACACAAATTTATTAATAAAATAAATAAATGAATACATGTAAAGTAAATATGTCTTTATATTGGTAATTAATAGTGTATTCGATGGCATTGATAAATATAAGGAACCTGCAAATACGTTTTGATTTATCTTATAGTTTAGGAAAGGAGCTTTATATTAACCATAACTGGAAGTTATATAAGACTTGGCATATTTAAGTTATTGAAGTACCACGTTCTTAATAAGTGAAATACGGAAATGAGGCCCTGCTTGTATGTTGAACTATAAAAAATGCGACTTTCATCAGAAGAAATTGTTATCATTTGATTACACTTGTATTGTCAATCAAAATGCAATTTTATCGTGTAAGATAATAAGTTACGTCAAAATTGAAGTATCCATGTGTCATAACAAGCATATAAGCAAGTGGCATAGATAAGTATAAGCAACTTGAATTGCATGAAATTGAAGCCTGAATAACGGTAAATTAATTAAATTACGGCTTAATGAATAAAGGTAACGTGCGATACCAATGCCTAAGGCTGGTAACTTCTTACCAGTACAGTCTCTATGTACTGAATGTGGTCCTCACCATCACCAACTACCGCCATGTCAATACCTTTATGGAATTTAAACAGGATAATACTATTCGTACAGGGAAGGCAGCACTCATCAGAAACAAAAAAGCATGAACTATTTAACAACACAACTACAAAGCACCCCTCCAATTACTTAATTCCAAGCTATATCAGATTCAAATTACGACCGACTACATACTATCATTCCGATCGCCATGTACAGTTTCGCCATTTCATAAAGGGAACTTGTATTGTTTTATAATCTACTACTGGGGCCTTTAAAGACGTATATTATGGCACTGGGCCAGCAAAATTTGGTCTTAATTTTCTCAGCATGTGGTCTCTTGATTTGTAAGATATCTACCAGTATCAGGTCTATTATATCGCCCGATCGGTATATAATAGACATATTTGTATATCATATACAGATTTGTGTATCAATTGATACACACATCGGGATATTGCATAAATATGTAATTGCAATAAATTGTTCAAAACTAAGAAGTCACTGATGCATATCTTTGAATATGTACATGTTTTAATAAACATTCTTATTTTTTCTTTAATTATCTTGCTAAATGTGCCTGTTAGGAAAAATGTAAAAACGCAAGAAACACACTAATAGGCATAGCAAATAGTAATTGTGCTGAAACATGTGTTACATCCTCATTAGTGGGGTGACAATCAGCTCAAAAGTGGCTTATTTAAGGAGTAGGTGACAACTCAAGTAGAACAAGCAATGTTATATACCAAAATGTTCGCCTATGTCTGTACTATATGGAACTGCCGGCATAAATTGTCAACGCGTGGTGCGGACACGGAAATCCAAGATGGCGTCCAAGATGGCCGCCATAATTTACACATACACTTAAAATTCTATGTTCTCATGCTTTTTTTTTATTTATGTATGTAGTCACAAATATTTGCTTGGATATTATTCATTTGATAATGTACATCAAATGGACATACAAGACTGACCACTTTGAGGTCAAGGTCACGGTCAATTCAAGGTCAAATTACGAAAAAAAAGCTGAAAAAATGATGTTTCCTCACTTGTTTTCTTGTTTTAACATATGTTTTATATTCAAGTTGGTATTAAAAGTGATAAAAGTGTTGGTAAGCACATATTCTCTTATTATTAGTTGAATTTTCAGTTCAAAATATTTAAACTTTGTCAAAACTGACATTATTATGCATGTACATGTTGGCCGAGATGGCATTCCTAGATTGCTGATTCCCTATTTAAAATTTTAGTATTCAACTATTGACAGTATTATTTCCAATGGTATGATTAAATGTTTGTCTAAACATTATTAACTTTGTATTGTACTCCAAATGGACTTGAAAAATGACCACTCAAGGTCAAGGTCAATGTCATTTCAAGGTCAAACTACCAAAAATACCTGAACATTTGATAATACGTCGCAAATTGTTATTATAAACGAATGCTGAACATTGTATTTTTGTTTTAGATGTGATTGCAGGTATTCTAAGTGTAAATTATTTCATTAGAAGTGATATATTTGTACTGCAAATAGAAAATCTATTTAAATTTTATCACGGAACATAAGCGATTGTACGTAATGTACAATATTGCAGCCGTGAATGGTTTTTCCTTGAACGTTGAATCTCTATATTTGACAGTATTATTGTTAATGGTTTGATAACATTATTACATATTAAACAGTTATTATATATAATAATGCACCTATCAATATTTTGCCCCAGGGTGGGGGAGTGGTGGGCATACAGTGGACTTTAGACAGAAAACAATTCCCAACGGACAGGATTTTGACAGGCCCTTTGATTCCCGATCCCGGGAAATAGACTTTGGCTGGATTTTAGATTCTGGGATTGGGGAATTTAGACACAGCAAAAAGCAGACTTGCTGCAACCATTTAAAGATGACAGGCCATTTAATATACCAAGCATCTCCTACTGTGGGAATTTCAACAAAACGTTTGGACATGGTGAGTCACCTCTTTGGCCTAAGATGGCTGAACTATGTGATGGTTAGGTATCCCTTATGGCCGGATATGGCTGAATTTGTATTGGTAGGTAGGTTTACTACATAGGGTCTGGTATGGCTAAATTCAGTGGTTGCCTTTGTACCCCTTAAACTTTTAAATGGCCATAATTGGTGTTGGTCATTACTCGAATAGGGCCAAGGATTGCTGCACTCGGTGTGGGGGGAGTACTCCGTATGGTATGGTATTGCTTTAATAAGTTAGGTGGGTACACAATAGGGCTTGGGATGGCTGAAATCTGTGAGGGTGGGAACTCAATAAGGCCTGGGATGGCTCAATCTGTGATGGTGAGCACACAATAGGGCTTGGGATGGCTGAAATCTGTGAGGGTGGGAACTCAATAAGGCCTGGGATGGCTCAATCTGTGATGGTGAGCACACAATAGGGCTTGGGATGGCTGAAATCTGTGATGGTGGGTACCCAATAGGGCTTGGGATGGCTGAAATCTGTGATGGTGGGTACCCAATAGAGCTTGGGATGGCTGAAATCTGTGATGGTGGGTACCCAATAGGCTTGGGATGGCTGGAATCTGTGATGTGGGTACATAATAGGGCTTGGGGTGGCTGGAATCTGTGATGGTGGGTACCCAATAGGGCTTGGGATGACTGGAATCTGTGATGGTGGGTACATAATAGGGCTTGGGGTGGCTGAAATCTGTGATGGTGGGTACCCAATAGGTTGGGATGGCTGAAATCTGTGAGGGTGGGTACTCAATAGGGCCTGAGATGGCTTAATATATGATGTCGGGTACCCAATAGGGCATGGGATGGGTGAAACCTGTGAGGATGGGTTTTCCATGGGCTTGGGATGGCTTAAATATGTGATGATGGGTACTCAATAGGGCTTGGGATGGCTGAGATCTGTGATTATGGGTACCCATTAGAGCTTGGGATGGCTGAAATCTGTAAGGGTGGGTACTCGATAGGGCATGGGATGGCTTAATCTGTGATGGTGGGTACAAAATAGGGCTTGGGTTGGGTGAAATATCTGATGATGGGTACTCAATAGGGCTTGGGATGGCCGAAATCTGTGATGATTGGTACCCAATAGAGCTTGGGATGGCTGAAATCTGTGAGGGTGGGTACTCAATAGGGCCTTAGATGGCTTAATCTGTGATAGTTGGTACCCAATAGGGACTGGTATGGCTAATATCTGTGATGGTGGGTTCAAAATAGGGCTTGGGATGGCTGAAATCTGTGATAGTGGGTACACTATAGGACATGAGATGGCTGAATTCTGTGAGGATGGGTACTCAATGGGCTTGGGATGGCTGAAATATGTGATGACAGGTACTCAATAGGGCTTGGATGACTGTACTCAGAGGTGGTGGGTACTCAATAGGGCTTGGGATGGCTGAAATATGTGATGATGGGTACTCAATAGGGCATTGGATGGCTGAAATCTGTGAGGGAGAGTACTCAATAAGGCCTTGGATGACTGTATTCAGAGGTACTGGGTACACAATAGGGCCTGGGATTGCTGAATTCTGTGAGGGAGAGTACTCAATAGGGCATTGGATGACTGCTCAGAGGTGGTGGGTACTCAATAGGGACTGGGATGGCTGAAATCTGTAATGGTGCATACTCAATAGGGCCTGTGATAGCTGGAATTCATGAGGGTGGGTACTCAATGGGGCCTTGGATGACTACTCAGAGGTGGTGGATACCCAATAGGCCTGGGATGACTGTACTCAGAGGTAGTGGGTACCAAATGGGGCCTGGGATCGGCTGTTCTCTGCTGTGATGGGTATCCAATAGGGCCTGGGATGGCTGTGCTCAGAGGTTTAGGGTACCAAATGAGGCATAGGTTGGCTGTTTTCTGTGGTATAGGGTATTCAATAGGGCCTGTGGTGGCTGTACTCAAGGTGGTGGGTACCAAATGGAACCTGTGATGGCTGTATTCTGTGGTTGTGGGTTTCCAATTGGGCCTAGGACGGCTGTATTGAGTGGTGGCGAGTACTCCTTAAGACCTGGTATGATGTAATTGGTGGTGATGGGTTCCCAAATGGGCCTGGGATAGTTGAACTTTTGGAGGTGAGAACATAAATTGGGATGGCTGTTCTATATGCAGTGTTAAATACCAAATAGGGCATTGAATGGTTGTTCTCAGTAGATGCGAGTATCCTCAAGCATAGTATGGCTATACACAGTGGTCGTGAGTAGGGCATAGGGCCTATGGTGGCTGTAATTGGTGGTGGTAATTACCACATGGGATCTAATTATAGCTGTATTTAGTGGTTGCAACTAACCCATAGGGATTAGTGTGGCCATAATTAGTGGTGGTGAAATACCCAGTAGGGCCTAGGATGGCTGTATTGCACCTGGTATGGCTCAACTCAGTTGGTCCAAGTACCCCTTAGAACATAGTATGGCTGTAATCGTCGGTGGCAAGTACCACATAGGGTCAGGTGTGACTGTACTCAATGCTTATTGAGGGTTTTGATTGGGCCTTGGATGTCTGTACCCTTTTGTTGTGACTTGGGTGTAGCCCATAGGACCTGGTATGGCTGTATATCATTGGTTAAGAGCACCCCTATTGGGCATGGAAAGTTGTAATTATTTTGGATGACTACCCCTTTGGGCCTTATATGACTGTGATTTGTACAAATGAGTAACCCATAGGGCCTTTACAGCTGTGCTCAGTGATTGTGAGTACCATATCGAGACTGATATGGTGGTGATTAACCAATATGGCCTTGGTTGGCTCTACTCTGTGGTTGTAAGTACCCCATTGGGCCTCAGGTATAGATATAGTGGCATTGAGAACTCGATAGGAATGGTTGTTATGGGCAGTTGTAAGAACATGACATGTACTCCATTGGTTACAGAATGTACTTGTTGGTGGTTAGAACCCATTCTGGCCTGGTATGTGATGGTGATGATTTGGTTTGACTGTACTTTGTATATAGTACCCTTAGGACTTAGTATGACTTTAACATGTAGTAGTGAGTACCCATTATTGCACGGGATGGTTGTACTTGACAGTGTTATGTACCCCATATGGTCTGGGATGCCACATATAGGAGTTCAGTATAAATTATTATTTTTAATGAAAGAACTTTGATCACATCAATGATCTACAACAAAATATAATGTTCACCAAATTTCATAATAAGACAAAATGCAATGAAAGATCAAATTTTCAGGTATTTTTGGTAGTTTGACCTTGAAATGACATTGACCTTGACCTTGATTGGTCATTTTTCAAGTCCATTTGGAGTACAATACAAAGTTAATAATGTTTAGACAAACATTTCATCATACCATTAGAAATAATAGTGTCAATAGTTGAATACTAAAATTTTAAATAGGGAAGCAGCTATCTAAGAATGCCATCTCGTCCAACATGTACATGCATAATAATGTCAGTTTTGACAAAGTTTCAATATTTTGAACTGAAAATTCAACTAATAATAAGAGAATATGTGCTTACCAACACTTTTATCACTTTTAATATCAACTTGAATATAAAACATCTGCTAAAACAAGAAAACAAGTGAGGAAACATCATTTTTTCAGCTTTTTTTCGTAATTTGACCTTGAAATGACCATGACCTTGACCTCAAAGTGGTCAGTCTTGTATGTCCATTTGATGAACATTATCAAATGAATAATATCCAAGCAAATATTTGTGACTACATACATAAATAAAATAATTGCATGAGAACATAGAATTTTAAGTGTATGTGTAAATTATGGCGGCCATCTTGGACGCCATCTTGGATTTCCGTGTCCGCACCACGCGTTGACAATTTATGCGGGCAGTTCCAAATAGTACAGACATAGGCGAACATTTTGGTATATAACATTGCTTGTTCTACTTGAGTTGTCACCTCACCCCAAAAAATCACCAATTGTCACCCCACTACATATAAATAGTTTATGCGCTTTTTCCTCATTAAAAAAATATTCCCATTTTTCTTATGACATATCCCGATTTGTGTATCAACGTAGTCACAGATCTGTATATGATATACAAATTGGGAGGATACACAAATCAGGCTATATAATAGACCTGAGTATTGCACCCTATTGCTACGAGACAAAATGGCACTACGCTGTTTTGTGTACATGAAATTGATGAATACCATTGCACGGAAATACAGATAGGCCGCGATAACTATCATAACAGTCAACTAGTGTAGAAATAATTCAATGCCGATAGTTTAGTTTTTTAGTTCCCGTAGATGAGTAACATAAAAAGCAGCAATAAAATAAAGTATTAATTTCTACTTACATCGTTAATTCTTCGTAAACGCGCCGAAAGATCGAAATCTCCAAATTCAATGTCGGTCCGCGGGCGATGCGCATGAACGATTTCAACCGATGCACCAATCAAAATGCGTCAAATCTTATTCGAATACTCGAGTGCCATGGCAACAGCACGTGATTTTTCGACACAAAGCTAGTAACATGAGTAAGGCCATTCAAAATTGAACTTTTGTTTATCGTCAACTGCTCTGCGCAAAACCTATCTACCCTCTAGAAAAAACACGCAAACCCAGAAGAAAAAAAATGGTTTTAAATGTATTAAAACAGATCTGTGTTCAAGGTTTAATTATTTTATAGTGTCCATTTCTGACTTTAACACATTTGAACAATGAACACGTACACTTGAACAAAAAAGTGCCAAATAAAACACTGGACTTTCACGAAACTGACCCTATTCAGCGGAATGAGCTCGGGATTTGCGCATGCAATTTCACTTTTTTGTTCGAGCAAAAAATATAGCGAATAAATGTGTTGTTTTTTCCTTTTATGAGCTCAAAACCTACCCGCCCACGGACGCGAAACAGAATTTGCGATTTGGCTGGCCTAAGATCATAACTACCAAATAAGGTATTGACACAAGACATTTTTAGTGTACACACTCATATGTGTTCAACAGTTTTTCACAACACACATTACAGGGGGGCGTAGCCTCAGACAAGCACATTAAGGTCTATATAAAGTGTGACATGAACACATAACTATCCAACATAAAGACATGGGCGTAGGAGTCCCCCCCCCCAATACTAGGAAAGTGACCAATTATATCATTCCCCCCCATAATTCAGACCACAGTCATGAAACTAATGGTTCTTTTTACTAAGAAAACGCTACAAGAATTTGTGCCAAAAGAGTATATTAAGTCAGACAGGGAAGGCAGCACTCAACTTAACCAGCCTGTTGTATAATTTTTTAAAGACGACATTTTTAACTGTGTAAATAATGTAGATCTATTAATATTTTGTTATTGAGTATTTCTATGGGGTTAATGCTCTATTAATGGATCTACTAATGCTATTTTTTAATCAGCGCAGTGCCTCATTTACAAATCTCAGTTCCTATATCAAGAGTAAAAGCAGAAACAAAGCCGGTACTCAAACAGGACGGCTTCCTACATAGTCGAGGAGATCTTAAATAAACAATTCCAATCAGATTGCACAAAAGGAAAACACTACCACATCCCAGGCCTTGGACATAGCAATATTCTATCCATAGATCCCATCCCGGTATCTATACCTGGCACAGGACCACGAAATAACTTAAGTTCGTGCTCAATAAAAAAACTCAAGTCAACCTTTGAGTTCGAAACTCATGAATAATCTCAACATTTACACGCCACCAGAGCAAAATGGTACTCCAAATAGAATCCTCAGTTTGGCAGCCGATGAGCTAGCACCGATTCAGACATCACTGAACACCGGATCTGTACCCAAGGACTGTAGAGAAGCTCTGACCACTCCATAGATCTACAAGAAGGGTGCACGCACCATCACGTCAAATTATAGACAAGTTTCCCAAAATGCTAGAGCATATCATCTGTAGCTCAACCATGGAACATCTCTATACCAACACGCACGTTAATTTTGATTACACTTCGTGATACCAACAACATATTACTCCAAACCAACATGGCTTTCACTCCAAATGCTCCTGTGAAACACAGCTGATTTCAACCATCCAGAACATAGCAAAAAACTCAAAACTAAAAAAGAGCAAGTGGACATCATAATATTGGACTTCGCAAAAGCTTTGATATAGTACCTTTTTTACGCTTCCTCTTCAAACATTGCAATAGATTCGATCATTTCTTAAATAAGCAGAACCCAACAAGTCCTTGTAGAGGAGAGCACATCAGAGAAACTACAGGTACTACCAGGAGTATCCCAGGGCATTGTACTGGACCAACGCCTCGTTTACATAAATAACCTGTCCTCCGTCTGCAAGTCCATTGGGAGAAACACTCATAAGCCACAGCTACTAAGGCCTGCAAACAACAATTACTAAGTTTCCTCCGAGACGCAACCCCGGGGACTGCATCAGGGCAGTGAGAGATACCACCTACAAGACACTGGTCCGGCCAACTAGGAGTATGCATTAATAATAATAATATATCAGATGACATCAACCGCCTGGACAAAGTACAGCGCCAGACTGCCTGGTATGTGCTTTAATTTGTACATACTGGAACGTTCTAAGATGTAAATAAAACTACATTTTATGTACTTTCAAGTTAGAAGAGGTGAAATTGAAGCTTTGTTTATACTATTGTGTTTTAGGTCAATTGTGAAACACGCTTTTCCAGGCTAAAACAATGTACATTTTGTATATCAATCACCTTCGACACCTCAATTATGATGTTCACACGTCGCCACGAGAGTATGAGAGAAGTGAAGGAGACTAGTTCCTTTTATGCTTAGCATCTAGTAAGATAAATACTGGTACCCTTTTTATTTCGACTTTGGGGATCGAACCCAAGTATGCTCAGAACCTCCCGTAGTCAAACGAGGCTATCAAGGAGTTCAATCACTGACATGAGGACATACACCCAATGACCAATATGGTGCGTTTTAACCATTAGTTGTTTGCCTAGACTGGTGCTTAAGTGATAGTTAGTGAGAGAACTCATAGACAGACAACAAAATTTATGCTGGTCAAAGAAAGACAACTCGTACAATCAGCAAATTACCTCCCTTGCATATTTTCACCTCACTACATACCGACGCAGAGGCTGCATTTCAAGTACTATTGGTTTATAACAAAATGTAATGACAAAAATGCACACAAAGTGTTTATAAAGTTTTTCTTTCTCACACTCTCATTCCCTTTTACCCTCTCATGCATTCCAGACAATTATACACGGTTACGTTCTATACATATACTTACATTATCATGCATTGTCTAAAGTACAATACAAAATAACTCATACTCAAAGTTATTCAAAAATAGGAACAAAAGAGTTTATTTATTTATTTTTTTTAAGATAATCTTTTGCATTTACATGTACTTGAATTTCTGTACCATAATGACAGTATTGATAAGTTTTTGATTACGTAATCGAAAATGTGTCCTAATTTTGACAGTTAATGTAGGACTCATATCTTTGGCTTAGGGCGGTTGTAAATACAAAATCAATATTTTGAGAAAACAAGAAAAAACTGTCTGAAAACTACTCCTTACTTATGAAAAAACAAGCTTTTTAAACTTCAGTTTGGTCAACATGACAACTTCCGATTTTCTTGAAAATAGGCGCATACGAATCGCCTTGAGATGCAGATTTCAAATAAACTTAAGACCGTATAATTATAAGCCAGCGATATGTGTTATTATTTAGTGCAATTTCAGCATCGATTTTTAATTTACATAAAAATACGATAATTTTTAAATACTGAGAACCTTGGGATAATCTTCCTGTACTTTATTCGGTACATAAATTTTCTTAATAATATCAGAAGATAGTTTATTAGCTTTTTGTTTGCTTTAAGCTCATTATTTCCCAGTATGGCATCTAATTTGTTTCACACAACTCGAAAAGTTTTAATTTTGAAAATATATTACTATTGCTGTTTGCATTCAGGGTCTGATGGACGGACCGAGACAGAATGACCCCTATCCGATTACCTTATCCCATATTTTCGACTTCGACGGGGGTGATTAAAACGTTTTGCAGCTAATATCGATCCCTTACAAATCGAAGAATAATCCATGTTTCCAAATAATGATTGTTGATCTTCACAAAATGCTAAAGCAGTATGTAAACTTTTCAAATCTTGATTTTCTTACTTATTTATACTTAATTTAGCGAAAATATGATTAAAGAAAAATCTTAAGTCTTCTACTAAGACCGACCCTGTTCATTGTGTCAAAGACCTAAATATACATGTATGTTTAGGTCTTTGATTGTGTCATAGAGCTGCACAATGGCATGCATGCATCCAGATTCAATATACACGAGAACCTCTGCTTGAAGTTCTATTAAGTTATCACAACACACACTACCGTTACGCCGAGGGCAGCTTTGTTGCTCGGGGTCAGCTGAAAGTATAGATTTGCGCAGTTATCTAAGGTTACATATTTCGTACAGGTTTAATGTGTTTTCGTTGATTTCTGAGTGATCACTTACGGTACCGTCTAATCTAAGGATATACACACATTTATTCATATCATTAGGTAGTATTATTGTAGGCCTACTGATGACGGAGACTGATCTAGCGGAATTAGCTCAGTGGTAACGCACTAGGCTGTCAATCCAGAGGTCGTGGGTTCAATCCTTGGCACTGGTTCACCCACTCTATATGTTGATGATGTTGATGTTGAGTGTCATGTGACAATCTAATCTTAGTATGCGTTAATTAACGATTGCCTTGGCTGTACATAGCATACTTTGCAGTTTTATGTGTCAAGCTTCAACACTGACGAACATCTCTCCAACTTCTTTCACTGTCATGATCGTTCTTGTTATCATTTTCCTTGTTTTGTGCCGGGGAATACACTACCAATACGGAACGCGACGGGTAAGGTTGTGGTTTTAGCAGATCCTCCCCAACCGGCAAAACACTGAATTTGCATTTAGTAATTGTAAGTATAAAGCTCATTTATTGTAATCATAGATAGGTGACAACTATTGCATATGATTAAATATATTATAATGTTTACAATCAATGCGATAACGTTCTCATTAATGGTTATAGACGGTTCGAATATCAACTGGAATGGAATTGTCATGTGATTTCGCGATTTTGTGAATAATGAGATTTGTTTGTTTTGATGTTGTATCACGCATGTTAAAGACCTAAATTTGTCCTTCTTTATTTCTGGACCAGAACTTTATAGAAGGAACCGCATGATGTCAGCAGGAGATCACTATCAGTGTTTATCTAGGGTCATAAAACACCGAAACTGGACAATATAATTAACTAGAGGCCCTTTATATCTACTGAATATCCATAGCATAGGCAGTCAGCACGTACCCAAATACTACCCCGGCCAAATCGGATTTTACCACTGTTTACTATGTTATGACAGGTTACTTTCAATATTTCCGATTATAAAAGTGCCTGTCACATTTGTAGCCGTGTAGGTTTATTATTCATTGAAATGGTATATTACGGGTATCAACGTGTAGCTACTATATTTTACTTTCAGGATATATCAACACTTTAGTCCTTAGATACACACCCGTTTACACACCGAACGTCAGAATCAAGAATACAATTCCTTAATTAGGTCGCTAACTAAGACGTTCAGCAATACCCAGATTTTCACGCTTGTAAACGTGAATTTTGCCTTGAAACAGAATGTATGCTTCACAAACGGGCCTAGCTAGTCATCCTTTCAGTTAGTAACTAAATAATTTACCTCACATGCCAATTAAACATCGCAATATTTCACTAGATCGATTATTAAAAAAAAATGTACGAAATTCGCCACCGTCAATTTCCAATTTTATTTAGTATTCCGATAACCTTTCGACTTCAACAGATTTCGAAGCGATCGTTTGATTGGCTAGAGTGTGTGTCACGTCATTCATAGTTGTTCAATTGTGTAAGCTCGGCCATTTCCGTTTGTGTCCGGTGTATATACTGAACTTCTTAATTGATGACCAAAAAAAATTCGTGATTTGACTTATATTGTGTTAAGGGTGTGTATTTAAGGACTAAACTGTTTATATATCTGGAAAGTAAAATATCTTCGCTACACGATGATACCTGTAGGATAGCATTTGAGTGAATAAATAAAAGAATACGACAAGTTATGTGACAGGCACTCCATTCTTCGTGATTCACCTTTCTTATATAGGTAAACAATGAGAAGGTTGATATGACTTGTGAAGTAGTAGGGTACGTGCAGGCTGCCTATGATCCATAGTACTGTGCTACTGTATGACTGTATGTACACTGGAAAATATGTGTCATATTAGATCTATGTGTTTGTTTTAAATTTGTATATTTACATTTGAGCCAGTCTCCAGGAAAACCTGCTATAATGACACAGGGTTCTCGGTAGGATTTTAAAGTAGGAGTCCCAGGACTCCTTCTTAGCAAAAAGTTGGAGTCCTGAGGACTCCATTCGAGTCGCGTAGCGACGAGTGGGGGAGGGTGAGGGAGGGGGTGACCCCCTCCCGCAAGGGGGGTTTGGGGGATCTCCCCCAAGAAAATTTTGATTTCTGGACCCTTAAATCCTGCATTCTGGTGAACTATGGAGCTAATTGTTTCAGTTATTTTGTGACCTCAACAGATTTTGTTTATGTCAGTGTGAATAAAAAAGAGTTTTTGTGGTAGGTTACTGAATGATTCAATGCAATACATTCCGAAAATATAACAGAGATCAGGTGTACAGTACTGCTCAATGAAAATGATTATATTTCATAAGTACAGATAACATACTTGAATTATTGCTATATAGATAATAGTAGCCAAGAATGTATGAATCACGAGCTTATCCGAAAATATGTATATATCCGAAAGAGTGCAACTCGCATGTCACACAAGTCGTTCTTATCTCGACCATTTGAATCCTTTGAATTTTAATCAACGTGCGTGGTCTTTGAGTCTTTTCAATGTTTTTAAATTTAATGTGCGTACACATGTACGATTACCCAAAGTACGACAAATATCACAGTTATGATCAAACTATAATAATCATCGGACGCGGCAATCAAATAAAATCGATAATTGACTCGATAGATCAATTAAAGCGTACGTGTTTACATAACATCTGTCTTTACTCAATATTATCGCGACGCGTCAATCAAAAGTGATTTCTGGACCCTTAAATCCTGCATTCTGGTGAACTATGGAGCTAATTGTTTCAGTTATTTTGTGACCTCAACAGATTTTGTTTATGTCAGTGTGAATAAAAAAGAGTTTTTGTGGTAGGTTACTGAATGATTCAATGCAATACATTCCGAAAATATAACAGAGATCAGGTGTACAGTACTGCTCAATGAAAATGATTATATTTCATAAGTACAGATAACATACTTGAATTATTGCTATATAGATAATAGTAGCCAAGAATGTATGAATCACGAGCTTATCCGAAAATATGTATATATCCGAAAGAGTGCAACTCGCATGTCACACAAGTCGTTCTTATCTCGACCATTTGCAGTAATTTATGCACCTAAACGCATTATATTGATTGCTAATGTTTGAAAGTCATTAAATTATTTAAAAACTCGAATAATACCAGCGCCATTTATTGCGTCCGAAAATTTGATCAATTACGCGGTTTTAATGTTCACGAGTGACCAAATCATTCTCTGGAAATTCAGAAAATAAGTCTGCTGTTCGGTAACAATATCTCAAATTTAACACACGCGTATCGAACCCAATTTACGGACAAAATTCCCATGCCGCACGATCAAAGACGGCCGAGGCTTTAAAGTGAACCGCGCGTCGGTAACATCAAAAGTCCTTAGCATAGAGATTGACGCCGCACACGCGTTTGATGAAACTGACGACTTACATTTTGGCATAAGTTTGTTGGATTGTTGTGATATTTTAATCTGGGAATTATTGGCACGGAATATGAATTACAAGGTATATATTCTTTGAAAACTCGATATTTGCGGATACATTAGTTTTGAACACGAATTTTAATCAACGTGCGTGGTCTTTGAGTCTTTTCAATGTTTTTAAATTTAATGTGCGTACACATGTACGATTACCCAAAGTACGACAAATATCACAGTTATGATCAAACTATAATAATCATCGGACGCGGCAATCAAATAAAATCGATAATTGACTCGATAGATCAATAAAAGCGTACGTGTTTACATAACATCTGTCTTTACTCAATATTATCGCGACGCGTCAATCAAAAGTGATTGATGGTGACTCGTGAACGCTGATTGGTTGATGAGGCAATTAACTCCACCTCTCGTCTGTCAATTACTCGAAACGAGTGATGCTTTATTGAATACGGTGTACGCGACGAATTTATGAATCAAGGTCAAACGCGGCCGATAGAAAAACGGCGCGTCCCGAAAACGCGTAGATCGGTAATTTTACGCGTCTTATTAAAAAAGTATGCGTCCAAATACGCTTAATTACGCGTTGCCGAGAACCCTGATGACATTATGTAATTACCATTTTGTAACAAGGTTTGTAAAAGCTCTAATATAAGAAAGAAATACATATCCATTGATTCTATTTGATGTAGTTTACTCATATAGTACTATACCTTAGCTTTAAATTTTCCCATGAATTAAGTCGAAATCACATACTTTGTTGCTATGGTGACCAATTTCGGAAAAGTACTCATAGTGAGAAAAACGAGGAGTTAGTTGTTTAAAACAATAGAAGCCTTTCTCTGAATATTTTGGTAAATATTTAAATAATTAAAAGATACTGCTGAAATGTGATACCATTTTGAACAATTCATGTCAATAATTGATCAAATGGGGTTATTATGAAATACGTGTTTTAGTTACGTCAATTAACGTTTGAATGACGTTTGCGACGTCACACAAAAAGCTCCCAATGGGGAAACTACAAAAACAGCTGTAACTTCCTTAAAAAGCAAGATATTAACAAAATTTATTTTGTATTTTGTTTCATAAAGATTATTCTTTCAAGCGATGGAAAATCTTAAAATAAATATTTTTGTCAAAATAGCAGGTTTTCCTGGAGACTTGCTCATTTATTTTTGTTGTGCCCCCTCACTTATTTATAAGTGGGGGGCATATAGCAATGGTGCTGTCCTTCCGTCCGTCCGTCTGTACGTAACGCAAATCTTGTGTGTTGAACTCCTCAAAAACTGTTAGGTGGAATTTCTTCAAACTTTCACAGATGAACAACCCAAATGTATAGGTGTGCGTAAAGGATGGAATTTTTGCTGCGTACATTTTGACCAGAGTTATGGCCCTTTGTTACTTTTACTATATACCCTATAAGGAAAAATCTTGTATGTTGAACTCCTCATAAACAACTTGATGTAATTTCTTCAAACTTTCACAGATAAACAACCTTAATGTATAGATGTGCGTAAAGGATGGAAATTTTGTTGCGTAAATTTTGACCAGAGTTATGGCCCTTTGTTACTTTCACTTTATACATTATAGTGAAGAATCTTGTGTGTTGAACTCCTCATAAACTACTGAGTGGAATTTCGTCAAACTTTCACAGATTAATAATCTCAATATATAGATGTGCTTAAAGGATGGGATATTTGTTGCGTCAATTTTTACCAGAATTATGGCCTTTTCTTACTTTCACTATATACCCCATTGTGAAAAATCTTGTGTGGTGAACTCTTCACAGTTTGTAGGGTGGAATTTCTTCAAACTTTCACAGATTAACAATCTCAATGTATAGATGACCGTGAAGGATGGAATTTTTGTTGTGCCAATCTTTACCAGAATTATGGCCTGTTGTTACTTTTACTATATGATGGACCTTTGATATTTTTAATAGAATTGTAGTCCACAAGGCAAAAGAAATTGAATAATGATGTTACCTCAAACAGCTATTCCCTAGACTCCTTCCCCATTTGAAAGGATATGTGCTATAATGGGGGCACCCGTGTCAATGGACGCATTTCTAGTTTCTATCTAGTTCGAGTGTATAACAGCTATTTGCCAAAATGTTTATAAATTTGGCAATTTTATTGTCAATTATCTCTAGATAAAATTAGTTTAAATTAAAAAATATGTTTAAACTAGATAAAATTAATATGTAAAATATAAAATTAACATTTGAGCACACTAAAATTACGTACAAAATTTAATACAATAATAGTTTTTAGATAGATATGAATTAAAATACTACTAAAGTAAACCGTATAATACTAATTCAGATAACCCTTGATACTAGGCCGGGACGTTGGAGGGACAGGGAGAACTCACGATACAGCAACCAGAAACACGTCTTGCTAGGACGAATCTCGTACTTGAAGTCACACTTGTTCAACTGTCCCGCGTGAGACGTACCTAATACCCGTATCCCGGTCCGGACAAGTACGATAATTCGTACTCGTCATTTACAAAACTACACATAGTTTATCAATTTATTTTTTGTTTTCAAAGTCTTCAAAAGTAACATGTAAATGTATATACAGACTGTTTCTCTACACTTCACAAGTGCAGTGGTAACACTAGGCTAGCTATGTGAATTGTGAAATAAGTGTCACCCCTGTGGTACATCAATTAAAACACATGTGGTAGAATATTATCTATTACTTCAATTAAAAGTAGGGGCCAATAATTGCCTACTTACTTTTACACTATTATTTTCTCTATACATCCTAGTATTTTCATTATTGATTAGTTTCCTATTTACATTAAATCTGCTTTATATTATGTTTGATCATCAAGTTGTTTGCAATAACTTACATGGAACTTATCAAATCGTTGGCGTCGACAACTCGCAAATGCTTTAAAAATAAGTTTTACATTTTATAAAACCTTACAGTATAAGCTTTTAAAACCAGCTTTAATAAAAAAAATCGATCGAAAATTAAATTATTATTTGATGATTTTCGACCGTTGATTGAATTTTTATTTGGTAAAAAACGGGATATTTTAAACTTACTTTTACGCGGAACAGATTCTTACTCATCGCCGTGGATTTAATAATTAGGGTATCGTGATGAATGTTGTATTAATAGACAGACATTTATCTCTGTTTCATTACAAGCTTTAAATATTAAAAATCCAATAATAGATACTAATAGATAATAATAGAAAATTATGAGGTCTTATATAAAGCAGGGTAGAATTTGACTAGTACGTTTTACGCTTACCGTGGTTACTTTGTTAATCGGCCGATCCATATGTGTGAGCGAATCTCGTTTACCCCTTTTACATACGTTAATATAGAGTGTCTTATACATTTAATTAACATGCGTGGTTGTATACAGTAATACTCCATATTTTATGCATATCCTCTCGGGTATTGACGTTGGAATTTCGTCGTTAACAAACTTTCATATATTATGTGCTCGTATTTAATTTAATAGTAATTGTGTTAAATATAGAAGGCAGGGATTACCTTCTATGGAAAGCACTACGTAGCCTTTGCCCATTTTAATGGTTTTCTGGTCATACTCTTACAGCTAGTCGAACCATTCAGACGCACATAGTTAAGGACGTTTGATAGGGTTACATTTTTATTAAGATGATAACAAAAAATTGGCACAATTATAGTTTAATATACACTGAAGCAATAACTGAAATAAAAAAGGTATGTCGCGGTACTATTTAAGGGGTCATGGGCCCTTTTGCAACATCACTTTTCCCGAAAATGACTAAAAGTCCTGATATTTCGCAATGTATTCATTTTTGCATTTAATCGATATATTTTTTGTTAAAATCATTTCCATGTGTTTTAATGTACAAACACATATTATTCAAACATTCCTATACAATTTTGGTATTGATAAGAAAATTAAAAAAATTTGACAAAACAAGAATTGTCAAAATTTACGAAAAATGACTGCTAAAAGACAAAAAAAAATACACAAAATTAGCCGTAGCTCAAAAGCCACCTCGATGACCAATATAATATGTATTGCTCATATTGTTGATAAAAGTGTACTCAATTCAAAAATTAAATAAAAAAGATAGGTCACGGTACTACTTTTTATACGCCCGTTGAAAACGGGACGTATTATGTGAACACCCTTGGCGGGCGGGCGGGCGGCGGCGTCCAGTAATTTGTCTGTACTCTAACTCAAACAGTTTTCGTGCGATTGTCTTCAAACTTGCTGACAATGCTTATGAACGTAATATCTAGGCCAAGTTCGTTTACAGGCCAAATCAGCCCAGGCCCTCTTGGGTTATGGTCCTTCATTTACAAAAAAAAAATGTGAAATTGGCCTTATCTGTACTCTTACTCAAACAGTTTTCTTGCGATCGTCTTCAAACTTGCTGACAATGCTTATGGACATAATATCTAGGCCAAGTTTGATTATAGCCCAAAATAGGCCCAGGCCTTCTTGGGTTATGGTCCTTCATTTACCAAAAAAAAAAGTGAAATTGGCCTTGTCTGTACTCTATCTCAAACAGTTTTCGTGCGATCATCTTCAAACTTGCTGACTATGCTTATGGACGTAATATCTAGGCCAAGTTCAATTATAGGCCAAATCGGCCCAGGCCTTCTTGGGTTATGGTCCTTCATTTACCAAAAAAAATGTGAAATTGGCCTTATCTGTACTCTTACTCAAACAGTTTTCGTGCGATCGTCTTCAAACTTGGTGACAATGTTTATGGACATAATATCTAGGCCAAGTTTGATTCAATGAAAATACCGTATATATAGTTTGTGATTATAAAGATTAGTTTAAAGATAATTGTTTAAAAGTGTTTTGACATAATATGGGCTTTTATTTCACAATCAATATTTTTTGTCACTAGCACAACCAAGACGGGCGTTTTTTGTGACATTTTGGCACTCTTGTTGCGATATGAAGTCCTTATTGTCCCCCTATATCATAAACATCGTAGTGAAATTCCGTAAAAGTGACCCATTATCTGCGCGGAAAAAATATTCTAATACCAAAAGAGTACTTACATTTGCATATTATAAACATAAAAGTATAGTAAATATAAACTTAGAAGAAATTGACGTGTTACAAGAATTATTTAAGGTGCAGTTACGTCGTAATTGTGTCTCTTTGCAATGAAAATTGCGGTAAAATGGCTGTAAAATGGCGCAAAAAAGGCAAAATCAGTACATTTTTCACATATGTTTTTCCTATAATTTCTAGTCTTGTCATAATTTATTTTTGTCTAAGGATGTTGATTAAAGTGTAATTTATCTAAAAAATTAAATAAAACATAGGTTATCACGCTACGCTTTGTGCTATTATGACTGAATTATCTCCCCTTTTCCTAATTTGGCGTTGACGTCGCATTCCATATAGCAAGGGGGCCATATGGGCCATGAATCGCTCACTTGAATAATCTTCACAATTGTAGTCAAGAAATCATTAATATATTCCCTATATATCAGTCAAAGGGGATCTGTGTTGTCTCAGGCAATACAAACACTCATTATAAATGGGTACAGGTGAATCAAGTAATAATTTCTATTTTTTTTTTAAATGAATGAAAATGTAAACGCTTTTTCACGTATTTTTATACTATTAACACAGTGATTTTATTTTTTACCCCATAGTACCCATATTTATACCAATCCTCGACAGTATCACGACAGACATTTTGCCCAATTTTCATGACGATCCAGTGCATAACGCGGCCTATATGCCCGTTTAAGGTATATGCAGAGAAATGATGCGCAGAAACAACTGTATCAAACGTCCTTAACACTGCCTGGAACTTAAAAAGCAGCCACTGGGATAGTTCAAGGTCTTGAAGATAATCATTTCGTTTCAAAAGGTCAACATGTTAGTGTAAATAAAAGACCATTTAGTTATGGTATCCACAGCTAGCACTGGGAGAAAGCAAGCCTGACTAACTCTTAGTCTTATGCACTGATCTCCCTTGTAGCTTGCTGCTCTTCTCTGCATGGATAATCATTATCCTTGTTCCTGTTAAGTACAGGTCCCACTCTGGGGCAATATCATATTATTAAAAAACGTATGAGCGGTGCAGCAAGTATTTACAGTGTGAGAGTTCAAAAACGTTTAAAAACAGCATATTCTTATCTATTCGCTGACCAGACCCCTCTTGAAGACCTCAACGCCGTCAACGATAGTAGCTTCGGTTGGTTCCAGAGTCATCATCTTGTAAATTTACTCATTAAAGAAACACAAAATTTTCTCTCGAAATAAACTGATGGCATAAATTTACACATAAATTTACATGCTATTCACTTATCATCAGTTCTGACATACATGGCTGTAGGATCATCATATTAGCATTGCTCTTTCCTGGACTCTCTTCATTAAGACCCGCATGATATACGCTGTTCTTAGGTAAGAATGAAAGATGCATGCTAGTAGTCAGAAAAGTTACTTGTATGTATTCACTCTAGGTGTGTTTTTCATCCAACATGGCATTTGAGTTTGGATTCCAGAAGTTTGGTGATGAAGAGGATGAAGATGATGACTTCGGTTCATCAGTGAGTAATGTTCAGTAGACTATTATCTTACCTTATATCCTGGAGTACCCTAAACTCTAAACGTGAAACAGATCTTTAACATGCAATTTACTGATAAGATCATGTGTTTGCAGATTGCATATGTCCATTGTTGATTAATCTGTGCAAAACAATTATGAATAGCTAATGCATTTATGTGTAAATCATCAAAATTTAAACATGGCTAAAACTAACTTGCAGGCCTAGACACTAACTATTTTGGCCACTGGTCCGACAGGGCAAAAGCGCCCAATTTGTAAATAAGACAGATACTGGTCCTCCAGAATTTTCACTGGTCCTTCTGGATTTTCACTGGTCTCGGACCAGCAGACCAGTGTTAGTGTCAAGCCCTGACTTGCCCCAATTTTATGCACCTAAGTTGACCAAACTTCACCTACTGTTGTGACATCATCAAATTGTGACATAATACACTCCAGTTCAAGGCCAAATTGATGTGATATTTATTTGTGAACATATATTAATTAGTAAATTATATTATTAGCATTGCAGACACATAAAATCTTGAGATTATATCGCCAAATTTTGAGTTTAAAAGCTATCGTTTGGATGGGTACTCTCCAGAAAAATGTAAAAAAGTTATAGATAAAGCTGGCAAAAATAACACATTTTGGACACATGTTAGTGTTTTAAAATGTATCTTTATTCTATTCAAATTGTTTCGATGTCGATTGTCTTTCGAAGATTTAAGCCCTGTGTGATCTAATTTCGCTTAAAAAACTAAGGTGGTGCTGATAGGGGTTTCGACGATCAATATACTTGGAGTAAAAAAACCCAGATAAAATAATTATTTTTGTTTAAAGGTTGGACCGGGTCATAGAGGTTATTATTTGTTTAAGGTTAATATACAGTTTCGAATGTAACAGATTAATTTATGTAAGAATATTGTTCTGTAGTTTCGCCCCTCACTTCGTGATGGATTAATCATGCTGATTGATTGTACCAAACCAATGTTTGATGTTGATGATGAAGATGAAGATGAGAGCTTCTTTCAACTCTGTGTTCGGGTAAGAATGATTTCATAAACAATTTGTCCCTTCGGGCGCAACAAGGTTTATCTCACTATTTAGAGAGATACAAACTTGTTGCGCCAAAGGGACAAATTAATTACTGTTTCTGATTGTCATTATGCCCACCACCCCTATCTTTGATGAAGGGAGTATAAGTGCTTTGCACATGTTACTTTGACGAGTAGAACAGTAGGGCCTAGGATCTTCTAACTTGGGTAGGAAGGTTGGTCATCATGAGTATTGATTTTGAGGTCCATAGGTTGAAGGTAATTGCCGTGACCTTTAATATGAATGACTATTGATTATAGAATGGAAAAATACCAATGATTAAAGGTTAACTGGTTAACAATTTAACTATTTGAACGAATAGTGACATCCCTAGCATTTTGCCAAACTAATCATAAAAAAGTGGTTAAATTTTTTCATTGTTTAATACTTGCAGGGCTTTTTTCATGAGTTGGCGAAGGGGCCTTTTCTTTGAATTTGGGGAAAAATAAGTAATAATTTTTGTAAAAGGGGAAGAAAAAACATGATGTAAATTGAATTTTAGGGGAAACTGCATGATTTTAAAGAATTTTCCAGAGGGGAAGCCACCTGTAAACAGCCCCTGCTATAGAAGGAAAAAAGATCTGACTTGTGATTCCCTATATAATTGTTTTTGTCTAATTGTGAATTACTTCATATTTAATTATTGTCTTGATGAACTTATGTTTCAGTGCTGTAAGACCACATTACAGAACAAGATTATCAGTAGTGAGAAAGATCTACTTGGCATCGTCTTCTTTGGAACAGTAAGTGTTGAGGTTTATTTGTATAAATTTATCCTATTATTTGGAGTTTGTTTTAAAGCTGTACATCTGAAGTAATGGAAGGGATGTACTACTCTGGGAACCCATGAAGGGTGTGCCCCTTTCGGATGTACCCTTTGCAGTCGCCTTGTGGTTATATAATGATACAACAAAGAATTAATTTAGACTGCAAAAAAATAAATGCTACAAAATAAAATTAGGAGATCCCTAGATGGGTGATATGTCATCAATTCCAGCAATGTTATTTCTTTGATGGTTTCTTTACTGTTAAATGAAAAAATAAATTAAAGACCGTAAATTTAATATTGTGAACTACATACTATGCATATTTCTTTTTGTCTTTGCAGGATAAATCAAAGAATCCAAATGACTTCAAGCATATATATATCTACCAGGTGGAGAAATCTAATTGTTTATTAAATTTCTCGGCTGTGTCATGGAGCCCATTTTTTTTCCCTGTCATATGTGTGAAATGGACCAGGGAACCATCCGTTGTCACACCGTATAATCATGCATGAATATATCTATCATGTATTATGAGTAGCAACAATATATACAATAAATATAAATAAAAGATCCTCATATTAAAGCATTTTAAAACAACTAACAACTATAAGATTAACATATACTGAAAAAATAAAGTTTAGCAAGTTTTTCAGGGTACTAATATTTTTACTTGTATGGTGATGTATGCATACGTGATGTAATTAACATATCGGCCATGACTTAAGTATCAAAATTACAGTGGTCAATTTGTGTTTTCTTGGTTTTGTGAAGCCATGACGTCATTTATAAAAAAAACATGTGTAACACGTGCATGAGGAAATCTGACCCGTGTAAAGGATGAAAACAAGCATGATATTGTCAGTCTTATGCCAAAACCGAATAAACCGGTGTTAAAATTGTAAAATATTTAACGGTTTGAGGTCCAATAATGACAGTGAACGACGTCAAATGGCTATTTGAATGTTGAATGATGTCACGAAGGCAAGAGGCAAAGCAATAAAAAATTTTGACAATAAATTGATCATTAGTCGCCTATAGACTAAATAATTGCTAACAGGAGACGTCAATGGCGGGCCGTGTTGAAACAGACTAACTATAACTACGTCACAAGAAGAGCGTTAGATTGAGGTGGCGTCAATACCTAACTCATTCATGTGAAGTCACCAGCTGGCTGTTCATGTCAGGAATGCAAAAGGCACTATTGTTTGTTATAAAATCGACTGGAATAGACAACCCGCCGCCAAAATTTTTGGACGCCATGCTGACGTTGGCATACCTTTAACGCGGCGTTATTGGTGAGGTCGGTTTGCCTCGGCAATTGTTAACCCATAACAACTCGTAGGCAATAAAATTACCATCTCTGTATAAATTAAACAAACACACTAGAATTTTTGCCGATTTCACAAATGTTGGTTCTTCTCGGGAGTAGAGGAGATGAAGAACACAATGCCATCCAAGGTGCATGACCTTGAGCAAACATTGAACAAAAATGGTATAACATGCCCTTAACTGTTGTTTTAAAGCTCCGTAACAGCAAGAGACAAACACGTTCGATTTTAATGACTCATTAAGGAGGGCATAATCGACATCACATTTCTTGTGATTTTTCTAATTGACCCCTATCTCCTTACAAGTGACGAATTTCCGTTAGGATGAAAATTTCATTCACTAACATGGTTGAATTTCAAATGGAACGATGTGATCTTAAGATTGAAAAACTTTCCTACTGTTAAATTCCATGCCACTCTACGAAAACAAAAAAGTCCAACTTGTTAAACTTTTTTTATAAGTATATATCTTATAAGCTTAATACTATCACATTAATACCAAGGGGGAGTAACTCAAATAACTTAAATGTTTGTATCAAGCACATCTCGCCCTTGGGCTGCACTTAGTCTCATTTGTTTTGATTGAAGAATTCAAGTTTGTTTATTATATCCTGCCTCAGACCCCTAATTAACGCTTATGAAAGCACAGTTTCTTGCCATTTCCTGTTAAGTACTACTCAAGTAGGAACATATGATTAATTATCATCAATTATATTCCTATAATGAATAATAAGGGGAGACAATCATATTATTGAAGTAGACTTAACAAGACTTTATACCAAGGGAGATCATTCTTGATATTTGTCTACAAAAGCTGCACATTTATTAAGTATGCACACATTCCATCTCATCTCTTACAAGAGTTCACAAAAATAAACCCTTGCAGAAATATATGACTTTACTGTAGATGACAATATGCCCTTTTACACCTGTGTAATTTTAATTATCTTTGTGTCTTTACATTGTAGGATCTTGATCAACCTGGAGCCCCAAGAATTCTTGATTTGGAAGAATTGTGTAAAGGTATGCTTTCTTGTTGTTACCAGAGTCTGTAGTTTGAGGCATTTTGACTGTATGTCTCTAGGACTGGGAAAACATAGCTCTGTCAAACTTTCACAGTCAGATTGTCACTGTATACTATTTGTGGCTAGAATGATCGTGACAAATAGCTATGTTAAATTATAGAAACTGGGAATGTATATGCTATCTTTGCCAAGATAATTCAAGGGAAATCACTGGTATGTTAACTTAATAAAGAAAGTAACAAGTTGGAAGTCTATAGTGAATCACTGAATACTGTCATGCTTTTAGTGCTTCGATTTTCAGAAAAGGTATTAGATCAAATGTATTTCAGCTAAATTGAGTGCAGATTTCATTTATATTTAGAGAATTACAAGACATTTACTGTGGATTATGGTCACAATCCAGCCTTCTCATTGAGTGAAGCTTTGTGGACCTGTCAGAATATGTTTGCTAACAGGTAAGATATTTATTATTATGTGCATGGTTATAGAGGGGGGACTGGGGTCTGGATTCTCCATGGAGTTTTGACAAAAAGACAGTTTTCTGACATGTATACACAAGTTTGTCAGTGCATAGTGTCTGAACTGGACACCCCATCTAGAAAGAAATTTGGTAACACTCCTACCTCATCTGCAAAAAAATAGCTAGTTGGACCTGTTCATGAGAAAAATATATAGTCCAGCCCCTTCCTTAGATTTTTTTTTAGTTTTTTGTCACAGATTTACACTCTCTATGTTTGAGCTACACACACACAAAAGTAAATGCCTGTTGTAGAGCATTTCAAAACTAATTTAATCTTACCAAAATCTCCCAATATGCCAAAATTGAAGACATAATAATTTTGTTTAAAAAACAATTTTCTGCATCCATTATTTGTAAATGTACATACATTGTATACTACAGTTCCTACATGTCTTTATTTCAGTACACTGAAAGTGAACTCAAAGAGAATCTTATTGTTTACAAGTAATGATAATCCACATGAGGGCAATCAACAATTACAGGTGAGTGATGTTTGTGACACACTTTATGTGCTTTTACTTACATACTACACTTCTGCTTGCTAGAATGTTTACTTCACTATTAAATTTTGTGCTTTTTGCAGAAGACATATTGATTTTGAGCTGGATGTGTCCCTGTCACAGAGTTTATCCGCGCTTGTTCTCCTTAACTCTTGACATAATAGTTTTGATACTGGCTACAGTAATTCGGCGCAGCTGCTTTTTCGTTAACAGTATATTTGTATAACTATTGGTCGGATTTCCACGAAAATTCACATCAATAGTATGTACCTAGCCTCATTGTGCATGTTGTCCAGAATTGTAGGTTGGATGAATATTGCCTGAGTTATGGCCCTTTGTTGGAGACATGTGTTTTGTATATTTACTTTGATGCTTATTGATGATTCCTATATATTTGGAAGACAAGTATGAATCACTTCAATATATCAATTTCCACATATAGATGATACAGTAACATTACCATCAGTCATGATTCACTTATTTACCTATTCTATTATGTATATATTAGGGATAGATTCAGCTTTTGAAAATAGCAGCTTCGGTTTGAGGTTGGACTTGACCCTTTTTTGACAGTTTGCCAACTTCCATTTACGGTAACCACGGAAAGTGTTTAGGGCAGGAAAAAAGAGTATTTTGGGTGGTTCCCTTTAATAACCAATGTATTGTTATTTAAATAATTGTGTGAATAGATAATCAATCTACCAAAAAAGTGTTGATACATCAATATTGTTTCTATTGAGGATATTGTTTCTATTGATGACTGCTCTATCTATTGATGCCTTTTTCAGCGACAAGCTAAAACAAAAGCAAGTGACTTGAATGAGACTGGTGTAGACTTAGAGTTGATGCATTTACAAACCCCAGGATCTACATTTGATGTGTCCAAGTTTTACAAGGTATGATTGTTACATTCAACTGGCCCTGAACTCCCGAAGCATCTCAAGGAGAAATCTCTCCTCAATTGAAATTTTGCTAAAATCAGAGTCTGAGCTCAAGACAGATCTCAATTTGGAGAAATACAATTTGAAAAATGTTTCTGGTTTTGTTATACTGAATGTGTGTCCAATCTCACTTGGAAATAAATGTTACAATATTTGACCTGAGATTGAGCTCATGTGAAATGTAGATGGTCTACATCAACCACTAAACATTCCAAGAACATGATATTTGAATGGGATCTAATTGCTTTACAATAAAAGCATATAAATTGATGATGGATATAGTCGAATGAAACATTTCATTTGCTCAAAAGGCACTACGACCATCTGGAACTCTGTCTGACCAGCAAGGTACATTAAATAAACTAAATGGTTTCAGGGATAGTTTCCTGCCTGCCCATTAAATAAACCAAATGGGTTCAGGGATAGTTTCCTGCCTGCCCATTAAATAAACTAAATGGGTTCAGGGATAGTTTCCTGCCTGCCCATTAAATAAACTAAATGGGTTCAAAGATAGTTTCCTGCCTGCCTATCTTTATCTCACCATGAGAATCACAACATTAATGTGTTTTGACATAAATTAGTACAAACTTAAAGTAATTTGTCATCAAACCAAAACCATAGAGATTGTTTCTGTATATACTATACATCACTAAAGATATGAAATATTGGACCTAGGAATTTCTCAGTAAAACAGATTCCTTGTGATATTATATTGATATAATGTATATATGTATACTATAAAAAACTTTCAGGATTTGTTGTATAATGATGACGATGAAATGACAGAGCTGGCCGACCCGTCAGAAAAATTAGAAGAACTTCTTACCAGGTGAGTGTTTATGACATATTTCTGGCTCGATTATTTTGCATCTGAATAACTAGTTTCAGCTTACGTTTATCATTTAATATTGCTAAGTGGTAGAGCATCTGCTTCGAGTGCAAGTAGTCACAGGTTGGATCACAGGCTGTGACATAGGAAGAAAGTTAAAAATGGTACTGGTACTGGTACTCCCTCCCTTGTTTCTCAGTATAGATATGTCCAGGTATACTGCTGGTTGGCCCCGTGCCTGGATAATGTGGCTGGGTAGTCTCCATATGACTGAAATACTGTTGACCAGTGGGACTTGAATGATATAAAAATTATTTAGATAAAACAGAAAATAACTCCACTATCTTAATTTATTTCTGTTTCATTATGTGTCTTCACTAGGTAACTAAATAAAAGAGTGATGACACATGAACACATGTTGCTGGGTAGTCTCCATATGACTGATCGAAATACTGTTGACCAGTGGGACCTACAACACATTTAAATAGAATGATGACTCATCTATTTTTGTATTTGCAGGGTTCGATCCAAGGACCATAAAAAGCGAGCATGGAGATACTCATTTCTATCACTGGGTGAAGGTTTACAGATGGGAGTTGGTGTGTAAGTATAGCTATACATCCTAACCCAGGTAGGGGAGGGGGGATATAACAGACAAGGTTTGCTATGATGTTGGTTTCCAGCACCGATCTTGCAGTAGAGTAGTTATATACTTGCATACAGGTGTATATTCTACAGTTAAGTCTGTCCAGCTACCATAGTGTTACTTGTATACTGTAAACAAGTGGTTATGTTACTTGCTTACTAATTCCTCTTCATCCCTTCTGGGACATAGGGCCTCTATCACAGTTCGCCATCAGACCGGTCTAAAGCCACCTGCTTGGCTTCCCTCCAGGTCATCCTAATCTTCTGCTATTGTTACTTGTTTACTGTATAACTGGTTATGTTAATGACATGGAAAATACTGGCGAATTTAAAGAACTACCGCTAAGGATTCTTTTTGGATATAGCTAGTGTAGCGCACCCAGACTCCATTTATCACACAACTGTCTCTTCCCTCGAAGTGGGAGGTCATTAGTCTTTCTGGCACCCTGTAAAACCACACACTTACAATTGTCCAGTTGATCGCAAACAATCAAGTTATTCGTAAAAGAATTTAGATGATTGATGAAATTAATTCAGTTATTGATTTTTTTTTCGCAGTTACAATTTAATACGACCATGTACCAAACCATATCCAGTGAAACTAGACAAGAGAACAAATGAAGAGTTAAAAAGTCACACAAAGACTTACCTCAAGGTAAATATACTTGCATTCTTTTAAGATGTTCATAAATGCAAAACATGCCTGCATTGTAAATGTAAGTTTACATGTGTTTTAACTTAAACTAGTTTGCATGAAATACAAACAATTTTTTCTTTTCATTTGTTGTGAAACAAATTCTATAGCATACATTATTCACTAGCAATTTCTGATGGTGTCAATCACCAGTCTCCCCCTTTTAAATGCTTAGCTTCAATGAGGGAAACTACTTCCATTTCCATTGGCCCCCTAGGCCCCTACTGGTTTTCTGTTTTATACAGTTAAAGCTGGGTTCACACTCTGGCGTTTTGGTCCACATTTACCGAAGTTTGGACAAACGTTCAGCTCCGCTCGTAAAAGTTACTAAACGTTTTGAAAAGTTGATGGTTGCTGGTGAATGCTGAAGAATGTTCATAGTGTGAACCTAGCTTTAGGTTGTTCATTTATATAACAGGAAACTGGTGAAGTATTGATGGCGCAAGATTTGAAGAAAAAGCAGACTTATGGTGGAAAAGCAATAGAGTTTGAGAATGAAGAGGTGGACCAGATGAAGAGATTTGATCCTGCGGGTATGTTACACAATGATCCAAAAGGATAATTAAAATCTGACAGGATAACAAGCACTCAACTTAAACAGCCGAGCACAGAAAACGTAAAAACTACACATGTCACAATTACACTGCACAATGCTCAACTCATAACTGAACGAGAAAATGAACTTATTAACCTCTGAAAGTCCAAGTTTGAGCTGTCAAAAAATTGAAAGCCAACTCCCAGCCAAAGGGATTCGACCCGATAAAAATATCTTTCACATCTATACTATGAATACATAAGACAGGGGTCTTTCTTTATGACTGGCCCTCATATACCCAACTCAACATTATGTCCACTATTTTAAACAAGTCGAATACAATCATTTAATTTGTACTGCACACTTCAAGACAATATAATATTATACATAAAAAATACAACTTTTATCAATACACGTACACAATGTCGCCTGTGTCGAGCATAGAATGTTCACAAAATGCGTAAAACCCGGTTTGACGACATAACCCTGCACAGACAGAAACTAGAAAACGGCCTTCGATAAAGAAGAGAAATCATTATTTACACACGATCTCAGGATATTAGTACGACGATTTGATAGTTGGACATATGTTTTGCAACTTACCGCCACCTATATGTTTCTGTTCCGCTTAAATAGACGATAATTCGAGTTCAGGGAGAACTGATATTCAATTTCTAATATTTACATTCATTTCGACCATTGTAGTATCACGTGACGAATCATGTGACAATATAGAAAATGATTGGTGTTCGGGTAATACCATGCAACTCTTCAGCCAATCAAATTACTCGTAACAAAAGCCGTGCTGTCACTGTCAAAATGGCAAAAGTCGGCGAATTGTTTTCAGTCAATGTTGTTGAATTGCTCCTTTCGTCTAGCTAAGCTGTACAGAAACGGACGAGTGTCGGTGAGTTAATCCAAATATGTTCCTCTACCAAATCGTCATACTAATTTCCTGAGATCGTGTGTAAATAATGATTTCTCTTCTTTATCGAAGGCCGTTTTCTAGTTTCTCTCTGTGCAGGGTTATGTCGTCAAACCGAGTTTTACGCATTTTGTGAACATTCTATGCTCGACACAGGCGACATTGTGTACGTGTATTGATAAAAGTTGTATTTTTATGCCCCCCTATCGATAGATGGGGAGGCATATAGTGATTCACCTGTCCGTCCGTCCGTCCGTCCGTTCGTCCGTCCGTCCGTCCTGGTTAACCCAAATTGACCGTTTCTTCTAGCATTAATATGGCTTGCTACAAAACTTTCATACTTGCATGGATGTTGTGTATGAACACTCTCCACACGCCTGTACCACCTAACCCCATTTTGACCTTCACCTTGACCTAATTTTGGACTTAGACTTATTGATGGACAAGGCTTCCACAGGGGGCATAAGCGTTTAGTGAACGCAGTCTTGTTTATGTATAATATTATATTGTCTTGAAGTGTGCAGTACAAATTAAATGATTGTATTCGGCTTGTTTAAAATAGTGGACATAATGTTGAGTTGGGTATATGAGGGCCAGTCATAAAGAAAGACCCCTGTCTTATGTATTCATAGTATAGATGTGAAAGATATTTTTATCGGGTCGAATCCCTTTGCTCCCAGCTGTCAAAAAGCTGAAAGACATAGTTTCAGCAATAAAAAAGCTGAATGTCTTTGCCTTATTCATGGACATTTTATCATCTGAAAGTAATTAATCTGTCGATTAGACTATATAAAAATAGCTACACAATTTTTCCTTCAGTCAATTTAATTTTATTTAGTCTTAAGTGAATATCTGATAATTTGGCATCAATGTCAATTTTCATCTACATGTGGATAAGTTGATGGTTCCTAGAGAAAGCGTAAGTTAGTCCTGATTTGGACACAGTCCGGGAAAATTGGTTAGGTGAATCTGCTGCCGTATGTAACTAAACAATGGTTGAGACACGTTGTTTAACCTGAATAGACATAAACAGTAAATATTGATGTTTTGGTAAAGGAAATCTGTAGGTTGGTTGTACGGTCAGGAAATTTTGCTTTCAGTGTTTTGTAGAAAGTGTTTCATATTTATATTTATCGGTGGCTAAGTGGTTAGCATGTATGCCTTGGGAACAGAAGGTTGCTGTTTCAGTCCCAGGTCGTGACATAACAAAGTCATTAAATATTCTACTGGTGTAGATCCTTTGCTTAGGGCTCAGCATATGAAGGTTCAAGGTAACTACTGGCTCGTCCATTGTCAGGATAATCTGACTGGGTAGTCTCCATATGACTGAAATACTGTTTACCTGAGTGAGACTTAATCTGCAGTTCAGTATTCCCTATGTGCATGCATATTCATTACTATTCTTGCATATTTCATACATATGTATTTAATATATTAATATGTTAATCAATACCTGCATTAAATTTATAAGGTAACTTAAATGTTTATTTTTACAGGTCTTTATTTGATGGGTTTTAAGCCTAAAAGTTCATTGAAATTATACTTCAAAGTGAAGCCTTCATCTTTTATATATCCGGACGAAAAGGTAAGTTTTATATGAAGGGGATGTATAATACAGACCTACCTGAGTTAAAGACCACATGTGAACAAAGACCTACATTATAAATCATGCCTATAAAGACTACCAATTTTATCTCCCATTAGACTTTTTTCAATTATACATTAAGTGGGACCCCCTGTCAACAAAGACCACATTTTGCTGTTCCTGTGAGTGGTCATTCTACTGTATGGCATTCATGAACTCACTGAACAGATTGTTCAATTGAAGAATCAATGACAGGATTTAAATGAGTTTTGAACAGTTACATGAAATATTTTCTTTTCCTCGCCGTAAATGGTAACTTAATTTATAACCACAAACTAAAGTTGTTTTGCTGATGTTGTTGGTCAGTCTGTCAACCAAATGGTTTCTGGACATCTTCAAACTGTTGTGGTGGTTGGTCAGCTTCAGTAGATGACCTCCATTGATTTTGAGGTAAAAGGTCAAGGTTGCTATGACCTTAATTTTTTTTAACTATTTGGCTGCCACATGGGGGCATACATGATATGATGTTTTACAAAACTATCTTGTCCTTTATGCTGTTGCCATGTCCTCAACATAATAAAGAGCAAGTTAGTACTGGTCAATAAATAATTACAGGAAAACTGATTGACAAGTGTATCTGGAACATTGTTGAAGAAATGGTGGAAAACTTGATGTAAACAAACACATACTGTACTGTCAGTCTGTGAATTTTAGATTTGAAACTTCTAGTCCGAAGCATGGAATAATTTTCCATTATACTCTATATATAATTATTGCAAAAGTTACTTGTCTGAATCCATAATTACTTGTCCCGTAAAACCGGACCAGTGCTAATTTTGCAGATTGTACTTTCAATTTCAGAATGTAGTAGGAAGTACAACATTGTTTACAGCATTATTGAAGAAATGTATAGATCGTGATGTGGTACCATTCTGTAAATATATTGCTGGCAAGAGTAGTCCACCGAGATTTGTGGCATTATTACCACAGGTACACCTTTACACATTACTATATATCTCACATATTTATGTTTCCCACATACATGTATAGTGGGGGAAACATATTATGTGTGGGAGAATTATTTATATTATGGTGGACATCTGGATGTAACTCACGGTGAATGTCACAATGTTTGTCCGCCTTGTTTTCCTTAACCATTGATCGGATTTCAATGAAAGTTGACATGAATACTTGGTACCAAGCCTAGATGTGATCATATCATGTACCAAGCCTAGATGTGATCATATCATGTACCAAGTCTAGATGTGATCATATCATGTACCAAGTCTAGATGTGATCATATCATGTACCAAGCCTAGATGTGATCATATCAGGTACCGAGCCTAGATGTGATCATATCAGGTACCAAGCCTAGATGTGATCATATCAGGTACCAAGCCTAGATGTGATCATATCATGTACCAAGCCTAGATGTGATCATATCATGTACCAAGTCTAGATGTGATCATATCAGGTACCAAGCCTAGATGTGATCATATCAGGTACCAAGCCTAGATGTGATCATATCAGGTACCAAGTCTAGATGTGATCATATCATGTACCAAGTCTAGATGTGATCATATCAGGTACCAAGTCTAGATGTGATCATATCATGTACCAAGTCTAGATGTGATCATATCATGTACCAAGTCTAGATGTGATCATATCAGGTACCAAGTCTAGATGTGATCATATCATGTACCAAGTCTAGATGTGATCATATCATGTACCAAGTCTAGATGACTGTGATCATATCATGAATACTTGGTACCAAGTCTAGATGTGATCATATCATGAATACTTGGTACCAAGCCTAGATGTGATCATATCATGAATACTTGGTACCAAGTCTAGATGTGATCATATCATGAATACTTGGTACCAAGTCTAGATGTGATCATATCATGAATACTTGGTACCAAGTCTAGATGTGATCATATCATGAATACTTGGTACCAAGTCTAGATGTGATCATATCATGTACCAAGTCTAGATGTGATCATATCATGTACCAAGCCTAGATGTGATCATATCAGGTACCGAGCCTAGATGTGATCATATCAGGTACCGAGCCTAGATGTGATCATATCAGGTACCGAGCCTAGATGTGATCATATCAGGTACCGAGCCTAAATGTGATCATATCAGGTACCGAGCCTAGATGTGATCATATCAGGTACCGAGCCTAGATGTGATCATATCAGGTACCAAGCCTAGATGTGATCATATCATGTACCAAGCCTAGATGTGATCATATCATGTACCAAGCCTAGATGTGATCATATCAGGAATATTAGGTCAGATGATTTTTGTCAGAGTTATAAATGAAGTTAAAGTTTAGTTACCATTTTTCGAAGGCCGCTTTCGGCAATTCAGCCAATCAGCCACCCTTTGGCATATAATTTCCCCTGGTTATTGGGCTACCTAAGGAAAGTTGGGTTTGAGTCTCCCTGTTGAGACTATTTCTCTTCTGGTTCATGTGCAGCCAACATCGAGATAAGGCGCCCAGGAATATGGAACATATACAGGCACCGTCCTCACAGGTACCAAATCACAACTTTGCATTATGGGTTATTCTTGTTCAGAGAAATTAAACAGTGACGCAGACGGGATTGAACCTGGGACATCTTGAACCCAAAGTGTACTCCCTACCTCTATGCCAAAGCTCCCCACGTGGTTATTGTCCTTTGTGGGAGACCTACATTTTTATGTCAAAAATCCTTCTAGTTTTCAGCAGTTTTACTACCCCATCAGGCCTTTTCCTCATGCTTTAGCCCTCATAGAAAGCATTGTTTTGACAATTTTCTGTGTGTGTATACAGGAAGAAGAATTAGATGACCACAAGGTACAGCTAAGATCTCCTGGTTTCCATGTTATATTTCTACCATTCGCTGATGACTTCAGGAAAGTCAAAGCAGAACAAACAGTTAAAGGTACAATGTTTATGTGTTAGAATAAAAAATAATTGTTTGCTCCCCCCAAAAGTTCAATTGACCATATGCCAGAGGTTTACTTAATTATGTTAATCGAGAATTGAATTTGTCTATAAAAGGATTTTATTTTGGTTGTTAAAACTTAGGAAATATTGCGCATATTTGCATAATCTAATGGATTTGCTAAATAACCTTCAACAAAACATTTGACAAACACATGGGCAGAGTGTTCTCTACACTGGCATAGTAAATTGTCAATAGTGAACACTGTTATTCTAAACCTGATATTTCAATGGAAGTCCATAAGATTACAGCTTGTTTAATGCAATCGAAACATCATGTTTGATGTTTCATGGCTTGTTTAAAGGCCTTAAAATCGTTTGCAAGAGCAGTGTGATACTCAATTACTGTATATCATTAACAGATATTTAGTTTACCCCTATATGCGACGGGATTCTGCTTGTTCACATTTAGGCACATTGCTGTCAAGGATGTAATATTTACATGCAGTAATATACATTTAAGTTGGATTGTTGGATATATATTGTGTGAGGGCAATTAGAGGTTTTTACAAAATTAATCTGGTTTCCCCTAGTATTCTGACTCAATCCTCCCAGTCATATTTTGAATGATGTTCATACATTCTGACAGCTGATACAGATCAGATCAATGCTGCTAAAGAAGTTCTGAAGAAACTACAGTTTACATACTCTGCTGAAAGTTTTGAAAATCCAGTTCTACAAAAACACTGGCGTAATATAGAAGCTTTAGCTCTAGATAGAGACGCAGCTGAGGAGATGGAGGATTATACAAGTATGTATATATACATGTAGAACAGTGATAAGGCCATAAAGCAATATTTACATTGCAATCAATCTCTTTAGCTCAAAAAGTGACAGGGTGAACTTTCGTGATCACTCTTCGTCCATACCCCCATCCACAATTTGCCGGTGTAGACACTAGAGGTCACAATTTTGGCATAATCTTTATGAAACTTGGGTCACAATGATTAAATAAAAGAATCTAGGCCAGGTTCGATAATGGGTCATCTGGGTATAAAAAACCTAGGTCACTAGGTCAAATCATTGAAAAACCTTGTGTAGACACGAGAGGTCACAATTTTGGCCTAATCAGTAACATACATGAAACCATCTTAACAATTTCTAGACCATGTTCAATATTAGGTCATCTGGGGTCAAAAACAAGATATCTTTGTCAAATCATAGAACACCCTATTGTATGTTATAGAGACTACATTTTTCTCTAGTTTTAAAAGCGGTAAATGATAAGTTTGATTTATGAATGTTATGACTCATTTGTATATGATGGGGTATTGCTTAGCACTTCCCTGTCTGTAGAACAGATCTTTTCTTAACAATAAGTCTAAGAACAGCTGGGCCTAGGATCTTCAAACATTATAGGGAGGGTGGTCATTATCTGTAGATGACACTTTTTGATTTTGAGGTCAGTTTGGTCAAAGGTCAAGGTTACCATGGTGGCATACATGTTTTATACAGAGAATTAGACATGATCCTGACCTTTATGCATGTATATATTACCAGGTTCTTGCGTCAAATATATAAATTTCTGCAAGGAAATCGTGCAATATCGGTCCTTTAGATTTGTGTTGGTATTACACCCCTAGCGTCCTCGTGATAATTCCCACTTATGAAAACATACTATCAGTATTATATTCTGAGCATAGTCTTTATTTGCCAGTCAGCTTTCTGCTGAAATATGGCAGGTATATGAGCGTGAGTGCCTCCACCCGTATTTGAACCCGGGACGCCAGATTAGACGGCAGGCGCGCTAACCATTGAGCTACGGAGGCACATATATGAATATAGACAATATATCAGCTGTTTAATTATGCTAATAAAAGGTTGAGAATCATGTAAAACTCTCTGGACTATTGTTAATGTGGGCTTTTCATTTAGATTTACATTAGTAATAGCCCCATGTTCTCATTTATGTAGTTTCCTATTCTTAAACACAAATATTGGACTCTGTATGCTTACCATCTTCCAGTGCCTGACGAGAATAGAATCAAGAAAAGGGCCGGTGATGCTATCGAAAACTTTAAGGACCTAGTGTTCCCAGCTGACTATAATCCAGGGGTCAAAAGAAAGGTAAGTGTAAGTAAGGGCTCATAGATGGACTTTCATGTCTTTGCATGAATTTTCATTAAGTGTGCTAGTTTAATGCCTTGCTCCTTTGACTGTTCTGCTGCATGTAACTAGAAAAGAGTTTGAGCTACAGTAATCAAACTTAATAGGAATATTAAACAGTATGTTCTAATGTGCACTTTAAATTTGGATTCAGATTCATTGTTATCCCTTTACATGGTTGAGCTTGGTTTGTGTCACACATTCAAGCTACAGTCATCAAATTTTATTTGAAAATTAATCACTTATAGTATAAGCTGAATGATGCCCTTGAAAAATTTAAATGGCAAGTGTAGGCATCTGTGTCCTATGGGCACATTTCTAGTTGAAATCATGAAGAACTTGGAAGTATTGATCTACCAGGCCCGCTAGAATTCTCTCGCATATAGTGGGGAGACATATTGATTCTGTGTTGGATGGATGGATGTCACAAAGTTTGTCCGCACTTGTTTTTAACCACTAGTCAGATTTCAACGAAATTTCACCAGGCCTAGTTTAGCATATTCTTAGGAATTTAAGGTCAGATGAATATTGCCTGATTTATGGCCCTTTGTTGGAGACATACATTTTTCTGTCAAAAACATTTCTAATAAAGATTGAATGATGTTAATTTACACTGTGTAGGCTGGTGGTGGTGATGGTGGTGCAGCTAAGAAAGCTAAGACAGAAGCTGCTGCTGGTATTGATCTCAAGGCAGAAGCTGAGGCAGGACGGGTATGTACAACCACAGGAATTTGAAATTCCATCAATAAAATATCATAGCAGTTGATCTGATCAAAATCGCTCTATACGTATATATAATACTGAAGGAACGCAACGCATTTTCGTCTTCCAAAATGGAATCCCGTAGCAAGTGCTATCAAAATAAAAAATACAAGCGATCAAGTTAGATCATTTGGTACAACATAGTGATATACTGTTAAATCATCATTATTTCTCATGGGACAGAGTTTCATTTCTTTGATGATTAACTCAACATCAGAATCATATCTGCTAAAATAATTGCCATTATACAGGAGTAGTTTATAGGGGTCTTCTCTTCCAATTAGCTAAATCCACAAATGTTTGATACCACAAAATTGCTTGACTTCTACATTCAACAATAAATTTAATGTACACAAAATAAAATGGTATTACAGTATTTGGTTTGAACTATAAACGAGCATGGCAATTATCAATTATCTGTTTAACACTTGTTCTTGAGTTCATGAATTCAAGATAGCATTAATTTGGACAAGGCATTGGGAACTCAGTAAATGTGGCACTGAAACTTAAGCAAAGCTTATGTATTTGGGAAGTGTGAAAAATTGCAATTATAAAAAACTCATGATATTCAAAGTCTCCAGTATTAGAATGAAAGTTCAAATATAATTTCCAAGTGACTAAATTGTGAGGAACTGTTTTGAATATTTGAGCACTGTTGTCTTACAGACTGCTGTCATTTTAGTTTTAAATGATGAATGTTATTACTATTGTTTGTAGCTTGGAAAGTTGACGGTACCCATACTGAAGGAGAAGATAAAGGAGAATGGTATAACGAGTACGGGAACCAAGAAAGCTGATCTTATAGATGCTATATGTGCACATTATAATGTCGGAGTGTAACGGGGGACTGTTTGCTGATGATCAGAACATTATACTCAATGCCTGGTGCAAGGAGACAGTGTCATATAGATGGATAGTCCGGAGATATAAACCTGATCCGGACCATTATGCTTGAAGATATTATAGTTAGCTTCTTAAGCAGAATACTGTATGGGTGGATATATCCGCAGATCCAAAAGTTAGCTATTAAACATTCATGTGTGAGTTTTCTTAAAATTTTCTGTGAAAATATTGAAAAAAAGCTTGTTGCATATGGACACACATGCGAGCTTTCTGATTTCCAGAGAGATAACTATGAAATGAATTATCATTGAGTACAGAGGACTGTTCATCACATGTAGTGTCTCTACAGTTTACACAAGTATCATATAATAAAATCATGACCTAGACACTGTGGCGCACATATTCACTCAGCATTGATCATACAACATTGATCACACAGCATTGTCATACAGTATTGTCATACAACATTTCATTCTCACATGCAAGTCATTTATTGAAGGAGATTTTATGGCAATTTAATTGTGTCAAACTGTTGTGTCTACTTGGTTACTATTGTTTGATATTAATTACAGTACATACTCTGTTGAGAAACACTCTTTAGGAGCTGCAAATATTGGCTGTTGTTTAGAGGTTGTTGCTCTACAGAGGTGAAAAATGTATAGTAAATATTGGTTTAGGAAAGGTTTGAAGGTGTTATTATAGTTTATAGAGAAGTTGTTGCTCTGAAGAGGGTCGCTTACTGTATATGTATTGATAATTGTTGTTGTTAGTGATTATATATTTGTTGGTTTTATTTTTCGTATTTAGTTACTCATAGTAAAAGACCCTATACTCCATAGAGCCTTCAAACATTTCCCTACAGTATCCTGAAAAAGTTTAATAATGTTTCATATATAAATGTAAAATAAGGTACTGAGTTGAAGTGTAATTTTAGACATGCGTCTATTCAACTGACTGGGTGTATATTTACCCCCCCCCTCTCGGATCTTTGAGTCGTAAGTCAGCTTTTACTCTGGCTTTTGACTCTCTCAGGTACCAATTGATACACCTAGATCAAGTGGAGCATTGTTGGATATTCTTGTTTAGTCAAATTGGGCACTGGGCCAGATGAGGATTGAACCTTGTACTTCTCGATCCCAAAGTGCATGTCCTATCTGTAGGCCACCGCTCACCACCTATCTAGTATGTATGTGTATTATCACTGGTATCTGATGATAGCTTCTGTATATTGACCTTATTCTGACTTTTGAAAATGTTGCGCAGAATATTATTATAGATTCCCGCAAGCACATAGAGCACTTGCTGAAGCATTTAAAATGGTCAATGACATTTATGTTTATAGTTCATTTGTCAATATTCACAGCACTTGCTGTGTCAAATTTAGACAAGTAGTCATATCAATTGCGTAATTCCTGACCAGGAGCATCCAGGTTAATGTGTAAAAGCTGTACAAAAGTTTTATGATAATATATAGATGAAGTTTTAAGGGCAGGATTATTTACTGTTTATGGGAATATCGTAGCTTTATTGCCTTTGCCTGAATTTTATAACTATATGCATGACTTTGTCTCTAATACACCATATACTCTTCACTATTCTTATATGAGATAAGCTGGAATGTATATTTGCACATCTCAAGTGCTTGATGCTTGGGATGAAAGGGAGCTTTGGCTTCTCTTTCTCTCATACCCTCGTGGCAATGGATTCCATCAGGAATAAGGTGTCGAATGTGAGTAACATAAGTTGTAAAAACTTGTTTCACCGTCAATCTGAAATGAATTAGTATCAAAATCTCGCGTGCAAGCTGAGATTGTTTTGGAAAGAAATAAAAATTATCTCCCTTGGTAACATATCTCTAATAAGTTCAAAAGTGGATTGTCTCCCCTGGAGAATAAGTGCTGTTGTACATGAGGTTGATGTGTCTATGGAGTATAGGGTTTAAATAAAGTGCTGAATAACCGTAGTGTGTAGGGGATGCCAAATTTTCACAAACAACACAACACAAATTTTATTAATTTTGACTACATTGATTCTCATAATGGACCAAAAACAAAAATCTTTCTTCGACTGAAATACATGTGATTCAGTTAGCATGACGTACCAAAATACTCAGACTGATCACAATTCTTGAAATGATTTCTGAAGACCAAATTTGTTTCGACTTCTTTATAATTAACATTGCGTGTATTACATATATGTACATTATTTCTGATGTTGTTTTGACCTGGTAACTTATAATCATGCTTGTAATGGTAATGTGATGAAACATCGGATACTTTGTCTTTGAGATCAACATTTCTTAAACATGTGTTGAAAGCAAATAACTTATTTAATAAATTCGGATCTCTAAGACAGGTCATGACAGATCATTTATTGTGTTTCGTCAATAATTTGCAGATGGTTGTGTTGCATACTGTTCTCTACGTCATATTATTGTATTTCATGTACATTTGTACTTGCTTTGTAGTCTGATAAATAAATAAATGTTTTTTAATGTTGGACTTGGCTATTCTTCTATTCACCCTTTTTTAAATCTTCCTATTATATCTTACACATATCTTACACATTTACCTGACATCTAATCCAATATAAAATGTTCCATTCCACTAATCTTCCAGTGTAAACCGCTTGTGCACTGATGCAAGCGCATAGCTTGAGTGATTTTATCAGAATGGATGCCTAGGCTTTAGGTGTGTGTAAAACAATTTATGCAGCGGCGTGTAGAAAGCTGCTCGAAGGCACCGCTGTAGTCAGCACCTCTAAGCCTGTACAGTACAACCATTCTAGACGACCCTCTGTAGAGCTTTCCCTAAGCTGATATTACTACAAATGTAACCTCTGCAGAACAACAACCTCTAAAGAATGGTTAATATTGGCAGCTTCAAAGTGGGTTGCTCTACAGAGTAAGTACTGTTTTTTAACTTCAGAAACAGAAAAAGGGCTATATTCAGGCCTTAAATAACTTATTTAGCTCATCTAGTTAAGGATAACCCGTCATCCGTCAACAATTTTCTTGTCTGCATGATTGTGGTTTCATCTAGGATTTAATTAAAACCAAATCATAGAAGAAAAAAATATGTGCAGACGAGACTAAAATAGTCAATTTCAGGGGCTGAATATAGACTGCATAAGGATGGAACAGAGGTAGTTTAAGTGATCAGAGTTGTGTGCAAGCGTGATTAAAATAAAGCAATGAAACCACTTTCATGCAGAGCATGGTACAACATATAACAAAACCAGACCTCCCCCAGTATGAACATATCACGTTGTATGTGACGTATATTTTGGCTAAGAACGCAAGTAAGAATGCATATCAACAAAAAGTTAAAAAAACAACCTCTTTTAACGAGCCATCTTCGACGTTCAAGCCGAGAATTCAAGTACAATCTATGAAACTAGATATGTTTGTGTCAATATGTCACAGTATGTGGCCGTAACCGACTCAACTTCCTGGATTATGGGGATATCAGTTGAATCGGTTTCGAGCAAACACTGACCTTTTATTGGAACATATCAGTTGCATGGAATGTACTCGTGCTTGGCTTGAGAGTCGATGATATCCTGTTAAAATCGGTCAAAGAATAGAATATAACTCTGGGTTGATATATTTTTTACTTGAGTTCTTAGTAAAAACTAACGTCACATACCACGTGGTATGTCAACAGTAACCGGTTGTCCTAAAGCTGATTAGCAAACTGTAATCAACTGCTTATTAGCAAGCAACGTCGGACTGTAACCGTTTAGATGTTCTATATTCTATCGACCACTAGATACAGTTCAACATCCACATACATATAATCGTAAATAACAAGAAAGAACACTTAGAATGAACATATACTTCACGTTGCATATACTTGTGTACAGTCAATGTCATGTCCGAAATTTAAAACAGTCGCCAGCCAGCAAATGTCGACCGTTTTGCAATACCGGTATCAACATGGCAACCACCGCCTTCTAGCCTTCTGATAAAAACTTGATCACCAGCAACTACCTTAGTAACAATTAAACCCAACTGACTTTCAGCTGCTGTCTTCGGTCCTCTGGCTTGACCATTTACCATTATTTCTGTCCTAGAAGTGACTGATGTCCAAGTAAATACGTATGTACCAGTAACTGGAACCACGTAAATCCCGGAGTTGTTGTCGTATCCATCACCAACATCAATATCTTCAACACCAAACACCAGCCCTTGATTATTGTGCAAACAAATTCTTACCAGCGAGTGAACGTAAAACGCAACTTTGGAAGAAACTACTGAAAATATAAAGATATACGATCACATGTTTCTGTGCCCTGATCTTGCGCGGACCCAGAAATTGTCTCAGATTGGTCCGACTAGAGACATTAGATAACTTCTTTAATGTATCTGGTCCGAACATTTATTATTCTGTCAAAGACTTGAAAACTGTCATGAAAGCGAAGTGATTGTCTCACTGCCACCATACAGTTAGCCTCAGTTTATGCTAACAATAGCTTAGCCATCTTATGAAGGATGATCCTGTAAAACATAATAACAACTTGACAATGAAGGCATCACTCACAGAGCACATGTAGAAGTGACTAGGTAAAACATAAACATGAGCAAGGAAACAGAAAACCTGCAAAAACACCATATCCTACTCCGACATCCTACCTATTCATTCATTGTCGTTACATTAAAACATGACGGGAGCAAAAACAAAGACAAGAACAAATCACAAGGACGATCATACATCACAAGACCAACCCCCATGAAGCGACATACTACAGAAACAGTACATAAACGTATATGGGAGAGAGAGAGAGAGAGAGAGAGAGAGAGAGAGAGAGAGAGAGAGAGAGAGAGAGAGAGAGAGAGAGAGAGAGAGAGAGAGAGAGAGAGAGAGGGGGGGGGGCAAAAAATCAGTTCAGCGTATACACGTATATGAATTTGAAGAACTGTTTTGGTAACCGAACGTTTCGTTTTTAAATAACATAGATCTATAACTTCATGTTTTAGTTATTTAGTTAACTACACACGATATGTTCATATAAACATACTTACATGGTAAGTCTGTCCTTTGATTTGTTCTGGAGAAAAACCGATATTTTCATCACCTCGTTAGATCTAGAAGTATCACCACCACTAGCTGGTCATCTTCAGGTTCTGGTGTGTTGCTTGCATCTACATCGTCGTCTGCTTCTTCTTATTCGTGTAACTACGCCAGGTTACGCTTTCTAGAACCTCAACACGGGGTTTGATGAGGTAAATGTGTTATTGTTTTCAATTTAACTCACTGAATATCACGAATCAAACTCTCGTGTTGTGACAATGCTTCTGTCTGTAGGATTATAATTCGTTCTAACTCAATAGTTTCTAATTCAATAGTCAGACTTGGCCAACTACAATTGGAGAAAAGGGCAGTGAAACCCATACCGTGTACATAATATCAATTATAAAAGTAATACGACTCATGCATATTTAAAATCTGTATCTCAGGGCACTTCTTATCGGAGCCTACATGTATTTTCATGATAATCGGACGTGGTCATGTAGTCCAAACCGAAGTTTAAAAAGCTTGTTTTTCCATAAGTAAAGAGTAGTTTTCAGACAGTGTTTGCTTGTTTTCTCAAAATATTGATTTTGTACTTACGACCTTCTAATTCTAAGCCAGCGATATTTGATACCGATTCCCTATAACGCTGCAGGTAAATTGCCTATGTTTTCAGAATGATGTACGTTTGTGCTGATTCTGTTTGAGAAGAGGATCGTTTGTTTTCATCGTATGTATATACAATAGTGCCATTTTGGTATTAGTAAACCACATTTGACTGAGATTCGTCAGACTTTTAGAACGAGAATAAGATCGGAGTATGAGTTTAATTTGGTAAGGCAATATCATTGTTTCCGTCATGTACGTTCCTAGTTGCCCTAGAATGATTTATCACTCCGTACTACTCTGCTCGTTCTCGTTAGACGAGCATAGCCTTTATTTGCCGAGCATAGCCTTTATTTGCCGAGCATAGCCTTTATTTGCCAGTCAACTTTCTGCTGAAATGTGACAGGCATATGAGTGCCTCCACCCGTATTTGAACCCTGGTCACCAGATTAGACGACAAACGTGCTATCCATTGAGCTACGGAGGCACACATCAAGCATTTGACGTGTATCCCACATTTGGAGAGCATGACCGTAGTCAATGCGGCGAACGACAGTTGCTCGTCAAACCTGGGAATTGTCATGTGACAAGCCAGTGCTTTATCCACTGTGTGCAGCAGTCGTACATGCTTTGTAACTATAATTGTTCATATGGATCTATTTTACTCACCACTAGATACTAGTATGTGGGTATCAAATAATACTTGAGATTCAATACTTAATGAAAGCCTTCTATTACAATTTACAAAGCATAATTATTTACAACCAATTTCATGTCAGGAACTTAGTTACTAAAAGTAGTCTCAACGCGGACGATTTAAAACAGCAACCAGCCAGCAAATGTCGTCTGTTGTGCTCCATCAGGATATATGCGGCACTCATCACCGGCAGACCTTCTAATGAATACTTGATCACCAGCAACTACGCTAGCAACAATTACACCCGTGCCTTCAACCAACTGCCCGTCGTCATAACTATCTGCTGATGCTTTCCCCCTGCTATGGCCGTTTATCATTAATTCTGCCGTATACCAAAAGTCACTAGTAGTGACAGTCCAAGTAAATACGTATGCACCAGTCACGGGAACCACATAAATACCGGAGTGGGTGTTGTATCCATTACCAGCATCAATATCTTCTATACCGAACACCAGTACATCGTTATTGTTTAGGCAATGGTTTACTAGAGATCGAGCGTAGAAAGCAACTTTCTTTGAAACCACTGAAAATATATACATGAATATGGACCGATGAAAGAATATCTTAAAAGAACAGAGGTTCACTGAGAACAAACGAAAAGAATGGAACGGTGTAAGCCATCGGTAAGAAAGGCTAGCAAACAAAGCAGACACGTAAAACCTAGGTCCCACTGAGGAATTCCTCATATGCGATGTGGAATCACACATAGTTTCTCCCAATGTTCCCCGATGGCTCCTGATACTCCCTCGAAGTTCCTAATTGTTATCGGGAGTAATCCCCGAGGTAGTGGGACCGACGTTTAACTTATTTATTTGTGTTACCAAATCAAAACCAAGCCTTATTTACTTTCGAAGTTCTTTGTTGTTATGTTTATTTTTTCAACCAATTTTGTTTTATATGTGATTCATATGTTATGTTATATGACCCTTGATTGGAAATAAACTTTATCTTATCTTATCATCGGGAGTGTCTCCTGGCAACCGCGAATTATCCCCCGATAAATATCAGCGAATATTCGGGAACTAAACACCGAGACCACGAATGTGTCACCGACATATCGCCGAATGTTCGCCAAGCATTTAAATAATCCCGAAGGTTCCTGACGCTTTAGCGAAACATCGCCGATGTGTCGGGAAACCTCTTGGATGCCTCGCTGAAATACGTTTTTTATCGCGGAAGCATCCTCGGTCATTCCCCGAGGCTGCAGATGGACACACATATAAAGTCGGGAACACATGGGGAATTCTCCCGATGCCCCGATTCCTTCCGATATCACAAATTGACTCATGACATCCCTGAAGCTTTCCCTATACCACGAGGACCCTGTTCCCGATGTCTCCCGAAGCTCATTAATTTCCATCGGGAATACATCGCCGAGACAAAAGCTACTCAGTGCTTGCAAGACAATGTCAGAGACAAGGCAAAATAAACTGACAATACAAGTATGTAAAACATGAAACATATATTTACAGAGCCAATAGCGTAGCAAAGACAGTAAGCACGGATCTGTCAGAAGTCAGGACACCCGCTTGAAGAGAGTACATTCAATTGCACAAAAAGACAATGGAATGGACAAGCATTTTTAAAAACGTCTGACATCATGAGGTAAATTTTTCTATTATGGTATATTCATACATAGTCACAATATAGTCCGATCATCGAAATATTAAAGAAGCATAAGGGTTTGCTGGTTATTGCAGTGGTCAGTGAATAGGTAGCCCCGCCCTCCGTGCTTATCAGCGAATAGCGTTTGGCTATGAGTATCTGTATAGAATGTATGCATGTATTATTATCAGTTGAGTTACTGTGTCTGTAAGAGTCTGCATGAATAAAGTATAATAACTAACACACCGTCTTCGGTCTTGAACAATCCCTTTACGGGTCCGAGTGTTTTGAATACAAATAGCTATATGCTATCAGGAACATTACAGTTATTTAGTCGGCCCTTTTCTTTTCGCTTATTACACACGATATGTAACAAATATACTTACAGGGTAATGCGAGTCTGCGTTGTGGTTTGTCTTGAAGATTAATCCGATGTTCATCCCGTTGGATAGATGAATCCCGTCTTTCATGAACATCTCCACTCACCACTTGCTGGTCATCTTCAGTTTCCGGCTTGTCCTGGCCATCTACGTCGTCATTGTCAGCATTGTACAACTGCTCCATCGCGTCCTCCAAAACCTCAACACGATTTTTGAGAAGGTAATTTTCATTGTGAACACTTTCCAACTTATCGCGCTGGTCACGAATTAAACTCTCGTGTTGTGACAATGTTTCAGACTGTAGAATTATAACACGTTCCAACTCATTCAAACGTTCTTCAACAGTTATTCCACGCACAAATCCAACGATAAAGAAACACAAAATAGCCAAGGAACGTGCCATCATCAGTAAGATTTTGGAAACTTAATGATCTGATGAAACACTTACCTCTGGTTGTCTTTATACGAGTGATCAGTCTGCTAGATAAGGAAGAAGTTGTCATGTATATATTAGCGTCCGAACAGATCACGAACTATACTATCTGTCGGTCATGATCTTTATCTATCGTATAAAATAACTTTGATTATGTTTTCCATAAATTATAGTAGGCTCAGTCTACGAGGACAATTTTGTTGTGCATGTATATTTTACTGTATAAAATGTATTTTTTCATTTTGTGTTACTAGCTAGATCTACTGAAACTCTCGGAAGCACCAACAGCACTTGGTAGGACTTGAACTTTCGAACTTTTACAGCTGAAACGAGGACTGGTGGGTGCTTGCAGACTATGAAGTTTCATTAATTGTGTGTCCCTTGTGTAATTTGCCTTTCGTGCACTGCTGTTTCTGTTGGGTGCTGCCCAGAACATAGTTTCGTATTTCTAAATAAATTATAAGATGATGGTGATAGGACTGATTTTAAAGCTCCAAAACGTATATACTAGTAATTAATAAAATGTCGTCAATTCTCACTATTTGTCATTTTGCTATTAACATTTCTCTCAAAACCTACAAATTTTAATAAATATGTTGTGGTAGGTAAAAATAGTACATGTATTTACTATTGTAAAATTCTATTCACCGTACAATAAAGGTTCGGTATTTTTAAATCGGCAAAAACCTTCTCAAAGTTGAGTGTGTCTAACATGTCTATTAATTAAGAAATCTGAAAACTGTAAATGTTTTTGTTAATTACATGACAACTGTACTTGTGATGTGCCATGTGCTAGTCTCGAATAGAAGAGAATTCAATGCAAGTTGCATTGCAACAGCATCAAATTACACATAATTGGTATATTTTAAAAATCTTTGCTATATAATTAAGGCAATAAATCATACGCTGTAATTTCAAGATCGTATATCCTATTACAGTGAAATATAAGTATTGACAGACACTGTTAACAAAATCTTAGAGTAGTGTAGGGACCGTCATTAAATATATCGACTTGAAAATTATTTGATCATACATGTCTTATTTAAAAGAATTCCTAACAACCTTTTAAAACAATGTATTAACAACAGTCTCTTAGCTATATGTATGTAAATAATCCTTACAAATTAATGATATGTGTGTATATAGGTGCATTTTTAATATGTACTATTGCTGTGAATTTTTATTAGTCTAATATAAGTCTGTACTAGAATGGTCACATAATAATGTTTCTTAAATATAGTAAAACAATAGATGACTCGAACACTATCTAGGTCGAACACAAGTTTTCGCACCTTTCATTGACTCTTGAAATACATTGCTCGAATGCGGGTAGTCGGCGACATGTGTATTAAGGTTACAAGTTGTAATAATTACTGTAATTAACAATTGTTTGTGTACGACTGCATTGTATAACCAGTTTTTAAAAGACTTAACTTTATATAAATATATTAAATAGTTAATGAAGGCCGACCGGGAAATTGTAATTTAACTTATTTTCGTTAATGAATTTCAGAAGCAACAACATATCAGAATAACATAATCCTGTTTTAAATTATAGTACTCGTACTTGTATATATATCAAAACTTTTTGTTTCATTTCCATTTATTTATAGGTAGTCGAACTTGACCTCGGTCATAAGAATATTCCGTGCGCTCCTTAACATAAATACACTATACATGTATAACAAGAAACCTAAAATTAGTAAGATTTGTCAATTATCATATACATATTTCCGAGTATTCTTTGGATTTTTGAACATTCGAAGAGTTTGCCGAAGATAATAAATCAGACTCCATGTCAATTTTGTCAAACTATTATATTTTGTTATTATAAAGAATACTGTTACAAAAATGATACACATGCAATAGTTATGTAAATCAATTATGCAATACACACACACACGATTTGTACGGTTTAACATACTGCCATCAGTTCGAACTTATACACATACATATACTTGAGTACCATAGATGCCTCGAACAGGTAGATGACTCGAACTATTTTCCCGGTCCGAAGGTAGTTCGAGGCATCGAAGTTCTACTGTATATTATACGAATGTAGTATGTTCCATACGAACTTAACATAAAGTTTATAAAGTTATATAATAAACAGCATTGTACCGGTATTTATGACCTGCCACACTCATGTTCATTTTATGAAACAGGTAACATAAGTTCCAATTTTACATGAATGGAAAATATGACATTATGCCTAGGTATGTTACAATAATTGAATTGAATGGGTAGATTATATTTGTATTAACATTAATCTAGATTTATACGCGACACCAGAATAAAATAATTCTTATGTATCGCCATCTGTTGCATATATACTATAATTAGGCATTGATAATGTCTTTTACATCGCCGTATGTGTCAATTGTATTTTACATTTTCAAAGTTGATATGAAGAGCTCAAACTAATAATATAACTTTTTAGCGAAATGGCCTTTAGTCATGGTATTATAGTTTTAGCTAACGTACGCCAATGGTACGTCGATCATACGACGGACAAACGAACGTATTCGCCATATTAGCACATGGTTATGTTAACGACAATTATTGTAATCAATGTTAAACATACATGTATATGTTATATATTTTACATGGAGCAGATGTTACTGAAGTTCTTTCATTCATCAATCTGTATCACTTTCAAAACTAGATTAATGTTAATGCAAAAATGGTTTCAATGATCACTGAAGAAGGAACACCTATGCTATTCAATTATTGTTGTAGCATACCTTTGTATTATGTCGTGGTATGTATATACAAAAATGTATTACAAAGTTGGCACATGTGTTACCTGGTTCTTATAGAATGAAAACGAGTCCGTCCATGAAAGGACCAATGTATGTTATTGTCGTACAGAGTTTGTTGTTGTTGTTGTTGATGATGATTTGCGTATTACTGGGAGAGTTGTAAGTGCGTTTTATCGCTTCCTATTTGGCCGCCAATGATCTCCGGCTTCGAGGGAAGAGATAGAAACTTTGTGTGATGCAAGGAATATAATGAGCTACCCCTTAGTGTAGTTCCTGGGACTTTTCTAAAAAATAAACCATTTGTGTATTGGTTTTAATGATCGCCGCGATTCATGCATTGTAAGTGTCTTTGTATTTTACAAATCAACACAGTTTTCTTTATTGTTTCACTTCACATCTTCACCTGAGATTAAATGTTTTGAAATATTGCAGTAACTTAATGTTCAGATGTGCTTTTTGTTTTAAACATTTTCGAATAAGTTTTCGGATCTATATTTTCAATATTACACACGAGTCTTCAAAAACGAGGTGTAGATTAAGAATGAATACTTTTAAACATAGTTGCGTCAAAATAAAGATACGTCCATTATGAAGACAAACGATGCTAATCGTCAAGGTTTAACAGAATAAGAGTGATTAACAAAACAATCCACACTTGGTACACATGTGATGCATATTGTGTAAAGGGAAACAATCAATTTCCAATCTGGCTTAATAATCAAGGGACAGTACTCTTTCAACCACTGTTTCATTTCTGAACATGAGTGACTGTCACAGAGGGCGTTGTTCAAGTGAAGAATGTTCCGGAATTCTTATTTTATGCAATGTGAGCTGGGCAAGGAAAACACAAACATTCCATTCACGAAAATAATGTTATCATGGTAACAATATAGTGATGCTTAATAAAAACTCATAATTGCAACAGTGAAAATTTCTCTTTCAGGCACGCTACAACGAATATTAAACGGCATAATATTAATAAAATACTACTTCTGGAACTTGTTTGCTGCCCCTCTTTGCTTTAGCTTATTTATTTAGCGTTATTACCGTATTATATTTCAGTCTATAACCTTTATGTCAGGGTTATGCCTGTTGCCCAATCACATTGCAAATGCAATAAAGTAAATAATCAATAATTATATATAATAGCAATCACTTGTAAAAGTATAAGGGTTTCTTTTAAACACATTTTTTCTCAACATGCGGAATACATGACCATAGTCAATGTCGCTGCTAGTCTGTCCAACCCAGTATTACGAGGATTGCATGGTGAGGTAACAAGAGCGTGCTATATCCCCGAGAGTGCTCTATCATTGAGCGTGTTATATCCAAGATAGTGGTCTATCCCCCGCACTAACCAAGCGGTCTATGCACGAGCTTTAAATATCTTCACTTAACAAATCTTCCTCACCCTGGTTGTTTATTCTATACTTCTCCAAACTTATTTTCTGTGGTTCATGACTGATAACACAGAAATCATTGCCGTTTTTGTTGAAGCAAGTCAAACAAGGATTTGTTGTTTCAATGGCGACTTTCTGAAGCAGTTTGCCAGTGTTTGGTGAAATCTGTTGTAAAACACCACCCCTATCACTTCCGGTACAAATATAGATGACGCCATCTTTATCTAGGTCAAGATGGAGGACATTTCCGTTCAATGTGTATTCAAACATAACCTCGCCTTTAATTGTGAACGAATACAACTTACATGGCTTAGAACATGCAACGTAAACCCTTTCCCTCTTTATATCCACGGTAATTTGGTCCACAGTGAGTTGTGTAGACCAGAAATTAGATTCCCGCGATTTCAAGCTTACGCTGTAATAGAAAGCTCGTGTTATGACGCCATCATGGGTCAAGGTCGCGAAATAATTCCTGGTGCTTAGACCAAAGTTACTTTCATTGTACTTAGTTATTACTGCTTCTTTAATGTCGCATTTAATCGTATGGTTCAATGTAAAGCTAAAAGGTTTTTTCTTGCGTTTCGGTGTGTACAAGTAGAACTCAATAAATCCACTACTGGGAAATAATATCGCTAGATTGTTACTGTCAATACTTATCAAGTACTTGGGATCTTTTTTTAAATCCTGTGTGTACATTTCCTCAAGGTTGTCCCCACTGATGAGGGAAAATGTGTAGGAAAACCAAGTCCGGTTTTTCACTTCAATCGCTAATGCTATGTTTTTGTCCAAGTAAACGGCGGCAATACATTGTTTGGTAATGTTAGCGTCTGCTATTTTTATCTGACCAGATTTTATTAGTTGTGGTACCATGGCAGACTCTGCAATTTCTGGTTTGGCGAACAATAAAGGTGGTAGCGCTTCTAAATCAGGTTTCACATCTTCTACATATAGTTCTCCCAATTGCTCTGTTGTGCTTACTATTTGATCAAGAGCTTCGTCAGTTTTTAACTTGATTGAACTACACACCAATGATTCTTTCTCACTTTTAACCAGTTCATCATATTGCTGCAATTGAAACTTGAGCTTCAGGAAAGTACGACACATTTGGGAAGTCGTACCATGTTTCATGGCCGTATCGAGTGAAGCGCTTGATCCTTCAATGGCTACAATCAATTGTTTGCACTTGAATGTCTTATCGGCATTTCGTTTGCCATATTCGTCCTGGAATTCTTGTATCTTCTTCTCCGCAGTTTCCTCTAAGTACTTAAACATTCGCAGTACTTTGGCTTTCACCGTTTGAATTCGTTTTGGTATTTCTTCTGATTCTCGTTTGATTCCGTAATTGTTTGCTCTAATGGCGCCAATCATATCATTTAGTGCATTTTGAAGTTTTTTCATATTATCACCTAGTTTGTCCGTCTCTCCATTTGCTTGTAGTTTCATTCCCATATCTTCGAATTCGTTGATCAATTCGCAAGCCTTGTGACTCGCCATGACACACAAACTACAGAGCAACATGTCATGTTTCACGCAGTAGAAACGAGCTTCTTCAGTTTGATGCTCCAAACAACGGTTGTGTTTGTCAAAAGCGTTCACCGACTGTGGTCCACTTGTTACTCCTTCCATTGCGACGATCCTGTGACTCAGTAATAGTTTTATTTTTGAGTGATTATCTACACATTCTTTGCATTGAAAATCTTCGCAGTCATGACAGTATTCCACGGCCTCACGAGTTAATCCCCTCTCAGAGCACGACCCGCAAGCCTTTTTGAAATTTACACTTTTCTTAGAGTTTTCAGAGTGGCTATTACGCCCGCCTGACATCACTGAATCTAAATGTGGTAGAATATAATGGTTCAGTGGCAGATCCTTAACCATCGCATGCGGATGTTTCATGACATTCATAGGCACTGTAAAATGTCCACATATTGGGCACTCAATTTTATCCAGTCTGCCATCTTTTGTTGATGCTTTACTATCCGTGAGATAAAATCCTAGACAAGGTTCACAGAATGTATGTAAACATGCAAGTGCTCGCGGTGTCTCAAACGGCTCCAAGCACATTGGACACTTCAAAGTGCTGTCCGTCTCCATTCTTTGTGTATCGTCACCGCTAACTCTTTTTCTTCGGCCTCCATTGCCTCCTCGGCCCACTTTATTCATTTTGTATCCAAATTACGAGTAATACAATACAAACAAATAATGAGCAAGCCCCGTCGTTGTGTCTTGTGAAAGCCAACAATATCAGCTAGACATTTCTAAAGTACTCTAAGTCACAACAGTAGTTCACTTGTATCCAATTAATATACTCACGGTCAATGGAAACGCACCACTTCGTTGATCTTGTATATAATTATATAGTATTAGAAAGTTTTAAAACAGTATTCTTGATGATTAAAATCCAATCAACATTCTATGCAGTCTGGGATTTAGTTTGGTTTTTGTACAAACTAATTGTTAATTAACAATAAAGTGAATGTATTGAGAAGTTTTAAATTACCGTATTCCTGGTTTTTAGCATCCACATTCAAACATATGCAATTCAATTCAATTCAATATCTTTATTTCCACCATAAATGATGATATGATATATGTATATACAAGAACTATATAACATGAGTTATTATAACACTATATACATGTACATAATAACAACAACTTATTTGTTATGTAAGCTATGGGGTATCTAGAGATAGGTATGATTTCTAATTCACTATTCATATGGGTGCATAATGTATAATGCAAGTGTCTCACCGAGTACTCTAATTTGATATATTATCAATACACAAAGTAATTACCAGCTAGTCTTTAAACACCGATATACATATAAGTATGCGCGCTTGAGAAACACATCCCTCTCGTATATGTATTCGTCTGACGAGAGTATCTCGGCACCAAGAAGTGTGAGATAGAAACATTCGGGGGTCATTCTGAACAGTTCATGAGCAAGATTGGTGCTTATTTGAGTCACGTCAGAGTAGAAATTCCACCGTTCTTGTTGGTTTCCGATACATGCACATACACAATGAATTTCCATATCATTAACGACTAATGTACACTTGTTGCACTGTTCATTACTGTTTTTATGTATTTTGCACCATAACTTAGATATGAGCAGCCTGATATGTTTAAGTAAATTTGCATTTAACACTCGGTACAGGATTGCTTTTGAAATAGTTGGATGTATCTGTCTAAAACGTGTAAAGTCCTCGTTGGACATGGTTCTCTCTGTCCAGGAGGAAGTTTCACGTGTCAATACCAATTGTTTTATGGTGGTTCTCCACTGTGTATTGGTTGGTAAAGATTCCGGAAGTATCAGACAGTCATTGATAAAATTTCTTAAATTAAGAGAGCACAGTATATTACATACATCAGGAATAAATTCCAACTTAACATTTCTGTCTTGAACAAATTGAAAATACCTTCGTAAGAATATATTTCTAGCAACACATTTTGTGTTCATACTTAAGATTTGGTGCAAAAACATTAGTTTTCTTATAACAACATTTGAGTACAACTTGTTTAACCCTAACATAGCTTCACACATATCAGATCTAGTACGAACATTGAAACCCTGTATTTTCTTAACAATATAATGCTGAGTTCTGTTAATGGTATTGATATCGGATTTAGTCAGATTATTCCACAGTTCACAACCATACAATATAATTGGAATAATTATTTTAACATAAAGTTGACATGAGATAAGGGGGTTTAAACCAAATGGATGGACACCTTGTGCAGCCATTGCAAAAAACGCATTTTCCCCTTTTTGGCAACGTTCTTCTATTCTCTTGTTGCACTTCATGTTTGAATCTTGTCGGACTCCAAGATGGTTCACGTTATTAGACTGTTTAATGATATCGCGTCCGTACATAATTGCTACGTTGGGTAGATCTTTTTTCTTGGAGAAAACAATTACTTCAGATTTTGTAACATTTATGTCTATTTTCCACAATTTGCAGTATTGATACACTATGTCCATCATTCTTTGTATATTTAGAGGTGATAACGCTATCAAACTGATGTCGTCTGCATATGATGGATTTCCTGTCTTGGTGGTTAATACTGTACAGGCATTATTACTGTTCTCAAGGGTTCGCAATAGTTGGTCAACGTAGATAAGGTAGCAGAACGTGGATAAAACCCCGCCCTGACGCACTTATTTCCGTACATGAATGGGATTCGATAGTTCTCGATTAAATTTCACTATACATGTAAGATCTTCATATGACGATTTGAGTGTTCGTAGTAATTTGCCAACCAAACCAAATTGACCAATTTTCACAAATAAACCGTCGTGCCATACTGAATTGAATGCGGCTTTTTGGTCCAGCATCGCAACGTATACATTACTGTTACGCTCAACTTGCTGGTAGACGGTTTCTTGCAGATTGAAGGATGTCGTTATGCAGCTCAGTCTGAGATTTAGTTTGGTTTTTGTACAAACTAATTGTTAATTAACAATAAAGTGAATGTATTGAGAAGTTTTAAATTACCGTATTCCTGTTTTTTAGCATCCACATTCAAACATATGCGAGAAAGAAGTTCATGTTTTAAATGCATTAAAACTACACTTGGTCAATGTTCTAACTACACCGAATTTAAATATAAATATCTCTGGAACCGTTGCATTGAACCACGTGATTTTTTTGTAAAAGGGTCTAAATCGATATCGTCTACGATAATAGATGTTTTTACAAGTCATTCGGTGGAATAGTGTGCACAGAGGCATGACGGTACAATATCCTCTTTCGTACGCGTGCTGTGAAATTTTTGGCGGGAATTCCATTCCACGTTGTAAATCGCTTCTTAGTTGATCGTCCTATCAGAAAAACATCACATGGCTAGTATGCCATTTGAAGAAAGGGTCATGGTTACGGGTCGTTGGTGTAGTGGTTTGAACTAACAGAGGATAAAAACACTCTTGGCAAATGTTTGTACTTTTGGTTTCAGTCCCTACACTAACAACGGCATCATATTGGTGTTTTTAGGTTGATATAAGCAATTAAATGATAAATGATGAACTGGTACAATGTTTGTGCTTGTATTTTACACCCATATTCTAAAACCAAAGATAACAAGATTATCATTAGCCGGTATATCCCCCGTCGCCACATGAACCACTACCTTAACTATCCACATGTCTTGTCCTTTCTTCAAATGGCATACGTACCCTAATTTGTTTGTCTGAAAGGACTTATTACTAATAAGCGATCTACAATGTGGAATGGGTTTCCCGCCAACATTCAATAGCACGTGCACAAAAATCGATATTGTATATCGTCATGCCTCGGTGCTCAATATTATACAGACTGGGTTGCTAAAGCATCCTACAAACAATTTAGACTTGTTTTCAAAACATAGTGTGAATTAATCCAACGGTTCCAGAAGTACTAAATGTTCTAGTCGGTGTAGTTAGAACATTGGTTAAGTGTAGTTAAGCACAAAATGGTTCGCCTTATAGTCCCCCTTTACACATATAGTCTAATTTTCAGCAAATGCTCTTCAACCGTTGTTATTATTAAAACTATTAGACTGTCCTTTAAACATGTTCAATCTCATGGATTTATTTAATGACATGTACAATGTAAGCTAAATACATGTAAGCAAATATAATAGTATTCATATTTAACCATGTGGTGCGTTTTTATTGAATGTGAGTGTATATACGTACATGTATATGTATATATATATAACACCAAAGTAGTTAAAATATTTAACAGAACATTTAAATAAATATTTTATTGACATGAATTAGAAATAGTATATTATACAAAAGGTTAATAAAAAAGCTCACATAACGGAACAGTAGTTTTAAAAAGGTACTATTTTGGCAGTATGTGTAACTAGTATATTGTTCATGCGTACTTACTAGATCAGATTAATCAATAATAATAACTGAACCTAAAAGTAATGTCAAATGTCATGAGTATTTTGCTTTTTTATTCAGTTTACGGAAGAAATGTGTTTATAATGCCCGTTAAAGTGTTTCCAATTATTAAACTTAATCAGAAACCAAGACCAAATATTTATGTCAACATAACAACACGGTACATGTACATGTATGTATTTATGTACGTTTCCTTTATTTGTCCGGTCATTACGTTGAGTGAATATTACATGTAATTCAAATAATATTATAATACAGTTTAGATATAACAGTTCAATAATATGTCATCCACTATAAATAAAGTCGTTATTATTATTATTATAATGAACAACAGTGTGTCAGTTATATAAAGATAATCTAGTTACAGTGTTCTGATACTGCTTCAAACATTACCCCATAAAATAGTGAGTGTCAGTCAAAATAGCTGTACCAATAAGCGAGATCAAGCTCTATGATCGATATCTCAACATTTTTTTCAATTATATACAGTAGTCAATTCACCAAACCAGTAAATGCCGCGAGTACTAGTCTACCCTTCTACTAGGAACCAGGAACTTCTCCACATGTGACTTTTTGTCATATTTACATGGAAGGGTATGTCTTGCCACGACTGGAAATCGCCGGGCTTATAAGCCAGCGCAATAACCACTGAACTACAACCACTGGACCACGAACGCGGTTTAAATTCGCCCTCGTATCGAACCCGTAACTGTTCGATTCAAAAGGGGAAAGGGATAAAAAAACAGACACTAGCAATACACGAGGTTCACAACATACGCGATAAAATAAAAAGTACATCATCAGAAATATAATTCAAACTTTGTACATTTTATAGAAGTACATCAGTAGATTAAAATACTGCGATCTTGTGCTCGTTTAAAATGATTCATATAAGTATTGTTATAAGTAATATGAAGACTACCCAGTCACATTAGCCTGATATCGGCGAACCAGCAGTTACCTGGAACTAACATTGCAGGGCGATACATGAACCTACATGCACCATGCTACCGATGGTATGTTGCGGCCTGGGATTTAACCCGATACTTCTCGCAAAAGAATCGAATGCTTGAAATGAGAACAAAGTATATTCTCTGCGCCGCGGTCGACGTCTCCGAGGTCGTTTGTGTTGCCGCACCGGTCCCTTGTGGGACGCTTATACCACAAGTATATCGAAGCGGCCTGTGTTCGCTTTAAAGAATAAAAGATTAAACGTTATCACTTAAGTTTTAATCTTTACTTATCTGATAAAACTATCATTAATGCTGACTCGACAAATTTGAATCTTTTGTTTGGACCACCGGTTTGTTTAAAGTTTTGGTAGGTTTACGATTAAGAAACGGGGGGGGGGGGGGTGTAACCTTACACGAACGAGGTTGGCCGACTTTTTGATATTTCGTAAACACAATTTGATCGCAAATAGTATTTGTAGGGAACTAATGCTGTAAACGGTCTACATTCAGCGTTTTTATAATATCTTGACATTTATGTTAGGGCTGGGCCATGTTTATAAAACATCTTAGTAAAACATTGAGAATTTCCTTAACTCTTTCTTAAGTGTATACATATCAGTTTAATTCTATCTTTAGAGTTCGCTATAATCGGGTCGGAGGCCGGAGGGACATCGACCGGAGTAATTTATGTCTCTTTTGAAAGAAACATTGCTACTCATCGGCCGGTCTGCACACGATGTCTAGACATCGGTTATATATCGGATCATACACAGACATCGTCCAGTCTGCACACGATGCCTAGACATCGGTTATATATCGGATACACGGACATCGTCCGGTCTGCACACGATGCCTAGACATCGGTTATATATCGGATCATACACAGACATCGTCCAGTCTGCACACGATGCCTAGACATCGGTTATATATCGGATACACGGACATTGTCCGGTCTGCACACGATGCCTAGACATCGGGTATATATCGGATACACGGACATCGTCCGGTCTGCACACGATGCCTAGACATCGGGTATATATCGGATACATGGACATCGTCCGGCCTGCACACGATGCCTAGACATCCGGTACATATCGGATACCCGGACATCGTTCAGTCTGCACACGATGCCAAGACATCGGGTATATATCGGATACACGGACATCGTATAGTCTGCACACGATGCCTAGACATCGGGTATATATCGGATCATACACAGACATCGTCCAGTCTGCACACGATGCCTAGACATCGGTTATATATCGGATACACGGACATTGTCCGGTCTGCACACGATGCCTAGACATCGGGTATATATCGGATACACGGACATCGTCCGGTCTGCACACGATGCCTAGACATCGGGTATATATCGGATACATGGACATCGTCCGGCCTGCACACGATGCCTAGACATCCGGTACATATCGGATACCCGGACATCGTTCAGTCTGCACACGATGCCAAGACATCGGGTATATATCGGATACACGGACATCGTATAGTCTGCACACGATGCCTAGACATCGGGTATATATCGGATACACGGACATCGTCCAGTCTGCACACGATGCCTAGACATCGGGTATATATCGGATACCCGGACATCGACCGGTCTGCACACGATGCATAGACATCGGGTATATATCGGATACACGGACATCGGCCGGTCTGCACACGATGCCTAGACATCGGGTATATATCGGATGCACGGATATCGGCCGGTCTGCACACGATGCCTAGACATCGGGTATATATCGGATACACGGACATCGGCCGGTCTGCACATGATGCCTAGACATCGGATATATATCGGATGCACGGACATCGACCGGTCTGCACACGATGCCTAGACATCGGGTATATATCGGATACACGGACATCGGCCGGTCTGCACACGATGCCTAGACATCGGGTATATATCGGATACACGGACATCGTCCAGTCTGCACACGATGCCTAGACATCGGGTATATATCGGATACACGGACATCGTCCAGTCTGCACACGATGCATAGACATCGGGTATATATCGGATACACGGACATCGTCCAGTCTGCACACGATGCATAGACATCGGGTATATATCGGATACACGGACATCGTCCGGTGTACGGTTGAATTGTGACCCAGACAAACAAGACACTAAGATTATCATTTTTATATGATTTTAGTAGCTACTATAATTACTAAGGACGGTTATTCTTCAATGTTTGAGAAGTAGGAGCTGCGAAAATGTTCAAGTTTAATTAAGTCAAACTATTAAAAGTTTTCCACTAAGATGCTTTATACATTAATAACGACCGCCCATGTGTTCGTCATATTTCCTTGTAATAAATGCATTGTGCATAACTATGCATGGGTATACAATAGTTTGCTACACGTCTCGTATGACTTCGTCTAAGGTATTGTTATTGAAGAAATACGTATAAATATCTTTTAAAAAGTTAAAGGATGTAAAGCGTAATGTCGTATACTCGTACGAGGGATGTTCAAAAATAACGTATACTATCGCCTCCTCAATAGCCTAGTGGTTGTCCGTCCGCGTAGAGTGCGGGAGGTCTCGGGTTCGATCCCAGGCTGCGTCATACCAAAGATGAATTAAAAATGGCACCAGTAATTTCCTAGCTAGACGCTCAGCAAAAATGGGAAACTGGCTTCAGTCTTCTCTCATACCTTCACGGCGATGGTTAACATCAGGAATGAGGTGTCGAGAGTGATTAATATAAGTTGAAAAGACTTGTTTCACAATCGACCTTAAATACATTAGCATAAACTAACATAGATGTTTGCTGTTTGTTAAAGTACGAAAATAATAAATATATGATTCGAAATCGTTCTGCGATCAGTATACTCTGTGTCACTATTCATGGAATGGGATGCTTGTGTTCTGTGGCTAGGTGTTGATGCGGTTGTATATGTACATGTACATTAACAGGTCAATGGTATTCGAACAAAAAGTTCCATTGTCTACATGTAGCATCAAGTTAATAGATAATCTTAATTTCGCTTAATTAAACGTACACCAAAACACTCATACGTGGCGTGCTAGTATTAATAGTAGTGTGGTCAAAATATATTTGAATAAACCTTTGATATGATAGCTTTCTATTGATATAATTTTATGAAAATGTCCTTTGGGATCAAGCATTTTCTCATGACATTCAATTGTTATGGTTACACATAGATCTAATATAAAACATCCTGTATTTGCCTACATAATTATGTATGTTAATGTAAAGTGCAAATATTATAAACTCATGCAAATGAGGTTAAACTGAATTACAGTTAATTCATGGACCCTCTAATACGATAGTATATTCTTCGTCCCAGGTTAAATTGATTCGAAAACCACATGTCAGATGTAGTAGCAACGGATTGGTTAAAAAACAGTCGAACGTTGCGAGCGCTTGTAAAACCAATAATCACGCGATAACTCCCCTGTTAGCGGTAATCGTCTGCTCTTCGTTGCGTGACGTCATCAACCGTATACGCACATAATGTGATCATACATTATTACATAATGTACTCCATAGATACATCAGCTGACCATTATCGATCGACATTTCATCATATTTTCCTACTATTGGTTTCCCGAACCATGATCATGAACAACAAGCAAGCGTAGATTAGTATAGGAACCGATAAAACACGCCTATTTGTTTACTATTAAGTATGGACAGGAAGCGTTTGTAATATTTATACTACGTTCTCAGTAACACGAGCCAGTATTAACCCACAGTCAGTGGATACAACCAGTCACAAGCAGTATTTGTGGAGATTTTTGTTACATTTTAAAAGGACTAACACACATTCTTTGATCACCAACAGATGCACTTTGAAAAAATTAAGATGTTACTAACACGGCGTTCTCAATTCATGTCATTTCTAAAGTTTCGACGAGATAATATCTTGGAGATAAAACAACGTAATCTTGTGACACATAATTTGTTATCAATGGTCATTTTAGTACTTAAACGAATACTATTTGTGTCACCTACGTGTAATGAGAAAAGAAAGATGGATGGTGATTCGGTTCCTACAGCCACCAGACGACTGGGATACGAGATGTGCCGGGACTCGATCGGTGATGTGTGGGCGGACATTAGGGAAGATGAATTCCAAATTACGGTATTAAGGTAATTTTAACGTTAACTTCCATATCTTCTGTTCACTTGTAAAAAATGCCGAGCATAGTCTTTATTTTACAGTCAGCTTTCTGCTGAAATATGGCAGCCTTTAATATAAGTACCTCCACCGTAGTTTGAACCCGGGTTGCCAGATTAGACGACAAGCGCGCTAACCATTGAGCTATGGAAGCACATATGTATACATAGCCATGATTTTACTTATGTTATACGATTGGCTACTATTTACATTACACCATTGTTTGTACTATTATTTCTGTGAACCGCTCATTCTGTTAACATGTATTCATTCAGATCGTCAGCTGCATAAATCGATACGTCACATCTCATACTGATGTTATCAATTGCCAAATGCATTCTGTTGCAATTTCCATGTTGACACTGTATATATACTTACATAGACTTTATTTATAGAGAAAGCTTATTTAGCATATAATACAACGCTAATCTACCATAAGGTCCCCCATAAAACAATAAAACTGAACAAGATATAAAACGAAATACAGTAGAGTAGTCATATGACTGTCAGTACACTACAATGGTAAACGCATCAGTACACTACATCATAATACCAGTACACTACACCAGACTACCCGTACACTACACCACTATGTCAGTACATTACACTGGTAAATGCTTCTATAGGTACATTACACTGGTAAATGCTTCTATCGGTACATTACACTGGTAAATGCTTCTATCGGTACATTACACTTGTAAATGCTTCTATCAGTACATTACACTGGTAAATGCTTCTATCAGTACATTACACTGGTAAATACTTCTATCAGTACATTACACTGGTAAATGCTTCTATCAGTACATTACACTGGTAAATGCTTCTATCAGTACATTACACTCAGTGGTAAATGCTTCTATCAGTACATTACACTGGTAAATGCTTCTATCAGTACATTACACTCAGTGGTAAATGCTTCTATCAGTACATTACACTGGTAAATGCTTCTATCAGTACATTACACTGGTAAATGCTTATATCGGTACATTACACTGGTAAGCGTATTAACACACTACACGTAACGCCAACAAACAATTACACTAAATTAGCATACCGGTTCATTCCACCAGCATAACAATACACTACAGTATAGTTTATCAGCATATTCTGCATTATATCAGAATACCAGTACACTACACTAGTCAGCGTTTCAGTACACTACACCATACTACCAGTACACTACACCAGAATACCAGTACACTACACCAGACGACCAGTACACAACACCAGCATACCATTACACTAGTGACTTAACCAGACTACCAGTACACTACACCAGAATACCAGTACACTACACCAGACTACCAGTACACTACACCAGAATACCAGTACACTACACCAGACGACCAGTACACAACACCAGACTACCAGTACACTACACAAGACTACCAGTACACTACACCAGACTGCCAGTACACTACAACAGACTACCAGTACACTACAACAGACTACCAGTACACTACACCAGACTACCAGTGCACTACACCAGACTACCAGTACACTACACAAGACTACCAGTACACTACAACAGACTACGAGTACACTACACCAGACTACCAGTACACTACAACAGACTACCAGTACACTACACCAGACTACCAGTACACTACACAAGACTACCAGTACACTACACCAGACTACCAGTACACTACAACAGACTACGAGTACACTACACCAGACTACCAGTACACTACAACAGACTACCAGTACACTACACCAGACTACCCGTACACTACACCAGACTACCCGTACACTACACCAGACTACCAGTACACTACACCAGACTACCAGTACACTACACCAGACTACCAGTACACTACACCATACTACCAGTACACTACACCAGGCTACCAGTACACTACACCAGACTACCCGTACACTACACCAGACTACCCGTACACTACACCATACTACCAGTACACTACACCAGACTACCAGTACACTACACACTTTTAGATCTTTGTATTTTCAGTTGGTTATACATATATAATTAAACGGTTTTGCACTTCTAATGAGTAAGTTAGCAAATGTAACGAAAATCCAGGTCCTGAGGGCGAAGTTCATTTATAAAACATTATTATACATACATGAATTATACAACTAAAACCGCTTAAATTGTATTACTACAGTCATGGGTCCAACGTTTAACTGAATCAAGTCCAATGTTCAAACTGTACAAACTCGCACACATTTATAGAAAGTTCAGTAAACTGAATACTGCATATATTCTGGCCTATACCATGTCTAGTGCTGCCTTCCCTGTCCGATATTTTTCTATCTTTTACATCTGATACGATCTCGAACCAAGACCCCTACCAGAGAACCAACACCACCCCGATCTCCATAGAAATACAGAGACTATGATGGAGATGGATAGGTCATGCGACCCAATTTAACTCATGGGTTGCTAATAGGTGGACTTCAGTCGGAGATGGGTAGAAACATAGGGGGGAGCGGTCGACCTAAGGAGACATAGAGAAGATTAACAGCCCGTGAGATGACAAAGAAGGGATGGACGTGGTGTCAGATGGAATGTTGGACCGTAGACAGGAACAAATAGCATTCTTTCGGTGTGACTCTAGGTGCAACCCCCAGCGCGAAGAGTAGTAGTTTTAGTGAGATAAAATACCAGTTACTTAGCAGGAAATCGTAATAAACGTATTACATGTAATAGATTCGTAAAGATGTAAGTGAACATTGACCTCAAGCAGTTCAAATGAGGGATTTACTATACAAACTCTACTAATAAAAGTACATTAACATGCACAAAACAGATATTTACCACATAACTATGTATATAGAAGACTTTGAGTTCACAGTGACTTAGCATGAAGGTGACATACGATATATTACGTAAAGGACTTGACTTGGCACTAAATGCGCCGTTCACATACTCATGCAAATAAATACTTTATTGAATAAAAATATACCGGGGTATATTATGTTGAATAACTGAGCGTTGGATTAAGCAGCAGACTTTCGGAATTGGATGCCCGGTTTTGTATTACATGTTCCTGTGCTAGTTTTTTATGTATGTTCCGCGCCTTTTCGAGTGAAGTTGTATATTTTCTGTGCCTTTTTGTTTTCGCGTGTCCCGCGGTTTCTGTTGGGGTCGGTGCTACTTCCGGTAGTTTCGTATTTTGTTTAATTATTATAATATGGGTTTGTATCTGGATTTAAATGCCAATTCCGTTTATAATCGAGTTTTTCATTTTTAAATAATCGATAATATGCCATAATTTCTCAGTATTTAATTTTTTGACCGGGGCCAAAAGGAGCTAGGAGTTAACTATTTATTCGTATTTGCCGGTTGTCCTCTTACTATTTCGTCCCAGCGGTTCGCATCCTACCGGGTTCGTTCATGAGTCTATGTACAGCTGTGGAGTTATGGATATATTGTTCTGTCCCCTGAGGTCATTTATTGTAGTTTTAAGTCCCCTACCGGTTTTTGACCGGAGGGGACTATTGGTTTGTTGATATGGCAACATACATATTGACAATGGCTTTACACCGGTGGGGGACTTATGTATTGCTTGCAATTCAGTACGTCATATCTCGATTTGTTCAATTACGTCATTTTACTTAATGAAACTGGGTCACTCGTTTTAAGGTTTTCAGATTTTTTGTTGCTGAAATCGGGCCTTTCAACGTTTTAATATTGTTACTTAACTTTTAGACTGTAGGCTGCTAAAACTATGTAGTTCAGCAGTTTTACTGTTGTTACTAGGTCATTCAGCGTGGGCTTTCTGCCTTTTGTTTGCTGAATCTTTTTTATTCAGTTTTTAACAATGAGACTAGGGGCGTTTAATTTTCTTGGTCGGTAGTGTGTTGGGCACTTCTTCGTTTTAAGATTTCTTACAGCTAAAGCGGGGCAATATAGTCCTTTTGCTGTGGAAACTGGGTCATTCAGCTTGTTAGTAGGTCATCCCACTATACGGGCCTTTCAACGTTTTAATACTGTTATTTAACTTTGAGACTAAAGGCTGCTATAACTATGTAGTTCAGCAGTTTAACTGTTGTTACTAGGTCATTCAGCGTAGGCATTCCGCCTTTTGGTTGCTGTATCTTTTCTACTGGGTCATTCAGCTAGTTATAATTTATTATACTTTTCGACAGCTTGGACTTGGGCGGATCTGCGCTTGTTTAGTTGGGCATTGTGCTTTGTGTGTTTTTAATGTTTTCTGTGCTCGGCTGGTTAAGTTGAGTGCTGCCTTCCCTGTCTGACTTAATATACTCTTTTTGGAGTCATATCAAGGTGTCTGACTTTCTTTTAAACTTTTTAATAGGCTTAAGAAGTGAAGTCAGAGTTACGAAACACTAGACACAGTTAAGTAAGTCCGTAACTTATTGATGTAAGTACTAGCAGGTCAGTACTTATCTACGATGGCAGTCGAGCTACATTTTTATATTTTTACATAGCCAGTGTTATGCAATTTTTACAAAATATCGAAGTGTAGCAAGAGTGACATTGTGTTTTTCGGAAGGTTTTACGTCATGAAAAGCCATGCAAATGGCTAGAAAGTACATTTTTGCTAAACATGACACATTTTAGTGGAATTGTCGACATATGACGAGCGCATTTGGGACTATGCTTATTTTTATTGAAAAGCAGTCTTAGGTTATTAGAAATATAGGACATATTTATATATAGGAGCATCCATTTTTATTTTTTGCCAAAATTCAAGGCAAAATTAAGCCGTAAATGAACCTTATCCTTTGACGTCGACTTGATAACTTCGGTGGGTATGTGATGGCAAATATTGGGGATTGAACGAGTATGGTAGATTTTTCTTGGTCATACTGCATTGAAATATATAATTACAAATTGGACTGTAAGGTAGCACTCTACAGAAACATCAGAAAATCACAGATTATATAATAATAATAAAGACTTTATTTATAGAGGGAACATACTTGACACAACTGTCAATCTGCCGTAAGGCCCTCAACAGTAAAACATTGAAATAACAGAAACATGACATCAATAAATCTAAAGACCATGCACAAACTAGCAAGCGTATGGATATATAATGAAATTATAAAATTTAATATGTCATATAATTTGTTTAATGTTTAAAACTACAATCTCAATACATACCAACACAATTGTACATGTACATGAACTTAGAGGCATCAAAAACATGTCACAAGGACAACCACAACAATGCGTAAAATGAAGCTGAATAGCTACCACAAACACAACAACCTCCTATTCTGACAACCTGTCGTCTAAACTATGTGGGATCTAGTTGATTCTGCAACGTTTTTGTGTCTGTAAATACCAAAGACGGATTTAATGGCAGTCTAGATCCAGTTTTAACCAGTTACCCTGTTGAATTACTACCGACCTGTCATTAAGATTGTCCTACATTTTAGCAAATCCTGAATCAGTTGGCTTGATTTTCTCAATTTACGAACAATTCGAATTCGTCCTTGTACAAGTAATTTGATACATTCCACATATTTACAAACATGAATATCACTGGCACAGTTGTCAGAGTTCGCCCTGTCTAAAATAACGATTTATTTTGTCGTAGAACGAATTTCTTATAAGTAGTTCAATTTCAGACCGATATAAAGAGTACACGAGAATAAAGTTTAAACACATCAGTTCATACGTTTTACATTTTTTTAAAAAGATAATGTTTACATCTAAAATGATATAAAAGTTTATATCCGATGTGCCGGCTTCGCAGTGGGGCCTGGCAGACATCGGGGTAATAGTATACTTGCATGTAATAAAAACAAAGCTAAAGTGAATCATTAGTACATAAAATGGTTAATATATTCAGATAGCAGAGAAGACTGGCATGCCCAATTGTGTTACCTCTGTAAATAAAAGATTCGATTATTATTACTATACATGTATATTATGTTACTCTTATAGCTCCATAGGTGAAAGTGAATCCATTGCAAGTACATGCACATTGAAACACGATTATATCTTTGTAATTCTTCAACATAGTTCCTTTATCGCTCATGGATTACAAATATCTCTGGCCTCTTGGTCACGAAAATTGGATGCCTCACGAGCGTGGAAGTCACGCGAAGAATTGGATGCCTCACGAGTGTGGAAGTCACGCGAATAACTGGATGCTCATTTCCGTCAGCACGTAATCTCAAATTATTCGTGTGACTCCCATAGATACTCGCCAGGCATCCAAATGCTTGTGTGGCAGAGATGTAACCCTATGGTTGTTTTTGTCAATGTATCATGTAGTTGCTCGGTATTTTCATTAGTGTACATGTATTTATATGACTGTATACACCCGATTCATCATTTATTATAATGAATCCACCACGATGACTAGTGTTGATCAGGATAGCCTCTCGGAATGATGTCATCAATTTTAACTACGGGGATAACATACATCAGGAACTTACACGTTTGGATAGCTTTGATCTGGTACATGTAAAACATAATAGTAATGGTATTGATACAGGTCATAGACACTTTGTTGTTCATAGTTTACCCATGTAAAACAAAATACCGCTTATTTTTCTACGTCACGTCCGTATTTTTTTGTTATCTTGAAAAAAGACGAAGCCGAAACGTCGATATAATGATTTTAAATAATAGTTAGTGTTGCTGATCCCGGTGTGTTCTACAGTTGTAAGCAGACAAGCTACATGTATTAGATTAATAGTACGTGTACTGTATCTAAATTGAATCTGTCAATGGGGGCATATTCGTAAAATGCATAAACATATGTTTAATGAGACAATAAAAGATTATGGTTAATGACTAAGATGGATGCATTGTAGACTGTTTGCCTCGAGTGTGGTAGATGATCTGATTACATGCATGTGATCAACCTCGTATGCTAGCCTAAAAGATAACTGTATAATTGAAGAAAAGAAAGAAAAATCTTCATAAATGATACATTTACCTGTGCGCATAAATTGCAAATCAAGCATATTTAATTAATGAAAAATATCATTAAAATTGTGCGTGTAAGTAGATCGCTCTTTACGTGAAAACTCGGACGTCAAAGTATTTTATTTTGTTTACACAATTAACGTCTTTGATATTTGTTTTGAGTTTATTGCGTCTTTCAACAAGAGGTCTGATAATTATTGTTTACTGTATGAATTTGATCGTACAGTAAAGTTTAAATTGGCAGGAAATGACTGTGTTTCGTGTGACTTTTATTAATATTGAACTAGTTATTACTACGCTTGTTTTGAAGTACGTAAATTGTCACATTTGACATGTTGTAAATACCAACACGTGACCTATGAGTTTATCAGTCAATATTAATGGTATAAATCACGCGCTGTGATGAATCATACAGTCATTTCACTACACTGTTGTACCATGCAGCTTTGACATTCATATATTATCGTTCCTGGAAATCGAATATATCATGATTTACATTACATGTTCAACCCTCGATCGGTACTTTTCCCGCTGTTGTTAAGCATTTTTGTTTCATTTTTGGCTCACCATATGCTCGCAATGAAATCGAGTTGCAAAAATGGGACATGTAGGGCCAGATCAAAGAAAAAAGTTGAGAACCCTCTAGATGCTTGCCCAATGTCTTTGACGATGTCTTTAAGAACTAAAAATCGACATCAGTGTTAACTATAAATAAAGACAATTAGACTTTAGGCATCTCTGGGAAATACCCTGGTCACAATCACAGGTAACTGTATCATTGATAAATTATTTTATAAAATTTATGTTATCTTAGAAATGTGCATTAGTACTAAGGTGGTCAGATTTTCATGGTATCATAAACAAGAATTGGCTTTCGATATCTTCATAAAGTAATTACATTCATTGACAACATCATTAGAACTACCTCCATGATAAATCCTAACGAAATTGATCAACTAGTTAAAAAGTCATCTTATGAAATGTATACCACCAATAGAATCGAAACAAAATAAAAGAAAGTGGTTTCACGCCTTGTGTGTTTATTTTCTTATTTATGGACGGATTTTTAAAATAATGATATCAAAGTAAAGACGAAACTCTCTAGTTTCTGATTACTTAAATGTATTTAAAATAACACCAATGTTAATGAAATGTTTATTAAAAACAAACTGCACCTCAGTGACTGTGTGGTCGATTTCCCGTGTTGTAAACCTTTCTAAGATGTTAAACTTAAAAAAAAAAGATAATAAAACAATACAATCCCAATTTTAGGATGGTGATCAAAACTTGAAGATCTCGTACATACTGTTGATACAAATATACATGCAGAGTTTCACAATATGTTCATCTTGTGAAGCTTCCTGGTGTGAGCGTCATAAAGTCATCTTGGCCAACCCTCGTAAATAATTTACAGATTTAGCCTGGATGTTGAAATTGAGATGATCGATGTTTATTTATTTCAGAGGAGGTCTGACAAATTATCTGTACGTATGTTCGCTACCAGCCCATGTTCAGCCGCCAGATAACCTACCAAGGAGTGTATTACTTCGTATTTATGGTCACATAGCAACAGAATGCAAGATCGTCGTACAAAACTCTGTTATATTCGCCCTTATGTCAGAGAAACAACTGGGACCAAAGTTATTTGGTATGACGCCAGCTGCCAGGTTGGAAGAATTTGTGCCGGTAATTTATATTTATTCATACATGTATAGCATGCACAGTCAAATGCAAAGTTATTTTCTCAAGGGAGTGGGTGTCCCCCCCCCCCCCCCTATCTCATAGGCCTGCCATACAATCTTGATAGATCTATATAATATTTATTTTAATAACCCATTGGCCAAAACTTCAGGGTGGGGTGCCCAAATATTCTGTCACCTCCCTAATAATGTATCTGTTCAAGTGTAAATAAGAAAGGGGTCATTTATAACAGGTGTTTACAGTGAGTTATGATATAGTCCAGTTAGGATATTGTGACAGTGACGTTGCAGTTTATGGGTACGCAAAAAATCACAACCATTGTCTAAACAGGTAGAGCGAAGTTTAGCTTGCTAGTTTAGCATTGAAATTATAGTTGTTTGTACAGTATAAGCCTTTATAATTGGTTTTACACCGTTATAGTGGACTCGACCGCTGCGTCAGTGGATTTGTATCCTGACTGGACTATACCTGAGGACATGAATTCTAGCCCAAAGGGATTCATGTGATACACAGTTGAACATACTGTAGATGTTTGTTTTGATGTTAATATATTGATCAGGCATTGTTACAGACACACTCTAGTTCAAGTAGTTTCCACATATTTACCTCCCTTGTTAAACATAGTTCCCACATATTTACCCCCCTTGTTAAACATAGCTCCCTCATATTTACCTCCCTTGTTAAACATAGCTCCCACATATTTACCTCCCTTGTTAAACACAGTTCCCACATATTGACTTCCCTTGTTAAACATAGTTCCCACATATTTACCTCCCTTGTTAAACATAGTTCCCACATATTTACCTCCCTTGTTAAACATAGCTCCCACATATTTACCTCCCTTGTTAAACATAGCTCCCACATATTTACCTCCCTTGTTAAACATAGCTCCCACATATTTACCTCCCTTGTTAAACATAGCTTCCACATATTTACCTCCCTTGTTAAACATAGCTCCCACATATTTACCCCCCTTGTTAAACATAGCTCCCACATATTTACCTCCCTTGTTAAACATAGCTCCCACATATTTACCTCCCCTGTAAAACATAGCTCCCACATATTGACTTCCCTTGTTAAACATAGTTCCCACATATTTACCTCCCTTGTTAAACATAGTTCCCACATATTTACCTCCCTTGTTAAACATAGCTCCCACATATTTACCTCCCTTGTTAAACATAGCTCCCACATATTTACCTCCCTTGTTAAACATAGCTCCCACATATTTACCTCCCTTGTTAAACATAGCTTCCACATTTTTACCTCCCTTGTTAAACATAGTTCCCACATATTGACCTCCCTTGTTAAACATAGCTCCCACATATTGACCTCCCTTGTTAAACATAGTTCCCACATATTGACCTCCCTTGTTAAACATAGTTCCCACATATTGACCTCCCTTGTTAAACATAGCTCCACATATTTACCTCCCTTGTTAAACATAGTTCCCAAATATTGACCTCCCTTGTTAAACATAGCTCCCACATATTTACCTCCCTTGTTAAACATAGCTCCCACATATTTACCTCCCTTGTTAAACATAGCTCCCACATATTTACCTCCCTTGTTAAACATAGCTTCCACATATTTACCTCCCTTGTTAAACATAGTTCCCACATATTGACCTCCCTTGTTAAACATAGCTCCCACATATTGACCTCCCTTGTTAAACATAGTTCCAACATATTGACCTCCCTTGTTAAACATAGTTCCCACATATTGACCTCCCTTGTTAAACATAGCTCCCACATATTTACCTCCCTTGTTAAACATAGTTCCCAAATATTGACCTCCCTTTTTGTGTGGCGTAAACGCCACACAATGATATTACCACTTTTTAGCTTACGACCAATTTAACGCATTAGGCCTCGGCAAATAAATAGTTCTATGATTTGAACAATATTACAAGCATGCAACACAGGTTACACGTATCATTGGACCTGATTTGTTTACATTACCAACATTTACTTATATTAAGACCATCAATTATATCAGACTTTTATTTTTAGAGGATATTTATAGCAAATCATTCCGCAACGGACTATATTTTTACTACCAATGAATGTTCTCACTGGTGGCGGGAATCTAAAATAGTTCCCACGGTTTTCAATCGTATACTGTAACGTATGTAAATCACTCCGCCGCTGCACATTGCAGACGATTACCTAATTATGTTGTATACAAACATTGATGCTATATATAGCTGGTGGGGGAACTGAAATAGTTCTACGTACATATCGATCGGCGGATTAACAATGTTACCGCGGTAAGCGTTATACGCACTAGTCAATTTCTACCCTGCTTTATATAAGACCTCATAATTTTCGTATCTATTATCCGATTTTGAATATTTAAAGCTTGTAATGTAAGAATCCGTTCCGCGTAAAAGTAAGTTTAAAATATCCCGTTTTATACCAAATAAAAATTCAATCAACGGTCGAAAATCATCAATTATTAAATTCAATATTCGATCGATTTTGTTCATTAAAGCTTGTTTTAAAAGCTAAAACTTTAAGGTTTTATAAAATGTAAAACTTGTTTTTAAAGCATTAATCGGCCGATCGATATGTGTGAGCGACGCCATGTTTTCCCCTTTTACATACGTTAATATAGAGTGTCATATATACATTTAATTAACATGCGTGGTCATACGGAGAATAAACAGTCACTTATCTTGACACTGGTCGAATTCTCCAAGTCGTTAAAAATGGTATTTGTAAATATCACTTCATTGATGCTCAGCATAGTTACTTAAGTAAGTTCCAGGTAACTGCTGGTTCTCTTGGTGTCTTTAGCAGCACAAATGTTTGAGTAAGGGTGGGCTTATCAGAACTGTGACATAAAATTATGATACAACCTGGATTCGATATTGGATTTAGTGGCATCAGTACGCCACACATCAGTACTTTCAGTGCTTTGATTTAAATGGTCAGCCATCTTTGAAATCAACTTTTTACAATAAAATCATTTAATTTCAATGGGACAAAATTTCGTGGGGACGTAATTGCAAGGATTTCTGATTTCATGAAAAACGGCAATGTCAAAATTCAAACAAATTATCAGAATTCATTCAAAATTCAAACAGATATAATAATTGTTTTATATGAATATATAAATTTTACAAAAAAATGTATTATTTTTTTCTCTCTTAATTACCTTTGGTTTATATATGCAAGTAAACTTCCCTAAAACTCAGTCTTATATACCTGACTAAGCTTGAAAGCAAGTGTGGTAGCCACTGTGATCTTGACATATTTATTTGTATAATTATTCATGGGGGATTTAAATTTGTGGTTGAGGTCATCCACGAAATTAAATATCCACAAATTTTAATGATTTTACATTATGTTTAACAGGGAACAATCAGATCAGTGATTATCATGAACCATCTATAATATATTAATTAGCACTGCATAAAACTTGTATATTATAATATGTATAACCTTAATAACAATCAATATTCTGTCGTTATTTTTCACCACATGAAGAAACCTGGGAGACAACAGCTGTTCTAATTAAATATATCTGATGCATAATTTATCACTATGGTTACGAAATATATAATTATCTGTATATTGAAACACAAATGTATGTGTATATAATTTACGTAAAGTTATGCAGGACTATTATATACAACCTCTCCCTCAGCAACATCCATTGGGAAACACAAAGTTTGGCTGTTGTGCAGTTTTGTTGCTATTACATCACCTGTCTGCAACAACCACTAATTTGATCTCACATCAGACTGTTTTTATTATACATGTATTTGACCTGTTAAGAGAGACCACCTGTCAAGAAAGACTACTTTTGCCATTTCTATGGGTGGTCTTTACAATCAGGTTTGACTGTATTTATAATTATTTGTATTTTGCATATTTTTCAGGCTAAAGCTCTAGTTACAGAACAGTTACAGAACCCCACATTATCCCGTATGATAGCACAGAAGTTAGCATTGTTTCACTCACTGGACATGCCACTGCCCAAGGAACCAAAATTTCTTAATGATACAATGGATGAGTAAGTAGGATTTTAAGGCTACAGTAGATTTTGCCTCCCTTTAATACTAGTTTATTTTCATGAGTTACCTTCCTTTGTTTATTATGTATACATACTTGGCTTCAGGAAGTTCATTGACCGATAGAAACTGGTAAATGGTTTACTGCTTCATCGGTTCGGGGTTAAGCAGTTTTGGGGCGCCGGTTCACACAAGGCTAGCAGCTTGATAGAAAGGGGCAATGGGCTTACCATTTTCAGATGGATGATCAATTTGCCATTTTAACATATAAATATTAGCAACTTTTTAGGCCAAAATTTACCCTAGAGGATATGTTTCGTGAATTTTTTAAATCAGTAAAATTTGCAAATTATTAGCTTTTACTTAACCCAAAGTATATACTTAAATATTTAATTAATATCGTATTAAAATTAACCAACCTAACAGTGTAACATTTGAGTTTATATACTATAGTAACTTAATTTCAACAAAATTTTGACCAAGTTTTGTTTGTTTTGATTCAAGCTTGATTCGTGTCCAATAAAATAATATTTATCCTTTCAGATGGATGGAAAAGGTTTCAAAGATTTTACAAAAGAAACATAAAAATCAAGATGAACAGTTTATGAGAAAGTTTAGAGATTACAATTTAGAAGACGAATTACGGACATTAAAGTAAGCCATGCAAATTAAGTCTTATATATTATCCTCTATAATTAATCAATATTCATAGAAACAAAATCAGCAGAATCAAATGTAAATTGAGGATTTTTATGCCCCAGTATCGATAGATCGGGAGGCATATAGTGATTCACCTGTCCGTTCGTTCGTCCGTCCGTTCGTTTGTCCGGTTAACCCAAATTGACCGTTTCTTCTAGCATCATAATGGCTTGCTACAAAGCTTCCATACTTGCATGGATGTTGTATATGAACACTCTCCACATGCCTGTATCACCTGACCCCATTTTGACCTTCACCTTGACCTAATTTTGGACTTAGACTTATTTATGGACAAGGCTTCCACATGGGGCATAAGCGTTTATTGAACGCAGTCTTGTTTTAATATTGTTCACATTAAATCTAGTTAATACTGAATGTCGTGGTTTCCCATAAAACAGTAATTTAGTTGCCATGTAAATTTGTTGGTTTCCAATTTTTAAGTTTGCTAACAAGACCTAACTATTTGTGTTAATAAAATATGCCTGCAAATTTATCCCACACACACAGAGACAGGTCTTCAATCATACTGTTGTCTATTGCTAATTGCCTTCTTGTATATACATGTAGTATTATGAGGTTAGTCCTTTGTTGTTAAGATGGAAGCTTATTTGACTGTTGTATTTTCAGAGGGATTTTATCAAATGTTGAGTCACCGGTTGTATTCTCACATAATGATCTACAGGAAGGTTGGTACATGCTTCATACTACATATGTATGTAATTAATATCAGGCCTGGGGGACAGCTATTTTTAGGTGGGGTGGGTGTGGATAGTGTACCCCATCCCAGTGAAGAGTTTTCGTTTTTAAATCATGCACTTTAAGCTTTTTAAATAAGAAGAAAAGGTATTAAAATTGTACTGCTATATCACCAAAAATACTGTGAATTACAAACAAATGTTTGAAATTGTCCCCAAGGTAAAGATTATCTTTCAATTGTGAATTTTCTTCCCTTTAAATTTTAACATATTGCGAAATTATTAAAATTATTCTGTTACATCAACAGACAATATAATCAGAATAATAAACAGAATAATCCTCTAAATGATCATTGTTGAAACTAAATGGGGAAGTTATTTCTATATTCCTTATTTGTACATACATTCCTTATTTTCAGGAAATATTTTGTATAATGATAAATTAGATGAAAACAAGCGAATGGTTGTGATTGATTGGGAATATTGTAGTTATAACTTTAGGTAAGTAAATACCTTTATATATAAACTATAGTACAACCTCTATAGAGCAACACCCTTGGGGAGCCATAGATATTGGAGATTGTTCAGTGGTTGCTGCTCTACAGCTAGAGGTTTAATATTGAGTAAATATTAGATAAATTTTGAAGGTGTTGTTATAGGGAGGTTTTTGCTCTACAGAGGGCCGCTCTGGAGAGGTTGTACTGTACATGTAAACTCAATAAAACTGGTCAGTTTATATTGTTTTGCTATTTTGTTATCAATAGTGCATAATTATATTCATGCAAAATTTTTCATACGGACACTTGATAAGGAAATGCAACCATAAATATAAATTTATTTTGGCCGATATGAAGTGAAAGGAAGCATGTTAGGCATTTTGGCCATTATGGCATATTTCACATGTACAGGACATAGGCCTACACTCCAAAATGCGTACATTTCATGCATCTATACATTGGCATAACATGTACTAACAACTGACTGTCTGGAATAACCCACTACATTGTGATTATCTTTGCTATGGACATGCCTTTTATAAAATAAATATTTCTTTGTTCACCGATAAGTAAACAATTGCAACTAGAGTAATTAAATACACACCTTTCAACAATCGGCCCTAGTTTAGTTGATGAAACTACTTTTTTTCCTACGCCGCCGCTAGGCAGCGCCCCCTTTGCAAAAGTAAACCGGTCAGCCAGTAAAGTTGCGTAACTACCGATGCAGATGTAAACTGGTCATGTAAAATATGATAATATTATATACTACAGAGCCTTGTCGCTAGATAATTGAGACCATGCTTCTGAATGAATGTCTCTATTGCATAAGTTTACCACCCGGTCAATAAATAGAACGATTTCACCATTACTAAATATAAACCATGTATATCATTAACTGGGTCACATGTTTTGCTGAGGGCAAAACATTGACTGATAAGCCATTATACATGTGTACGTTGTATGTGAAGGAATGATTTGTTTTTCAAATGGCATATTTGGAAGATTTCTAGTCTAAACTTCTAGATCAATATGTATGATCATGCCAGAAAGCTATATCTTCTAGTACTAATAAATCTACAATTAAACTTAAGAAAAAATAAGATTGTGAAAAATACAGTTAAACCAAGTTTAATAATACTTCCTCTGCATTCATTGGAACAACTATAATGCTTCCGGCGCTTTGATTTAAGAGAGCAAACAAAGAGATACTAGTAAGTGTAAAATTGCATCTTGAAGGAGAAGCTATATGTAAACAAATAAGGAAGAAATATTGCCTTTAATTTGGTTTTAAAACTGTTAGCTTCAAAAAATGTTATGCCTCATATTTTGATTTACATGTGTTGGTACATTTCAGGGGTTATGATTTTGGAAATCATTTTTTGGAATGGACATACAATTACAATTTCCCCACAGAACCATATTTTGAATGTAAAAAAGAAAATTATCCATCAAGAGAACAACAGGTAAAGACAATATGTTTTTTCTATGCTTTTCATTTTATTAAATTTCCAAATCTGCTGAGCGGTTTACTTAGCTGGCATCATCAATGCTTTTATGACATACATATTTTTGAAGTATTTTATTAGCTATAGCAAGGTATGTTATTTGACAGGGACATTGTTAAGTATAATCTAAGGCGAGTAGTACCAGTGACTACACAATTACGGAAAATGCGTTCACCAACAGTCTTTAGTTTGTATACACAGCGTATTAATCTAATCACTGTATGACTTATTGGTAGATTATACAATTCAACTTGTATGACTTATTGCAAGCAAAGTTATCTGTGATTTCCGGTCACTGTATGACTTATTGGGATACAATACAATTCAATGTGTATGACTTATTGCGATAACTTGAAGTTGACTCGTTAATGCACTGTGGTATATCTGCCTATACTTAAATCTCAACATGTTGTATAATGTATTTCAGTATGAGTTTTTCCGTGTCTTTAAATCTCAACATGTTGTGTATTGTGTTTCAGTATGAGTTTTTCCGTGCCTATATACAAACGTCTGGCGGTGATATTACAGACAAGGTATTGCAGGCAATGTATGTAGAAGCTAACACATTCGCTCTAGCCTCACATTTCCTCTGGGCATTGTGGGCCATTTTACAGAATGAAATGTCAAGTATCGAGTTTGGATTTCTAGTAAGTCAAAATTCCAATAATACAAAACTAAATTATTTTAGAATTTTTTTTTTGAATATTCTAAGTGACTTTTAAAGTCTACAATCAATTCTAGTTAGTCAAAATATCAATGATACAAAATTAAATTATTTAAAAAATGATTTTTTTAATATTCTAAGACAATTATTTTGTAACAATTTGCAACCGATTATGATAAATGAACTTCAAGTTATTTCCTCGTTTAAAGACTTCAGTTACATAATAATGTTTCTGTTCATTTCTATATCAATTTTCAGGAATATGCTGAGTGTAGATTTGAAGGATACTTTGACATGAAACAAAATAATCATCCATGAAATACTGGGATAACAGTATAAGAAGAAAACCTTAAAGCAGGTTATGATGACTTATCTATCTACACAAGAGAGTTAGAGTTTACGCAAGAAGATTACACTGTGGATTGGAGTTTCAGTTCGGTTTCATGTACTCGTTATTAAGGACGTTTGATACAGTTGTTTATGCGCATCATTTCTGCGCATATACCTTAAACGGGAATAGAGGCCGCGTTTGGCACTGGATTGTCATGAAAATTGGGCAAAATATTGTCGTGATACTATCTAGGGTTAGTATAAATATGGATAATTTGGGGTAAAAAAATAATTTCACTGAGCAAATAATATGAAAACACTCTGCGTGAAATAGCGGTTACATTTTCATTCATTTTTTGTGAAATTAGAAATTATTACTTGGGTTACCTGTACCAATTTATAATGAGTGTTTGTATTGCCTGGGACTACACAGATCCCCTTTTACTGATATATAGGGAATGAATTAATGATCTCTTGACTAAAATTGTGAAGATTATTCAAGTGAGCGATTCAAGGCCCATCTGTGTCCCCTTGCTATATGGAATGCGACGTCACTGACAAATTGGGGAAAAGGGGAGATAATTCAGTCATAATAGCACAAAGTGTAGCATGAAAACCTATGTTTTGTTTTAATTTTTAGATAAACTACACTTTAATCAACATCCTTAGCCAAGAATAAATTATGACAAGACTATGAGCAAAACATATATGCAAAATGTACTAATTTGGCCTTTTTTGCGCCATTTTCCGCCATTATACCGCAATTTTCATTGCAAAGAGACACAATTACGACGTAACTGCAGCTAAAATAATTCTTTTTACACGCCGATTTCTTCTAAGTTTATATTTACTATACTTTCATGTACATAATATGCAAATGTGAGCACTCTTTTGGTATTAGAATATTTTTTACACGCAGATATTGCGTCGTTTTTACGCAATTTCACTAAGGTTTTTTATGATATAGGGGGACAATAATGACGTCAAAGCGCAAAAAGTAGTCCCGTGACCTATCTTTTTTATTTAATATTTGTATTGAGTTCACTTTTATCAACAAAATTAGCAATAAAAAATATATTGGTCATCAATGTCGTTTTTGAGCTACGGCCGATTTTGTGTATTTTTTTAAAAAAAAATTCAGTCATTTTTCGGATATTTTGACAATTATTTTTTTGTCAAAAATGTGTGAATTTTCTTATCAATACCAAAAGTGTATAGGAATGTTTGAATAATATGTGTTTGTTCATACAAACCCATGGAAATGATTTTAACAAGAAAAAATATCGATTTTAATGCAAAAATGAATACATTGCGAAATATCAGAAATTTTGGTCATTTTCTTGAATAGTGATGTTGCAAAAGGGCCCATGACCCCTTAAATAGTACTGCGACATACCTTTTTTATTTCACATATTGCTTCAGTATATATTAAACTATAATTGTGCCTATTTTTTGGTATCATTTAAAAAAAATAATAACCCTATCAAACGTCCTTAACAAAGAGTGAACAGAGTTCCTGATGTCATTACGTACTCTATTAATATTGCATTGCAAATATAACTAAATATTTCTTTTTACTTGCTTAGATCTGCATTTTATTGAACTTTTCTGATTGGTCACATCTGGAGTATATGTATGGTGGGGACTAAGTTGTTTGTTACATAGTGGTCGAGTCGTATTGAGACAGTATGGTGGAGGCCAAGTTACTGGTACATTTTGACCATATGATTGAGGCCATGGTATTGGTTTATTTTGACTATATGGCTGAGGCCATGTTACTCGTTTATTTTAAAAATAAGGTTGAGGCCAAGTTACAGTATATAATGACCGTATGGTTGAGGCCATGTTACTGGTATATATTTTGACAGTAAGGTTGAGGCCATGTTACTAGTATATTTTGACTATATCGGTTGAGGCCATGCTACTCGTTTATTTGAAAGTAAGGTTGAGGCCAAGTTATCAGTATATTTTGACAGTAAGGTTGAGGCCAAGTTACTCGTATATTTTGACCGTGTGGTGACGGCCAAGTAACTAGTATATTTTGAACATATGGTTGAGGCCAAGTTACTGGTATATTTTTTTAGTATGGTTGAGGCCCAGTTATCAGTATATTTTGACAGTATGGTTGAGGCCAAGTTATCAGTATATTTTGACAGTATGTTTGAGGTCAAGTTACTGGTATATTTTGACAGTATGGTTGAGGTCATGTAATTATGAAATGAAACTGTATGAGATAGTGTTAGTGATAATACAAACTCTGTGATAGATAGATATATTTGTATGGTGCTGGTAACTATTACTGATATTAAGTTGGAAATATCTTGAAAGATCTCAGAATTCAAGCCATTACAAGATTCATGAGAGATCAGACTCGCTTGAATATTTTTAGTATTTGATATTTGAAATTATAATATACAGATTTGATTGGTTGTTATGTGTTAACCAGAACCCAACCTGGTACCCGATGTTCACCAAGGAATAGTTTATAAGCCAACCTGGTACCCGGTGTACACCAAGGAATAGTTTATAAGCCAAACTGGTACCCGGTGTACACCAAAGACATTAAAATAAGTTGGTTTTAGAAAATGACCCCTTTTCAGGTTCAGTATCAAGTACTAGAATTCAGTTTTTTATTAGAAAAGTTAGGTTTTGAATGTTTTCAACATACTAAGTAGAATATCGTTATTTATAAGGAATTTTTTATCTTTTAGTATTTGGTGAACATACCCGTATGAGAATCAATGTGAAAATAAGTAATATACAATGCACAAGGTACATAAATATTGAGGGACGGACACACTGTCTCGTAAAAATCCTAGAAGTTTTACATGGGGTATTTTAAAGATGTTTTGCAGTATTGCAATGACATAAATACTTCATTATCCAAGCTTCCATTGAATTCACCATTTCATTTTTATGAATTTTTAACTTGACCAATATACATGTACATATTAATTATGACCAATAGTTTATTTCATATAAATTATTTCCATTACAAGATACTGACCATTTACATTTGCGTTTCTTTTCAAACAATGTAACTTTTTGTACAATGTAATTCTTGCATGGTTTCCAAGTTGGTATGTTTTATGATAAAATTGTTTAGAAAAATATGTGAATTGCAATGTATTAAATTTTCAACATTGTGCCATTTTAAATTGTGTTTACAGTGATGGTACACTGCTTATTCTGTATAATCATGCATACAGTATGACAGGGCTCTCCAAACCCTACTCACTGTAGTAGAATAGGAAATTTGTTCATGAAAAATCATCATTATAATTTCTCATGTGTATACCATATGTTGTTCAGAAGTATTAGTGTCATATTGGTTTTAGGGGCCAGTTTACATTAGTTGTTTTACATTTTAATCATTATTTGTGATAGATTGGCTTTTAACATAATTTCTGTTTCAAAATGCTGAGTCAGCTATACAGTAACCGAGTCACATGTTCTTCTTATTTAACTAGTATATTAGTTTATACTTGTATATAAGGAATTTATAAATATATTTAAAGATGATCAGTATTTTATCCCTCAGTGTAGAAAGGAAATCCACTATTTTTGTCTTTCTGTAGTCATGTACGATTGGTTTCTTTAAATAGCTTATGTTTTTGAAAAATATAGATTTTTTAAGATACAGCTAACTCTCGTTATCGAGAACTCTGTTATATTGAATTTTCTGTTATGTCGAAGTTTTTTTTCCCTTCTTTGTCTACCGGTATATGAAATCAGCCCACCTCTCTCGAAGATGTCTCGACAGTTTCGGCTCCCGCCCACAGAATTTCTTTTGTCAAACCAGTTTTAATTGTACTGATTTTTGTATAGCTCTATTTTATAGCTAGTATTATCTGAACATATCTACTTGTTCCTAAACCTTTAGGAATGCATATATTACAAGCTTCATGTGTGTAATATATAAATTGCATGAGAAAGTGCTTTGCTGGTTGGTTAGATTAGTGTTTATTGTACACCTTCGACATATCTGTAACAGCTACGCTTATGTACACTGAAGTTACAATTTTGACAAGAAATCAACTGTTAAATTAGTGCTAATAGGTGCTAGACCAGTTTAATTTGCTCGGACTGTAACATTTTGTTTCCTATATTTGTATTTATTCTAATAATTTACCGGTAAATACACAATGTATTAGTTTATTTCATTTAATGTTTGTTTATTTATGTAACATCTACAACTTACTTATTAATATTGACATGTAATTGTACAGCAAAACATTAAATTGCCGACTTACAGAGCTAGAATATTGGGCCATATGTATGACAGAATCGCTGGCAGTGCCAGACAATTGTATACCCCACATTTGACCTTCAGAATTCTGACTGAAGGGTCAATTTCTCTTCAAGGTATTTTGACTATAAAATGGTCCTGTACTTTTGTCAAAAGGACTGTTTAGATTGAACTCAAAAGGAGACCCCTGAATCTTGTAGTTTAAAATTTAAATTAATGTTGTTTCTTCACTGGATGAACTTTTGTTTCAATGCGAAGTTTTGCTGTTTGTGTATATTTACTGTGTATACCTGCTTATGAGGCAACCAAGATAAGACACACCTGGACATTGGACCGACAAATTAGGTTCTATACAGAGACCATCCTGTAAAAGATTGTTACAAATCGGACAGGGAAGGCAGCACTCAACAGAAACAGCAGAGCACAAGAGAGAGCAGTATAGTGAGGTCTCGACAACAGTTTGTTCCCAAGCAAAATATCGTAGTAGCGAGTATGTTGGTATACTGAATTGATACAAAGAACGTTTAAAACATTTTTCCCCAATTAATTGATGTCAGTATATGACAAATTTCTAGCTCGGTATGAAAAATACCGAGTTAAATTTTTAAGTAAGGCATTCATTATTGTTGATGGTTTTGGAGCTTAAAATCAGATCTAGCAGCTTTTCCTAGTAATTGATGTTATAACGTGAAACTAGCCAGGTGGTCTTGTAAACAGGTATATACAGTAAAGATAAAGATGTGATGTGTTCATTGTTTGTATTGGTATCTTCTTGCCAAGATAGTTGTTTTATTGACAATTGTATTATATATAAAATTAAAGTTATTTTTACATAAATTTATTTTTGCTTATTTTTATGTTCCATTTCACCTAGATCTGTTAATTGAAGCACTTATGGAAACTTATGTCTAGATTCTTTATTAAGGGGTCTTCAATATTAACAATTAGTCGGCTTATAAATTCCTACAAACTATATCTGTTCCCTATATGTTGTTGGAAAAAACGTTATAAGGAATTTAAATGTGTGCGCAAGTTTAAGACTTTCGTAAGTGCTTTGATAAAACATGTGTGAACACATACTCAGTGTTGCTCATGTGAATGTTCAGTGTCGTCTAAGTGACTTGTGTACATCCATGATGATTATAAAATTAACATCATCTGAGATCTAAAGTCTTGTAGCATTCCTAGTTAGCCCAGAGGATAGAGTACTTTCTTGTCGCCCGACGGATCCTGAGTCAAAGATTGCGTTAGGCAGGTTAAGTTAACGTTGGTATGGTCATCTCCTCCACATGTGGAATTACTGACAGTTGCTTGCAGATGAGAAAGTTAGTACTGATTGATTACTGATTCCAGGAAAGCTGGTATTGTTAACCAGTATATGACTGAAATACTATCGACAATTGGCGCAACAAAAATATGACTCAAGTCTTGCATCCTCCCAACTTAAAACCAGGACTTGTAATCACAAAACATCTCAGATATTTTTGTCTAAGACAAATGAAATTTTTAAGTTTGTTGAATAATTGAAAGTCTTACTTTTGTCTTAGATGGATTTTGTATGTATTTCAATATGAAAACAGTAATAATTGTATAAGATAAAAATTGAGGTTATTTTGTTCCAAGTGAAATATGTTTCTTCGAAGAAAATTTCTTTAGAAAATATCTGAGAAGTTCTGTGAATACATGCACAGATCAATAATTTAAAACAGTAAATCTTGGAAAAACATGCAAAAATGACAAATGGTGTTTCAAATTTATTCATAATTACAATTTCAAAGACATTATTTTACAATTTATTTTAAAACTGAACACAAAGTGTACACATAAAAACGTAATTATAAATCAAATCAATACACATTAAAATGTGATTAAATACACAATAACACCAAAATGGTATCAACAATTTGCATTGAATTCAAAACTAAATTCATGGTAAAAAGAGTACTCTTGAGACCTCGACCCAATCTTGTGAAACCTTTAAACCCGAACCTCGGCTCAAATACTGTCACTTACCATCAGAGATTAATTCAATATGAGTAAAAATGTTCTCAAAATTGGTATCACAAATTGAAATTATTGTCATAAGAGTTTACTACAACAAAATCATAACAGCTCTGCATTAAGACTTACATCAAATTCATACTATGGTTAGATTCAATTTGAGCAGGGATTTTTATTCAAATGATGCTATATAGGAAATTAGGGCATGTTGTACAGAAGCTCTTTGAACTCAAGATAGTAATCAGTTACCAGGGCCTAATATCAATCTGGCTGTACAAAATTGTCAAATATTTACATCAACAACTTAAGATGAAGACCATATAATATGAACCTCTTCAAAAGGAAGTATTAAACAATCATTAGCTGAAAGTCCAATATCCATCTAACAGTCAGTCCAGAGTCCACCAAAGGGTGTAAAGTCAACAAAGACACACATCATTGCTTTCCTAATTCATACAAACTGACACTTAGCTGAACCTCTTGAAACAGGATGTGACCCATCGATACTCTGGATACAATAAGTGTGTCAATTAAGTAAAGAGTTCATCTTTATCTATAACTATTGTAGTTTAGATCAGTTTAACCAAAGCAACCACCAGTAACCTGGACTAAAAAATGTCTGCTTAAACATACCTGTTCATCAAAGGTTAACATCTTTGTAACTAGTGTCGTTAAGATGAGATGAGCCAAAGCATCACAGGTTAACATCTTTGTTTGTAACTAGTGTTGTTTAGACAATGTTAACCAAAGCAACCAACAGTAACCTAGACCAAACATCCAGTGTGTATATTCATCACAGGTTAACATCTTTGTTTGTAACTAGTGTTGTTTAGATCAGTTTAACCAAAGCAACCATCAGTAACCTAGACCAAACATCCAGTGTGTATATTCATCACAGGTTAACATCTTTGTTTGTAACTAGTGTTGTTTAGATCAGTTTAACCAAAGCAACCATCAGTACCTAGACCAAACATTCAGTGTGTATATTCATCACAGGTTAACATCAATACTTTTAACAATCACTTCTCTATCTTTCAATGCTTTGATAACAGCATCTCTTTCTTTCTTTGTTGGAGTTTTCTTTTTCTGTTTGGCCAACTGAATTTTTCTGTAACTTTCCATTACCTGAAATGTGTAAAAAATACAATGTTTAAATTGTTTAAACTCCATAATAAGACAGTTACACTACACCATATTACATCACCGTATTGTGTCAACGTATGCTGTACCTACGAGAATTTTGGTAAGCACACTGATGTACATGTACGTAGAATAGGTAAGGGATAAGTTTAAAAATACCCTAAAGTACTCCAGCATAAACTCAGACATATCTAACATAACTATATACAGATGCATTTCGCTGCATTCACAGGATTTCCATTACACAAACTTAGGTGGTTTAATGGAGTAATTTCTTTTTGTAGACCGGGGTAGTTTTGTTTTAAGTTCAAATGGTCGACAACATTTCAGTCATATGGAGACTACAAACTCATGTTATCCTGACACCGGACCAACCAGCAGTTATCTGGAACTAATTATACTGCTGAGCCTGAATAAAGGGAGATATAACAGTACCATCAATGGCTCGAGTATGTCACAGCCTGGAATCAAACCCACAACTTTACCTTCCCGAAGCAAACACTCTTACAACTCTCTGCCATTGCATTAGGTATTATAGAGTAAAGGATTAATCACATGGATACAGATTTATACATGCTGTAATGATTAAAAGATTTTTATTTATTAAAAAAATACTATAATTATGCACTTGACGTAGAATAATGTTTGATACCTCTGAATCTGATACTGCTAGTTTTTTCTGCAGTTCTTGCTTTGCCATTTCATCTTTTGCAAGCTTATATAGTTTCTTGGTAGCAATGATGTTATGTTGACATACAGCTTTAAGTTCTGCCTGTTTTACTCTCAATTCACGAAGAATTTCATCATTTTCATCATCTTCTTCTGACTCATCAAAATCAAGAATTCCTGAAAAATCAAACATCACTCATCAAAATCTAGAATTCCTGAAAAATCAAACATCACTCATCAAAATCTAGAATTCCTGAAAAATCAAACATCACTCATCAAAATCTAGAATTCCTGAAAAATCAAACATCACTCATCAAAATCTAGAATTCCTGAAAAATCAAACATCACTCATCAAAATCTAGAATTTCAGAATTCACCGTTATTTGTGTGCAATTGGTAAAGTTGGTCTCAGCACGTGTAGCAACATGCACAACTAGGCAAGTACTAATGTGTCTTGCTCATTAAATCCAACAAATAGTTTTAGAGAAATAGTGTGGAAAAATCTGTTAATTCACAGATGACTGATTGATTCCAATAAAGCCCTGATTTACTTCATATGTGAGAGTATTTTAAGTTTAGATAGCAACTAAGTATTAGTGAAATCAACCTCAGGGGTGTTCAGGTGTGTGGTAGGACCCATACAACCTTAAAACTGCAGAACCTACCCTGGTCCTCTAGCTCCTTTTTTATCCTTTTCTCCAAATGTACTGGATTACCCAGATTTAACTGTTTGGCCAGTTCCTTCGGTGAAATGGCAGCTGATTCATTGAAAGAGTCTGGAAAATAGAAAACAAACATGCATGTATTAAGCACCAAGAATTTAGAACTAGAATGGTTATTGACACAAAAACATACAAGGGTCGTTACTACAGAAAAATTATCTTACCTAAATTCTATCCATGCTCTATCAATTGAGGTAGCAGGGATCGCTATTGAGTTAAATGTGATTCATACTTATTACGAAAATAATTTCAAGGTGGTATCATAATAGAATTGTTCTTGTTCAAGGTATGCACACCAATGCAGAACAGGCAGATGCAAGGACTTTCTAGCATTAATACCAGTAGACAGACTGATATAATGCAGAATATGTATATATCCTCCAGCTCAGTGAACGTTGATCAGAACATAATGGGGAACAAGTTCGCATAACCATGCTAGGTAATAATGTGTCCTGTAATCAAACCAGTGGTACCACAGAGATAGTGCACATACATTTTGTCTATAGTTGGGTGGGCCGCAAAACATGACTCGAATACATCGCTTGTATGCTACAGACCAAAAATACTTCTCAAATACTGCCCCTATATGCTACAGACAGGAAACATGACTCGAATACACCCCTTATATACTAAGTGTTTTGGTGTATGATAGTTTATATAATATTTACCATTTTCAGGATAATCCTCGTCCATTTCTTCATCCATTGGTGTCATTATATTCTCTTCTATCAGCGCTGACACTAGTCTCTGTGTGAGTACACCAAATGGTGACTCATCAAGTATACTGTAATACATATAACATAATTATACAGAAAAACATCACATAAACAACAAATCAACAAGACCACCTCATTGTTATAGATTTGCTTAATATTACAAGAGGGCCCAAAGGGCCCTAGGTCGCTCACCTGTTATAGCAGTACATGCAAGACCTGTGATTTGACCTAGTGACCTAGTTCTTGGCCCCATATGACGCAATATCTCACTTAACCTAAATTTTGTTGTGATGAGCATTGTGACCAAGTTTCATAAAGATTAGGTCAAAATTGTGACCTCTAGTGACAACACAAGGTTTTTCTATGATTTGACCTTGTGACCTAGTTTTTGACCCCGTATGACCCAATATCGAACTTGACCTAGATTTGGTTGTGATGATCATTGTGACCAAGTTTCATAAAGATTAGGTCAAAATTGTGACCTCTAGTGACTACACAAGGTTTTTCTATGATTTGACCTTGTGACCTAGTTTTTGACCCCGGATGACCCAATATCGAACTTGACCTAGATTTTGTTGTGATGATCATTGTGACCAAGTTTTATAAAGATTAGGTCAAAATTGTGACCTCTAGTGACTACACAAGGTTATTCTATGATTTGACCTTGTGACCTAGTTTTTGACCCCGAATGACCCAATATCGAACTTGACCTAGATTTTGTTGAGATGATCATTGTGACCAAGTTTCATAAAGATTAAGTCAAAATTGTGACCTCTAGTGTCTACACAAGCAAATTGTTGACGGACGGACGACGGACGAAGAGTGATCACAAAAGCTCACTCTGTCACTTTGTGACAGGTGAGCTAAAAACCAATTTGATATAAAAACCAATTTGTAAGGGTCTGGAGTCCTGAAATTATCGCAAAGAATGTGGATATTGCATATAATAATAACACATGCATGTCAGTACTAAGACCCACTGAGAAAAATAGCTGGATCTGAGAAGGGATAATACTCCACATAGCCAAAACTATTGAGACAAGTGTGTCTTTATAATGTATAAGACATTTTCAGTTTAATTTATAAACCACAAACCTTTGAGCAAACCAGCTTACTCACATAATTCTACATTCTGTGTGGGATTGAAACCTGCAGTACCAGTGGTGAGGGGCAAGTAATTTAAAGCTCACACATTAGAGTAGATCTGGTAAAAGCATTTAAGAATAGATATACATTACATATACATGATATATACACCCCAAAACATGTATACCGAATATAAATACATTCTGATAAATAAATATACCCCATATACCCCACAATATGTATAGTGGATATATTTCTGTATACGACTCAGGTACACTAATATGCAGATTAATACAGTAGATACAAAAGCAGAATGGAATCTTGAGCATGTTTACTGGGTCTACTTTGATGTTATCCCATTTAAAGTCGGCTACACCTATACCACTTGATACCATTATCAATAACATTTCAATGACGGACAAAGGATACAAATTCATTAAATGTATCTAACCTTGATTCTGCAGACTTTAACAATGCAGAGGCACCATTTGTATCAGCAACTCCATTCCTCTTCTCCCCTATTTTAGCACCTACAATAGAACAGTGACATTTCAAATCAAACAAAAAATCATTCCAAATATCTCAGACAATAAGTTTTTGGGGTTTTAGAAATATAAAGATTATTGACACAAAAAGTTAAAATGTATGTCCCCCACTACAGGTCAAAACTCTGGCAAAATTCAACAGACCTAAAATTTCCTGAAAATATGCACAACTGGGCTTGGTACCAAATATTCATGTGAAGTTTCATTGAACTCTGAACTGTTTTCAGAGGTTAAGGAGAACAAGCGCAGACAAACTTTGTGCCATCCATCCACCACCAGCACAAAATCTGTATGTCTCCCCCACATAAAGTAGGCGACATAAATATACTTTAATTAACAGAAGTGTTTCAAATCCCTGGATTATGTAGAAGTACTGGTCAGTTACTAAAGAAGCAGTCACTTGATGGATTCAACATAAATAATGTAAGTAATTTTATGGTAATTTATTGTGATCCCTTATCTACGTTATTTATCAACAAGATTCCATACTTTGCTTTTGTTCCTCCAGTAGGTCCTCTTCAGCCCATTTCTCCGTGTAGTGCATCCCCATGGACGGAACTTTCAGGTACTCGGCATCGTCTTCGTGAGATCGTAGTAATTCTTCAAGAAATTTCATGTCATCATTGGTGATATCAGCACAGTAAGGTTCCACTGAGGTCCAGAATTTGTTCACTGCATTGTTTTTAGGGAGTTTAGGGAGATCAATGGGGTTAGGATCAATCAGGATGTCCTGTTCAGGTAGCTTCATCTATCAAAGTAAAAAAACCTTTCTTATTGACCTGTTTAGGTAACTTTACCTATCAAAGTAAAAAAACTTGAGTAATTGAAAGATCTCAACTATGAAATTATATCCCACAGATTATTAATTTTCTTTTAAGTTTGCCTTTGAAATTCACAAATATAGGACATTACAAAATTGCCTTTTTCACTAACTTGTTGGGTTGGAAACACTTAAAATTTTCCAGTGCTCTTGAACCAGGGACCTCTCGATTGGTAGTTGAGAACGCTATTCACTTGACCACCTAGCCACCTATCACCGTGGCCTGTGGGATATATGGTTAAAGAACAAGAAATAACTGACCTGTGTTAGTTTAGTCTTCAGTTTGGAGGCTGGAGGAAAGCTTGAAGCTTTACCAGATGTGTCTTTAAACTTCTTACTAGGCTTATCATCAGCAGCTTTTCCTCTTTTACTGGGAGTTTCTGGTTGCTGAAAATATTACAACATACAATAATCAACATTGAATGAATATCATACATAGAAGCAATAACCATCAAGCAGGCTTCGATTAATCTACTCGTCCGCTTGTCCTGCAAAATCTTTCCTTCTAAGTTCTTTATTTTTAATATAGCAGGACGAGTAAAAGTTTGGTGTTATCTCACAGGACGAGTGCTTTAAAATATTTGTCGAGGCCTGCATGAAGAATAACATTCAACTGCCAACACAATGATGGGATGGGGGTATGTACTGTTTGCTGAATAGTTGTGTGTAAAGTAGACTTTAAATTAACTTTTTGTAAGTAGTTAGTACCAAGGCCAAGATTTGTGCAGGTAATATAAAAGCCCTAAAAACTCTTCATATGCAGAATTTTATGGATTTGTATGGGTATGATCCCTGTCAGACTTGACCTCTGTTAAATAACAACAAGGCACTTACAACTTTTCCACCTTTGACTTTTCCAGCTGGTTTGATTTCACCCGACTTTTCTTGCCAATTTGTAAGTATTTGCATTTCATTCTCCAATACTTTAAGTCTTTTACCAGCATTGGCAAGCAGTGTCTCTAGATCGCCTTGTACCACATCAAGTTCCTCTAGACCGATAGTCTCCCCTTCACCACGGGATAGGACTGAAATATGTATACAACAATATGATATTCATAGACAGGAGTTGCACTTTAGGATGAATCTTCAGGGTTATTTTGATAATAGTACTTGATATTACAAAAATACTGCTAAATGCCTCAATAATTTACAGAAAAGATTAAATTACCCTTCAACTATATGGTAATTACTAGGTTACACCATTATAAATGCAAAAAATAAATTGTACAGATAATTTAAAAAAACTCGCAAATACTGACAATGACAGCATTTGTAAAACGCAATATTACGTAGCCACCCAAAAATGAATCAAAAGAATAATTTGTCTAAAGCATTTGTAATAACAAATGATCTAAACATATTTATCGAAAGGTTTTTCTGCATTTGTTTTCATCTATTACTAAGAATATAAACTACTAGTTATAACTATAAAGTCTACAAAATCACAATTTTATTATTGGTAAAAATATAGACACATCCACTTTCAAGCCCTAAGATAAATCATTGATTCAAGGTGATCACTTACTTGTTGTATATCGTGGACATTGTTTCACATGATCTACAGGTTCCAAGTCAGGAAACATTAATGGACACTCATTATCCTGAGCACCTTTTCCCTTTCCTTTCATGATGGTGTCACGTTAACTATGACCTTTTCAAACTTCAAGGCATATTACCTGTGAAATGCAACAACTACCAATCAGCAACTTAGTACCTGAAAAGAATGAAACATAAATTAAAGTCTCAATAAATAGTCATCGAAGCCAGAGTTACTGGCCATTCAAGCAAGGGGAAAACCAAATGGTCTCCGTAAGAATAGTGAAACAGCCCCGGAGTGGCTATTCTTACGGCAGTTTTAAATGCAGTTATTTAATGAATATATGAGCCAGTCTCCAGGAATACCTGCTATTTTGACAAAAATATTGACTTTAAGATTTTCAATAGTACTACAGGATAATGTTAAATAAGCAAATTGAAAAAGAAATTATGTTAATACATTGAGTTTTAAGGAAGTTACAGCTGATTTTGTAGAGTCCCTATTCGGAGCTTTTTGTGTGACGTCGCAAACGTCATTCAAACGTTATTCCACGTAACTCAAATAAGTATTTCATTATTACACCTTTTGATCAATTCTTGACATAAACTGTTCAAAATAGTACCAAATTCTATAATTATGTTTCACTTTTCAAAATATATATCTAAATCGAAATTGTTTGCATTCAGAGAAAGGCTACTTCTGTTTTAAACAACTAAATCCTCGTTTTTCTCAATCGGAGTACTTTTCTGAAATTGGTCACCATGGCAACGAAGTATGTGTTTTCGACATAATTCATAGGAAAATTTAAAGCTAAGGTATAGTACTATATGGGGCAATTACTCAAAATAGAATCAATAGATATGTATTTTTCCTTATTTTAGAGCTTTATCAAAATCTTGTTACATATAGTAATTACATAATGTCATTATAGCAGGTTTTCCTGGAGACTGGCTCATATATATATACCGGTATGACACATTTGAAGCGATTACCTTTTATATTCTAAATATATTTATTGACATTTTCTTCAAAATTAATGAACACATTGTATAAACAAGAGGGCCCAAAGGGCCCTGGGTCGCTCACCTGTCGTACTAGTGCATGCACACCCCTATGGTGACCCTACACATTTTCTGAATAAAATTTAAGGAAATTCAGCCTCTATTGCAAATTTTTTAATGATTTGACCATGTGACCTTGTTTTTGACCCCAGATGACCCAAAATCGATTTTGGCCTAGATTTTGTTGACATGATCATTGTGACAAAGTTTCATAAAGATTAAGTTGAAATTGTAACCTCTGGTGACTACACAAGGTTTTTCTATGATTTGACCTATAATTTAAACAAAATATTTTGGGAAAAATATTTTCCTCCATATAACTGTACAAATACATGCCATGAAGACAAAACAATACCTAAATACTTAAAAAATAAAAATTATGGTTCCAGTGGGGTTTGAACCCACGACCCTCAGGAAATGTCTACGCTCCCTACAGCGCTTTGATTTCCTCTTAACCATTACAATTCACACCCTGCTTAAAATACTAAAATATTTTGATATTTGACCTTTACAAAACTGCTGTGAACCCTGATACACATTTTCATTGGTTGATGAAAGTTTACTTGTATGTATACAGAGAGAGTTACAGCAGAGAGTTTAGTGACCATGAAGACTACATGTTGAAAGGTTTAAATGAGTACACACACGGTTTGAGGTTTAATATTTCATGGTTCTACACACTGGTCATTATTAATTTGTTACAATCAGTATGATAAACTGATAGTGCGAGAGTATTAATATATAATACAAGTCATTCTTTTAACACACACACGTTTTATATACAATGCAGAGCCTAGACACGATGTAGTTTCGGGCGAGGCAATTGAAGAGTAGAAAATGTCAATTGACAGTGTGACCTTGTTTTTGACCCCAGATGACCCAAAATCGAACTTGACCTAGATTTTGTTGACAGGATCATTATGACAAAGTTCCATAAAGATAAAGTTGAAATTGTAACCTCTGATGACTACACAAGGTTTTTCTATGATTTGACCTATAATTTAAACAAAATATTTTCCTCCATATAACTGTACAAATACATGTTATAAAGACAAAACAATACCTAAACACTTAAAAAAAAAAAAAAAAAAAGTTCGGCTCCAGTGGGGTTTGAACCCACGATCCTCAGGAAAATATCAATTGACATTGTGATTTTTGTAATTGACATTGTGACTTTGTTTTTGACCCCAGATGACCCAAAATCGAACTTGGCCTAGATTTTGTTGACATGATCATTTTGACAAAGTTTCATAAAGATTAAGTTGAAATTGTAACCTCTGGTGACTACACAAGGTTTTTCTATAATTTGACCTAGTGAGCTAGTTTTTGACCTCAGATGACCCAATATCGAACTTGACCTAGATTTTGTTGAGATGATCATTGTGACCAAGTTTCATAAAGATTAGGCCAAAATTGTGACCTCTAGAGAGGACACAACCCAATTGTTGACGGACGGACAGACGGACGACGGACGAAGTGTGATCACAAAAGCTCACTCTGTCACTTTGTGACAGGTGAGCTAAAAAACTGCAGTTCGAGAAGTCCTTTTGTATTCGGAAATCCTTTGTTATTATCATCAAACATATAACTTTTATAAAGTTAACCGGCGAACAGGACAGAAATGACTAATGTCTTTGAAATATAATGTGATAATTAATCTTCTTCGTAGTAAAGTCATTATCATAGTACTGTAACTTTGAGTGAAGAAATGACAGGTAATTTTTGACCTGTACCTTAACAAAAGAATGTTAATTAACTTTCGGTGTTAAATTCCTAGTCTGTTCCACAGAGCTGAATAGCAAACAGTAAATTTGTCGTATAACGCGTGGAAGAGTAAATTTTAAAAATTCCTAGATTTTGAACAACAGTTACTGTGTAGTTGGTGCATATAATCTAAACGGAAAATATACGCTTTATCACTATAATTACCACTACGGCTTCCTCCTTAATTTCGTGATTGGAGAAAAATCCTCGTCTTCCGAAGACTTAGAAAGAGTTACAGAACTTTGTATTCATGGAGGCAGAGATCGAGTTCCGGTCATAGACATTCAGAGATCGAGTTCCGGTCATAGACATTCAAAGTAAGTCAGTTTTTATTATACATCGTAGGAGCGATAATTTAACACCAATTGTTAATTAACATTCTATTGTTAAGGTACAGATCGAACATTACTTGTGCCGTAAGAATAGCCACTTCCTTTTAAAATACACACTTTCGTTAAATCATGTACAATAATTTATCAACACTCAAATAAATAAAGGTGAAATAATCATTCTTCGTATAATTAACAATTGGATATAACTCTTTAGGACATAACCGAATCCTAGCAAGGAATTGAAGGATAAAATTATAAAACAAAGGCGGTTATATCCGAAATTTCTATCCGAATACTGTACAAGATTCAGTATTCGTATTTACAGGTTAACTAACACGTAAAAAGTTAACACAGAGAATAAGATGTTAGAAAATATATTATCATTTATGAAAACTATATATTCAACCACAATGCAAACACATTATTTGCACAAATACCTGTTTTATAACAAAATATTTTTTGTGTTTTTCTTTAACCGGAACCCAAATATTGATGACGTCATACACAAGTGGTTGTTCCCAGGTAGATGAATTTTGTTACTAAAACATGAAAATTGTCTAATTTAAGAAGTGTCATAGACTTCCAACACTGTACCGTGGTGTATCATGCATTTTTGCTGCTATTTAGTAAAACATTAATATGCAGGTTTTATTATTTAAGCCATAACATGATATTTTTCTACAAAGAAATTGCCAATACAGACCATCTTGTTTCAGAACAAACCACAAAATGAGGATGTGGACTAGAAAATTATGGTCTCATGGACGAATTTGTCACCGTTATGGAAGTAGATCCATTTCCAGGACTACTGTAAACTATTCGACTGAATTACCAGACTACAACACATCTATAAATGTTCATGAACATAAGCTTACTAGACCAGGCTCAAGAAATCCTGATCAGAGTAAAAAATGGAAAGGGCTTCAAGATTTACATACAAGGACAAAGGTACATGCCACATATACATACAACCATAAAAAACAGATATTTAACTAACGAAATATAAACAGATGTCAGTTTTCAGACAGTTGTTCTAACTTCATGTGGTTTTTCTTCTTCCTATTACTGTCAGTTGGGTTCTTCATAGAATGTTCGTAACTCAATGAAACTGAGGGTGGTGGTGGTGGAAACTTGTCAAAATCAGCAAGCAGACATTTACTAATGAGGGTGAATTATAAGGCCTACTGTACTGCGAGTGATGCATGGAGTGTGATTGGCTCAGTAAAAAACACATACAATTGCCGCTTGAAATAACAGGTCTTCAGGAGTCTGAGCATTCTTTGCTAACTTGTGAAGAAATAGAAACAAACATATTGAAAAATCAATGACTCATTGCACAAGTTTCATCATAATCTTACATTAATGTTCCATGCCTGTGATTGCATGTATTATAGGATATAATTTATAGGAATGTTTTTCATCATATGAAGCATGCGAAGTTGTGCACCGTTTGTTTTATCTGAGGCATAATTTACAAGTTTTGTCGTTTTTCAAAAACAGTCTGATAATTTTATAAATAGCAAAAGAAATTTGAATACATGTATTCTGGGCTGCTGACATTTTGTGAATGTTGCAGAGCTCTTGGAGGCCATACTTACTTACTTAATCTCCTGGATCCATGCCGGATCATAAGGTCGCCACAAGATTTCTCCATCCAGCTCTGTTCTTATCTTTGGCTTCTGTCTCTCCCCTGGTTGGAGCCCTTATAAGTGTCTAATTACTATCTCACACATACAGTTTCAGATTTAAAAATGATTTTCATATTTAGTAACAATCTTACGTTTTTATTATGTTTTATGTAGGAATCTTTAATACCTTCAACACTAAAAGAGATGGACGAAAATGAAGAATTTAAAATCACTGCTGCTGAATTAAAAAGACTAGGACAGAAGAAACTTACTAGGGAAGAGAGGAAGAGAAGACAAAGAGCTCTAGATGATCTTGGTGTGCCTGACTTTAAAGAGTTCTGGAAACAGAAAAGTCTAGAAGCAGGCATCAAAGGTTTGTTATTCATTTTGCGGGATTAAAATTTTACTGAAAAACAGATTTTGGTGTGTTTATGCAAGCTCAGTAAGCTTAGTTAATGTAGCACATTGATTGCTCATGTTATTAATTTGCTGGTGGTGGGCTCTGTAACAGTTTGCCTTTGTTGTATTCATGTGACATGACAACCATGTAACAATAATGGTTTGCGGGTGCTCATGTTACACTAGTTAGTTCATTATAATACCATGGCCGTCAAGGTTCTCTATAGAGTTGGAGTCAAGGTCTGACTCACTTTACTGTCTTTTATGAACATGTCTTTTATTATAAGTTACAATATGGATGATAAATATCATAAATAGACAGTTCCATCTTAAAACAGTTTATGTGAGTACGGTACAACCCCTCCAGAAATGCCCTGCCTTGAGCAACAACCTCTCTTTAGCACCATTATCATTCTGTTTCAGAGAGAAACTCAAAGTTTAACTTTGACGTTCCCCTAACATTTACAAGTGCAAATGAAAATTTATACTGATTCCAATTACTTTTTTCTACTTTTCAGTGAATGATGATGTATTGAGAAAGAAAACTATAGAACTATTTCAAGTGAACGTAGGATTGTATTGTAATCAAGCATGCAATCATTGTCACGTTGAATCTTCACCAAGAAAGAAGGAAATGATGAACCGTCAGACAGCAGATCAGTGTATTAACATCCTTGCTAACAGCCCCAATGTCCATACACTGGATCTCACTGGTAGGAAAGTTGTTCTTATTAACCCTTTACTCCATATACTCTACACTATTCTGATAAAAAATTAGCTACAGTGTGTACCCATCTCATGCGCAGCTTCTTTGGACAAATTTTAAGGATGATCCTCCTTGATAAGGCATTTTCTGTAATTGGATTGTCTCCCTTCTACACTCATTTTTGGAAGACATAGGGGGTTGAGTATGACCTACACATTACCTTGATCATATTGACCTGTATTAGCCCTAGTCCCATCCCATAGCCCCCCCATATCAACAGTACTTTATTGGGACTGTGTGTACATTACAAATCTGCAAAGGTTTAATATAAAAATGAATCCAAGAGATAGGTAGTGTGCAATTTGATTGCAGAAATTGATTTATTCAACGTCATATCAATATTTTAATTTTAAACAGGGCTTTTTTATGCCCCCGTATCGATAGATCGGGAGGCATATAGTGATTCACCTGTCCGTCCGTCCGTTCATCCGTCCGTCCGTTCGTCCGTCCGTCCTGGTTAACCCAAATTGACCGTTTCTTCTAGCATCATTATGGCTTGTTACAAAGCTTCCAAACTTGCATGGATGTTGTATATGAACACTCTCCACACACCTGTATCACCTGACCCCATTTTGACCTTCACCTTGACCTAATTTTGGACTTAGACTTATTTATGGACAAGGCTTCCACAGGGGGCATAAGCGTTTATTGAACGCAGTCTTGTTTCATTATATAACAGTGGCTGTTATGAGGTCCCTTCCCCTGGAAAAAATTCTTTAAAATCATGCAGTTTTCCCCCGAAAATGAAAATTACCTTGACAATATCTTTCCCCATGTTTCCAAAATACTTATATTGTTCCCCCTAATTAAAGGTAAGGCCCAATCCCCAAGGTTAAAAAATCCCTGATTTACCATGAAGGTCAAAGTCAAATGAAAATAGAATTACCAAAACCTTAAGCTTATACATTTGGCAAGCTTGCATTTGGCAAATCTGCCTGTAGAACCTGGTATGCACAAACATTGGCCTTTTTTATGAAATTTACAAAAGTATCATCCAAAGGAATTCTCATGTAGATAGGCTAATTTTGTCTGACATTGTTTCAATTAAAGTTTTTTTCGCATAATTATACAAAATTTTAAATATTTTAGTTGTTTAAATGACACAGTTTCTGTTACATAGGTGGTGCTCCAGAATTGTGTTCCGAGTTTCGACATTTGGCTTCAAGTGGTCGAAGTTTGAATAAGTCTGTGATAGTTAGAACAAATCTAACAGCTTTGTTGGAACCAGGTATGTTGTAATATATAAATCCTGTTATTACAATATAAACCTCCCGTGTTTTGAATAGTCGGCCATTTTGCAGGGCTCGGCAATTCTATACAGTATTGATAGTTATTATAAAGGAAATATTCATATAAAAAAGCATGTACGTGATAATCAAGAATACGGCAAGGGTAATTCGTATATGTGACAACTGCTTTTGTGGTCCTTTATCAAGTTCATGATTAGACTTTCTTGATATTATTTAACATACCATACAAGATATAGAGTTGCTATTCAAAATGGCCGACAATGACCAGAACGAGGGAGGCAAATACTGCAGAAAAGTTAATTCTTTATAGAGCAGCAGATTGAGATTTGTATTATATCTGTATAGGACCCCTGTAGTATGTATGTATCTTTGTGTGAGGAATCAGTGACAGGGCATATCTATAAATCTATCTTTTACAGTGCTACGCTATTATTTCACATTTGTTGTAAGATTGCCCAGGTTAAAAACCTTCAGACCTGGTAAAGTTTATATTGACCATGGAGTCCCTAACAAATTTGTTTAAATTAATACTCTGTCTTGTTTATTTCACATTAGATCAGGAAGACACTGCACAGTTTTTTGCTGACCAAGGTTTACAAGTTGTTGCCTCATTGCCATGTTACAGTGCCAAAAATGTAAACACACAGCGTGGTAGTGGAGTGTTTGATAGAAGTATACATGCATTGTTGATGTTGAATGACCTTGGTTATGGTAAACAGGGAACTGGATTACAGCTGGATCTTGTATATAATCCATTAGGTATGTTATAGTACAGAGATTTTCACCTGTCCCTCCACCTTCTGTTAGCAAAATTTATCAGCTGATATATTGTCTATATTTATAACCGCGGTTGTATGTTTCCATAAGGGCAGTGTTATTTAAGCTGCTCAACGTGTGATGAAAAAACAAATCTAAAGGACCAATATTGTACAATTTGCTCGCAGAAATTGATATATTCAACACAAGGACCTACTGTAAAATATTCATGCATAAAGGTTAGGATCAGGTCAATATCTCTGTATTATATACTCAAGGTGTTAAAGGTGTTTAATCACAATAGGAAGCTGTGGTTTGAAGATAAGAGGTGAGAGGTCCTGTGTTTGATTCCTGTCTAGGCCGCAGCTTACCGAGTACCTGCGATGCTTAACTCCTACCAGGTGAAAGAATGAGTACCTGATAGGGTATGAAGGGCTGCCAGCAGTGCCATGTTAGCTAAATTATGGGGGAAGTAATGTTAAGTCTGCTGAGTGGATGCATGTCTGAAAGAAGACTCTAATCTAAACCCGACTTTTATATTTACAATGTTTAAGTTTGAATACATTTTGTATTGTGTGATTCCAACATGAGGAGAAGTGCTGCAAGCAAGCTACAATTTCTGACATTCAACAAAATGATCAGTTTCCTCTGTATTGGGGGGGAAATTGTCAAGCTTAATCTTCTAAACTTTGTCTTGGTAAAAAATTTTCACAACTCAAATATTTATAATGTTTATACGCCTGTTGAAAACAAGAAGTATTATGGAAACACCCTTGGCAAGCGTGCGGATGTGCGTCCAGTATTTTGTCTACTCTTCCTCAAATAATTTCGTCTGATCGTCCTCAAATATTCAATATTTATGGACATAATATCTAGGCCAAGTTCAGTTATAGGCCAAATCAGACCAGGCCTTCTTGGGCTATGGCCCTTAAATTACCCAATATATGTGATTGAAATTGGCTTAGGGATTATTTTATTTTCATTCAGTATGCCCCAAGATGGGTGTATTGTGTGACATTTTGACTCTCGTTCATTGATACCTGAACCACACAAATTTTTATGTGAACAAATGTTTGTTTGTTTGTGATCGACTGAGACAGTCCTAAGTGCGTGGTAATTCACTTTGTTCCCTGTTGATTTGGCCAATGACCTTAAGAATCGAAGGAAGAGACAGTTGTGTGATACAAGGAATCCGGGTGCAGTACCCATGCTTGTTCCAAACATACTCCATGGTTCTTTAACATGCCCAGTGAGTAGCACCGATATACTTGAGACTACCTCTGGGTTACCAACCAGTTAATTTCTAGTTTGGAATCTCTGAAAAGCGTTACAGAAATGAACATGTTTCCAATCTGAGTTTTGAACCAGGGATTTCTCAATTCATAGTCTTGAGCGTTACCCACTTGACCATCATGCAATTAGAACAAATTATTGCTGGGAGTGGGACATTTGACTTTATTTCCACACATTTGTTTTACTCCAGGTGGGTTTTTACCCCCACCCCAGGCAGCCTTGGAAGAGAAATACAGAGAAGAATTGATGACAGTGTTTGGTATAGAGTTCAACCAGTTATATACTATAACAAATATGCCAATCAAAAGATTCGCTGATTTCCTTTATAGAAGGTGACTTAATTTGTCCATTGTTCTCTTTTACAAAATTATTACATTTTGCTCATACAATTACAATGTTGTAGTTTGATTAGTTTCACCATTTAACCAGATTATTCAATGGAAAAAAAACTGGTTCAGATTGATAATTTTGTAGGCGGTCAACAATTGGTTTCCGTGTAGATCGCAGGTAAAAAACAATGGAAGGAGATTCAAAGAAAATGTCGGATACAAAAAAACCAAGGAAAATACGATAAAATAATATGGCTGATTCCAACTTGCCAATCTGAGACTTAGAAAATGTCTCACGCTCTGCAAAGGACACATCCAATTTTTGGTTGATGAAAGTGCTGACTAGACTACCACCTTAAACCTGATAATAGATAATAATTATGCTGTTTGAAATATAGAGGATATTACATGAGTGTCTTTCCATATTGAATTTATTAAACGAGTTGAATAAAATAATAAAATGCGAGGCTCTGCCGAGCATTTTATCGATTTTTTCAACGAGTTTAATAAATTCAATGTGGAAAGTCACAAATGTAATGTTCTTTTTATCACATGTTAGCCTTTTCCGGCCGAAACATAAAATAGCTACTTATTTTTCACTATTATTAACGCGCAACTTTGACGACGTCGCCTATACTTTGAATGACGTCGCGTGATAGCTTTATTACACTAGTGTATTATCAAAAATAAATAATGGCTTTATTACGCTACCGCGACGTCAAACATGTGATAAATTTATATATTACACCATTTGTTGTTTGTACTTTTTATACAGAAATGAGTTAGCTGACTATATGGGTTTGTTGGCTAGGAACTATAACCTGTCTACCATAGACAACATGATGTGTCGTAACTTACTCAGTGTTAATTGGGATGGTAGATTGTTTGACTGTGATTTCAACCAACAACTTGATATAGACATGACAACAACTGGTACGTGTTTAAACTGTTATAAACAGTATACTGTATAAGTACAAGGGGTGATCAACAAATACGTGGAAAAATGCCCTGAAATCTTTGTTACATGACCAATATTGAAGAAATTCGGTCAGATAATAGATTGGCGTATTACAAATACATAACTATAAAAAAACCATTAAACTCATGGTAATATTTGGTCGAAAAATATAAAAACCACAACGTCACTATGGCTTCACCGGCCCAACGTCATTGCGACGTCGTTACATATAACAGTGTACATACTTATTCATGGCACAATTCATACTGTATTTGCATTGAATGATTCTCAAAAAATATCTGTACAAACAGACACACTTCATAGACCTGTCAACTGAAATTCAATTTTTTTTTGCAACTTGTATGTAATTTATAAGAATTAGCTGCTGGAGAACATTAATGTTGATGACGTAATTTGACGTTATTGACGTTGTATAGCCAATTCGCATGTCGGCATTGATTACACATGGCTATGCATGAGAGAATATGCAAAACAGACACATGTTTTATGTGCTATTACATATTTGTTGCATTTTGCAATATTTTCATTGGTATTTTGATGGTAAAACAATTTTTGGAAATAGTAAGTAAGTAAGTAAGTAAGTAACAACTTTATTTATAGTAGATAACACAGGCTTCGCGAAAGTCGCCGGACCGCCGGTCATGACCGGTGAAAATCAGTTTGGTCCGACAAAAATTATAGTTCGCCGGTCCGAATGTCTGTCAAACTTTTCGTATCGTCTGGTACGAAATTTATCGGTACGAAGCTTTATTTCCGGTAATTTAACGATGCGCATGCGCAGGTTGGTTGTTTAAAGGACGGAAAGAGAACTAATTTGCAAAAAGACGCTGATTTGACGAATACTTATACTGTACTCTGTCTTCAGTATGTTATTTTCCGAAACACATTTTGTGAATACAAATCTCAACAAAAAAAGATTTTTGAGAAACAAGTTACGGAAACTAGCAAACAATAATGAATAAGTTTTTTTAAAAATCGACTTTTTGCAAATGTGTTCACTTTCCGTTATTTAAACGAACTTTATGATAAGAGTTAATTTCTCTTAGAAACTCTTCACTGTCGTAACCACAATACAATGTCGTTCCTCAAATACTACGGGAGTGCACAACCTGGGATAAATTGTTAAAACATTTGGTTTTTTTACTGTTTCCTATTAATATTGTTCGGTCCGGCCAAAATTGATTCGGTCCGGCCAAATTTATTTTATGCCGGACCGGATGTCCGGCCTTTTTTTCTCACTTTCGCGAAGCCTGGATAACATATTTGGTGTTATACCAATTTTCAATATGGTCTACATAATAAACATATATACATTAAATACATGATAATATACAAACAAATTTATAAAGATAATGAAACAGTATTAGTTAAACTTAACAATATAGGATACTCATGTATTGTTTAAAACGTTAACCTATAATTAAATAGCTAGTATACATACAAAATCAATAATCAACTGTGAACGAAAGTGCTATTCAATATGTATATATATTATATAAAAACGATAATATTAAGTCAGACAGGGAAGGCAGCACTCAGCTGAACCAGCCGGGCACAGAAAACATAAAAGCGGCACAGACACTGTCCAACGTAAAAATCTAGCCACTACAAAAACACAGCATCCCGTCCCGAAAGTCTGCCACCTCAGTCAGTCAAACTAAAACAGAACGAGAGCTAGGTGCCAAGAAAATAACAACCGGACATTACACAGCACAAGGACAATCTACAACATATATATAATGTACATGCAATTTTAAAAGATACGAAGCAGCCTTGTGCTGGACTATGAAATTGCAAAATGGCACATACAAAATGAACAAAGTTTAACAAGAAGGCACAATGGCGAAATATTTTTGTATTTTAACATTGAGATATGTATGCATAGATTATTATGTAGTATTGCGTTTCCAATTCAAGAATTGTCTAATAAAAGAACTTGTGTTCTCTGCCTGTTATGTAATGGAATATCATTCCAAATAGATGCACCTGAATAGGAAAAAGATTTCTTAAAGAATTCCATGTTTGGATGTGGTACAACCAACTCTTTATTCGTTGTTGATCTTAGTCCAGGATTAGCTTTTAATACAAATTTATCACTTAGATATTTTGGGACTTTATTTTGCATTGAGTTATACATTAAAACAGCTTTTTTATATGGTATTCTTTCATGAATTGTCATCCAATTTAGTTTAATGAAGAGTTCTTCTGATGAATAATGAATGTAATGTTATATCATTGCATATCCATAACCCACCCTGTAGAAAATTATAATATTACTAATGCACAAATGATACGCCATCGTTTGCTACAAAAAATGCTTGAAAATATGAAAAATTGGGCTGCATGACGTCGAGTGACCTTGCCATAGGAAACCGCGTTGGTTCCGAATTTGGTCAATATTGATGATCAGCAGTAAATCAATTTTGAAAAAATTTATCTTCATGTATAGAAAGTTTCAACGACTTACAATGACAAATAAAGAAACTACAGCACTTTTCCGCGTATTTGTTGATCACCCCTGGTAGATATATTCACGAGTCGAAAAGTTAGTGAAGTATGAATTAAGAGAAGTATGAATTATCATGTCTCCTACATATAGATTTTGTGCTGGATGTCTGTATGGTTGGAACTCATAAAGTTTGTCCGAGCTAGTTCAAATCTAACCATTGGTTCGATTTCCATGAAACCTCACATGAATACTTGGTACCAAGTCTAGTTGTGCATGTTGTTAGGAATTTTAGGTTGCATGATTTTTGCGGAGTGATGGCCCTTTGTGGTAGACATACATTGTTGTGTCAAAAACCCTTCAAGTTATATATTTACTTGTACTTACAGATAAAGCCAGTGTGTTTGATATAGAGTCCTGCTCTGATCTGGAACAAGCTGAGATACCGGTACAGAATCATTGTTATGGTTGTACCGCGGGAATGGGGTCCAGCTGACAGGGAACCACCATCTAATTGAGATCCTGTGTATGTAGCCAGGTACCGTGACCTGATCGCGGTCCTCGGTATCTGACATATAAATACAGTTTGATCTCTTAGATCTGTTGTTGGTTTTGAAAGAAATTCTCAGTTGTAACGGAACAAAAAGAAATCAATAGTCAGAAAAAGGAGCTTTAAAGCAATGTTTGTTCAGTTAACCTGGTATTGTTTTGGAGTCTTCCTGAGAGTATGTTTAATCAGTTTTCTGAAGATTTTTTGTTTATTGCTGACAAAAGTTTTTCTGATGAGAATTGAATTGACTTTTATAGATTTTAATGATGATGGAAATTGAGTTTATTGCTGATAAGAATTGAATTTGTTGCTGATTAATATTGAAATGATTGAATTCATTGCTGATGAAAATTGAGTTTGTTGCTGTTTTGAATTTATGATATTGCTGACAAGAATTGATTTTATTGCTGATGTGATTTGAATTCATTGCTGATGAAAATTAAATAATAAGCTGATGAGAATTAAATTCATTGCTGTTATAATTTAATAATAAGCTGATAAGAATTAAATTTATTGTTGATGTGATTTGAAATAATTGTTTACATTGCTGATAAGTATGATTATATGATTTGTTGTAGAGAATGAAGTCTTGAACTTAAATTTTATGGTGCTAGACTGATGCGAGTACAACATTCAATGTTTTATTATTTGTTATTCATTATATTTATTCATGTTTTGCTAGTTGTAGTACCGTATAGCGTGTTATTTCTGCTGGTAGAAAATTTTGCGATTTGGGCCTAAAATGGGTAGGTTTTATTTCTGCGGTTTTTATTTCTGCGACCTACCAGAAAATCGGGAATTAATTTCTGCGGGTTTCAGAAACCGGAAGAAATTTCTGCGAATGGTAAATAACTACCGTATCTACTCTGGCATGATCAACAACATGATAACACTGCTTGTATGATTTATATTTAATTGTTAATTTTATACAGAACTCAGCTTTTTTCATTTTAGGAACATCAGAACAGAACAGAACATTTTCAGCAGTACATGCACTACCGGTAAACTAAATCAATGCATTTAACGGCATATTATCCTCAACCCAGTCTATTATCCCCGCACCCCTAAATCCACATATGATGATGTCTGGCTGTGCTCGAATATCAGTACAAACTACAGTGCTGCAAATTGAACCAGTTGTCAAACTTACATCAACGTGTATTGAGGGTCAATACCGATATAACACATACCATTCATTAATTGTTAAACAAACAAGCAAACAAAGACAGTCGATCACTATACGTGTGAAAAATACGACAGTAACAAAACACTAGAAAGATATAGATTAAAGGTATATTCCCAGTATATTGAAGCAAAATATGGAAGTTAAATTTTGCGAACAAAATTTTTACGGATGTTTAATTTTGCGGAATTTAATTTTACGGGACAGCCTCAAACCGCAAAAAACGCAGAAATAAAAACTCGCAGAAATTACCCGCTATATGGTAATTTTTATACTATTCAGTTATATTATTATGTGCCCCCATCTTTGATGAGGGGGTATATTGCTTTGCACATGTCAGTCTGTTTGTCTGTCTGTCGGTAGACCAAATGGTTTCCCTTCAATAACTCAAGAACGCTTTGCACTAGGACCTTCACATTTTACATGGAGTTTGGTCAACAGAAGTAGATGACCGCTATTGAATTTGAGGTCAGTAGGTCAGAGGTCCCGGGCCATGGACCGAACCAGATGGAGAGCTGTGGTAAAGGCCCTATGCTCCGACCGGAGTGAAGAGGACTAAGTAAGTAAGTAAGTAAGGTCAAAGGTCAAGGTCACTGTGACCTTTACCATTTCTGATTTTTGGGCTGCCTTGGGGGCATACATGTTTTACAAACGTCTTGTTATATTCAATATTATTATGTTGGTATATCTGTGAGTGTTGGACTCAGGTACGGAGTGTTTAAAACTATCTTGTCATGATTATTTACTATTCAATGTATTATTTATATAATAAGTCATATCTAGAGTTCAAACTATTTTTGCTAGTCTTATTATTTTTATAACATTGATTTTGTTCACAATATTCAGGTAGGCCCTATAGATTATTTTGTTGATATTTTTTTGTGATTTTAATATTATAAGTCACCTCTCATCGACACTGTATATTTGTCGACGGATATATGTTGAGTAACATTTTTCATATCTTGCCCTTCAATCTATAAGACTTCGGGTTGTTTTTTAATCGTTTTATTCGAGTTTTGGTCGGTAAACACAGTACGGTTTAAAACGGATTTTAACCTCTCCCAGAACGCCCCCCTGGCAGGAAACTTCGTGCGTCACGAGTTGTTATTATGGAAATCATAAATATTTTTGCATAAGTGTGAAGTACGAACCCTATTCTAAACATTTCTGGTCATATTTTTCTAAAAATCCATCGAAAAATATTCGAAAAAGACTGTCCGGTAATATCTACTGTACGTCATTGAAATAGCGCCAAAATTGCCCCTGTTTGGGCCCCAATATTAGGTTGTTCACGTGGCCTCATATTTTGGAAAATCTATTTTTAGCAAACAGCTTGAACACAGATAGGTGTAAACACAAAAAATTCTGACTAAAAATCGATTTTTATCCAGTCACTTCCGGCAAAATCTGCCTGTTAACGGGGTGCCTGATAAACTTGGCGATTATCGGTCACCTGGTCATGTGACTAGTGATAATCCGTCACCTTACCATGTAATCTGACGGACTTCTTCTTATATGAGAGTCACCGGTTGCAATTCCGTGCCCGAGGGTGAGGTTTTTCTATTCTAAATGAGCTGGTGGTTGATCAGTTATTTTCTTCGACTTACCTGCGTCTACACGACGTCTATCAAGATGTCCGACGCCGTTGTTTATTCTCTATTTAACTTCAGGGGAAGCTTCGATTTCTGTCCGGTATTATCTCCTTTGCCAGTATGGAGGACAGAATTTTAGCTGTGTGAAGATTTTTGCCACACAGGGTTGTATTAGTCTGCTGAATGCAGACACCTCTAGTTAGAAATTGATTGTGTTCAGAACTCGAACAACAATTGCATAATATATTTGTTATAAAATTGTATACTTTTATCATTCGTATTGTATTTCATGATCAGTTCTTTGATTTATTGAATTATATTATTGTATTTCAGTCCTTTGATTTGTTGAATTATATTATTGTATTTCAGTCCTTTGATTTGTTGAATTATATAATTGTATTTCGGTCCTTTGATTTGTTGAATTATATTATTGTATTTCGGTCCTTTGATTTGTTGAATTATATTACAAAAATGTATTGTATTTCAGTCCTTTGATTTGTAAAATGTATAATGATTGTCTCCCTTATATGATGTTAATTGTGCCAATTATCTCCCTTTAGTGATCATGGTATATTTTAGTCATTCAAACCAATTACCTCCCTTAGATGAAATAATAATTTTTTATTGTTTAAATTCACGTCGTTTGTAGATGAATTAGCCTATGTGCTTTGAAGAGATATTGTGAAGTCATAAATATTCATGGGGAATTTAATTTCGTGGATTTTGGGAATGATCTCAAACTTTAAATGAAATCCCGAATGAATAATTCCAATTAGTATGTAAAATGGCAAGTGATGTTGTTTAATTAATTGTTATGTTTGTTGGTGACATAACCTTTATCTTTGAAGAGATATGTACTTATATACTTCCATGTGATTTACAAAATGATTCAGTCACTTCTTGCACAGTATTTAAAGCTATCTGGTATATCTGGTATCTTCAGTAGTGGTGATATATTGATTTTCAAAAGTATAAATAAAAGATGATAAGGTATGATTTGTTGTGTTAAATTTGGCTTCGAGGTCCCATACCAATGCCAATGGGGTTCAATACTGGCACTGACCCAGGCTTACTTACATATGCTTTCGATTGATGTTGGGGAGATTTAACATTTTATCCTTAATATTTCCAATGGTCAAAGGGAAGCAACTCTTTTGGCAACATACCTTTCTACTTTCTAATGGGTAAAGGGAAATAACACAACCTTCACAATTCAAGGTGTGCTGGACTGATTCTCGACTCACATGGAAACGTGACTATATATCAGATCACCACGGCTTTCTTTTTAAATTGTTAAGGTGTTGCGGGGAAAAATAAAAACCATTATACAAGCATTGGTTGTTTCCCTTTGACCGAGATAAAAGTTTCCTTAAGATTTAGACAATGCTGATGCCCTTTGAACCTAACACTAGTGACAACTTCGGAAGTTGATCTGCTCCGTTAGTGTTGTTACATACTTTGGACGTCCTTGGTGATTTTAGGCACAGCAGTGGATGCTTCTAGTATACTCAAAAACTGGTTGTTGATTTTTTTCTCTTCGACCAAATTTTGCCGTTGATTTGAGGACAAAGAAAAAAGTCTTAGACAATCTTTGTGACACGAAGGGCTGTATTTCTTCCATCTTTATGACACGCAGGGCTGTATTTCTTCCATCTTTCATGAACGCTTTTTCTCAATAAAACGTTGCATTTGGAAAGTGTAAAAATAAAATTTAATACATACCATAAACGAGCGATATGTGTGTTGAATCAAAGAAACATGTGTATTTGTACAAAACATTGTGCGCATAATACAACTTTGACCAATTATGACTACTAGTATTTGCCTTGAATGCCTCATTACTTTGACTTTGAAAATCTCCGCAATTTTCTTTGCTTTTGAGCTCACCTGTCACAAAGTGACAGAGTGAGCTTTTGTGATCACTCTTCGTCCGTCGCCCGTCCGTCAACAATTGCCTTGTGTAGACTCTAGAGGCCACAATTTTAGCCTAATCTTTATGAAACTTGGTCACAATGATCATCTCAACAAAATCTAGGCCAAGTTCGATATTGGGTCGTCTTGGGTCAAAAACTAGGTCACTAGGTCAAATCATAGAAAAACTTTGTGTAGTCACTAGAGGTCACAATTTTGACTTAATCTTCATGAAACTTGGTCACTATGGTCATCTCAACAAAATCTAGGTCAAGTTTGATATTGGATCGTCCGGGGTCAAAAACTAGGTCATAAGGTCAAATCATAGAAAAACCTTGTTTAGTCTCTAGAGGTCACAGTTTTAGCATAATCTTTAAGAAACTTGGTCACAATGATCATCACAACAAAATCTAGGTCAAGTACGATATTGGGTCATCCGGGGTCAAAAACTATGTCACAAGGTCAAATCATAGAAAAATATTGTGTAGTCACTAGAGGTCACAATTTTGGTCTAATCTTTATGAAACTCGGTCTCAATGATTATCTCAACAAAATCTAGGCCAATTTAAATATTGGGTCATTGGGGGTAAAAAACTAGGTCACAAGTTCAAATAATAGAAAAACTTTGTGTAGTCACTAGAGGACACAGTTTTGGCCTGATCTTTACGAAACTTGGTCACAATTATCATCTCAACAAAATCTAGGTCAAATTCGATATTGGTTTATCTGGGGTCAAAAACTAGGTCATTAGGTCAAATCAAATGAAAACCTTGTGTAGTCACTAGAGGTTACAATATTGGCCTAATCTGTATGAAACTTGGTCACAATGATCATCTCACCAAAATCTAGGTCAAGTTCGACAGGTGAGCGACCTAGGGCCCCTTGGGCCCTCTTGTTTGGTTTGCTTCTTGTTTCTTTATACTTTTGAATGCCGCTTATGTAAGTTATATTGTTGCTGACTTCAAAGCATTCCGAAACTGTATATAAGACCATGACTTCATATAGAAAACAATTTACTGTACAACTATTTGCATTGAACTCGATTCAGGTTAGTCTTAGCTGAGAGCTTAATGGCAATCTGAAACATATGTTACCAATCTATTTAGACATTTACAGCATGTACTATGTTGTAAAACCCTTCATACTATCGTTAATTGTGCAGAGCTGAGATGAATAATATATCTACTAAGTACATATACGAATATATATAATATATATGTACTAGAACCACATTTTATTTTCTGAAATAAGCTTTTTCAAGACAACGCACTCATTCAGCAGATACTTTTTTTGTAAAAGAAGAAATACATCTTAATCAGTGTACCCTTCGTCAATGTTTGGTTGTTTAAACATGATAGTATGATATAGTAAAAGGCTTATTTCAAAACCACATATGAAGCGATACATCAAATAAAAGCTGATATAGACACGAATCTGAACTATGAAACATACATTACCACCAGTAATGTATGTTTCAAACCAGATTGGAGACTTTGTTGATGTTAACACTGGATTATGTATACATATACAATGTACATTGGTATAAGCATACTATGTATGTATGTTTAAAACAAAAGTAAAGATCCAGTGATCTACAACATTCACAAGGAGCACTTACTTGACACTTGGTATTAAATGGTTAAAATCGCTTTCAAAGATGTCAACAATCAGCATTATTGTCAGCCCAACCTATTTTAAACATTACAGCCATGTACTCAAAGATGTCAACTGTCATAAAAATCTGCACAGTATCCGCACAATACCCGTACATCATTGTTTTGAGCGTTGAAACCTCCTTCAGTACATTTGTTTCGTAACGTATGTTTGTTTTCAAATTTCAACCCTCCAACATCACCATACGGATGTGTTCCAATGTAGATCCCAATAGAGTGTAATGAATATGGCTTTATCTACTTATTATAATGTTTATATCATGTGCTGTACGCTATACTTTCTCTGAAACTATGGTAACGTATGATAATGTTTCAGTCGTAAACACCCTGTTGATTTTTTCACACAAAAAACCCGCAAATTTTCAAAATAAGGTTATTGTGCATCGTAAAGTTGATATCAGTTGATAGCACTTAAACTACTGTTTGATGAAACAATAATTGAAACATATATGAATTTCAAACAACTGTCACATACATCGAAAGATACACTGTGCAATTATTAACAAGTTTGGCGACACATTTTGAACTGCTACCTCAACATGAACTTCATTCAAAATAAAGCTGCCATCATATGAACTAGCTCACTAAATACGGTACATTGTAATCGGAACATAAAAAGCGCAACCAAAAACAGGTTATAGACGTGTAGTAAGCTAATAAAGTTAAAAAAACTAACTAGGACACTGGAACGTATGTTTCATTTTAGGCTACTTATCCCAACACTGTGTCAATATATTTCGACCAATGATAAATCGAAGTACTGAAGTTCTGTTACTTGGGGGATAACGCAAATCTTGGTAACCTATTAAAAATTAACTTAAATGGTATTGGATTAATAAGTGTAAATATTGTGAAAACTTTTCAGAAATATTGATGACAGCTGACTCATTCAAATTTCATCTAACAAACCCATTTAGGCAATACGACCATTAAAAACTCAATGAACTAGTTTCAACTATAAAGGGGGCTGAAATACGTAGTTTTAGCTGAGAAAAAGTATTGAAAAGACTAGAATAACAGTAAATGATAATTTCATGAATAATCAATATGCATAAATAATGTTTGACGGTAGTAAGCAAAAATAATATAAGTAATTGGATAGGGGATGAATTGTCGTAAAAAATAATAATAACAACTTAAACTGCACTTAGTCAAAATTCCATAACTCTAGCTACAAACGAACCGAATAAAAGGGGACGACACACTATGGTCTCGAATCTCGAACAACACCGCTTGGATAAGGGTTGTTTTTTAGATAGACGCAAAATATTAAGCCAAAGATCTGAGGTAAATGTAATGGATGAAACGTCCATCAATACTATTTATCAATGCAAACTATTGTAAATAGTGAAAATAAATATATTGTAGCAGGAGTTTGTTGCTTAACTGTAATATGAACGTTATGAAACCAAACAGTGTAAATTTCGTCTGCTTAACCAGGTACTGTAACAGCGACATTTTTATCATCCCTCAAAAACCATAATTAAGTCATTTTACAGCGCGTAGGAATTTATTCGCACAAAAACATAAACTCAAAGAAGAAACATTCCAAAATTTCTCGCAATACAAAGAAATAAATAATAATTCAATTGCTTGGGACAACTGTTCTTAATCAAAGTACTGAAGTACTAATACTTGGGGGATATCGCAACTCTTGGTATCTATAATATTTAATATAGGGTTTACATCTTTCAGATCTCACCAAACGGACCCATAAAGGCAATCCACCCATAAAAATCCCAATGAACTAGTTTCTACTGTAAAAGGGGGACTGAACGGTCTAGTTTTAGCTGAAAACGTATTAGAAAGATTAAGAATAACAGTAAATGGTAATATTATACCTCACCCTAATTTCATTCAACTGTTTCTTTGTTATTCCAATCAGTCAATATATCCAGCGATAGACTGACTGATACAGCAGCCGGTCAATATTATAAAAAATATGGACCGGCAAAATAATATGGACCGGCAGGTAACTATGGTAGTGTCATAGAACGCTCTATTTTCCAAATACAGCAGCCGGTCAATATTATAAAAAATATGGACCGGCAAAATAATATGGACCGGCAGGTAACTATGGCAGTGACATAGAACGCTCTATTTTTAGAACATAATTTACGCTATTCCCAGTAACAAAAACTGCTGTAACTTGTTTATTATTGAACCGAAACATGCCATGTGGGTATTCATTTTCTTTGTTAGATCGTTTGCTACGAGTTTATGTACGTTTTGAATAAAAATTCCCCAAAAAAACATTTTTCACATTTCTAGGTTATTTTGTGAATACGCAGGAAGACCAAACATAGATGTTAGGTCTCCCCATAGTGATCTGTAGTGTAAAAATTTAAAACCAAATGTATTTTCGCGTTAGAAAGATATAGATTTCTAATATTGAAATTGAATGTTCGGTATAATATAAGAAATAGTTCACATCACTTCGGGCCCAATGACATTATATGGACTGGCTAGTCAGCCCGCGTTGTGTATATGGACCTCAGCTTCGCTTCGGTCCATATACACAACTTGGGCTGACTAGCCAGTCCATATAATGCCATAGGGCCCTCAGTGATGTGAACTATTTCTTAAATATCATGCAGCTGCACATAAAAAAAGTTTGACTATAGCTAGTAAACAAAAAAAATATAAGTAAATCTAATTGGATAACGGATGAATGGGCGCAAAAATATGAAAAATAGCACCAAAAACTACACTAAGTCGTAATTCCATAACTCTACAGCTGCATTATAAACGAACCGCATATAATGTGAATTGCGCGAACGAATCAGATTGGGGAAGAAAGAATAATCGACAGACATGGTCTCGATTCTGGAAGGACATTTGTATGGAATGGGCCGTTGTTTTAACGATATACGCAAACTATTTCACTGAATATATGTTGTAAATTAATTGACACAATGTCGATCGAACCTATAAACATGAGGCACTAGAAAATAAAACAAAACTAGCAACTAAACTACACAAAATCCAAATTCCATATACTTAAATTCTAGCTACATACGAACTGGATATGGTACGAGAAGCGCGAATGGTTCGGAATGGGGACGAAACCAGTATGGTCTCGATCTCGGCGGGAAATGTATAAACAACAGCGCTTGGAAAAGGGTTGTTCTAAAAATAGACGCAATATATTTAGCTGAATATCTGAGGTAATATTATGGATAAAACGACGATCAATACTATTAACAAATGCAAAATATTGTAAATAGTGAAAATAAGCACACATTATAAAATGAGTTTTTAGCTAAATTGTTATATGAACATTATGAAACCAAACAGTGTAAATTTCGTCTGCTCAACCGTTTACTTTAACAGTGACATTTTTATCACCCCTCAAAATTCATTAGTCATTTTACAGCGCGTAGGAATTTATTCGCGCAGATACATTAAATCACAGAAACAAACATTCCAAATGATCTCGCAATACAAATAAGTAAAAAATAATTCAATTGCCAGAGACAAATATTCTTAAAAATGATTGAAAATTATGATTTTGGTTGAGATTGGCTGGAACTCGTTTCTTGCTCGGATGAATTGGTTGTGGAGAAATTACATGGTTAAAATCGTAGTGATTTCTGGATTGTATGTATAAGCAATACTTGGGGGATAAATCCCCCAAGTAAAAATGATTGAAAATTATGATTTTGGTTTAGATTAGCTGGAACTCGTTTTTTGCTCGGATGAATTGGTCGTGGAGAAATTACATTGGTAAAATCGTAGTGATTTCTGAAGTTGGTATGTAACAATACTTGGGGGAATCCCCCATGTAAAAATGACTGTGCTCCAGGTTACAGACACCGGTATCTTTAACTCTGATACGAATTTGGAGCATTCATTCTGTTAGTAAACGAGAGAAATCTGGGTACTTCAAATGCAACGTTTTATTGAGAAACAGCGTGACGCATGATATGCGTAGTGGTTAGGTGAAACAAGGACCAAATGTTTTGGAACTTACCAAGACAACATTAAAAAACGCCAGTGTACTAGTATTTTGGTGGGCAATTTAGGAACATCATGAAACTCTGGTTTGCCAACTTCTCAGAAATATCACGACGTCAGAGACATACTCTTTAAAATTCCCGACAATCATACACTCAGGGACATTTTTTATATAATGGTTATTTTTCATTAAATTCATTCATAATTTGTACACATACGCTGTAGTTATTAACGAGGTAACTACAAAAAACCATCGAAATTGTGAATACATGAAGAATGTGTGCGTTTGCCAAGTTATTAAGTCTTGTCCTGCAAGTACGCATATTAATTGATATAGCAAGTTTTTAACCAATGGTTAACCTTCTATCTATATCTATCTATAGCAAGTTTTTAACCAATGGTTAACCTTCTATCTATGAAAACCTGAAGTCATCTTTACCACATGAACATTGATAATGCTCAAGTTTAAAGCCACGACCTGTTTACTAGCTTGTGTGCGATGAACTGACTGTGGTTACATGATGAATTAGATGACCTGCAATCTGCCGGTACATTCTACTCAATCTATTCGCGTATATTTTATGGTTATAGTTATATCCATGTTCATGTATCATGTATACATATTTTTAGGGAAATACATGTATATACTCTTGTATGTATAGTGTAAGCTTTCTACAGAGCAGGGACTCAAACCCTCACAACAGCATCACTCCAACTGTCTGAGCGAAGGGAAAAGAGACAAAATGTTGTCTTTATAACGAACTCAAAGTCTGGCACTCTCAGCAGGACCATTGTAATACACTATCAAGAAAGCTACAGTCAAACACCAGTCTCCTGTCTGAACACAACAGTGTAGTACTTCAATGGATTACTGCACATGTTGATATTGCCGGGAATGAAGTGGCTGATAAACTTGCGAAAGAAGCAACCAAGAAAAACTGAACAAACCCGGCCTCAATTTTACAAGCAAATTATCTGCTGAAGAACAGTAACTGTTGCAGATCAGACTGGAAGACCGTAAACGAAGTCTAGATCTAATTGCCCAGTAAAGACATCCTACCATGCATAGTCAAACTATCATTTTTCGTCTATGTACTGGAAACAGAATATGTACCTCTGGTCAGATCATGCTGTAGCTGCACTGGTAGAGGATGCACACGCGCCCCTGACTGCAACACTATGTAAAGCACCTTTGAACGTGTGTGTCGCATGACAGAGCTATATAAATACATTTCAGAGACAGCTGGGTGTCAGTGCGGGGACAGAGGGAGCAGACACAATTCCATATACTGCAAATATGCTCCAATCTGTTGGAAGCACAACAGAAAGTTTAGCTCACCGGACACGTCCTTCGAGACCAAACTGTGGAGAGGTGCAAATCACCTATAGAAGACGTTGCAGTGCATCATCATATCCTAACGTAAGATATAAACGGTGGAAAATTAATATTATATTATATTAAATAAACCACCTCATGATAACGAATACTTTAGGCGTTGTAGCTTTAAAGGGGCTACACAGTATACATGTAGTATTTAGCCGACTCCTGCATGTACTAGCGCACTTAAAATGATTTGAAATGTGTATGCAAGTGAGTGCTCCACAATATTTCCTTGCTGTATAGTCAGCATACATATAACTTACACTTATTGTTGTCTTAATATACACGATGCTAATAGCATTTAAAATAATATTCCTCATATAGGGGTACCCACTGGTCGACTTACTGAGCACCTTTATAAGGACACGAGAAAGGCGATACACTGAATGCTAGTACCAGCCTCTAGCCTACTTCCACCTCGTATATATACTAGTACAGCAATATTTGCTTACAGAGTTTATCACAAGGGGGATTATAATCATTTATACATTATTACAGGTTAACATTTTAATGCTGCCAAAATAACTTTTATTAAATTTATCATTTCGAATGTCCAAATGTCGCCTTTGGAATTCTAGGGTCCTACAGATGTGCAAACTCCCATATTTTCCAGCCCCGCTAGAACATTACCTACGGTGTTCCATATGGACAACCATCAGTATAGTATACAGCAAACTTTCCGCGTCATGACCACGAATATCTACATGTAGGTCGTAATGATGAAATTACCGTATAGTAATCACGTGACTGGATTTCCCCATATGGTACCCCTTGTCTAAAACAAAAGCTATGTTCATATTTTATTGTCTTGCCCGAGGCAATGAATGTTAACATTTACCTGGATAACTCATGCATACAGAATACACTATATGGGCTGATGTTCGTATAAAAAACGAATAACGGTCTGTCATGCGATTGTTATAGCGGGGAAAATTCATGAATATTACGCTTATTTGGATGGTTTACTCAAGACATGTATATAAGAATGAAAATAGACGTATACATGGTATGGAGAAAAGCTTGTAACAAACCCCAGCTCTCCGTGTGACCAGTAATTAAAACAATGATACAGGCTAGGGCATTTTTAAATGCTTGTCGCAAATATCTAAAATTCCTAGTCCAAACGTCCAGGGCTAGTATTCACAAATCATCTTGGAAGTTAAAATTAACTTAAAATTTTCTTAAAATCTTACATTTTCCTTAAGTGTACCAGTTAAGCAAGACAATTAAGAGAATTCGATTTTTACATCGTTGTCAAGCATTATAAAAAGAGCTACAATATAATACTCAGAAACTGACTATTCTTAAATTCGGATATGTTTTCCCCTACTTATTCTAATTCCCAAATAGCTTAATACCGAAACTCAGTCTTCTGTTGAGTGCTGCCTTCCATACATACGACTTTTCATTATCTTTTAGATTACAAACGTTATACACAATGGATCGCACAATTCGTGGATGTAGTATCCGAAAGAATGTAAAGTCCGTATCCTGTCACATTCGGTTGTCCCACAAAAGTGTTTCATTTAACTGTATTGCACATGCAAAGGCATTTTTCCACTCTCGCTTAGTAGGTATGCATTGCGGAGTGGATGTGAAGTTGTTGATTATGAATTGCAAGCCATATTTGTACAAAATGTTACATACGTCAGGAATGTATCCTAACGGTACTTTTGATCTATCACTAAGAAAGAAAACAAGTTTTCGAATAATAAAAATATCTCTTGTCACAGAGCCCGATGGTAGTGTCATAAGTTTGTGACGGTCAATTTTGTACAGGATTGTTTCTTGTACAGCGAAGGCGGTTGAAAAAACAGCTCAGATTAGATTGGAAGCCCTGTTGTTGCCTATTTGGAAAGTTAATTCCCCAATTTTTCAGATGGGAATTGATTCTGTTAAGTAAGACCTTTTCAAATACTTTGCAAAATTCGGGTACTAGGGAAATAGGGCGATAGCTGGAGGGATCTGTCGTGATCCTGCCCTTTCCCTTGTATATTGGTATTATTATACTAGTTTGTCAATCTTGTGGGACCTGCAGGTGGGTTAGAATAGAGTTAAATAACGATAGCAACATGAGTTTGACAGTGTCTCCTCCGTGTATTAATTGTTCGTTTACCAGTTGGTCATGTCCGGGGGATTTTTGTTCGTGACAAGGACGGCAGGACCTTATTCAGTTCCTGTAGTTCGAATGGTCGAGTTAGACGCTGTGTATGAGCATTCTGTTCCATACAAATGTAGTTGTCCAATTCCGCGCGGTAACAATGTGGTAAGTCGTCGCCTTCGTCGTATGTACCAAACACGCCATTGAAATGGTGTTTAAAACCGTTTATTACGTCTGAGTCATGCAAGCTTTGACCGATTACATTAATATTGGTACATATTAATGTCGAAGTTCGTTCCGCTGTTTCCCAAAATAGCTTATAGTCAGTTTCAGCAGTTTTATTCAGCTGGTCAAAATCTTCATTGTCGTGTTCGTCAATACAACGCTTCTGTTTTCGTGTAAAGGTCCGTTAAAGGTGCCTTATAATTATTGTAAGATTCGTGGGCGAACCCCCTCGGACATCCAGATTGTTTCCAGATTGACCGGAAGTGCCTAGCTTGCGCATGCGTGTGTTTGAGCTCCGGACACCAGTAAGGTTTGGCGGCCTTATTGAATCGAGACTTTGTGGGGTGCTTTTCAGCTTCTCGGATAAAATTGGTTATGGCGGAGTTTATGATATTTCTAAATAATATATCATAAACTCCGCTGATGCATTTTTGTGACCTGATTTTCAATTTCTTTATTGAAGTTTGAGATATGGGTTGGTGTGCATTTTGACCAATTTATGTTTGTACTGGTATGGAGTGTACGAGTTATCCTCTCGCCATTCACGTTGGCCTGGAACATGATAGGGAGGTGATCGGATGTGAGGATCTCTTGGGGGTCTGCGACATTATAGCTGGAGAACAGGTGACTGGAGTTACTCTCAATGAGTATTTGGTCAATATTGGTTCTGGTTGGTACAAAGGTATATGCTTTGCAATTAAAAACGTTGTGGAAGGATATCAGGCCGTTTTACGTACAAAGTCGGTAAGAATTCGGTATTTCCTATTTGGAATTTGTCGGGACTCTGTGACAAGTTGAGCGTTAAAATCTCCAGCTAGTACAACTGTACCTATTTTACAATAGTGCGACATAATATATTTAATATCCAATAGAGTGTGATTGTATAAATTAACATCTTTGTCAGATGGCATATATACACAAAATACATACATAGGTACATTACATACATGTTTGATCTCTATCCCTAGTATTCTATCGTGATTGAGATTGGTTAAGGTAGTAACATGTTTTTGTAAGTTTTTACGTCGAGGATTTCGGAGAGGATGTAGACGGTTGACATTATGCCTCGCACGTTCCAACAGAGAATATTTACGCACATGATGAACAGAATGATATGCACTTTGCTATGGTAAGCTTCCATTATTTCACACTTGGGAGCACATCACTTATTCACCATTTAGTTATCGATCGACTGTCGATCCTAGGCGTTGTCGTTCCAGTAGTTGTTGTTTCGAGGTGCGTCGTATTCGTGATGTTGGTAGTTTCTCGTATCGTCGTCTCTTCGCTGTTCGTAGCCATGGTAACGGTCGTTATGTTGCTTACGTGGCGTACGTTCTTTTTATTTGTAATAACTATGCTATTCCTTATTGTTACATGTGCATTTCTATATATCATGATTGCCTGTGATCTACTATTAATTGTTTTTATGTGCTATAATCAATTCTTGTATATGCATGAAATATGTTCTTATGCCTTTCTTTAATCCTGTATGCTTGAAACTCTTATTTATTAATATTATTATTATTATATTTGCTGATTATGCCAATAAATTTTGAACTTTGATTAATATTATTATTATTATTAGATGGAATTTATTATGTTCTGTGATAATCATTATACATGATAATCATTATACATGGCGGGTGGAGCTTTTCTCCGTTACCACGCTTAAAAATACGTTACCCCCAAAATATAAAATAAAAATTGTATTTTTTAAAGATAAATTGTACCATTATGCTATTTAATAATTCCAAGTTTGCATATGTTATTCAAGTGTGTAGCTGCAAACCTATTGAATTTCAATGCCAAAATGCAATTTTAAAGAAGATAAATATGGGAAAACATACGTTACCCTAAAAAAACAAAAGTTTTTTGGCATAAAGTTTTTTATTGCAAATTTAGATGACCAGGTAATCAAATGATGAAGTTACCATCACAAAGTTCAACATTCAACATAAAAAATGATGTATAGATTGCCAGTATAGGTTAAGAGATAGATGTCTGGTAGCGATTCTTAAAATGTCACCCATTCTCCAAAACATGTGCGTTTTTCATTCCTTCAATAAATTCAAGTATTCAAATTGTATCATACACTTTCAATTACATATAATACCACTTTATATATTTATAATGGTTTATATTATATATATTAACAAGTCTCTTACTTGTAGGATATGTTAAGGCAATACTACATTGCACTTTACGTTACCAAACATACAAATTAAAGTGCATGTCTTCAGTGTCTTAAAAACGCACTTAAAACAATTAATAATAAAAAAATAATAATTCAATCCTACTCAAAACTTATTATAGGTTTGCAGTTCTAACTGTATATTTAACTAAACAACATGTAAACTATAACGTACATGTATCTAAATATCAAACAAAATTACAATTTACTAGCCTTGTATTCTGTTACTTTAGATAAACTTTACCACTAAAAATAATTGATTTTCAAATCAAAATTTATGTTTCAATTTACGTTACCTTACTTACAAACTTTACAATATCATATACACATGTATGCTGTAATTTTAACACAATGTTGAAATCTTTGTAAAATCCCAAACGTACAAGTATTTTTGTTTGCTTTATACAATATGTATTTAACTTAATACACACACACAAATTTAATACTCAAACTATGAAACTAGAACACAGATTGCCCCTCGATTTAATATCTTTATGAGAACACAATGCACACACATGACTTTTAAACATGTATATATACATGTATACAATCGTATGTCAGTTATTTAATCACACTACATACAAATTAAAAACCAAAGTATATATTTGAAAATAAGTTTGAAACATTCTCTAGGGTGCACCAGGAATTAGACCCCGAAAGTAAAATTGTCCAATTCCTTAAGGTCTGTCTGGAGGAAAGATTGATAGGTGCATAATTATCTTATATCTTATACTACCTGAATTGTTGTGCAATACTGACCAGTGAGAGGTCACGATCATTTAAGGTAAAATAGTGTAAACTGTGTTACTGTTCATTGTTTAAAGCCTTTGCTTATATTTCCATATATGTCTAAAGCCAGTATTGGGTGTGTTACATACGACATGAAGCCAGGAATTGCTGCATTATATGACATTGTATGGCTTTAATAAGTGGGGTAGTTACACAATATTGCCTAGGATGGCTGAAATCTGTATTGGTGGGTTCCAAAATTGGCATAGGATGGCTGAAATCTGTATTGGTAGGTTCCCAATATGGCCTAGGATGGCTGAAATCTGTATTGGTAGGTTCCCAATATGGCCTAGGATGGCTGAAATCTGTATTGGTAGGTTCCAAATATGGCATAGGAGGGCTGAAATCTGTATTGGTGGGGTCCCAATATGGCCTATGGTGGCTGAAATCTGTGTTGATGGGTTCCCAATATGGCCAAGGAGGGCTGAAATGTGTGTTGGTAGGTTCCCAATATGGCCTAGGATGGCTGAAATCTGTGTTGGTGGGTTTCCAATATGGCCTAGGAGGGCTGAAATCTCTGTTGGTGGGTTCCCAATGGGCCTAGGAGGACTGAAATTTGTGAGGGTGGGTTCCCAATATGGCATAGGATGGCTCAAATCTGTGAGGGTTGGTTTCCAATATGGTATAGAATGAGTGAAATCTGTGTTGTTGAGTTCCCAATATGGCATATGAGGGCTGAAATCTGTGTTGTTGAGTTCCCAATATGGCCTAGGAAGGCTGAAATCTGTGTTGTTGGGTTCCCAATGAGGCCTGGGATGGCTTAATCTGTGATGTTGAGTACCAAAAATGGCTTTGGTGACTGTACTCAGATTTGGTGGGTTCCCAATAGGGCCTGAGATGACTCTACTCTGAGGCTGTGGGTACCAAATGGAACCTGTGATGGCTGTTCTCTGTGGTGATGGGCATCCAATACAGCCCGGGATGTCTGTACTCAGAGGTGGTGGGTACCCAACAGGGCCTGGGATTACTGTACTCAGAGGTGGTTAGTACCAAATGGGGCCTGAGCTGGTTGTTCTCAGTGGTATAGGATAGTCAATAGGACCTGTGATGGCTGTTCTCTGTATAGATGGGTACCGAATCGGGCCTGAGATAGTTGAACTTGTGGAGGTGAGTACATAAGCTGGCCTGGGACGGCTGTACTTGGCAGTGTTAAGTACCAAATAGGGCATTGAATGGCTTTCCTCAGTGACTATGAGTATCTCTCAGGCATAGTATGGCTGTACACAGTAGTTGTGAGTAGGGCATAGGGCCTAAGAAGGCTGGTAGTGGTAAGAACCACATAGGGTCTGGTATGGCTATATTTAGTGTTTGCAACTACCCCGTAGGGATTAGTATGCTTATAATTGGTGGCGGGGAATTACCCAATAGAGCCAATGATGGCTATAGTGCACCTGGTATGGCAGTATTCAGTTGGTCCGAGTACCCATTAGGACATAGTATGATTGTTACCGCTGGTGGTAAGTACCACAGTCAGGTGGGACCGTACTCAATGGTTATGTGTACCACTTAGTGAAAAAAATAAACTGTAATTGGTGGTGGTGATTGGGCCTCGGATGTCTGTACTATGTTGTTGTGACTCCTTTGTACCCTGTACAACTTGGTGAGACTGTAAGTCATTGGTTATGAACACCCATATGGGGTATGAAATCTGTAATTATTTGGGATGAGTACCCTCTTGAGTCTTATATGACTGTAGTTTTGTACGAGTGAGTAACACATAGGGCCTTGTACAGCTGTGCTCAGTAATCGTGAGTACCATATAGAGACTTACATGTATATGGCTTTACTCAGGTGTTGTGAGTATACCTTAGGGCCTACTATGGCTATAATTAAGGGTGGTAAATACCCAATATGGTCTTGGTTGGCTGTCCTCTTGGTTTTAAGTATCCCATAATGGCCTCAGATGTAGCTGGTGCCATTACGAATCCAATATGAATTGTTGTATTGGACAGTTGTAAGTACTCCATTGGTTACGGAATGTATGTATAGACAGTGTTAATAGTCCCCCATAAGGCCTGGGTTGACTATTAAGTGGTTTAAGAACCCCTTAGGACATGATATGGGTGTACTCGGTGTTGGTTACACCCCATTCAGGCCTAATATATGATGGTGATGCGTACCCAGTCATGCCTGATACTGGTGTAATTGGTAGTGGTAAGCATAACAAAGGGTTTAGTTGAGAGTAACCATTATGGCTTAGTATAGCTATAATAAGTGGTAGTGACATACGGCATTGGATGGCTGTACTCTGTGATGCTGAGTACCGAATGTGACAAGTGTTATGTACCCCATTTGGTCTTGGGATGCCTGAACTTTGCAGTGTTGCATATCCCATAGGGCATATTTTTCGTAACTTGACCTTAAAATGACCTTGACCTTGACTTCAAAGTGGTCAGTCTTGTATGTCCATATGATATACATTATCAAATGAATAATATCTAAGCAAATATTTGTGACTATATACATAAATAAATAAAATGCATGAGAACATAGAATTTTAAGTATATTTGTAAATTATGGCGGCCATCTTGGACGCCATCTTGAATTTCCGGGTCCACACCACGTGTTGACAATTTATGCCGGCAGTTCCATATAGTACATACATAGGCGAACATTTTGGTATATAACATTGCTTGTTCTACCTTAGCTGTCACCTAGCTACCCCCAAAAAATCACCAATTGTCACCCCACTATGTGTGTTATACCGAAATTTTAACTGAAATATTGTTGAAAAAAAACCATATTTTTGAAAGGTAACGTAATTTACATGGCATTTCATATCAATTAACTATTTGTGTAGTTGTACTATAGCTATATACATTATTAAGCTGCATACTAATCAGTATCATCATTTCTTAACTTAAAAACGTCATGTACGTTGACTGTTTTTTTAATATTTTAGTAATTTCATGCAAAGTAACGTAAATTACGTATGTTATATCACATTTTTTGCCTATAATAATTTGTACAACTGATAGTTTCCATTTTAAATACATTTAACATACATAAATGTCTTATTCACATGATTTATTGAACAATTAGCATGTTTATAATATGTAACATGTATAAGCAAAATTAGTGATTCCTGTAGAAAATCGCATAGTCACGTATTTCAAATCTCCGTAACTCGTTAAAGCCCCAACAGAAACTTGCAAACTTTTGTCTGTGAATGCCACCTACCATAAGGTTTCAGAAAATCATAGTGTTGAAAATTCCCCCTGGGGGGAGCAGGGTCAATTGTCAGCTCAAGGTCTATGTGCTTTTAATTTTGTAGCTGCTTTCTGTATGTTATATCTTATTTACCTCTGTTTGTCGGAAAATAGCTATTAGCTAATGTTCTATGTTTATATATATCCGACTTAAATAAATCTTCTTGTATCTCTTGTATCTTGTATTCCTTCTTCTGGATAATTTACTAAAATATACTATTATCATGTTTTAGTTTTAACCATTTAGTGTACATTGTAATATCAAATGTACGGATATATGGACTTATACGCATTTTATTGGCCAATTCAGTAGGTGAAATAAAAGAAAAGAATAATCTAACGACACCGAAAAAGGCAAATGATTAATATTAACGGCCCTTTACACAATGGTCAGGTGGTTTGGCAATAGCTTTACACTGGACGCCATGTGGCCATTTAAAATCACACATGAAATCCATGCAATGACAGTTGGTGTTTTAAGTGAAGCATAAATATGTTAAAAGTTGGCATGAAGAAGCCATCATGGGAATATTTTAAAAGTTTGGAGTTACAAGGTTGTAATTATTCATAACCAAAGAATGTACATCGCTATTAACTTCTGAAACACAAAGGGGAATATGATTTTATTGCGAGTGATGAAAAACCAAACAAATCGAAATGTTTCTATACCTGTAGATAGGGTATTTTCTCTCTAATGCTTAGATTACGAAGGATAATTAGCATAAGATGCGCATACAAGGGACACTTTAGACAGCCTTGTGATTAATGGTCCTGTTTCAAAATAACTCATTTATGGCATGTTCTAATTTCCGGCTTGAGAAAGCACGTTTAGATTATAACATGGTGTTGTCATAAGACAATTTGCAATTTAAAACCAGATAGGGCTACAGTCATTAAAGGAGAGTATTTTATTCATGCGGCCCATTCCTAAAGTCTGTGAATTACTTAGTGTTTGTAGGTTTGTCAATTATGTTATATTAGTAATATGTGAACAAAAGAGAGGTGTCTCATAAGTCAAAGTTGACCGACCCCTTTCAGTAGGAGTGACACTACAATAAACAAAGCCTTTACGTTTTATTAGACTTTTTACATTTAACAATGTCGCAAACGTCTTTTATAGCGACATTTTGTTATGATTAAACAACCAAACTACAGTGCCTCTACATAACAATCCAAATACATAATTAACAATTCAATTAAATAAAATGTATTAGCAAATCAGCACTATTGTGAATTAGACCAAATACAAATAAACAAATGTACACGGAAACACATTAACAACTTGAAAGGATGTCGAGTATTCGTTTATCCAAGAGCAATTGGTATACTTTCACAAACATTTTGTTTGCTATTATAATCTTTCCATTTCCAAATGCACAAGCAATTTGTGTGCGTGTACATTAACGTTTTGTAACATGTCGCCCCTCAATGCACCTCATGCAGTACCCTATTAACAAGGCAGTGTGGTACATTACAAACAGTGGATACCGAAGTCTCTCGATGCTGTATCAATGGAATTTGAAATATGGTGAATATTGAAACGGCGATTACCACGAAGGAAACAAAAACACCATCACTTGATGTTTTGGGCCTAAAGGAGACGAAGAACAACACCCTCTGGGCAACTAGACTATGTATATTTTGTTCTAATACATAATTGTATGCACTTTACAATGATTGTATGGATTTCTTAATACACGATTCAATAGACATTATTCGATTTCATCATAGAAGTCATAACAATATTGGATGCTCATTTTTATTCAAATAAACCTATTGGAACGGATCTCGACCGGGGCAGTGGAAATTTTAGTGTTTCCCACACAACTAGAGATGAACTGGATGGGATCCCATATACCGGTCACGGTAAAGAACCAATGAGACTAATCGGAAAGCCGGGAGTAATTGTATCATTCACACTTTCTGTCTCTCCTCTCGAAGCCGTTGATCAATGACAGAGGGATAAAACCGAATGGCCACACACTACGACTGTCTCAGTCGAGCGCAAAAAATCAAATAAAAGTTGATCACCTGTCGTATATCATAAACCATAGCATTTTACAGACAATAATTTATCCATGAACTACATGTATTTTGATTGGATTCGATAACGTCATCGTGCTGTACGTGTCGTCTTCCTTGATAAAGACATTTCTCCAAATACACAATTTGTACTAAAATAAAACGAATCGACACTAATTTTAAAACTAGTATAAAATTGCCTCAGAAAAGCTCAACCAGTATCGAATAATTTATTCAAAAATATGCGCCAATTAATCTGGAATAAGTGCGTCATGAAGGTAAATTGTTGACTATCACGCTTTGAAAACAACGAATCAATCAAAACTTGTGTATAAAAGAAGGCAGAAATGCAGTGATTTTCAAAAATTGAGAGCAGATAACACGCACATGCCTCAAAATGAAAGTAATACGGTTACTTTTCGCCTTTGCTATGGTCAGTGCCAAGAAAACAACGGTAGAAACCCTGGCTGGCGACGATCGGTTCTCTAAACTCGCCAGCTTGGTTACCAAGACTGGTTTGGTCGACATGTTAAACAACGGAACACACACCATCTTCGCACCAACAAACGATGCATTCTTTGGTGTACCAGCTGCCACTAATCTGACTAATGTTGCAGTGCTAACTGACGTTCTACGCTATCACGTGACCGATCGTAATGTTCCACGTTCAGCAACCCGTGATGAGCTTACAGTAACCATGGAAAAGCTGCAAGAATCAACGTGTATTCTAACAACAGCAAAATCACCATTCAAGGTAGCGTTATCTCCCAGTTTGATCATATGATAATGGCATCACCCATGTCATTGATACCGTCATGCTGGTACCTACTACTGACATTGTTGGTTACCTTAAAGTGAACAGAGAACTGAGCAAATTTCAAAGTCTTGTTCAACAAGCTGGTTTGGCTTCAGATTTACACAATGACGGTCTGACACTGTTCGCTCCGACAAACGCAGCTTTCGACAAAATAACTCCACACCAAATGGCCGACATAACCGGCACTCCAGCAAAACGCGCCGCGGTGCTAAAGCATCACGTCGTTATCGGCACTGAATATTCTGTCGGTTTCTATCAGAAGAAGCAACTAACAACATTGAACACTAAGGATAATCTTGTCATTCGCACGGTTAGCCAACAAGTCAATGTCGACAATGGTTTGGTGACGTCAGCAAACATCGGGGTAACCAATGGTGTCGTACATCTGGTTGATCACGTGCTCCTACCACACCAGGCGCTCCTGTCGTAGACTGAATAAACCATCTCGTTGTTATATATTTACATCGAAATATAGGTTTTATGGACGGTGAATGACAGCCATTTTTTCACTCAAAGCCATAACATTCCAGTTACGTAATTCAATGCAATGTGAATACCATCTAGATTTGAAATCTTTTTTTTTGGATCATCATGTTAGACCCTCTAGGCAGGTATTGACAAAGCATCTGGTGGAAAACTGAAATATTTTGACTTAAATTTCATAGTTGCTCTGCACATATTTCTCGTAAGTGTAAGAAAAACTCATGTTTTCTCGCGAGTGTTTTAGAAAAACTGTTGTAGCTCTGTACACATTGCTTACACATATGAAAAAAAACCTTCTATATGATTATGTTCTTTTCTTTGTGGATGTCAGCCCATGGTTATGTATCACGTAAAACTGTGAAATGAAAGTTTAGCCAGTATTGGATTTTAAACATGAAATGTATGTATATATTATGTATTTTTTATGGGACACAGGTTTATATAGCAGGGAGAATTTGACATGATCCTGCCCTCAATGCATGAATATATTACAAGGTTATTGCGTTGAATATATAAATTTCCGCGAGTAACTCGTGCATATCGATCATTTAGACGTGTGTTGGTATTACATCTCGAGCGTCTTCGTTGATACGTCCGCTTATGAAAACATACAACCGGGGTTATAAATATAGACACTATATATCAGCTGTTAAATTATGCTTATAGAAGGTCGAGAGTCGTGTCAAATTATCCTTGTTTAGAATACACGCGACATATTCTTGCAAACGATTGCAGGCGCAAAATAAGCTGCAAGTACAATTACCAGACGTTGAACTTTGCAAGATGGTGTACGTTGCAAGACATTGTAAGTTTGCATGTACGTTGCAAGACAGTGTACATTGCAATACTTTGTAAATTGCAAGATGTTGTAAATTGCAAGATGTTGTTAATTGCAAGATGGTGTAATTCTGTAAGTTACAAGACGTTTTAGGTTGCAAAACGTTAAAAGTAACAAGACGCTGTATGTTGAAGGTGCTGAGTCACATATCGGGCTAAATGTTTCGTATGACGTAATTTGCCTACCTTACCAAGTATTTATGTAAAAAGAAAACCACTGACGGTTGCTTTAAGAAAGATTTGTTGCAAATAATCAATTTAAACCACTCTCGATATCGCGAACTCAGTATTTTTCTTCCAACATGCTTTGTTAATTTATTTATGTATACCCTAAAGAATTTTGGATGTAAATATACTAAATAAATACAAAGTGTCGATGTTTCGCAAGTTATTTTTAATGTCAGTGTTTATAGGATATACGCGCAACTATACCAAAATTATGCGAATATTGACACTTTTATTTTTGCAATACACCAATATGTGAGGCAGAACCTTTAAGTTGCAAGACTTTGTAGTTGCAATACTTTGTAAGTTGCAAGACTTTGTAAGACGTTGTACATTGCAATACTTTGTAAATTGCAATATTTTACAAATTGCAAAACTTTGTAAATTGCAAAATATTGTAAATTGCAAAACATTGTGAGTTGCAAAACATTGTGAGTTGCAATACTTTGTAAGTTGCAAGACGTTGTAAGACGTTATGCATTGCAATACTTTGTAAATTGCAATATTTTACAAATTGCAAGACTTTGTAAGTCGCAAAACATTGTGAGTTGCAAGACGTTGTAAGTTGCAAGACGTTGTAGGTTGCAAAACATTGTGAGTTGCAAAACATTGTGAGTTGCAAGACTTTGTAAGTCGCAAAACATTGTGAGTTGCAAGACGTTGTGAGTTGCAAGACGTTGTAGGTTGCAAGACGTTGTAGGTTGCAAAACATTGTAAGTTGCAAGACGTTGTAAGTTGCAAGACGTTGTAAGTAGCAAAACATTGTGAGTTGCAAGACGTTGTAAGTTGCAAGACGTTGTAAGTTGCAAGACGTTGTAAGTTACAATACTTTTTGTGAGTTGCAAGACGTTGTGAGTTGCTTGAAGTTGAAAGTAACAAGACGTTGCATTGTAAAAAGCAAGACGTTGTAAGTTACAAGACGTTATAAGTTGCAAGACGTAAGTTGCAAGCGTTGGCTTTGTAAGCTGCAAAACGATTTACCTACTCACGAAGTTTACGAAAGATGGTCAATTCCCACGATTCAATTGTTATGAACTATTGAATGTTTACATGATTGTAATGTTGGATGTCATGTGAAGATTTATTGGCAATTATGTACGCATGCTTTGTTAACGATGTTTCAATACGTGGCAGTAGTACGATTCATCACTCCTGGACAAGGAAAGTGTTACAAAATGGTATCGAAAATAGATGACACAGTATTACACTGAACTTGACTTGTTGTTTTGTTTCATCTTTGATAATTACACACATATACTAGGTATTTAATTTCCCACATGGCGACAATTTCAACTGTTTGTCTAACCATAACAAATCTATACGCATTCACTGCTGTCATTTTAATTGTTTGTGTATCCAACTGTTTTATTTAATTGTCTTTTGTTCAGATATCCAGACCCCGTTCTCTCAAAGAATTCGATTTCTGGATCAGATTCAAGCTCAATTATGTTTTTGCTGTTTTTGAAAGTATGTGTCAAGTTATTCAAACACATTTTTCTTATCATGTACAAAGTACATAAATAATCTTCAAAACATTCATTTTCTTAGAAAAAAGGATTTATTGTAGTTGAGACCGAGACTGATCTCAAATATTCAGGATCAAAATCTAAAACCCAGATTCAATTTATTAAGCACAATATTTCGATAATTATGCGTAAAAACTTCTTTGTCTTTGAAATTTAAGGAATTATGAATACTGTTTCCTCTGCGTAAAGGAAATTATCTTTCTGTCAACATACATACATGTACTTTCTGCAATTTTGAGCCCGAGCTTGATCCTGGAAACTTATTCTTTGTGAAAATGGGACCAGCTGTTTTTCGAGCAATCGTTTGTATTACTGTCATATCCGGTACTCCGCATGCTCGACCAGAACGTATCGACTTCATTGCATGTGTGTACTGTACGTGTATGTTAACATTGTTGCAGAAGTTCAGAAAACAATTTCCATCTTGTCTACACAAACTTCCAGACCATTTCGGAGAAATGTTGTATTTCACAATATCATACAGTAAAGTTTCGCTAAGAAGAACATATCTATTTTTTTTAAAGCATGTGGTTATTTGTAATTGTAAAGAGCCAGTCTTTAAATTTGAACAAAAATGTCCCCTATGAAGACCGATTCGCTATTACCGGCAAGACCACATCCCTATAGCGGAACTTTACTGCAAATGATATCATCCACCATTATATCCAACACAGCCTCTGATAGCTGTTCATATCTGCACAATGTACCAACATTGGTGTTTATAATTACAACGGTAACGTTTGTTTCGTTGTATAGCCGAGATGTCGTATGTGATCTTGAGATAATCAAGTTGATAGTTTGTGTTTTTGACCGTAGTATATTTAATAAATATTCTACAACGACCTCTGTATATTATGTCTGCACACATAGCTAATGAAGTTAGTTTTTTAAAGAAAACCATGGGTTCCATGTGTAGATTTCTTTCAGCGTCCAATTCAACGACGACCTATCTCTATCGCCTCTTTCTCTGTCCCCTACATTTGTACATAAATCCTGTCAGTGGTTATACATTTTGTATATGTTACGTGGAACAGATTCATACTAAGTTGTTGTTTCTTGCAATCTTGTTCAATTTACGAAGTACTTTGGTAGCAATATTTATTACACGTATGCACTACTCAAAATACGGGTTTCGTAAAATTCAACTAAATGGTTAATAATATTAAGCGGTAACGCCAAGTTGACCAAATAAAGAACAAAAGGTAACGTAAATTACACAAGCTTTGCAACAACATCAACTTAGTGTGTTATTCTGTTATAAATGTATCCTTATTGTCATTTGCATGGATTTGCTGTTGCTGTTGTTGTTGTTGTTGTAATGTGGATATAATTTGTAGTACATGTTCTGGTAGTCGGCATCTTTCATCTTTGAAGTAATCCCATATGACGAGACCATGTCGCCTTGCACGGGGATGAGTTTCTCAAATAAGCGTATTAGCTTATAACTCAATCCCTTGCTTTTGTAGCAAAATTTTTATACAGACTCAGCAATAACATCTTATTTGTTGAAAACAACATTTTTTAACTAAAACAAAAACATGCACGTATAACAAAACATTTTTTCTTTTCATGTCAATTTTATTTCATTTTTCTTTTTTTCTTTTTTATGGTAACAAACAGTTTTGTACACAATACATAGCTTTCATTTGAAGCAAAACATATTAGATAGTTATAACTAATGGATTCTATAAGATTCCATGCCGCTTTTAAATCGTAAAATGTTGGAAGAAAATAACGTTATAAAGTAGCCACATTAAAGAAAATATTTCAAAAATGGTTGATTTAAAAGCGGTACGTTTCTTACTGTATTTACTTACGTCCGTGGCACCTGTTAAACTAATGAGTTTCAACGAGTACAGTGTTGTAGTCCGCATATTGCAAATCACAGAATTATAGACATGTGACATCATCTGTAGCTGATTTCCATGGCAACGATCACGGATCTTGGGAAATCCACCAATCAAATAACAGAGTGCGTTCCCCACGATCCGCGATCCCGACCAATATGACAGTAGCCATCCATTTTCCCACGACATTTTGTTCCATCCATGTAAATTAATGACGTGTCAGCTTCCATTAATGTGCTCTAGTAAAGATTTACGTACAGTTTTTTATTTATTCTTGGCGTACAATATCCGCGTGTTCTGTACGTATAAACAATGATGTTGTCAACGCACAAACGTCTTAAAACTAATCACACAAATTGTCATGTCCAAGTTTTGCCAAACTAAGCCGTAACATATCCCTCCACGTGGTGGTACAATGTCTTTTCGTATGACCTTCAAAAAATCGTCAAAAACACACAACTATGCGGTCTGATCTGAAAATACACAATAATTAATAAAATTATTCCGATTACAAAATGTGAAAGAAAAAGCAAACATCTGTATTATTTCTTAATTGAAAACCAAAAAAATAAATATTAAAGGTGAATATTTCGAGTTCCGTCAAAGAACGTACATCGCCTTACTACTGTCGCATTATTTCCGCCCTTGTCGAGATGTGGCCGCTGTATGCTTCATGGCGCGAAACGGCGTGCCTCTACTCAGCAAGCAAACAATATCATAAAAATCATGAACATTGTCATTTCTGTATAGCCCGAGGACATTCTCCTTCAGTGGCCTCAAGCAATTATATGCAAAACCTAAGACATAAACTCCTGATGTACGAGGTTATACTTGACGAGACAAGCACATCATTGTATGTAATTAAGAATAGATTTATTTCTAAGCTACATGTATAGGATACGCCATATGTTTTACACAATGTTACCGTATAGTCATTTACGCGACTCCCTAACAAAAAATGTAACGTCCGTTCCTAAAATATCCACGTAGGTAACATAATGGGTTTTTAAAAAATGAAGAACATCCAACAGTATCAAATTGTTTTGCAGCACAAGCATGAAAAGTGCATTGTATTTTTGTGAATCCGTCACAGATATTTGCATAATAAAATCGGTGAATAAAATAGTACATTATGTTTTATTTAAGCTTGTGCGTTTTTGTTACTTGCATAAAGATATACATGTATGTTTTGGTTTTACACAAAAAAGAATCTACATATTTAAATAACAGTTGAAAACAACGACATTTTGTCTTATAATAGTCTAACTACAGCGACTTCATCCCACCTATGCAAGAAACAACAACGGCTTGGTAAATAACCAAAAAGTAACTTAACTTACCTAACTATCAATAATTACCGAAAAGTGAATAATCATCAGCAATCACCGTAATGTGAACAATCCAACAATGTAAGAACGAATGACAAAAACGCAATTTGCCGAGGTTTTAAGATGTGTGCAAGGATTCATGATGACAGCTCGAAGACAGCTATATTTGAATATATATACATAAAGTAATAACTCAGTGTTGATTACAAAAACCCTTCAAAACTTTGTGACACGTAAATGAATTTGATTGACAAGTTATGAACGACACACTCATTATCATACTTGTGAAGGCGGGTTTTGGAGCATTACGCCGACGCGCCAAACGTTTGCAACAAAGCCTTCGGCTAATACAAGACAATTAAACAATAGACATAGTGGTCATTTAGATATGTAATATATCGATTACCTAAGATTCATGTCCACTGTCAGTGTCCAGTTGACAGGTAGATATATGAGAGTCAGAGCAAACTGACCTGCCATTGTATTAGTCTTTCAAATGTTTGAAATTCGAAGATCTATTACATATTGACACATAATAATAAAGAGACTTTTGGAACAGCCATTTTTGAGACCTAATTAAAAAAGCAATTAATAAATTACGGAGATGAGAAATGTACGCTTCTCTATTTATATTATCTTTATTTCTTTACATGATTATGCTGAAACAGAACTGAAAAATAATTTATATTAAAATATTCGTGTAAAATGAAACATTTGGCTGCTATGCGACTAATGCATGGACATTCTTATTTGGAGCAGAGTTGTTGAAAATTATTTATTGCCACAAAGTCGTGATATAAACTTACTGGCAACCCTAACAAAAATTGCTCATAAAATGCGGTCAAAAATAATAAAATATAGATCTGCATTGTACTTGGACAAGAATGATGCAATGCGTTTCTCCTATAATCCGAGCGGCTATTTTGTACTCTAACAACACAATGCTATTTAACAAACTTCAACAGTGTTTCTTGATGATTTTATGATCTTTTACCGGTGACTTTGATCAATTATTATATGAAATATTCACTTAACCTTAGAAGATTAGTTATACCTTTTATTACATTGAAGTGTCATACTTTTCTTCCCGCGTACATTTCGCTTCCTCGGGCAATTAACTTTAATATGCTATACTTGTCAATGAATATTTTTCAGTTAGAAACTATTAGCATCTGCTTATTAATGTTCAATACTTAAATCACTTCCAAGAGCGTGGAAGTGTCGCCTTACATATGTATGATGAAGAAAACAATGTCTTTGTTTTCAGTATATTTACGAGTACATACCGCAACGGACGTTACACCGATTAAAAACGTTTTGAACAATTAATTAAAGCAGCTGAACTTCAGATAACAATCAAAATACAAGGGTAATATATAAGTAAAACACTAACTGGGAGTTGTTAATTGTTAGTTAGTTGTTAAGCTTTCGAATGCTAAAGGAATTAAATTGCTATAACAAAGATTGGAACTCGCCATACCACCAATGATATATCATATTCACGATAATATATGAAACAAGCGGGCCATGATGGCCCAATATCGCTCACCTGATTAAACATGAAACCCTGCACAGTTTTCACCCAAGGGAATAATTTGTACATCTTGGTAGAAAACCACAAGATGATGCTACATACCAATTATCAAAGCTCTATGCAGTGTTGTTTTAGACAAGAAGATTTTTATATGTTTTCCCTATATAAGTCTATGTAAAACGGTGACCCCCGGGCGGGGCCAATTTTGACCCCAGGGGAATTATTTGAGCAATCTTGGTAGGGGACCACTAGATGATGCTACATACCAAATATCAAAGCGTAGGCATTGTAGTTTTTGTCAAGAAGATTTTAATATGTTTTCCCTATATAAGTCAATGTAAAACTGGTGACCCCCGGGGCAAGGCCAATTTTGACCCCAGTGGCATAAATTGAACAATCTTGGTAGGGGACTACTAGATGATGCTACATACCAAATATGAAAGCTCTAGGCATTGTAGTTTTAGACAAGAAGATTTTTATATGTTTTCCCTATATAAGTCTATGTAAAATGGTGACCCCCAGGGCGGGGCTAATTTTGACCCGAGGGAATAATTTGAACAATCTTCGTAGAGGACCTCTAGCTGATTCTACCTACCAAATATGAAAGCCCTGGGCCAAGCCGTTTCGGAGAAGAAGATTTTTTAAGGTTTTCCCTATATAACTCTATGTAAAACTAAGGGCCCCGGGGCGGGCCAATTTTGACACCAGGGACATAATTTGAACAATCTTTTTAGAGGACCTCAAGGTGATGATACATACCAAATATGAAAGCTCCAGGCCTTACGGTTTCAGAGAAGAAGTTTTTTGAAGTTTCCTTTTTGAAAATCTATGTTTAGCCCATGTGACCTAGTTATGCGACGGACCAGGAATTTTTTAACAACTTTGGTAGAGGTCCACCCGAGGAACATTCCTGTAAAGTGTTATCAAATTTGGACAAGCGGTTCAGGAGGAGAAGTCGTTTGAAGAAATTGTTGACGGACGGACGACGGACATCTCGGTATGACAAAACCTCACAATGACCACTTTGTGGTCAGGTGAGCTAAAAAACTATCATAACATATAATCATATACATTTGTATATGTAAAGCTGTATAAGGCGACAATGTGTTAATGCTTGTGTTAAATATAGAATATCCGCCAGATGACAGCAGTGTTTATGTAAGTAAATATATGTTAGTACGAAATAAGACATGCAGCATGCTGAGCCAAATGTATAATTGTATATCTTGAGAGCATAAAAGTTCACATCGTAAAAGAAACGTTTCCTGTCCCATTCAATAGCCTTGTTCCTCCACTGACACGTGAATTGTGTGCTTTTTCGATAGAAGCCTCCTAATTAGGTGGGTGTGATGGACTGTGCCGTCGGATGGGTGTAGTGGACTGTGCCGTCGGATGGGTGTAGTGGACTGTGCCGTCGGATGGGTGTAGTGGACTGTGCCGTCATATGGGTGTAGTGGAATGTGCCGTCGGATGTAATGGGTGCAGAATGTGTATGACATCACGCAAGCAAGTAGTTGACGTAGTCCCGGGAATTGTAACAACCTGGGACCCCATCAACTTACTCCTCGAATGATGTCATTTCCGGTAGCCATTTTTAACTAATCATCTAAAACATACATTTCTTCTGCTATTTCCATACAATGTGTTCGCTATATCCAATCGTCTTCCAGATTCAAGCTCGATGGTGAGTGGGTTAGATAAAAAGGGTTTAGGGGTTTCCTCCTCGTGCAGTTCCAAGTCTGATTATAAACGAAGGGCGAACGTTACTTGAACACACGTTCATGTGCCTGACTCATCCTACATTATAATTATGTAGCATTAAATTGACTCTAATGAATTAAATTGCGTTTATACTCCCAACTCAAAGACGTGCTATAGTGACATTAAATGCCCACGGTTTTACACACGCCCTAAATGTATTAAATAATAATAATAACGATATCAAAAAGTTAGAAAGACAAAAACCGAATTAATAATGAAGTATAACTACAATTGCTTGAAAGCATGCGGCAAAAATGTACTGAAAATAAATTACGCTTCTAATATAGTAAGACGAGTTACATCCGTCGTTATGACAACGTTACTGGCATGATGGTTGCGCTTTTGAAAAATGCTTTTCACTGACAACGTGTGCACTTTAATGGAAACGTACTAATATTTCTGATGAATGTACCGTTATTTTAACAATAATATATGAGATTTTTGTCCTCTGTTAGTTGTTTAATTAGAGTTTCATCGTAAAGTATTGATATGAGTTCTGTTATCATAAATGCATGTGTACGTACATGCAAATTTCCTTACTACAACATGTGCATTTCCTTTAATTAATACATGTATTACAAAAATGGCATTTCCTCATCACAAAATATGCAACAAAATGTCATCATTACAAAATAAGTACTCATACACCAATTTATCATTTTCTTGAAAACATTAATTTCATCTGACAATGTTCTAAATATTCTGACTAAATATATTCTCAAATGATTGCAGTTAAAGACAAGAGAAGCTTACACGGTTACCAAACACGGTGCTACTGTAGGCAGAACAAGTTGATCAGCATTAATTACTCAATATTACTTAAATATACTAATTGCTCAAGATATATTAATCTATACAACACAAATTATACCATGTGACATAGCATGGTAATTGTGCTAAGCCTTATGTAAATCAATTATGTGTTGCGTTGTATTTTGTTATATTTTATGCATCAGATATTTGGAATATTATTCATTGAATTTTGTTATGACCGTGCAAAAAAATGAACACCGCACAACCATTGTGAAAATAAATACAATCTAACATTTAAAAGCGATAATGAATTTGAGATAATAGTTTACATGTATGTATAATACATGAATTCAACATGTCCTGTCGTATGCAAAGGTCATTATTTTACAAGAGTCCCGTCCACCTAAATATTTTCTTTAATGATGTCATTTCCGGTAGCCATTTCCAGCAGACATACTATTATTCTTGTAAAATTGTTGACGCATGCGCGCAGATGTCATGAAACTCACATCAGATAATACATGAAGAACGAACCGGTTATGCAAATTTGAGAATACATAACTTGCACTGAAATGTTTGAATCGTATGTACGTACATCAACTTGAGTTTTCATTTTCTGTTGTGCCGTGTTAATGTCTGCGAAAGATGTTAATAGAAGTTATCAACTTGATTCACAAACTACTACATGTAGTATGTTAACTAAATAAATAACGTATACGCTTAATATTACACTCTTAACACAACACCTATATATTTCACAATTCTCCGACTATTAATGGATATAGATAAAACTTGGATTGAAGTTATCTAACATTATATTCAGCTCTACAGTACATTTGTATATGAAGCACATCACGCGTATACCAACTGCCTTTAATACCAAAATAAATTAACGTAGTCTTGAAAAAAAGCCCAACAACACATACATATAATACAAAAACCCCGCTGTATTCCCAAATAAATACATCTACAAGCTTTGTTTCTGACCCAACAACACATCGAGCGATAAAGCAGAATGAAGATGATGATTCAAGCATTGCCAACAAAACATCCAACGATGATTGTGTGTAGTTAATGATGACAGACCACATGGAATTGACTATGTCCCGAGTAAATATGATTCTATCCCCGGACCTAATCAATACCCGAGCGGTGAATCACTTCACTCAACAACTGCATTTAATCTGTATAAAACATAGTAATAAGAATTATAGAGTCTCATGTCGAAAGAGTATAATATTTTCAAGAGATAAGAAATTGGACTTTTTTGTCCGAATGTTTGTCCGAATATTTGTTCAGATCGAATACAAGTACACTAGCTTATACATAAAATAGTAACTGTTATAGTCCAAATGCCCAGAAAATATACTTGGAGGCTTTATAGGTTTATAAAGAGGAAAGAAGATATTTTACAGACGAAGTTTCTAATTTCATATGTTTGAATGCTGGTGTTTTTAATACAACTGAATAGGTTTAATTAAGTTAACGTGAGGAAGGAGAGATTACAGGCCAAAGAGTGGCCCAAATGTGTTTAGATAATTGGTTTAAAGTTGCATGCATGTGTTAACATCATGTGAAGATACAAGGGTTGAAAAGTATGCAGTTAAAAGTTGACGAAGATCTCAGACAAATCAAAGGACCGCAGATAGAATCATGCATATACGTGGTATGAACATTGTCATGAAAAGTTTAGAGTGCGGATGAAACATGACGAATGCGAAACCTATGTTAATTAGATTATGAATAAATGAAATATTTTGCAAAGGTGAACAATTAAATACTGCTTAAATATATGGTAAAATGGCTGAAATTTGCATATAAAGACAATTCATGGTAGTTTTAATTAATGCAAGAGATGGAGCCACTTGTAATAATGATAACCGAATATTCGAATTATAGCCTACACATATCGTCTGCCAAAATATAAATTTCGAAACTTATTTTTAAACAATCTATATGGTTATAAAATATTAAACGTTTTCAGTTTCAGAGAAATTCAGATAACATGTATTTATATCATACGAGAATGAACTTGTGTGTTAAACTGTTTGACAGAAGCATGCAAATACATAAAGGAGTTGAAGGAGCAAATACATCGCTGGCTTAGAATTAGAAAAGTCGTTAGTACAAAATCGATAATTTGAGAAAACAAGCAAAAACTGTCCGAAAACTAGTCTTTACGTACGAAAAAAACAAGCCTTTTAAACTTCAGTTTGGTCAATATGACCATTTCTGATTTTCATGAAAATAGGCTCATAAGAAAGAGCATTGTGATGGGTGCGGATTTCAAATTACGACCTTCTAATTCTAAGCCAGCGACATGTGGTTGTTAATTTAGTATACATGTAATTAGTAGCATATGGAACGAAACCAAGTTACAAGTAGCAAGCATATACACGTATAATACACAAACAATACGGTACCTTGTATAGTTTCGTCCATCCAAAAAATCTGTAAACCAACAAACGAACATATATAAATACAAATCATTAATGAAATAATAAAGCGAAATCTTTATTTATATAAGTAAATATATGGTGGGAAGAAGATCATAATCTATGTAAGAAATCTTTATAAACAATCGATTTGCGACGATTATTTATATCGTATGCCTAAAAGGCACACTGGGTGATAGTTATGAATAATTGCACTGTAAATAAATTCAGGTGATTATGGGTTCTTGTAATCTGATGGTGAAATCGTAGATAATGCTGTCAACAATAATGTTAGAATATTGATACGTTTTCTATCTCTGAATCAAATCTATAAAATACGAAACTGAAGCTAGCTCTGATTCTCATCAAGGCCGACTTTTGGCGCCAAAATTTAATTGTCAGTTGACATATTAATTTTTCAGACTGTCAACATTGATAAACATCTATATGAAGAGGCGTTAATTTACAACCGATTACGACATCATTAGATCATGTTGTTGTTATCGATCTATCACAGATCGTAAAAGTGGCCCCTTTTGTCCCCTACTGTCAGCGAGGGATCATAATAATGACGTGAAACACGTATACCAGTCAAAATAGGGTAAATAATGAAACAATACAACAAAGCATCATAGGCCTACATGTTTGGCTAAATAGATATATCACCGACAGCAAAAACATGGCAGCTTACATAGACATAAAGTCTTGTTTTTCTATCCAGTTCAAACCTTTCAAAAAGAATCTATATGATACTAGTAGACTAGTTTTAGATTTTGTAGACCATCATGTAGATCCACACATACTTAGAAATCAACGCCATTTTTACTATAGTGAATTGTCGCAGTTTTTTTCAAACTTCATTTAATCATACGGTAAAACAGGGTGTTGATAAATTAATTAAACGTTATTATGGTAAACACAATTTAAATAATATGTGTTGTTCATTTTTACTTATCTATGTATTGCGTAATTGATCAGCTGTGGTAAGCCCTAGCGTAGTCATCCGCATGATAGGACCAATATACAGGGTGGACAAACATGAACCACTTTTTGGCTAAGACTGCAAGTAAATATCTGTCAAGATTCATGGGTAGTGCTCATTCTCGGTGTGATCGTCCAACATATCTCATTAAAATCGGTCCGAAAGAATAAAATACTTAGTTTTACTTGCCTTCTTAGCCAAAAAGTCACGTGGGATGTCCACCCTTTATAGTATTAGAGAGTAGGGACGGACAATGTCTCTCATTCTTTCTAGCGCATACAGTTTAACGTTTAGTTCGTATATTTTCCCCGCCAAACTTTATACATGTACAACGTGTAGATGAGTAGAAATAAATCAAAATGTTTATGGCCTTACTTGATGGATCACATAAGTGTTAATATTTTGTTTTCAAATTACACACGTTCAAGCTTACATCAATAACATGATAGTTCGTGTCTTAACTACTTCATAGCTAAAACAAAACAAACTTGCTACTACTGTATTTGAGTGTGTAGCTTGCACAAACATGTATTGTATACATGTACATGTATAGTTTGCAATGTTGAAGGGGAAAAATCAAATGATAAAGCACCATTATAAAACACATATTCGTATGTTACACGCACTCATAAGACGTACAGTGTACGAAGTTGCATTTTACCATGCCTACGATAGCATGCAACTGTCCGAGAGTCTACCGAACATTGAATTACAGCGCGCGATGTGCGGCGCAAAATAATTGAAATTCAATATTCAGCACTTACCAATATTTTGCGCTAAGCGTGATTCTAGTTTCTAGTACTTCATCATAATTTATTTAATTAGTTAAAATCATGAAATCTGAGGAGTTGTTGTGAAAACTCACTGCGAGGACTAACCAGGAACACTATTGTCTATAAAGTACCAGTACGATTTAAATACCAATAATGAGAAACACCTCAAATAGGCTAAAAATCATGTCCACATTAATGCATTAGGCAGATCTATATTCACTGTTTTTTATCAGGCTTTATTATTCCGCTCCTCTATGGGTACAAAAAAATGGTCATTGAAATTTTACTATACTATTGATGTGTGTGCAATATGAGCTGTAGTAACACTTATCGTTGTCCCCAGATCTACGTTTTTTACTTCAATATTCATTGTAAAGAAATTTGTTTTCATTTTTGAGGCCCTCGTATCTTCCAATATCTTCCGGCAAGCTTGATATAGGACCCCTTTTCATCGTGTTTATTGCCCATTTAAACACATTATCCGTCATATTCGAGAGTCAGTTGACCTATCCAGTTTTCCTGAAACTGACAACTTCTCCACATGTGTAGGACATGAGCGTAACAAAGTCATGGAAAAACATAACCTGCCCCACCCAGTGTTCGAACCAGGATTGTTATGGTGACAAGCGAGTACTATATCTCCTACGCTAACTGACGGGCGTTTATCTATCTACATGAAGGCAGGCACTACTACGCACCGCACTCTTTTCACTGGTTGCCAATGATCCGAGGCGCGCTGTCTTCATAATGTGGCTCAATATCGCACGTTGAGTACGGTTTTAAAAAAGACTTATTTTTAATTCAACGAGATTTTAGATAATTTCCCTTAAAAGCGCCCCACAATTTGATCACTGTCAGTCGAATGATTGATAATGTCAGTGAAAGCCCGCCAGCAATATACGCGATTAAATATTCAGAATCCAAAATGAATCCATTTGTTTTACCTCTTGCATGCTTCGCTAGATTTATACTTATACGTGTGACTAAGATAAAAAGGTTAACTTTGATATAAAACGACGTCACGTAAAAACAACACAATCACTTGTTTTTATTTTATCAAAGACAAATCGTATGTCCATTCACCAGTACACTTAGTCACTTCAAATGGAAATAATAGTTTTAGACATATTTTCGAGTTCAACGTTTTTGAAATAAACTCACCGCTGTACCTGCGTTAGTACTGCCTAAGACGAACATATACAACAAATAATTTTTACCTAAGACAATTCTAATTGTTTTCATGTCATGGAATCTGAGCTTAAATTGTGATTTTACTTTAATCAAAGCCATAGTTTGAGACAAATCTCATGTTGCAGCTTTTTGGTATGTGTCTGTGCCCGGATAATGTTAGCATTTTGTGTTAGCGAGTTTGAGTCCGTTTTCGCATAAAATGAACTCGTATATACTCATCTATAAGTCGACCTGGACAATAAGGTATAATTTATCGGCAACAAATCGATTTTGGTTTTAGTTTGGTGGTTTTGAAGGGGTTAATTTGAAGTTTAGTTGTAAACATGTATCACTACAGTTACAAAATGGCGGACAATTATATCATGTTCCCGCTATTACAGGGCCGAAATTAGGCACCGTTCCCTTATTCAAAAAGTATATTTTCCCTCTTCTGAAAAAAATTATCTCAAAATCAATTGCATCATGTAGATCTATATCACAACCATCAATGCATATATCAATTCCAACTGAAAGCAGCCTATAAATGAAAACTAAATAGTATCAATACTATTACAATCCCCCCTAGGACTTTAAACGACGCGAAATACCCCCTTCAAAAGGCCGCGGTCTAGGTCCCCCAAAGTAGAGAGAGGACCCAGACAATTTTATTGTGACGTTATTGAGAACTGGGTATCTTCATTTTTACATGCTCTTTATTTCTTGATTTCAAATGAAAAACATTTATTCGCAAGATGCTTTCAGCCATTTTGAAAACTTAGAACAATTTCGAATAGTCACGAACCGACCAAACCATCCGGACAATGTACCCGCTTATTGGGATTTTATACAGAACCTCGTATAAGCCATGACGCCTTGTAAGGGAGAATATACAGTATTAAAGCTGATAATTTTAGCTCTGATGAGGATTTGATTCCAAGAGCATAATGCCTTGTCATGTTTTTGTTGTATGGAGTGGCATCTTCTGTTATTGGCACCTCGACAGTCTGGTGGTAGAGCATGCGCTTCGATTCCACAATAACTGTTATCGCTGTATCATCTTTATTTTTATTACACAATTGACCAAAATGAATTTCACAATAATAAAGGAACATTGTGGATAATAAAGTCTCATTCATATACATGTATAATGTCATGTACCATGACAAAGGGTGCAGACTGTTATATTTAGTACGTGTTCAAAACTTAACATATCCACGGACGCATAAATGATATATAACACAAACATAGACCTAACTTGGCGGGCGAACAGTTTTTTGTTACACACTTGACTTCTCGGTGATTCATATATCAAATGCAACCACAAAAACCGTTACATCCCATTGCATAAATAGCACGTAACATGTTGAAAATAGTACAAATGTTATATAACTTCGCGAACCAACTTTTTTTAAAAATTCACTGGTAGAAACTAATATTACACTTTCACATTACCTTCAAAACGCTGCGTGAGCAAAACATTATTAAACCATACTTTTTACAATGTTTAACAATATTTAACAAACTCCGTGGCATTTGGCGCTTATGTTTCTACAACTTGTTGGCAATATTAATTTCTAAACAATGCTTTAAGTTCAATGTCGAATTGTGCTACAACCCGATTGTATATAATGTAGGATGTCACGTGATCAATTTGAAAGTGGAAAGTAAACTTACCATGGTTACTGAGCTTCTTGGAAATTCCATTATACGTCTTGGTCGTGTGACCTTTATAGTTTAACATGCTTACCATTTCTTAGAATAATCATCCCCATTTCAAATTGAAAATGCAAGTACATGTACATGGTACATTCAAAATGTCATAATAGAGCAAATATGATGACATTATACATGATAAGCAATGCTACACAGATTTACAACACATTACACAATTGTGTCAATGCAAATGCCAAAGAAACATTATTCGCTGTGGTGTTATTCTACAAAGCTGACTTACTGACTAGACCCACCAAGTAACTGTTCTGTTAATTCAGCGACTAGATCTGTTTAACAAGAAGTTGCGACGTTCAATTCAACCCTTCTAGAGCAACAACCTCTCCATAACGACCGATGGGGCTTGACATGTGCGTGTTGCACTATATAACAACACAATACTGTTACCTTATATGTTTTAACATCGGACACGATAGAAATGATTGTATATTTTATTTTCCAACACAGGTCATTCCATTTTTAGTTCATTTTTCAATTACTTATTTAAGTCAACTGGTCAACAGTATTACAGGCTAACGGAGATAACCGTATCACAAATCAAATCAAATATTTCAATCATATTATCCTGTCAAACTCATTTCTTATTAATCCACTTACGTAAAAAATTAAGTTGTTTTACACCTTTTTTGTTTTAATAGTATATACTATTGGTCAATATAGTTAGAAACCCGACTGCCTGTACCCTTGGTAAATAGTTAAATAGTTCTGAATCCCTCTCAACTTTTGAACACCTACATACACATGATTCGTTCTAACATATTTTAGTATATATACAATCAACAAAGCATTAGTATGTATGATTTGCTCAAAGCAAGAATAATTTACTGATAATCTGTGACTATCATCTAAATACTCGCATTTAAAATATCTCGACTTTCGCTACATTTCATTTTTACTGCTAATATCATTACTTTACTATGTATCTATACAATATAATAAGATATACAGAATGATACGCAATGAATATATAAATAAGAGCTCTGGGGGATCAGCGGTTGTTTAAAACAACTACTAGTAACATGCAATGATAAACGTTCCCTTTTAGGCATACAAATGTATACATGTTTAATCCTGAATAATGGAATGTGGTTGCGTATTTATACAACTAGTTTATACTCAGACTCATGATACTGCAACAGACTGTGTTGCATCCGAAATATTCCATCCGAGTACTAGCTAGTTCACTATTCAAAATATAGAAACGGTCCGTATTCAAACAACTATATATAGTTTTTGCTAAGAAATATGTATGTTTTCTATGTTTGTTGAATCTGAGATGGATATTTCTCTCTAATGTTTTGCACTATGAATAAAATGAATATTTTAAGACATGTCTATTTCCGTTTAGAAAAATCTAAGTCGTTTTGAGAATATGGGTCCTGAAGTTTAGTGTACAACATGATGTAAGAAGTTGTTGTTTTTATCAACGTAGTTCTCGGACTTAGGTCATGGTGGGTGTGGTAGTAAAATATAAATGTTCCACATTTATATAGCGCCCTTTTCATGCGAACGCACGTTCAAAGGCACTTTACATGATTATGTTGCAGCCACAAGGGCGCAGGGGCATCCTGTACCAGTGCAGATACAGCATGATCTGACCAGAGGGACTGACTGAGAGAAAGCCCCTGAAGGGAAAGAGAGACATTAGATACAGACATGTTCGGCTCTGCAGAAGTACGCCTAGCTTTTATTTCGAATAGACAACCTGGTTCTTTAATGTGCCCGGTGTATAGCACCAATACACAGCTTCCTGACACTTTCAGATACTTTGCAGACCACACGGCCAGACATAGCGGGAAATATTATAAATATTTCAGTAATGTCAAGTTCCGATGTCAGGGATTGAACCCACGACCTCTGGATTGACAGCCCAGTACGTTACCACTGAGCTAAATCCGTTATGGTAAACGGGCACATCCAATGTGCAGCAGATATAGACAAGTGATTCTTTTTCGGAGTAACTACGATATAGTATGAACTAAGACATTGCCGTTAATAGAGATTTTTTTATATATTAATGTATGCAATTATGTATGTACCGCAGAAATAAAGTAACTAGATCTACTTAATAGTAAATAGGACAAACATGAGGTAAGTGACGGTTTTCAGTCACTTATCATGACCAAACTGAGTGTGGAGAAGTTGTCAGTTGCTTGCCGAATAGTAAGTTTGTTTTGGCTCATAATTAATTCCAGGAAACCAGGTTTGGTCAATTCATGACCACTGTAAGAACGATTGAAAGTGTCTATTTTGTATAAATGTTAAAGCGGACTGACAATGTCTCGTATATTCGTATATTCAATAAATCTTTCATATGTGATATATTTGTGGTTGACCAGTATAACACTTGGTGGTTGAACGCGTCTATAAATGCTGCCTAGGGCATTATGTCTAGTTTTATTGTCTCATCCAACATTTTTGGTACGACAAAAATGCAAAAAAGCCAAAAAAGTCAACTTTAAAAATGTAAAAAAACAAACGTTAAATAATTATGATACACATGGTATTAAAGTACAACACTTTTCACTTTTGTAAGGCATGAAATAACCGTTTTTCGGGAACACAATGTTGTTATTTAAAATTGCTATTCCGCAGCAACTGACCAGTTTTCCGGACGTACAGAACCGTTACATATTGACAGTAATAGTGTAACGGAGGATAATAACCTGTCGCCCCCAGTATCAAGCCAGGATTGTTCAGGTGACAAACGAGGCTTGTATCATTCGCCGTTGCATTTATCTTTTACTATTTCTATGGGCGCCGCCAAGTGGACGCTGTGCTTTTACATACTTGATGTTGCTATTTGACAGATTCGTATAATTGATACAATAGCTTTGGCATTAAAGTTGTCATAGTTTGTAAACACTCCGAGAGGGAACCGAGTACTTTGTCACTTTCAATGGAGTGTAGTCTCCTACCGTCAACTTTGATTAGACATATTACAGTTCACATGTTTTGTTATGTATCGATGTCAGTATATTTACTGTTGTTTTTGTCTATTAACAAGATTGACGTTTACATGAAACACATATTACAAAGTAATGGTTACTAAGCATGAATAGGCGGAAAAGTGAAACCTCACATAATGATAACCTTAGTAACAAGACCACCTTAGAATCGACTGATTACAATAACAAAGTCCATTTTCACCGTTCTGGCTTTTTCAACTTTTAGGACACACTTCACCAAAAAAGCAGTTCCCGGGATTTCTGTTGGTTGTCGTAATATTTGTATTAATCGTATTAATAAACGTATTAAAGTATTAATAAATTATATCTGAGCGTTTAAAAGTAATGCAGTGGTTTACAAAACTCGAATGATACTAACGACTCCTGAAAAATATCTTATAAGTTCCATAAAACCTATAAGCAAGTTACATTAAGTACAATAGTTTTACATACTTAAAATACATATTAAAACATTTACATATTAAAACTCATTAGAATTTTACAAATAAAAACAAAATAGGTAACGTTTTTTTAATTTACCTAGTACATGTACGATGACGAAAAATCTCATTTTTACCAGTTTTGCAAATATTTCTACCAGTCAGTACCGTGTAACTGCTATTTGATTGAGAGTTATTGACAGTAGATCTAAAGTACTTCAAAATGAAAGTTTATAAAATATCTGAAAAAGCACTACTTTGGAGACCTCATGTGACATATTTGGACAAACATGATTATGCAATAATAATATCTAATGAATTTCAAACATGATTCAATTAAAGTTTATTTAAACATATATCAAACGATTTGCAGTGGTTTGAAAACATTTCATATTTTGTTGGTTGTTTAGAGCTAGGGTATAGCATTTTTAACAAGTTTTGAATGACTTTTGCTTTCATTCACATGTGCACTTGTTTGTAATCAGATTAAACATATTTTAACACCGACTCTTACCTTTATTTTTTTAGAATATGACTAGAACAATAGTACCTTATAAAGTGACATCGTTGTTTTATTGTTCTGTCTAACATAGCTAAATAACATCTATAACATAGCTGCATTCAAAGTTATTTTTTAAATTTAACAAAACTTCTGTAGTATGCCTTTAACCACTGAATTCTTTAATGGACTAATAACTTATTATTTATATATACTTAATTACATTTATTTATTATTCATTTATTGTTATCTATATAAACTTACCAACTTAGATATTCCCAAACACTTTATTAATGTTAATTAATGCTAGTGTCTATTTTGTATTGACTCTAAATATTTATGAAAATGTGTGTATTTAGGGCCAAATAAAGATGATATATTTTATGTTATTTTACTTGGCATGTTCTTTTGCAAGCGTTTCAATACCAGCTAAAAGTATTGTTTTTGCATTTTTTTCGTATTATACGGTTGTAAATATCATTTTAATTATGAAGAAAAACCATCCCCATATAGTTTTATTGTTATTTTGACCTTATCACAATTTGCACAAAAAGTACACTGATATGTTAGGGCTGCATTATGATTGGCATAAATGAGTGATACATTTTCTATATTATGTGTATAGGTACTTTACCACGGTAAGGTATTTGTTGGACCAGCAACCAAGGTGCAAATACGAGAGTTGTTCTAGAATAACCGGACAAGGCATGTCACTACTGCCATGCTTTTATTACTTGCACTATTTCTTACATTATACATTAACAGTTCGAGGATTGCCCGAAAGACTGTAGTAACTGGTTATTATTTATGACCCTCGATGTGTAGTAGTAGTATGTATGTTTCTTGCTATATACTATATGTTCTCAAATGTTATATTTTTGATGCCAAATGAGCATCGACTACAATTAAAACTTGAAACTTACTTGCTATTTCTTTAGACGTTCTGGTTCTTTACTTTATAAATGTTTGACATCATATTATGTTTGATGTGTAACAAGGTTGAGTTGTTATATGTATGTAGGTATACCTGTATTTTCAATTGTTTGCCAACATATGAAAGCTTACCATACTTGATTCAGACCCTTCCCAGGAAATGTTAAGGCACTGTCGCAATGCGAGGATTTGTGCATAAGGAGATCGTCAATCTGCAAGCCTAATTTAAAGGCTGATGTAAGCAACGTTACATGATACAAGCCTTAATCTCTCAAATAACACGAACCTGGCCAAACATGTAAACACACATGGTGATTTTTAAAGACACCAAACTAGGATTTAAGGCGCGGGGAAAAAAGCCAATTCAGGTTTTACGGCGCTGGGGTACCACAACTCGTTCTGTCCTTGGGGAAGGTCCTGGGATCTAGCTAAACTTACTGTAGGAGTGTATCAAGTAGAAACAACTTCTTGTAAAACACTTCAGTCTCGTTTTTTTCATTTTTGTTTTTTCTTGTATTACTGTACTTGATATACATGGATATAATCATCACTGTGGATAATCAATTATTATTAAGTATAACTAGTATGGTTTATCGACCGACAATGTCAAAGTCATCAAATAGTTGGTCAAATAGTTTGATACACGTTGAACTAGAGTAGACAGATAGTACGAGTAATATACCTTATATTAACGTTTGAACGTATGGACACATGTGAACATTTTATACACATACGGTATATATATAAACGTATCCATCTTCCATCAATGTACATATAAGCTCGGGGCCATACAGTCACGCTTACATATTATACTGACAGGCCATGTTCACGATGACAAACAGTTAGAAACGGCAATAAATCGCATTTACATATATGTACAAAGCCAATATGAGCTGGATATCTTTATTTCTGTTAATTACAATTTAATTATGATTTGATCTATATAAGGAAATCGCTGATTAGCACGTGTCTCTTGCCTCTCTGGTAATTTAGGAAGTGGGTGGGGAGTGGTAACATTTGTTTGTCCTATGATGACATTACCACAATGACATGTAAGCGAATGTTATCACCATGTTTTCGTACATGTCATGTTCTGTCATCGTTCGGTCATACGAGTTCCGGCAAATCAACAAACTAACACACACTACAAGGACAATCCAAGGTCACAATAAATATTCAAAACAAATTTGTTCATACAATGACATATGATCAATTCACTTTTCAGGCGTTTTCAGTAAATTTAAAAAACAACGAAGATGTGAACTGTACTCACTGTTATCACACGCCTGCGTACCTCTCTAAACACCGCCATGTCCTCGGTGCCACCTTGAACAAAATGTCGTCTGCTAACAGTGTTCCGAATTTAAAACGCGCGAACATAATATTTCAGCGAAAAACATTTTGAAATTTTGTCTCTAAATCCGCCATATTGTTACTTATATGTCCGTGAAATTGAAATGTGAACCCCCGCTTGGTGTTGAAACGCGTTAGAACCGCGCTCTAACTTTTCAGGTAAATTCTGAGGTTTTGCTAAAAATGACAGTATTCTGTATATGGCAAAGTAGATTTATGTCAAATGCTAGGTTTAGAAAAATGAGTATGTCACTCGAGGAATGCGTTGGATGTTAATAGTCTCTACAGGGTGGTTTGTTATATGTGTGTTGTCGACACGATTTATACACCAAAAACTGAGTTTTGTGGCGAGTAAATTACAATAGTGTGCGAGGGTCTCGTACTACCACAGGTAACTGTATCAGTGATAAAAACAATAAAGAAACACATGCATTTAAAAAAGTTTGAGCTCTACATGAATTTTAAAGATGTCGTTTATTTTCTATTTCTGAGAAAAAATAGATATCTCTATAGTTTAATAGTTTTATAGTTTATTTATGCTTCATCTTCATTTATAATTATAAAAAACACCATCATATAAAACAAATAAAATAGGTTGTCATTCTGACTAGAACTATAAGAGACCAACAACATACTAATAAAATACATATATGCATGAAGTTGGCAGGCTAGCGGACTAGCACATTAAAATACTAATTTTCAACAATAATTGAAAGCTATCTGAAAAGTCCCAACTTAAATATGTGTTTCAAATGCTGAGTGTGAGTAAGAAAATACTTATAAAATAGTTTCGAAATATTTTATTGCCAATAGCACACCACATGGCAAATGTGTTGAGTGTGAGCCACCAGTTCTAAAACTAAGTTTCTGCTCGGCCTAGGTATGGTCAAAGGCATTACAAATGACAATTATACCAATAAAACTGTAGCTGTATAATAACATGAGTAGGCATCAAACTTATACATACAAATATTAGTTACTGATCCAAGTCGTAACGTTAATCATAATTAGGCAGTGTTTTCACCGAATATTGATGACTCAAATAGATATTGCACACTTGTGTGTATAAACATGTATGTATAGTTTTGCGCATTTTAAAGGGAACAAACGAGTCGGTTTTTGCAAATGTATCAATGTACATTGAACAAAACTTGTAACACAAATCCGACATGGAAGGCAGCAATCGGCAGATTAGCAGCATAGCACGAAACGCGAAAAAAAGAACAGTGAACAAATTGCTAGCTCAGCTTGAAAGTGACCCCGGTCAGAATGACGAATAATGACAAGATTTGATGCCTTTTGATTCAGTATTTCTGGTTCTAATTCACCACATCCAATAAGATATTATTTGTTTCACCTGCTGGGGACCATGCCAATTAGGATTGGGTATGTAGGTAGAAACATATTTTTATATACATGAATTCATACCGAACGACTTTCGTTAATCTGTCCCCAATTTTTCCTGATTTCTTTATGAATTTTGTTTCGGACTTGCCCTTTTAACGGGTAGGTACATGTAGCATGGGGACGAACACTATCTTATTTCAGGTCTAACATTTTGCCATAATATATGTGCACGCCTCCATGGTGAATATAGCTGAGTTGGCACTTCGTCATACTAAGTGTGAACATTTATTATTTTAACTTTTATAATTAGTAACCGCTACACACTGAGGTCTTGAAAGATATACGATGGACGACATAATTATGAATACACTTTTTAAAAAGTTAAAGAAACTTGTGTACATGTGCAGCGTATTATATAGTGCGGAGAATTTTACTCGATACTCGATCTTCTTGAGCATAATTTAACAGCTGATCTACATTTATAATATCTTATGTTTTTAAAAGCGGGTTCCCCGAAAACATCAAACAAATAGTTTACTTTTTTGTCAACATAGCTGCTGATGTGTTTTTAATGTTGTGCGCACCAGAAGATGAAACCAGGTAATATATCAACGGGTTTTTGAAACATTGACATTTTACATGAATAGATATGTATAATACAGTGTACATTACTCTGTCAATTGTCATTCAGGAATTTATGAAAAGTGCTGGCGATATACTCGTAGCTTTTGAGATAGTAGACTCTTTGTTTGGTTTGGACAAAATTCATGATTTCTCAGACTGCACTGAAATGCCTAAAAACACCGAAACGTCTTGGCTAACCGGATAACATGGGGACCGGATAAAAATTCAGTTTCCTCGAGTTTTCCAGTTTTCATTAGTTATTCTTTGTATGCAAATCTAAATGTGTTTTAAGCCATTGTTGAGGACATGCTACATGATAGAACTCGGGATTATACCAGCATACCACTCAACTCAAGTTTAGAGACTAGTCAGTGTGTGTAGACTGTAGAGGGTCCAGTATAGAGAGGTTCTACAGTAATGTGTTCGGAATAGTTGTCTCCGTACGATTGGTTACATGCTTGTCTTCACTTTGTTATTACAAAGGCATCGGTTCACTCATAAAATATTGCCCAGTTAAGATAATAATAGAGTGACCCAGTGGTTGAGTGCACTAATACGGTATAAAACCAATTAATTCCAATGTTTAACCAACATATTTGAATCGCTTTATCTCTTCATGCAATGATTGTAATATCTTGTGTACATATAAAGTTTCACGTCACTCTCACACTATCCTCAATTCATAGCTCTTAAATTGTATTTGTTTTGTTTCTCTAATGGTTGAGATTGTGTTTGAAATGTTCTCTCTGAGCTATATTTATCTCAGCTCCAATGCTGTAACATGTTGTTGAGAAGACTGAAATGGCTGATAGGGAGGTTGGATTCAGGTTATACTGTGTTTCAAGTTTATCATTATTAGAGTCATTACTTTAGTTAAGTTCATACACTTTTATTTTAGGACGTTTGGGTATCAACAATTTTTCCACCTGATATGAATCACACCTGACAGCTATCCATCACCACAAAGCCGGTACGATAGATAGAGAGAGAAGTCAGCATTCATTTTATGCTGTGCGTATAGCAAGGGAATTACTGGTACCATTTTTATTTCGTCTTGGGTATGAAGCGGATGGAAATCGGAATGCTCTGGCCGCCACTAGGCTATTCACATTTTAACACGGACGCAATAAACTGTACTAGTAGCATGTACTTTTCGCAAAAACTTTCTATATACACTAAATACATGTACAATGTTCATGTTTTTAAAAAGCGGCTTTACGTTGCGACAAATGTCAGAATTTGTGTACGACCGTGTAAAATCAACGAGCGTAACATTTATACATGTGACAAGTTTCGTATAACCTGGCATTTACCAGCAAATGCATCTTAAAAACTTTGTGTTTTAACTGCGCATGCGTCGCAATATTTGCGAAAATTATAAACGAAGGGAGATAATTGCGATAATACAGTACTTGGTGAACAGCAGAATTAATTACACATGCTCTATCGACAACAATGTAACTATATTCATATCAAAAATCCATCTAATGCCCCCGTCCCTATAAACACGGATGGAAATAGCAGTCCCGGGTATGGATCCAGATCCGGACGATCCGTGCTGTTTTATGGTTTTTTTTTAGTATCTACGGTCATTCATACGGCAGCAAGGCGAACGAACCCGTACAAACCCGACAGCAACACGCCACCAACAAGACGCCCACGCGGATGACCGAGGGCAGTGCCGGAAAGTCCGTCCGTCCGTCCGTCCGTCCGTCAGTCAGTCCGTCAAAAAAAATCTGGATCCTGACATAACTCAAACAATTTCCAAGCTAGGTTTATGAAACTTGGTATGTGGATAGAGGGCACTAAGGGAATTATGCACGTTTAAAAATATTTTGATTATGACAAAATTTGTGGTTGCTATGGCGACAGAAAGAGTGAAAATATGCCCAAATCTGGATCTTTCTATAACTCAAACAGTGTCCAAGCTAGGTTTATGAAACTTGGTATGTGGATAGAGGGCAATAAGGGGATTATGCATGTCTACAAATATTTTGATTCTGACAGAAATTGTAGTTGCTATGGCAACAGAAACATTTAAAATGGCTTCAAACTGGTAGGGGACTTCTGTATTGCTTGCAATTCTCAATTACTTGTTTATAAAACCTCCAGAAATCGGATTGACCTACTTATAAAACCCTGGTCTGAGTGCAAGTGCACTTAGTCACCGACAAATAACAATTTGCAAGAGACCAATCAGAGACAAGCTACTACATATATATCGTTTCGGCACAACTTTTCCATTTTTTACCACTTTTGAAGGTTTTTATGTTGAATTTTGGCAAGAATAACGTACATATTGTCTAAAAACATACATGTAATGTTAGTAGGCCTACAAGACTCGTCGACCGCCTGTGCATTATAGGGCGATACTGCTGTTACCCATAAAGGGAAAACTCGGGTTCAATAATATGTTTTCATAGATAAATGTTATTTTGCGAGTCTACATTTTCATCAAGAACGAAATGCTAATTACTTAGATCTAATACGAGACCAGATCTATTTTAGGTCGAAAAATATGAATGAGGGTGAAACCCCTATTTTCGGTTCATTGCCTTTTTAGGTGGTATTCCTGACGCAAAAGCGTCGTATGCGGTACGCAATAAAATTGCCTATTGGCCTTCATTACGCAATAATTCCCAAATAAATAATTTTCTTGAACAAGTATTTAAGCTTTTTAACCAATTCAGACACTACAAAGCTATACAACATGCTTCAAATACGATTTCCTGCGTGTGAAACAAAAAATGTTGCAAATCAGCAATGCATTTTTCTAGCATTGAACAGTATCAAGTAGAGAACGAGTTTTGACTACATTGCTCAGAAAAACAATGCATTTTTTAACTCGCTTCGCTCGCTCGTAAAAAGTAGAGAATGATTTTATGCGACTTGAGCTCAGAAAATCAACCTATTTTACCTAACTTTATCAGTGAGTATAACAACAATCAGGCAACAGATTTGTGTGATATGCTCCTCAGATAGAAATGCATTCTTTATAGCTCGCACAAAATCGCATTACAGTTTTATGTGACATGAAGAGATGTTTGTAAAACACGTATGCCCCCATAACACAAAGACCTTTGACCTACTGACCTGAAAATCAATAGGGGTTATCTGCTGTGAATGAACAACTTCCATGTAAAGTTTGAGGATCCTGACGGTCTTGAGTATTTGAACGGTAACCATTTGGTCTACCGACCGACCAACAGACCGACTGACATGTGCAAAACAATATACCCCCTCATCAAAGACTGGGGTGGGGGGGGGGGTAAAAATATATTGGGAAATAAGTCCCAATTAATCTCCATCAGATGGAGTGACACAGCCGTTCTTTAATCGTCCCGATCGTCACTTTCGCAATTACTACAATTACCGCTCAGATGCTCACACAACAACTTTAAAATTATCAAGTAGAGACACAGTTGGTGTAGCAAAATTATAAGATAAACAATGCAATTTTCTGGCTTGTTTTGCGCGCACAATTACTTATATTATCGACTTGATTAAGAACGGGTTTGTGTAGCTGAAAAATTAAGAAGTATGCCTATTCGGGATTCATGGGGGAGGAGGAGGAAGGGGTGTGTGACACCCTCTCATGAATGTGGTCTGAATTATTGGTAGAGTTAAATTATAGGCCTAAGTTGCCCCCTTATCAAGACATTGGGGGAGGGGGCTGTCCCCCGCACCCGGCCCCTACGCATATGAAGTAAGGAACGATGATAACCATACCACGGATTGATGTTGCACTTTATCGGGAATGGATAATTATTTGTGAAGTCGTATCAGGATATGATAGAAGCTAGTTTGCCAAATACGTGGGACGTTCAAAAATAAACAGGACTGGGGCCCTCACGGGTACAGTTTTCAACATTATACAACTATTATTAAATAATATGGAATCGGAATTCAATTGCGAAAATTCGATATCTAATTTATTGAGTTACACGATCATGTTCTCTCATAATAGTCCATTTTGAAACCATGGTAACACACACCCGGCGCAGCCCGCCAATTACCATTAATGGCGACTACGTAATGGGGTGTATCTTTAATACTATCATATCGTTTGTTTTTAAACTTCGCCTAAACATTACATGTTACATGTTGGACGATGTCAGCAAACATGACGACATTTGGACGTAAGGTACTGAAATAAACAGAAGTTGACATACAAGAGTGACAACTTCGTGACGCAAAAGAGACGTCACCAAAACTTAAGGAAATATGAGCAAACACCAAGTTATGTCAACAGCAAGATGATTCTGTCCTCTAAATCGTACGAAATTACCGTTACTTCCTTTTTGAAACATTTCTGCGAGTCGTTTATCAGTTTTAGAATGGCACAGATGCTTCAATGAAAACTGTTCAGCTTTTAAAGACGTTTAGTAATAAGAAATCATAAAAACGTATGTGAAGTCAGTTACAGAGTCATGTTCTTAGTATCAACGTTTCATGGTACGAATTCTCGCCCAGATATTCAACATAAAATCCGGAAAAATACATGCGAATCTCACGAACACTTTACTTGTGTGGCTCAGTGCTGTACTGGAATGTATTCATCACTATAAACGTCGTCTTTCATAGCCCAATGCGAAGCACTAATGCCATGTAAAATAGCGCGACTTCATTTTGTGCGCCGGGTAAGCGCTAGTGACATTGTTTAGTCACCTGTAACTCCCGGACCGCAAATTTGCTTGAGTTTATATTTTTACAGTATGGAGAAAAAGGATTCCGATTTCTTATGGTATATAATTTGATATATTTCGTTTAACCATGCGGGTTTTGTGACAATAGTCCTGTTTATTTTTGAACGTCCCACGTATATCTAGATATCATTCATAGATCTACAGTAATTATGATTATCATGGATTATAGACTCTATAATAGATTTATAAAGTAGAATCTAAAAAGAAATAAAACTTAAGTATGGTGGCATTGTTGTACGTGTCAGCCAATGGCGGCTTTAAGGGGGTGGAAGAGGGCGTACGCCCCCCTCTAAATTCGTCGGAGCATAGGTATTTTGTCTTTTGTTTAAGACAAAAACTGTAAAACATGTATTTTTCGTAAAGATTAGTATGCTCAGAAATACATGAACAATAACATATTGTATATCATAAGGACTATGATTGGCTTGAGTTTGTATCAACTTTCATTACTAAACAATGCATGTACATGACCCTTGACCATCAACCACCTAAATGCTGATTTTCAAACAATTTTCCACGCCCTTAACACAGTGAATATTGACAAGTAGAGAAAAGAAGATAAATATCATAGGCATTGATAAACAGCTTCGCTCGCACATAAAAGCTATCAGTCAATTTGTCAAGTAAAGGAACGGGGTTGTAGGCATTCTTCTCAAATGCATTTTTTTCTAGCCCGCTTCGCTCGCATTTTAATTTTTTCCTCGGAGGGGAGGGGGGTGTCAACATTTACGCCCCCTAACACCAAATCCTGTAACCGCCCCTGGCAGTGATCAATTTGTGTGGGTGCGAGGTGCGACCGAACCACAGAACGAGACAATCTGAAAGCAGCTATGACGTCATAAACATTAGCTACGTCATTATTTGTTACGACTCGGCCATTATCGATCTTATCTACGTTGCATTTCAAAACAAGTCAAACGTTCGTGCTTGTTTGAACTTTGAAGTTGACGAATCGATGAGGTAAATATGATTTAAATATGGTAACCTCAGTCATCTACATAATGTTACTGGGTACAGATCTATCTTGATCTTGAACTTTTGGTTTCAGCGCTAAATTTTGCCTGATCGTAGCAAACTAATTATCTTGAATTCATAAGTAGAAATCGTTTTAGAGTGTATACAGCGATAAAATGTCTATGAGTCAGGGGCGTAGCCAGGTTTGGATGGATGCTACACACACATGTCTTCGGGTGGGAATTAGAGATGTGTGTGCCTCATGGTGGTTGAGATTATGGTTATTATGGTTTAGAAAATCGAACATAAATTGTAGCCTCCTCCCCTCACCGTTTGAAGATTACAACATGGTTGTTATCTATATGGTATGGTAGTTGGGGTATGTTCGGGAAGGGTGGCCCTTCCCTTAGATGATTTATACCAGTTTTGATTATAAATTGTGCAATGTCGTGCTTAGAAGTACGCACTTTTGGGTATAAGTACACCACTCCAGCTTTTGACTTTAATAATGTTATTTTTAGCCATATTAATGTTTAATTTTTCAAATTGATGTAACGCACGTGCGTGTGTGCGTACCGCAGGAAACGCCTGTCTATGAATCTGTCAGCATGTTTGTATATATATGTATATGTCAGTACGTGTTTCTATGAATATGTCAGTATGTATCTCTAAGCAAGTGTGTATATGTAGATCTATCTGTCAGTCCGTGTGTTTATGTATATGTCAGTATGTGTCAGGGCTTTTTTGAAAATAAGGGGAAGGGGCCTTTTCTTTGAATTTGGGGGAAAATGTTAACTCAAAAGGGGAAGGAAAAACTTAATGTAAATTAGATTTTAGGGGAAATTGCATGATTTTAAAGAATTTTCCAGAGGGAAAGGGACCTGTAAAGGGCCCCTGCTACAGAAGGAAAAAAGCCCTGTGTGTGTATATGTATCTATCAGTATGTGTGTCTATGTATATGTCAGTGTCTATGTATATGTCTGTATGTGTGTCAATGTATATGTCAGCATAGCGTGTCTATGTATCTGTCAGTGTGTATGTCTATGTATATGTCACTAAGTATGTATCTGTCAGTAAGTGTGTCTATGTATATGTCAGTATGTATGTCTATGTATCTGTCAGTATGACTATGTGTGTCTGACTATGTATCTGTCAGTATGTATGTGTGTCTATGTATATGTCAGCATGTGTGGCTATGTATCTGTCATTATGTATGTCTATGTATATGTCAGTATGTGTGTCTATGTATATGTCAGTATGTGTGGCTATGTATCTGTCAGTATGTGTGTCTAATTATCTGTCAGCATGTGTGTATATGTCAGTATGTGTGTCTATGTATATGTCAGCATGTCTCTATATGTATATGTCAGTATGTGTGTCCTATATCCTTTCCGCTACCATAGCGTACTTATGCAGACTCGCCGAGATGGCCATTTCGGCCTTCCGTAGTTTTCGACCTAAATGCCCAAATTCGGGAATTTTGCTGTCATGGGTACACAGGCATCCCAGACTACAGGATATTACGGGCACAGGGTCGTGCACAGGTTTTTGGGCCCGCTAGACCCCTTTAAAGAGGGCTTTGAACGTAGATTTTACAAAACTGAAATTACTGGTCCTACCCGCCATTGCGGTACGATTCCCTGTGGAATTGCATTAACATTTAGCGCCAAAACGTTTTTATTTTTCTATAGCAGGAATATAAGGCTAGATAAAGGGGTCAAGAACAATGCCCTAAAGGGGCCAAAAAGTAGGCCTGTCAAGCTAAAAAAAAAAAAAAAAAAAAAAAGTTTTTCGCGCAAGGGTCACCGTCACATCGTCATTTCCGGTGACCTTTAGTCGAAATATTGACATTTTTTTCTACTTTCGGTTTAGGGTAGGTGTGTAGCATCCGGATGTATCGAGTTTTTATCAGTGCTGCAAGTCAATAGTGTCTCAGGGACGGGGTATAGGGACCATATGAATTTCTCATAACCCCCCAAAAAATCGTGGTAGCGGAAAGGATATATATGTCAGTATGTTTGTCTATGTATATGTCAGCATGTATGTCTATGTATTTCTCAGTCTGTGTGTCTATGTATCTGTCAGTATGTTTGTCTATGTATCTTTAGTATGTGTGTCTATGTATATGTCATTATGTTTGTCTAATCTATGTATATGTCAGTATGTGTGTCTATGTATCTGTCAGTATGTGTGTCTATGTATATGTCAGTATGTGTGTCTATGTATCTGTCAATATGTGTGTCTATGTAGCTGTCAGTATGTATGTCTATGTATCTGTCAGCATGTGTGTCTATGTATATGTCAGTATGTGTGTCTATGTATATGTCAATATGTGTGTCTATGTATCTGTCAGTATGTATGTCTATGTATATGTCAGCATGTGTGTCTATGTATATGTCAGTATGTGTGTCTATGTATCTGTCAGTATGTGTGTCTATGTATCTGTCAGTATGTATGTCTATGTATATGTCAGTTTGTATGTCAACATTGATTTATATGTCAGTAATGTCAGTATTTTGAAATACAAACGCATAAATTTATGTTTTGTATAATAGCGTTTACGCTATGCTTTTTGGTGACATAAGTCCTAACGGGCTTGGACACCAATCATCCCTCTAGATATGCACATGTTAAAACACGAAAAAGCATGCGTTAACCCTATATTATAAGTAAGCGGATTTAAAATACATACTACTGCTAAGGTGACATATATATAGGCCCATTGGGCCGGGTGCCTCTTTACTTGTGTATTGTAAATACATTTGTATGTGTGTTTGTAAATATGTATTCACTAGTCACTATAATAAACAATTTACTTACTTACTTATAAGTAGCTGATGAAAGAAACTTTGCTCTTTGACTCACTACACTTGCACAATAACTTGGATCAGCGAAGACAGTTGAAAATTATGCCGAGCATAGCTTTTATTTGCCAGTCAGCTTTCTGAATTTTAACCTGGGCCAGCAGATTAGACGATTAAACAATACAAAACTAAGTGCTTAAAAGCCTGAACAATATTATAAAACCATTGATTGGACTGCTGTAATTAAGGAGAAGGCCGAACAAATGGCGGTAACTGGTAACTGTATCATTGATAAAGAGTAAAAAAAATCTATAGTAAAATTTATGTGATCTTAGAAAGGTGCATTTGTACTAAAGTGGTCAGATTTTCATAGTATCAAAAACAAGTACAATGTATTGGCTTTCGATATCTTCATAAAGAAATTACATTCATAGACAACATCGTTAGAACTACCTCCATGCAAAATCCCATCGAAATTGATCAACTATTTAAAGTTATACCATGAAATGTATACCAAGGTGTCCAGTCAATCACTGAGGTGCATTCAATAGAAACGACAATGCTATTCTAAAGAAGAAAAAAGAAAGTGGTTTCACCAGTATTGATATAATGTTTATTAAAACCAAACTGCACCTCAGTGACTGTGTGGTCAATTTCCCTTGTTATGAACCTTTCTAAGATATTTTTTTTGTTTACTCTTTATAAATGAGACAGTTACCTTTGGTGGCGGTATAGGACATTGTTCAACATGCATGGTTTATTCATCGAAAAGTCAGGGAACAGTCAGGGAACAGTCAGGGAACTGTTAAAAAAGAGCAACCCTGCATGTATACAACACATAAGTGAAGTATGTCTTCTTCCGTTTCAGAATTGAATGAGCATCACAAGGATTGTAACACAACCCTACCGGACTGCCTGTAGCAAACGTTTTTAACAGTGAAAATTTACACAGTATACACACCTTGTTTGATTTACAAATGTTGTGATATGTGTACATCCTGTGTGACACACACACTGACTGGATTTAACCCAAGCAATGAACAGATGGAGCCTGGTCATGCTCATATGACATCATGTAATCATGTGTTAGAACTTGGTCGTCTTAACATAGGCAAAATGGAACGAAGACACGTGAAACTCGAGACTCTACAGTTTGTTTCTGCAACCATCTGAATGACCAATGAAAACATGTAGTGGTCATATGTATAACACCATACACGTTGATGTAAGTAGTGTTTGTTTACGTGTATTTATTTGATCAAGTGTGTCGTTGGCCAAATGAAAAATTACACGAACTCTTATTAAGGTTTAGATGTGTGTGTGCGTGTGTTGTGATATTGTATGATCTAATGATTGACTTGATAACCTCAATTCTGACTAAAGGAAATAACGTCTTGAGTTGATTCTGGTTCTGCACTTTCAAGTAGCCTGACTTGAGTACTTACTGCACAATGTTGTCTGAGAGCAAGTTCATCAAAGAACTACTTGAATACCGAAAATAATAAGAGTATAGGGCGTTCACTACAGCTCTCCATTGTGTGCGGTCTGTGGCCTTTTCTTTAGATTAGTAAGTAAGTAAGTAAGTAACGTCTTTATTTAACGAGACTGACACATTCGGTTTCCCGATCTTCCATGTGGGCGATTCTCACCATGACATCATTAAGATGTTTTGGGTCTTTCTATTCTCACAACCGCTATATATGTATATATTATAATCATATACACCCGTATATATGTTCATATAATATGATATACATGTACTCTAAAAAGTCTTACTGTGACTGTTTCAGAATTACACAACCTTACCTCGTCACTTGAACAGCGTTTTCGCAGTCGTAACAACTAATGATTTACATAAGGCATGGTATACACACCCGGTAACAACGATGTCAGAATGGATGTATCTCGGAACGGAGCCTGGTCGTATTCACGTCACATGGAACTTAAATAGGTTTAAAGTCATATCGTTATACCAGTCTATGAATTTAGGATTCTAACTTCTAGTCTTGACATGTAGATGACCATGTTCATTTTGGGGTCACTATACCAAGGGGCACTTGAAATGAAGAAAGGTATCGGATCAATTAACCAATAATCATATATAATGCTTTGACCAAGGATCTTCAGATATCATGCTTGGATTAGTATTGGCATGTACATGACCCCGAATGATTGTGTGATCAGTTGGTCAAAGGTCAATATTACTTTCAACAAAAATCTATCTTGGGCTGCCGTTTAAGTAGCATCTCTTGTTTAATATGATTCGATAAAAACATGTTCAACAGTGGCGAGCCTTGCTTTCTCAATAAGAACATTGCAAACCCCCTCCTCTAAAACTGCTGGTCAGATTTCATAATAATTTCATAGAAATATTTAATAGGTGACTCTCTTACCAAATTCAGTGGAAATTTTATGCTTTGCAGTTTGCACTTGTTGGTCGGTCGGTCTGTCGGTAGACCAAATGGTTTCCATTCAATAACTCAAGAAGGCTTTGCCCGAGGATATTCAAACTTGAAATGGAGGCTGGTCATCAACAGTAGATGGCCCTATTGAGTTTAAGGACAGTAGGTCAAAGGTCAAGGCCACTGTTACCTTAACCATTTCTGACTATTTTGCTCTTGTTTTAATAGCATATGTTACCGATTTCAATCTACGGGACAATGTATCATTGGTAAGAGTTTCAGTTTTGACTCATAGAGTTCGCTATTGAGTTAATTACATTTATTTTCATATGAACATTACCACGTGATATGTACTGCTTAACGCTTTATATATCATCATGGATTTGACCGAAATTCAGCTCCGTGCTCTTGATGAATTCGTGAAGAATCGTTCGCAAGCATGCAACGGTATCATTTATCGATCACTTTGGGATCAATTGATTAATTCTTGTTCTCCTAGTTTTCATTTTGTATAAAAGAGCGTGCTGTTTTACTATATATATATGGTGTGTCGTACTAGATTTTGATGTTGCCAGGTCATCGAAGTGATTTTTCAACGCTTCCATGATTTGTTTAGGTTCAGCTTTTTCGTCAATTATTAGAATTTATACATTCCCCAAGTAACATTTCGTTGTGATCTGATAGCCGTAAAAAGAATTCATTAGCTCTGTCTATTTTTATGCCCCCGTATCGATAGATCGGGAGGCATATAGTGATTCACCTGTCCGTCCGTTCGTTCGTTCGTCCGTCCGTCCTGGTTAACCCAAATTGACCGTTTCTTCTAGCATTAATATGGCTTGCTACAAAGCTTTTATACTTGCATGGATGTTGTATATGAACACTCTCCACACACCTGTATCACCTAACCCCATTTTGACATTCACCTTGACCTAATGTTGGACTTATTTATAGACAAGGCTTCCACAGGGGGCATAAGCGTTTATTGAACGCAGTCTTGTTTCTCTTAGAGAAGGTATGTGCCTGTCTCTGTTCTCTTCGTAACGGCCTTTTCTTCAAGTTAAGTTCTTTTTTGCCCATATTCAGAATGTGGATTATGTTTGTATGTTTAAAAAGCTCCTTCGATTCTTTTGATATTGTTCCAATACATATAAGCCATATTTATTTACCCTTTGCTACAACGTGATATGTCCACACTGTAGAAGGTCGCTTTGAATTGTTACATATTTACAAACATCAAACCTTTATCATGCGCTCAACTAGATAACAATTCAATGCTTTTACACACTTGATAAGTTTTTCTGCAAGTCATGGATTATTGAAACTGTGAAACAATATTTAAAACGTTAGACTTTCATAAATAAAAAAACCGACATGGATCACAATCTGAGTTCTGAGCCTGTTCTACGTGATTTGTGTACTGTAGAGTATATCGTCTATCGACCTAGATCAAATCCAATTAGTAATATGTGTTTTCCAATGAACTGGAAGTTGAATTATCAGTTTTTTATATTCCTTAGCAACAGTTGGTATGAAATATCCTAAGCTACACTTAATATGAACTAAGCATTTTTACTTCACAAATCACGACATTTATCTGCGAGAACGAAATGAGGTTTGTCTTAAAAAGAGCGCATCGTAGATCTAGCAGATGTCAGTAGTAAACGATTGTCTGAGTTGATTTTAAACGAAAACGTCAAGCAATCAAAAAATAAATTAAAATATACTCACCGTAAACTCCGCCACCGTTCCTGTCTATTATAATACTATATTTAATTGATATATCATGTAATTGGCCGTTTTATTTTTCAAAGGTAGCGACGATATTTATTTTTATTCACCTTAATTTCTGGAGAAATTTGTTGATAAACGTTTTTCAGATCGTTTCCGACACGTACAATCAACTTCAGTTTATTACCGCAGCACAACCTTATTCTAGAAATCGTGCGTGCAATCTGCTTTTCATTTGTTTTCTTCGTGGATCTGTAATGGATGCCATGGTGGTTCAAGTAGTAGAAATATGTAATAATGATATAATTACAAAACACGAGTTATATTTATAATGTACAGTACTGCAATTATAAACAGGACCATTCATGATGCACAAAACATCCTATTGGTAATATATATAAATCAGAGTAATAGGAACTAACGATTTGTATAATATAATATGTATACGCAATGTAGTAAATAAATGTTCAAGTTGTCGCATGAAATGGAGATTGAATATTTTTTGTCGGTCGATATGAAAAAGGTACAAATGTATTATATTTATGAAAATTTGCTGAAGCCCCTCCTCATCAACGTTGTAGATTGATTCTGTGCTGTCTTTTAAGTGGTATTTTGTAAAAATCTTGTCAAGTTCTTTGAAGTACGCAGACAGATGTGGCCTTAAGTCGCAACTCTGATATTGTTTCAGGGCGCTGGACCTTTAATTCTGGCCGGCGTAGAAACACTTGTAAGAAAGGGCCTTCTTCTTCCCGATCTGTTCTAAGGCACAGGCAAACTCCGACGCAGTGTTAATGACTTCCGCCCTCGTGTATAGAGATCTAGACTCTACCTTGTTACTTCATGTTATGCGTGTCCAATTGCCCTCAACGTCTGCATGGGGTCAACTATTAATGCGCGAAAATTAGAATCTATAATTTCTATGAAAAAAGGTACAAATGTATTATATGTATATAACGGTAAACTTCATACAAATCATGTTTTGAATTAAACATTAAAACAGAAGTTCGTATGTAGACACAAAATCACCCATATGTGAAATAGGCTGTTATTACAACTAACGGTCAAGCAGATGACCTATGGCAGGTAAAATCCGACTGTATGTATTAATTTTCTGTTAAAGCTATGCGTGAAATATATCCACCAACACGGATTCCAACTCCGAAGAAGATATAATCGCACCCCGACGCCGTCGACACCAATCCTCATGTATACAGGGTGTCCCAAAAAAACGGGGACCTGCCTAAAACGCTTATTACATATTTAATTTTTAATGAATTGGACTATTTTTTTGTGAGAGTGTGTAAAAGTGATCTCTTCTTCTAAAATAGGTACTTATTAATATGTTGTGCTTTAAAACAGGAAGTGACGTCATCATTTTACATATGGTGTTATTTCCTGTTTTTTGCGGACTTACGTCGAAAATTGCATCATTTGACAAGACATTGTTGTATATATTTACATGCCGACCCAAATGACATCTCAGGTGTCCCATATTCAAGGATAATGGATATGCATGCACTAATGTTCATCATGTATAGGAAACAGATTCACCAAAAGGCTCATGTCCGAGCTATATCTAGGCCACGTGCCCTTAGGGTTGAGTTCAAATGTCAGTACTTTTTGTGAAGTATCATGTTTTTGCTGTTGATTTGTTGTAATAAGTGGTTTCTGCTTTCTTATAAATGCTGACACAGTAAATGACTATGATATATATCTATGAACTGTTTATTTGGATAAAAGTTCACCTTATTACCTTTTGCTTCTATCTAAGCTCTCTTGTTGAGTGTTCTCAATAATCATAACTTAATATTGATATTTTGCTTCTTTGGTGAATGTTAATGAATATTTTGAAGGTTGCCTGCTTTCCTTTTTTAAATAAACTCACCATTTTCTCCCCCTTTCATTATTGCATTGAAAGTTCTAAGTTTTCACCAAATTTTCATCACCTCTGTGACTTTAAAACCTTGTTTTTCTCAAAATGAATGCTCAGACAACAATGTCTTATCAAATGATGAAATTTTCCACGTACGTCAGCAAAAAAAAAACAGGAAACAATACCATCGGTAAAACGATGACGTCACTTCCTGTTTTAAAGCACAACATATTAATAAGTACCATGTTTAGAAATAGAGATCACTTTTACACACTCTCACAAAAAATCAGTCAAATTCATTATAAATTAAATAAGTTATAAGGGTTTTAGGCAGGTCCCCGTTTTTTTTGGGACACCCTGTACTGTTCGTAAATTGTCCAAAGATAGACCGCTCCTTGCGAGGGAGGCGAGTTGTCTTGGCTTTTGCCATCGTCCTGGTCTCAACAACGGTGTTATGAGAGTCTCTATAACGCTTTTCATTTGGCAATTCTGTAATTGAGATAAGTCCTTAATTAAGGATACCAACATGCGGATACACAGCATTGAATAGGTGTAAACTATCAGCAAATTCTATGTTGTCGAGAACAGTAACGACCAAGAATTGCCCTTCCAACCTTCTTGCGTCGAACATGACATTGTGTGGTACGAGTAGCATGTTCCCGTCAAACGATTCAAGCCATTTTTAAAACATGACTGTGTTGATGTGGTGCCAGCCCAAACGACACCATATTCTTTCCAAACACACTTCCTACGTGCAATTGTTGGTGGTGATGAACACTGATGAACAATGATCAAGTTTGGGACTAATACTGTTCCCTTTATGAGCATAAACATTTGAATGTGTTAATTCAGAACACGCCCGTTGAATAATAACCCTGAAGAATATAATCTAATGACAAAACATTACCCTTTAGAATATCAACTTCAATAGAACAGTCAACAACAACTTTCAAAGTACACAAGGTACACAATTTCCTTAGCACTTTCAGGGTCAATTGCTGCATATTCAAGGTATTAGTACTTTAAACGAAGCTCACATCTAATAAATGTTGTTTCTGAGTAAATTGCTAAAGGTGGATTTTCTTAAGCACACCCAGCACATTGAACTTCAGTTTTTTTACTCCTTTACACAAACAGGGGGGGGGGGGGGTGATTGTATATATATATTGATGACACAGTATGGGGCTGGGAATTACTTGTTGACTTCGTTACTACGTTGGTTATTGAAAAAGGGTTCTGACTTTTTATTAGTTCCATTTAAGATAGCAGTGTACTTCAGGCGCGTCTGTTACGATGTTCTTTTCCTCCGTCTCCTCTTACTCTGTCATGACTGTTGTTAAAATACATACACACCTTTCCATTATTTCATACGAAACATTGCGAGTGACACAACTGACACCTTTTTTGTATTGCATGGGGCCAACGTTTATTTGTGTCCTGTACTGGATCGGAAATATGTTGTTGCAATACTCACACTCGTAAGAGCACGATTGCCCACCCGTTTGCATATGTTAGCATTCCGTCTGTACGCCACTAGTGAAGTCATGTCATTAACGTGTGACGTCGTTGACGTCAAAGATAAGCACATTATTTGGCGTACTAGTGTTACATATAATTACAATATATAGGATCTATAAAAGATAGAATTCAAGTTTTTTTTATTTATTTTTGCTTCTATGTACTCGTACACCGTTGTTGACGTCGTTTCCTGAATTAGGAATATAAACAAACAGATTAACAACATCATGAGTTATGACTATCTAACAATGACATCTCTTGATCTGCTGAAGATGAAGACAATGTTTAAGTAATTTTAATTATTCATTCATTTTTCTAGCTTTTCTCATATAGTCGTCCTTTTTTCAATCACAAATGTCAACACTGACTTTCTGGAGAAGTTTGTTGATAGACGTTTGCATATCATTTCCGATACTTAATACCAACTTCAGTTTAAGTTCTTTGGGAACGATTCCCGCAGCGCAACATTCTTCTAGAAATCGCGCTTGCATTCCGCTTTTCGTTTGTTTTTCCCAGGGTGACGAATCAACGGGGTTTACGCACGGATACTGAAAGGAGCTAAGTCATCGGTAAGACCTGTTTTTTGCCAATATCTCTAATTGTTCGTACACGATTCTTAATATTTTGCAGTGCATAAAAGACAGATAAGCATTCTGCTTCTAACCATGTTCAAACTTAAAAGATTATCTTCCTAATTTGGACGCAATCGTTGGCCAAAATTGACGAGTAAAGAAACTGATGTAAACAATCGTGCTGCATGCGACGTGAAATTGCATTTCCCATTTCAGTTTACCGTAAAATGTTGTATTTAGTAGGTTAACTGTGTATCAAACCATTCAAATACGTTCATGTATTATATGGCTATCTTTATTTATCATAAATTGACGTTTCTGCATGATTAAAGTGACATTTGGAGAAATGCTGTCGTAAACGTGAATTTAGAGATTGCTGTTGTAAACGTGATAATTTTTCTTTGGATACCTTCAAAACACAAAAGATTAACACAAGCTTTATACTAGTAAGTAATCCATAATAATGAATTTACTTACTAACATATCAATTATTTTGCAGATAGTATGTCATGGAAAAGCGACGAAAATAATGGTTGTCTTTGTGTCGGATGTGGAGGATGTTTACAGTCACGTCCCCAATTCTAATTAAGAACGTATGGTTGACACCATGGATGAAGTCACGAGCCGGTTAAATGGAAGTAATAATCTACACCCGTTATGACGATTTTGAAATCACCAATAAAACTTATTTTAATATATCCACCAGTGTGGAGTTATTTCACTTAATTAAACTGCACAAAGTGTGAACACACAGAAACAGAAGGTGCTTATGAAAATATTCGATATGGAATTGAACAAATCTTAGACCACAACAATCAACATGACACTGTCGATAGCTGTTTCAGTCATCTCACTTAGTGTTCTGTGTTGGTTCTTCTCATGTATTGACAGGAACCCTGAGAAATGTTTACAAGGAAGGAATAGAAGGAAAGCACAATGACGCTAGGAAAAAACTAGCAAAATCAAACATGACAAATGTGTCTATTGATATGATAGAGACTATACTTGAACCGATGCCAGTTCCTGTAGCAGTTGCACACTTCATTGAGACAGTTGAAAACCAGATGAGAGTTCATGGAGATGTACTCGTATGTGAGGCTAACTTTTGTAGATAGTGATAAGCGGATGACAATGATGTTATTACGTGCAAAAGAAAGGGTAATAATGAGATTGCCCCTTAGAAATCGGTTCACAGCCGGATTGCCGGGATACAAATCCAGCGCACTAACCACTGCAGCAGCTAATAGATTACAGACTGCTGTTCTGTATATGCCAGGTGTCACAGTAAAACCTCACTAATAAGACGCCATTGGTAAATGCACTTATTATAGATTTGGTCTTAATATTAGAAGTATACAACTGTGAAATCGTGGAAAGTAACATACACAATTATGGTTTAGGTTCTGAGATGGCCTTTAAGTGAAGCTTAACTGTTCATCTTTGTTTATGAGATATATAAATATGATACTTGTTTATGTATTTGAATAAGCTTTTTAATGACAAACATATTATTTATACAGTAAAAGTTACATATACATAACCAGTATTTGCGATACATGTAATAAATAAAATTAATAGCAATACAGTTTTAATGTTTTTTCGCCATAGAGCTTTTAATTCACAAATGCCATTTGTGAGCGGTCTCCTTCAGTGGAGTATGCACATTGACTAGACTGTTAAAAGCTGTTGGAATACAACATAATGTAAAGGGTACATGTTGTAAACTTTCAAACATATTAATTCCAAGAAATTCCCTCTGAGCCATAATATTTCTGTTGATTGGATTTTACAACAGTTTTTATATTTCTTCAAATAAACGTTCATGCAGCACAGAGATGTATTAATCCTGTTAAATTTAACCTATCACGTAAGTCCAGTGCTTGTAATATTCAGTCGCAGCTTCATCAATTGATTAACATGTTACTGTCCAGCCAGCTAGAATAATAGTCAAATGGTAGCATCCATTTTCACTAGGAATGCTCTTTACAACAGCATCTGTAATAATAATTAATATTATAAAAAATGCTGTCCATATATCATGATTTAATGATCAAAATGTAACAACATGGTGAATGGTTGATAGTTTTGGTTATCTGGGATTTACATTTACTGCTTATGAGTGATTATGTCCTGTGCCCTAGCCCTCAAATAATATCAAAACCGTCATTTTATAAATAAACAAGAGCCAACATGCCATAAAATACGCTCGCCTGGGGAATAGTGAATGAAAATATAATAATCCAACTTGGCCTATTTCACAAAATAATCCAACTTGGCCTATTTAACATTGTTTTGGTAATTGATAGACTATCCTACAAGAAGGCCTTGGATGATTTGGACTATACTTGAACTTGGTCTAGATATTATGCTCATAAACAATGTCAACACGTTTGAAAATGACCAGTTGAGAACTGTTTGAATGAGAGTACAGACAAGGGAATTTTCACATTTTGTGGTAATTAAAGGACCACAACCCAAGAAGGCATGGGCTGATTCGACCTTCAATTAAACTTGGCCTAGATATTATGCCCATATACATTGTCACCAACGTTGAAGATAAGCAGATGAAAACTCTTTGAACTAGAGAACAATGTCAATTATTTTGGTAATTATTGGACCATAACCCACGAAGGCCTTAGCAATCGCCCTATAACTGCACTTAGCCTAGATATCATGCCCATAAATAATGTCAACAAGTTTGAAGACGAAGTTTGAACTAGAGTGCAGACAAGGCCAATTTCACATTTTTTAGTTATTGAAAAAACATTACCCAAGAAGGACTGGGCTGATTTGCCCTGTACTTGACATTGACCTAGATATTATGCCCATAAACATTGTCACTAAGTTTGAAGACGATCGGGTGAAAAATGTTTTGTTAGGAGTACAGACAAATAACAGGAACTAAAAAATATCTCACTAAAATTTTATAATCATGAAACTGTTATATCTTGAAATTAATCAATACAATGTATATGAATTGGCTTGAACACACATAAAGGATATGTTACATTGACTTTATAACTGCAAACAGAATAATTAGTTGAACCGTAATGGTTTACACGTTGCAAGCAGCTATGGCAAGCCAAATGTCCAATAATTTCGTAAACCCATGTTCACGGGCGTAAAACTAGGTTTTACGGTCGATAAACTAGGTTTTACGAACGTAAAACCAGGTTTTACGAATGTTAACCCATATTTTCGAGCGAAAACATAGGATAACGTCGTAAACCATAGTTCACGCTCGTAAACATAGGTTCACGTTCGTAAACCTATGTTTACGGTCGAAAACATGGGTTGTATTTCGTAAACTATGGTTTACGAACGTGAACCAGGGTTTACCAGCGTAAACATAGGTTAATGGTCGTAAACATAGGATAACGACCGAAATCAGTAGTTAAATCGAGAAACCTAGTTTATCAAACGTAAAACTAAGATTTTCAAATAAACTATGCATTTCGGGCGTAAACATGGGTTTACGGACGTGAACCTATGTTTACGAGCGTGAACCTATGTTTACGAACGTGAACCTATGTTTACGAACGCTAACCCATGTTTTCGAGCGTGAACTATAGTTCACGGGCCTGGCATGTATTTCTTGTGTCCAGTTATTACGTGAACCATGGTTTACGGTCGAAAAACTAGGATTAACGATCGATAAACTAGGTTTTTCGAACGTAAATGCAAATTAAGCTGTTTTTTCAATCGAAATCATAGGATAACGCCGTAAACTATAGTTCACGCTCGTAAACATAGGTTCACGTTCGTAAACCCATATTTACGGTCGAAAACATGGGTTGCAGTTCGTAAACATAGGTTCACGCTCGTAAACATAAGATAACGACCGTAAACCGTAGTTTACGGACGTGAACCCATGTTTACAAGCGTAAAACCAGGTTTATCGAATTGTATCTATGATTTTCGACCAGTATCTATGATTTACGAGCAAAGCCAATCAAAACATCGTATTTCCCAAATGGGAATCAAGAAACTTGAAATATTTCTCAGAAGACCAAAATGGTGGACTATTTTTGTTTTCTCCTTGCTATTTTGGCATTGTTTGGACCTAGTCAATCTCCGCTCCCGAACAGAGTTGAGCGTTCTACGGTACCAACACTAAATGAGCCGCGTCATGCGATTTTAGGCCTTCGGACAATGACGTTACAACGTCAGAAAAGACTGGAAAAGTCCAGCACTTTCGTAACCATACCGGTCGCAGCGTGGCATCCGCCAAATCGTTTATTTCAGCACAGTAATAAAGAAGTGGAGCCAAAAATGATGAAATTCAAATAAAACACTATTTTTCTGAAGTTTTGATCCCAAATTAATATATTTTTACCAACTTTTTAGCGTTTTATTCGAGATAAAATAAAAATGAAATCAGAGCCGACTTTTCGTCCCCATGCAAGTTCACGGCTGTTTACAATATCTATATTAATAATTTGTCCAGATGCAGGTTTTAAATTTATAGATGTGATATATGGGTAAAGCTATTTTTATTAGTCATTTTGCAATGAATTTGTGAACTGGCTGACCTCAAGTTCGGCCTAATTCAATAAAAACAAAAAACTATGAATAGCCTCCCTTAGATTATTAGACAATTTGATTAGTCTCTCTTGGAACTTATTATAATTAACTAAATATAAAAGCAATGTTTATAGCGTCACTGGTGTAATGGATGGTACGTCCGATTCCCATCTTGACGATCCTGGTTCAATTCTCCACTCGGGAGATTTTTTTTAAAATTTTTTTAGCTGACCAATCAAATTAAAAAACAAACGACCATGTTTGCTAATTGGATTTCAGATTTTTTCAATTAAATTAAATTATTTCTGTACATGTATAGAATAATTTTCTATATAGACTAATTATTAAAATTAATGCCAGTATGGATATCACGTGGAAGTTAAAAACCACCGTAACAAAGTCATGTTCGTGTCAGGGAATCAGACACTTTTTCCTCTTATATTTTTCTGTTCGTGTTTAGAGGGGGAACATGGTCAATAATTTAAGCCATTATATGTGGCTTCGTTATACAATGAGACCAGTATTATTGAATTATAAGAGCCAGTAGCGGTATGGATTCCCCTTTGAAAGATATTGCTTGTAGGACCCCTATGTTGCTGACTGCCCAATGATGATTTAGACATAGTTTTCGATAGGCTGTTCTCTATTTGTAAGAATAAATGCTGCAATATGCCACTATTTTTAATGAACACATTTCATGCCTACGTTCCGTTCTAATAAAAAACTAACCGCACTAGGTACAGGGGTTTGGGACAAAAATCATGGAGTTATATAACTCCATGCAAAAATATTTGTGACACTGTTGGCTACGGTAATTTTCCTTTAAAAGAATAATATCTCTACTCAGCCACGGTTGGGTTTATGAATATAAAATATACATTCGTTATACTCTCGTAACTTGTGCATAATCCGATTAAACATTACCATTGCACTGGATATCATGACAGGAATCGCAGATTTTTTTCAGGTGAAAGCTTTGCTAAGTACAGCTATACATATAGCAACTGCTTTCTTTAGATGATCAAGCTTTGACTTTTCCAAGTAATTGTCTTGCATGTTTATACGGCATATGAATGGCTTATCAGTGGAACAGACTATCAGCAAATTAAGGCCTTTGATTAGGCTGACTTAATTACCGGTAATATAATGATGAATTATGTATAGCAAATTCATATACTAGTAGTGACTTTTTCATGTGACTATCTATAGTCTCTGGACACACGTACTAAGATGCTTACCATAGTGATACAGCCACACGGGCTCAGGTACATCCTCTTCTAGTACTGATAATACATGATCGGACCAGAGGGACAGATCAGGCTAACCCCACGGAAGGGAGGGAGACCTTAGATACATATGCGTACAACATGTACAAGCATGCTAAGCACAGTATGAGTGCACCTACCTCTAATTTCGTTTAGAAAGTGTAGCTTTTTAATGTGTCGAGTGTATAACACCGATACACAGCTTCCTTGCACATTTAACCAGATAATGTGCAGTTCACATGGTCAGATATAGCGGAAATGATACAAATAAAATTTCATAAATATCCCGTTCCCATGCCGGCGATTTACACAGGACCTCTAGATTGACAGCCTAGTGCGATAGCACAGAGCTATAAGACCTGTTTTAACTAGTCATTAACTCTTATGGTAGATGATTTAATCATTTTATATACATGTAATTGATGTTATATACACGACGTAAGCGTACGTAGATCTATCTAGACTTCAAAGTATAGATCTTTCTCGGGCCTACATGTATAATTAGACTAGGCTTACTAACACATGATTTTATAAAAAAACGATTCTACAGCGAAATTAATTTTCTATTAATTGCCTAGCATCGTATCATAATGCAAAAATAAGAATGTGCGAACATCAACGAAGATCTATAGACAGCTATCTTGAATATTTAATATGATCGTTTTTTGCGTATGACGTCATATTGCTATAACAGAAATTGTTTTGAGCCGACCCCCAATTAGCGTGACTGGCGTTTAGTGCGCATGTCTCGACTGTCGGATAAAAATAAATCGAGGATTTCTTGAGCGCTTGTACTTTCGGTTTGAGAAAACTTGTTTAAGTCCAATTTTATTGAAAACACGTACATATCTTTTACATTTTGGGTTAGTATTTGTGAATTTACGTTGATTGAATGTGAATTAGCTTGTTGTTAGTAACTATGCTGGTTTTCCGGCCAAAATCGGAATAACTGCCTTTGATGGACGATGTGGGGATCTGAAAACAGAAGGTGTGATTCGATTGGCTGAACTCGTAAACCATAGATACCAGTTCGTAATGCACAGATACGGGAGCGTAAAACATAGTTACGAGCGTAAATCATAGATACGACATTCGTAAACCATAGTTTACGGGCGTGAACATATGTTTACGGTCGAAAACATGGGTTGTAGTTCGTAAACATAGGTTTACGCTCGTAAACTATGGTTCACGTTCGTAAACTATAGTTCACGCTCGTAAACATGGGATAACGGCCGAAATATATATTTTTATCGAGAAACCTAGTTTTTCGACCGTAAACATGGGTTCACGTTCGTAAACTATGGTTTACGCTAGTTATCCTATGTTTTCTATCGAAAAACCTAGTTTTTCGAACGTGAACATGGGTTTACGTAATTATTGGACAATTTGCTTGCAATAACCATATTTTACGAACAACAACCTATGTTTTCGGGCGTGAACTTTGGTTTACGAGCGTAAACCATAGTTCACGAACGTGAACCTATGTTTACGTTCGATAAACAAAGTTTCTCGGACATAACTAACCGGGGTTCACGAGCGTAAACATAGGATAACGGCCGTAAACATAGGATCACGGTCGAAATTCATAGTTCAATCGAGAAACTTAGTTTATCGAACGTAAACCCATGTTCACGAGCGTGAACTATGGTTTACGACTGTTATCCTATGTTTTCGATCGAAAATACAGGTTAACATTCGTAAAACCTGGTTTTACGTTCGTAAAACCTAGTTTATCGACCGTAAAACCTAGTTTTACGAACGTGAACATGGGTTTACGCAATTATTGGACATTTGGCTTGCCATAAGCAGCATCTTACTTTAATCACGTTTACGACAGCAAAACTTGGAATGTTCACAAAGTTTCCATTTTATAACATACATGCATTTAATGCTATTCAAACACTTTTGGCATACAAAATATACTTTGGACTTCACTATCTGCCTTACAAAATCAACTCAATTGCGATGAAATGTTTAAAAATCATAAATGCACGTTGCATGCAGCATACAGTTTACAGCGAATTCTCAACATGTCATATTTTGGCCAAGGATAGCGTGTTTATTAAGTAGAGTTTTGTGGAATATTTAATATTGGCATGACGAGCAGCGTAATTTGCACCGGTAAACCCCAAAAAGTCACGTGATTCGTCACCCTGTTTCCGCTAGTTGTTGAAGTTTTCTTCGTGGTTCCGTATCCGATGCCAATGTGGTTCAAGTAGTAGAAGTATACAATAAAGATATAATCTCCAAACATGAATAATATTTATAATGTACAGTACTGCAATTATAAACTTTCTCTCGAAAAAAGAAATAGTGGATCCCGTGAATCACGTGATTATAATTGTCCAAATCTATAAATAGATATTTGTGTCTAAAAATAAATACATGTAACATTGAAAATGTCTCGAGTTATTATTTAAAAAGTATCGTATATTCTATATACGTATTTCTGTCGTTGTTGTAGTGCCGGTGGCAGTTCGTCTAATAGGTAGGGTTCTCCTTCATATGTTTGGTTGTCTAGTGGTGTAATCATTGCCGCTAATATCATTTCCTTGAGTATTTTGTCCACGTTTTATTTCTTTCACTGTTGTTGGATTTTTCTTGTTGAGTCTTGTGCGATTCTGAATGTTGGTGTAATTTTCGGTATTTGTGGAATTCTTCTAGTGGGGATGATTGTGAGTTTTCTTCCTTTGATGATTTCGTTTCAATTTCCTTGGTTATTAGTTTGTACGTTTCATATGGCCCGTTGTGAATATTGTTGAGGTGTCTTTTTAGAGATGATTTGGCTGGTAGGTATTTCCACAATTATAGCATTTGTATACTGTTTTTTGATGTGCCTCGTCAAATTGGTCTTCTTGTTGCAGATGTCGCATTGGTATAGTTCCATGCTTATCTTGTTGTAGTTGTCCATATTCATTATTTAGTAAAATAAATTAAGTCCTAACGGTGTTTTTGTTTTGATTGTGTTGATGTATGTTTCTTCCGTTCTCAGTCTGATGTTTTTGTGGTTTATATAATAGTATATCGGATCCTGTAATTTATTGTTTACAAAATCGACACCAGATAAGTCTTCATTAAGGATATCAACATTCGGGATACACATCATTGAAATAGACGATTAGCAAATTCTATGTTGTCGAAAACTGTAACGTCCAGTTCCAAGAATTTTCCTTCCAACCTTCTTGCATCGAACATGACATTGTGTGGTACGAGTAGCATGTTCCCGTCAAACGATTCAAGCCATTGTTTAAATACATCTAGACACGTTTAGTTTTACGTAGCTGTATAAATACACCCGAATGATTTATTATGGTTGACCTTAACTCTATCAGATCTCTTTTCTTTTGCTGTTGGGAAGACTTGACAGCTCAATGAAGTTAAACTCATTTTTACATTGAATTGGAAAGTCTTTATTCTTGCTGTTTCTCTTGGTAAACCTTGCATATTGTAGAAGAAGCTCTATGGGAGTCCACACAATGTGTACACATAGTCTGTTTTCACACACTTTCGCAGAATGACTTTCATCTCCACAGCTTTCTCATTTACATTCAAACATACACAATGTGGATATATGTCCGTAACGCATGCAATTGAACACCCCACACATTGTTTCACTATATGTTTTTCAATGAAACCTTTCCTTCTGTTGTATGTCAGACCAATATCTGATTCCTATCCATACACAAGTTTTTCGCAGGGTGTGAAAATTACCTTTACAATGGGCATAGGTTTGCCTGTATTTCTATGAAAGCAGCGCTTTATGCTGATTACTTGGCAACATTTCTGTGATATAATTTTTTTCACTGTTTGTTTAGATAATCTTGGATCCATATTCCTCAAGAAGCCAGTGCGTGGGACCCACATTTATTTGTGTCTTGTACAGGACCCGCCTTGGTTTCATTATCGGTTTGTGATGCTGATACCGTATATCCCTTCTATGGTCATCTATTATCTAGCGTTTACATATCAACCTACACTCATACCATTGTACACGTCCTGTACATCCTCCTCGTTAATTCTTCTACAAATTATGCGCCCAAACTCGTTCCTCCAATTATTTAGTGTTTTTGTCTTTCAGTCTACTCGTATATCCTTTCTGTTTAGATTCTGTATACTAGTAGAACAGAATGCGCTCTTGGTTTGTTGTTGTTGATGTTCTTCTTCTTAATTAGCATTGGTACTTTTAATTTCAATCTTTGAACAGTGCATTAATAATTATCAAAAATACACAGTAGTAAGGTCTTATGAAATTAACGTCACAATTTTAAAGCACATAAACGTGTGTTAACAAGACAATGAACGCGCGCTGTTAACACCCGTTTTTACATATTTGCATTTCTGGGCCCCACCGCTGACAAACGCTTTACAGCGTCATAACTATTCGTTGAACTTTCCATTCCATTGGTGACGGCTAATTGGATTTCCATATGATTCAAATAAGGAATTAATTCAAACCTACATTTTACATGTTTTCTGTGTATTTAAAGGTTCAAGAAATAGAAGCTTATTTCTGAAATCGGCATGACGTTAAGTTTATTAATTCGACTTCGCCACAAAATCGGGCGACAAAATGTCGTTGTTTGTAATTCACAATTACCGTTCCAAACCAGCCCTTACTTGTTTAACGTATGGAGCTGTGGACAATCGGTTTCCGTACATTGGTAGCAGGAGACATCACCTCTGGACCTCCTTTACCAACGCCTGGATAAAGTGTTTCCCGAGCCCTTGGGTGGATTCACGCCCGTACTCAACGCCTACTTACCAGATTTGATTGTTGCAATTTTCTCAAGGGGACGATCTTCCCTGAAGGTTTCATTAGGAAACAACTTGGTAATAATAACTCTTAAAAGGTCAAAACATGGCTACGTCCAGAGGCTGCAATATATGTGATGTGTGAGCTGGCAGAACAAACAGAATAATATGGTGCTCCTTCGTCCAATCAATTAATCGTTTTGAGACGTGTGATGCATGGCCGTCAAAAATCAACAACACTTGTTCAGCTTCAGAACCACCTCCGCCAACATGAGGGAGAAAATGGTGTTCCAGGTAATGTCTGAATATATAGACATTTGACCATCCTGAATCAGACATCACACCACGTGCTCCATTAGTTGTGCCGTTCATAAGGTCGTTGTTAAACAATTTTCCTGTAAAGATAAAATATGGAGGTACTGCGTTACCAATAGCGTTCACGCAACCGATCAGTGTTGTAGTTCTTGAGCGTGGTGATGTCACAGCTTGTGGCCTACTTCTAGCTGCAGCAATCACATTGGGATGCTTATGGTCAGGCTGAATTCCAGTCTCATCGACATTAAACACCAGATGTGGCTTGTTATGTAGTTCATATTTAACCAAGATCTCCTCTCCGTTTTAGTCTAATGTAGGAGTTTATGTCTAGGGAGTTGTTGATTTGGCTCTGATGGTCTCGAGTTTCCTGTGTGCAATAGTTGCGATACGATGAGCCCACCGTTTCAAGAATGCATAGATCCAATTATTGCTGAGTGGCTTGTTTTCCTTCTTACGACCTAAAGCATGTAGCAGCCCCCCTCCAATATGTTGAAATTGACGATTGGAGAATCCATACCCAAGCTGAGCCATGGCTTCTGCATGATTAACCAAGGTCTCTTCTTCCTCTGTAGGTATGATTGTATTGGGACCCATTCTACAAGCATACGGATCAACACTTCCCCTGGTTCTGTCCCGTAGGGTCTGACGAGGAACATCAAAACTTCTTGCTGCCTTATCAACCTTCCACCCCTTCTCCTTCACAATCTGGTACGCTAATATCATGTTAGCGGGATCATTCTGACGTGTCTTCCGTGAGACCTGAGCTAGATTGGTCTGAAAATGACGAGTTTCCGTAAATTAAACTCGTAGGTTCTCTTAAAAACAGCTGCATTATGGTTAATGTGGTCCCCGCCTTAAAATATTTGACCTTGGTAAAACGACCATACAATTTGCAAATTGGGCCGCAATCTTTCGATTTGACCTTTAATTCGCCCTCATAACCTTTTGGCCACTTTAAAACGTTTGCAAATAACGCTCACACGCATGAAAATATACATGTATTATTTAATTAAAAAAAACGATACAATATCATGGATTATTTTGAAAGAATGCAATGGCATCAACATTAAGTCATTAACATATATAGAACCATTTCTAAATTGATTTTTAATTGCTTCGAAAAAATCAACAATTGGAACACATAATAAACTATGGTATACTGTGGGTAGTGCTTAACCTAGAAATGATGTAAACATTCAGTAGCTGAGGGGGGTCGAGTGCTTCCTGTACATGCAGACGCAACTTTTACAGTATAAACATTATTTTTAAGCTTAAAATGAACATTTTTTAAATGTATTTGTTTAAAATACGACTTCTGACTGTAAATTGAATGATTTATACATGTTTTTGACGCATGTTTCTCTGTTAATCGGTTGAAAATGGCGAGCAGAAAAAGTAGTCGTATTTTCGAATAGTTTTAAGACGTCGCGAGCGTAATTTTCACAACTGCCCGGAGATACGAGAAAGGACGAAAATAGGATAAGGAAGGATACATGCACTCAGACCACAACCTTTTTCTGCAAGCAACATGATGTCCCAATTGTCAACAATGAGCAGCTTTTGAAGGACATCGGGCGAAACGTTTTCTTTGTGGTCAATATATTCGTTAACCTTTTTCTTCAGATCTGTCACTTTGTCCTTTATGTGTCAATCAATCATCCGTCGTACAGATGCTTGTAATGAATGCTCGAAAAAATTTGTTTGATTCCTTGCCTAAATTTCTTTCCAATTGACAATTTTCGCCGATAAATTCGTGAAACAGAGACACATTCTTTTAAGAACACGTTTTGTGTCTTTTTCTGTCCAACAAGATTGTCTAAACCTTCAATACAAATACCGACATTCTTGCTGTTTTTCTACACTATCGTCTGTGTACGAGTTAAACAGTGACGTCACTAAGTAGTCTCTACTACATGTATTTGAATTCAAGGGAGGCAACTATGGCATGATTTTGGCTTCAAACCTGACGCATTCTATACGTCTTGTCGTGCACATGAATTGACATCCATTTTTCGGTCTAAAAGGTTGCTAATGATTTTGACAGTCAAAATGTTTCTTTCTGTGGGAAATGGGAGTTTGACACTGTAGAAAAAAGTGAGGTATAAAATAATGATATGTAACTAATTGAATCTGACAATAATTAATACCTCCCTTATTTTGAAACGTAGGTCATCTTAAGAAACATATAATATGCATAAATACACGTATATCTAGAAGATTAATTAAACATGCAATTTTAATTTTTAAAAAAATATATAATTCTGACAAGAGGTTATGTCCGTAAGGCAATTAATAGTTATTTATGTTAAAAGATTATATTAAGTCAGACAGCGGAGGCAGCACTCAACTTAACCAGCCGAGCACAGAAAACATTAAAAACACACAAAGCACAATGCCCAACTGAACCAACCGAGCACAGGAAACATAAAACACACAAAGACACACTGCCCAACTAAACAAGCGCAGATCCGCCCAAGTCCAAGCTGTCGAAAAGTATAATAAATTATAACTAGCCGAATGACCCAGTTTCCACAGCAAAATGACTATAATGCCTAGTTTTAGCTGTCAGAAAAATTAAAACGAACACACTATCGACAAAGAAGATTTAATATCCCCTGTCCTACTGATTACCTTTACCTTTGACCTACTGACTTTCTCGAATCAATTGGAGTCATCTATTAATGATTATACCTAAGATTTTTATACCCAACCATTCTTGAGTTATTGATCAGAAACCATTTGGTTTAGTCATGATAATGTATTGCAGTTGATTTTGTCGAGCCCCTGTTTGGAGCATTTTTATGTGGCGTCGCAACGTCATTCGTCGTTATTTGACTTAATTATAACAAGAGACTATAAATAACATGTTCTATATATCATATAGTTCATATATACACTATTTGTTAAATTATTGACATGAGCTTATAACAATGGAATGTCGTTTTAGAACTATTATTTAAATAATAAAATTTTGAAATGTCTGGTCATAACATTTCTCTGGTGTTAACGTTTTTGCGAAATATTTTACCAAAATAATTCCAGTTAACCTTAATTTACTATATTATATATGCTTGTCCATGTATATATGTTATGAACGTATTGTTTGATCTTTTACTGGCTTTAATAAAAGCCCATTGTCTAACTTTATTCTTGGTGTTTGTTATAATTCTGTATAACTAGGTTCGTAAACTCCTGAGACTGTCAGACATATACAGAACCACTTGATGGCTATAAATAGATATCAAAATCATAAATGTCCGCATATAATCTGTAGAGAAAAGCTATTTCAGTTTCAAACAACAACATACAACCCCTTGTTTTTCTCAACCTGAGTACTTTCATAAATAGGTAACTATAGTAATTCCAAGTCTAATGTACAGAACTATATGGGTAAAAACCCAAATATATTGAATCTTTAGATATGCCATTTTTTCTCAATTCAAATAATTTTAAAACCTTTTTAGGCCAAAGTATTTTTAAATTTTTGTTACTCAGACTTTGAAGTCTAAATAGCAAGTTTTTCCTGGACACTGGCTTATATGGTAGGGTTTTTGGGGAGAGTTTGGTCCTCTTGTTTATAGTCATCAGGTAAACTAAACAAGGCAATTATGTAAATTTGCTTTTATTTAATTTTGTCTTAATAGTGTTAATGTACAGGACATGGTAATGTGATTATGCATCACTTTTGATTTGATGTTGTATTTTTGAATATAATAAGGTTCCCATTATATTCAAGAACATGGTTAACTGTTGATATTGTTTCGAAGAAACTTTTGCCCACCTATGCTATTTGCCTTCTAAAGATTCACAAAATAAGAGCTAGCCCGTAATGCAAACTATTTCCATGTCACAGTTGTAGTTAGCAAGATGTAAATTGTTCTCGATGAAATAAATTATTGAAATATTTTAAATATGTCTTCTTCGTTATTAGTCTCTAACACAGGTAACTGTATCATTAATAAAGATTAAACAAAAACATTTTTTTATAAAATTTATAATATTTTACAAAAGGTTTATACATGTAACAAGGGAAATTGACCACACAGTCACTGAGGTGCAGTTTGTTTTTAATAAACAATTCATTTATACTGTTGTTATTTTAAATATTATTACATAAAACTAGAGAGCTTTGTCTTTAATTTAATATCAATATTTTAAAAATGCGTCTATAAATAAGAAAATAAACCCATAGGGCGTGAAATCGTGTTCTTTTTTCTTGTTTAAATAACATTGTCGTTCTATTGATGCACCTCAGTAATTGACTGAACACCGTGGTATACACCTCATGGTATAACTTTTTAACTATTTGATCAATTTCTATGGGATTTTGCATGGAGGTAGTTATACCGATGTTGTCTATGAATGTAATTACTCAGTGAAGATATCGAAAACCAATTCTTGTTTTTGATACCATGAAAATCTGACCACATTAGTACAATTGCACCTTTCTAAGATAATATAAATTTTATAAAGACGTAACGCACAAAACTGGAACCACCCCGTCAAGATCAATTGTCGTCGTTAATTAAGTCCATACTAAAAAATGTCAAACGTTTATATGTGCATAATATACATATCGTTAGAAAGCATTTACAATGACGAATCGAATGATATAAGTTTCATGGAGAAGTCAAATAATTTTAAAATGCAAAATAGGCAACAAAGACAAAATTTGACTCAAAAATGACGTGTCACAACGTTGCGTTTTTGCATGAGAAATAAATGCATGGTATTTTGGTGATACTTTGATACTCTTTATCGTAAAGAGAACAACTGTAGAAAAGAATATCAGAATAAGTTTGTATTGATGGTAACATACGTATTTTTTATTTTGACATTGGGGACATACTCGGCGAATGTCGTCACTTTTCATTTGTTGGACATTAGTTGGTCTGTGTCCAGTGATTTGTCACATGCGCGTAAAATAACGTTAAAAGTTATACATGAAATTTCGGCGATCGTTTTATACCACTTATCGCAAACGCAACCGCGAAAGAAAAATACATCCCAGAATACTTTTCCATGTGTGTTTATAAATGAAATTTTAACTTTTAGAAAGGAGACTTACTCGACTTATATCGTTATTTTTGCTTTCTCCACTGATTTGTCCGACTTGCGGAAAATAACGTCGCACAATGTACTCAGTTATAGTTCAGTATAAACTAACACTATCGATTGTCCAAACCAAATCTTTACAATAGCAACGTGCCAGTTTAACTTAACAGTAAAAATAGATTATATACATGAATCTTAATTTTATGTCTAAAAATGCTTGGTTAACCCCAAAAACGCACTCCGCGTAAAGTCAACAAACAACGTTATTTGACGCAACATTCAGTGGTTCCAGTTTTGTGCGTTACGTCATTTTTTTTACTCTTTATCAGTGATACAGTTACCTTTGGTCTCTAATGGTAAATATTCAAAATATATTCTAGAGTAGGCATATCTATGAATAATGTCTTCGACTTATTTTAGTGCACTTTGGAAAGACATATATATTTATATGGTGCTTTATGGATGGATATTACATAGCTTGTCCGCGCTTGTTCTCCTTTACCACTTGTTGGGTTACAAAAACCTTCACAGGAAAAGTTGATACCGAGCCTAATTTTGCCTACAGTTAATGTCAGGATGTTAGATCGGGTGAATTTTGCCAGCGCTGTGGCCTTTTATGGAAGAGACAAACGTTTTGGGTCAAAATCCTTCTTGTTTTGTATTACATTATTAATGATTTATCTGCATTTTGTATAATAAACGTCATCTCTTTGATGTCTTGTATCAGTGTTTTGTATACCACCCAACTTGCACAAAACGATAATAAAGAAGACTGCGTTCAATAAACGCTTATGCCCCCGTGGAAGCCTAGTCCATAAAAAAGTCAATCAGGGGCCATAATTCAGTTAAATAGGGTTACATGACTTTGTGATGGTAAACAAGTATGTCAAGTTTGAAGACAACGCCTTGATGGAAGACGAAATTTGGGTTAACAAGAATTGGACGCTTAAAATAAGTCTAAGTCCAAAATTATGTCAATGTGAAGGTCAAATTGAGGTTAGGTGACAGGCGTGTGGAGAGTGTTCATATTCAACATCCAGGCAAGTATTAAAGCTTTGTAGCAAGTCATAATGATGCTAGAAGAAACGGTCAATTTGGGTTAATCAAGAATTTGGCCCTTCATTAAGTCTAAGTCCAAAATAAGGTCAAGGTGAAGGCCAAAATGGGGTCAGGTGATACAGGCGTGTGCAGAGTGTTTATATACAACATCCATGCAAGTATGGAAGCTTTGTAGCAAGCCATAATGATGCTAGAAGAAACGGTCAATTTGGGTTAACCGGACGGACGGACAGGTGAATCACTATATGCCTCCCGATCTATCGATACGGGGGCATGATAAAAACAAAATTAATCACAAGCAGAAGATGCTATTTAAGATAGTTATGTTCGTATAATTATATTACCAACATAGTTGTAAAAACTTTTGAGTTTTTTTCATTCTACAAAATATATAATGTCTAAATTCCTGAATAAAACTAATCAATGGGCATATATCACTATCAATTACCCAAACATTTTCTTTATACTGTTATACACATACTTAGACCGAATAAAATACAGGTTCACCTTGAAATTATCAAGATATAACATTTTGTATGACCCCACCCACCATATTTCATGCTTTAACAATGAATAAATTCCTGTAATGTAAAAAAAAATGTTTTAAATATTTTTTTACCATATAACAGTATAAATGCATGATTAGATACAAAGTGTTACATGAACACTTAAAAAAAGAAAAAGAAAAACCAAAAAAGCCGAAAATATTGGGGACAAGAATAAAGCATATAGTTATATATCTTCCAAGGGGCATAACTGTGTGAATTATCAGCGAACCGGAAGGTGTCGACGATATGCGCATCTTCACTTGGTAGTGAAGCTATCCATGAAGTTTTGTTAAAATCTGAGCAGTGGTTCTTGAGAAATATTGCGGACAAGAATTAAGCATATAGTTATAGTGCGATCTTCCAAGGGTCATAATTGTGTGATTAATCAGCGAACCCGAACGTGCCGACGATAAGCGCATTTCCACTTGGTAGTGAAGCTATCCATGAAGTTTTGTTAAAATCTGAGCAGTGGTTCTTGAGAAATAGCCCGGACAAGAATTGGACGAACGGACGGACGGACAGGTTAATCACTATATGCCTCCCGATCTATGCCTGCCGGACATAAAAATCGGACAGGGAAGGCAACACCCAATTTAAACAGCCGAGCACAGAAAACATAAAAAAACAACAGACTACAATTACACGATTCAATGCCCAACAAGACCTTGTTATTATCCGTCATTCACCTAGCTCGGAGTTAATTTGGGAACTCAACAACGGATTCGTTAATTCAGTATGTGCATGTATATGCAAATCGGACCCCACTGTGTGCAAAATGAGATATCGGACCCCTCTGTGCTGGCACGGGCCACCCTCTGATGATTTTGACAGACGGCGATCGGCAAGAGGTTTATGTCCAAAATACAGGTTTGTGCATAAAAATCTATAGACCACGGGTTGATCCAGTGATTAACCATAAGTTCCATTTGTTTTATCAGTTGCCACAAGTTCAAACTAAGATGAATATCTAGTACCTCGCATGTAAAGACGTTGGTCCAATCTTACACTTACAAGTGTTTACTTCAATCAAATCGCTTTTAAAAAACCTACTTTCGGTTTCGTTGATGCACCAGACCCCTCTCTATTCTAGCTCCGGACCCCTCTCTATTGTAGCCCCATACCCCTCTCTATTCCAGTACCGGATCCCTCTATTCTAGCACCAGCCCCCTCTCTACTCTAGCCCCGGACCTCTCTCTATTCTAGCCCCGGACCCCTCTCCTTTGTAGCCCCAGTTCACTCGATTCTAGACCCAGTCCCGTCTCTATTCTAGCCACGGACCCCTCTACTCTTTGCAGCTGACACGCACGGGAACACTATGTGCTTGCAATCAAAATGATAATGATGATAAAGCAGGTTATAACATTGTCACTGATCGTTGGATTTTCAAATAACCTTGTACAAATAATCACCTCAATGACGTCTTGGCTCGAGCAAGATCCGTTTTCATAGCTCATAGGTCACTCTCGGTCATTGAAGGTAAAAAAGAGCTTTCTCTCGGGCATATATATATATCGTCGCTGTTCTTCGAAAACCTCGTATACATGTTTTGGCTCAAAAACGATTATACGCACATCGGAAAGCCCATTCAGTAACAAGTCTTCTGCGAAAATGCCGGATAAGATAGTCTAAAAATAGCCTCTCAAACGAGAAAGGTGGTACTTGTGCGAAAATTCTTGATTTTTTTCATGGGGCCCCATTTTTGTCTGCGAAAATCTCGAATAAATTGTTTTGTTGTTTTTTGGTTGCGCTTACGTCAAATATGCGAAACAATTAACCTGTAATGGTATATTACAACGGATAAGTAGAAACACTTTAATATTTTAACGTTGAACAATATAAATATCTATAAATGGCTAATTTAAATTATACGAGGATTTAGAAAACGCAATTACGTAATGCGAAAAAACTGAATAATGCCGCGAAAAAGTCGAATAACGACAAATGGAACAAATCTGACAAAAAATAAGAACGAAAAGCTCGTATAATCGAGTTAAAAGTTAAAGTATGGATTTTCCTTTGCTCAGCCGACACGTACATTTACGTGCATTCAACGTAGAGTTACAACCGCTATGTCCGTGTCAAAGAATTAAATAAATATTCACTTTTAGTAAAAAGTTATTCAGTTTTTTTCGTCTCCTGAAAAGAAGCCAAAATTGATATACGAGGATTTCGAAGAACAGCGACGATATGATTTTGGTACACGGTCATTGCTACACAATACTGGATCTACCCCGGAACGGGCGGAAATTAGCAAAGGACAACATAATTTTACGAGAGACACACGGTAATTAATTTCCAACGATATATGAATGGGAGAAAAATTTCAACAATCTGCTTATTCAAAATATAAGTTGTTTAAGTGTATAACAAACCAAGATAATTTGTATGAAACTGAAAAAATGACATTGCTCATCTTTAAAAAAGGGATTATGTACATTTATGAGGGTTTTGTGTATCAATATAAGTCGGATGGGACGGATATTGAATTGACCGGATGTTTAATGTTTCCTTATTGTAACAGTTAAATATATGCGAACATTAGTTTGGTAGAATGTATACAGGTACGTGTTTTAAAATGTAATTTGGAGAGGGTGTGGTTGTTCAATTTGAAAAACATTTATGTGGAACCATGTCAAAAACATTGTTTTTATTTTCTAAGGACATGAAGTATGACCTATAGTGGGTGGGTGCATGCTGTTTCAAATGCGTTTTATTCTTCAAATTGATATTTGATGGGTACAGTAACATAGCATTTTGATGTACTACATAAACCCTTGAAGTTAAACAAAAAATAAATATTAATAAAGTGAATGACAGCATTTTCATTGTAAATCTTGCTCGTTCGCAAACACAAAAACTGTCCAAGAGTACTTGCTAAAATGGATATCATTCTTACAATATAACTCTAGGGAACAAAGTCTTACTTAGTTTAAGACTGAAAAATGTATACCTACAAAGATATTCATGAAACATTGCCATTTTTCTACTTTCGGTTTGCAAGGTCATAGATGATCATTGATTTTTTGCATGATACAAGTTCATGAATTTGTTTCATAATTATTTCTTTGTAAGAGTTTGTTCCTTATACTATTGGCTATGTCCCCGACAACAAACTGACTCTTAATGCCATCATGATTTTGTTTGTGAACGAGTAAGATTTGCAATAAAAATGTTGTCATGCTTCAATAAATTCACTAAATATCAATATTTATTTTGGGTTGAACTTCAAGAGTATAACTCCAACGCGATAAATTGCAATACAAAAACAAACACAAAATCCGCTATATTTATCGTTCTAAATATTTAGGAGCATGAAAACTTTACATGTTCTGCTAAATGTTTGAATGCCTTAATTGGTAAGTGTTACGGTCCTTGATTTTAATCCATAACAAAAAGGTAGGCAATATTGTGTTTGTTTGGTAAGTGCAATTAACGCGTTGGAGTTATACATGGAGTGCATCATAATACAATGCTTATTTTATTCTACAACTTTAATTTAACGAAAATTGCACTATCTCATTAAAGATTAGACTCTTCTCCCTTAAATATGCATCCGGGGCATCTGAAGGATAGTTTGAACTAGAGAAATATTGTGTTATATTTGGAATATGTTTGCTAATATTATCTTGGAGTGTGCACAAAAATTGGATGTAAGTGCTGTTTTGAGTTTTATATTTAAAGTATTAATTGTTTCATATTTAAACTATTAATGTCATTATATATATATGTGTAACAAAGTTTGAGTCTACATGCATTCTATTAAGCATGAGGACCATTTAAACTTTTCAAGTTTTTTTCTTGGTCGATATTTTCTTGCCAATAGGAATACCTTAATTCACAATGTAAAACTTTTTAAAATTGGTTTTGTGTGTATAGGTGTGGTGTGTGTTTTGCTACACACGGAGATAAAACTCGTGTTGAACTTTCTATTCATAAATGTGATTAGTGTCATTCAAAACAAGCAATTGTCCAGCTGTCTGTATAGCTCGGTACGGAGATTTTGATTTGATCCCCGACCTTCGTGGCCTCCGTAGCTCAGTGGTTAGCGCGCTTGTCGTCTTATCTGGCGATCTAGGTTCAAACCCGTGTGGAGGCACACATATGCCTGCCAGGTTTTAGCAGAAAGCTGACTGGCAAATATAGGTTATGCTCGGCTCGGTATATTAGCAACATTTAACAGCTGATATATTGTCTATAGTTATAATCCCGGGCCGGCTGTATGATTTCATAAGCGGACATGGATTATAATCTATAGTGGGAACTACTAGTGGGATTGTGCATGTTTGTTCCAAAAGCATTTTATTCTTCAACTTGAAATAGTTTGAATACAGTAAGCATAGTATTATGATGTACTGCATTTACCCTTGAAGTTAAACAGAAAATAATATTAATAAAGTGAAGCATAACAGCACTTACATTGCAAATATTGCTCGTTCACAAACACAGAACTGTCAAATGGTATTTGCTAAAATGCATATCATTCCATATAACTCCAGGGAACAACCTCTTACTTAGTTTAAGACTGAAAAAGTATATTTTAGAAGATATTCAAGAAACATTACCATTTTCTATTTTCGGTTTGCAAGGACATTGAAGTTTTGCATGATACAAGTTCATAAATATGTCTTATAATTATTTCTTGTAAGAGTTTGTTCCTTATACTATTGACTATGTCCCTGCCAACCGTGAATCTTTGACTCTTAATGCTATGATGACTTTGTTTGTAAATTGCTGTCATGCTTCGATAAATTTCCCTTTTTGATATTTATTGTTGTCTGACCTCAAAAGTAAATGTAGTACATCATAATACAATGCTTAATTTATGCAACAACTTAAATTTGAAGACGAAAACGCTTTTGAAAGAAAATTGCACTATCTCACTCTACCGCAGCACGGCTTGGTCGCGGAAATTAATATACTCAACGCCAGAACGTGGTACATGTAATATATCTATGAATAAAGGTTAGGATGAAGTCATTATATCCGTACAATACATAACATTAACATTTTGACCAGGCGCCTATTTTAATACCCCTGTGTTTTCGTTGTTTTACCGTTAGAATGTTTTGACTGGTTAAATAACAAGGTTAACCTGATTGGACGACGAATAAGCACGAATATTCATTGCCGCCTTACTAAGTGCTATGTACTTTACACATGCGACGGTCATCATTTTGTTCCCGTGGTTAGATAAAACCAACATAGTAATGGCGAAAGTTTAGAAAATGATCAGCTGTACTATGTCCACGTAATTGACTGTTAAAGGTATGTTAAATTTTAATAATATCACGAGTATGCGTGTTTGTCATTTTCATCATTTATTGCGGAAATATTAATATATCTAATATGTATTAATATGCAACCAATGGATTAAGCCTTCCAATAAATGTCAATTATTATTTTTAAGTAACAGAGAGTGATGTATTATGTCAGTAGTTGTTGACAGTTTGTTTATGATACACTGATGTTGCATGTTAATTTTAGGTATAAGATAGAAACACGTCATCATAAGTGTTGAATATGTGCACCAGACATCATCATGGTGCCGGAGAAAGTCCGCGTGTCTTTCCATTCCAGCGCATGTCCTCGTCTCAATTATTTCTCAGGAATGGACAGTTACTCAAGGGCTTTCTCCCTAACGTAAAGCATAGGATGAATAATGCTATGTTCGATATAGTCACGCTCTTGAACCCTTTCAGAGAAATCTGACTCAAATTTTCACCACATGTATCATCATGCAGACTGTGTCACATCAGTCGCTTGATTTCTTACATTAATTTCAAAATTGCAATAAATCAACCGACAAATGCGCAGACGACAGGTACTCGGCATATGGATGTGATCCTCATGATCCCCCCTACAACCTAACAACAAATAAAATCAAAGCACTGAGAAATCTGATGGGAGACGATCTGGTTGTTGCCACTAAAGCTTAAGCCGGCTTTACACGTTCAATGTTCCTTTTCTTACTGCCGATCTTGTCTTGAACGTCAAAATAGGCATGTTGGGTATCTAAATTATTGTAAAAAGGGCACATTAATTTAGATACCATAATATTGAATAACAGTACTTTGCAGACGATATATATATATTATATACACTCCATTGATAAAACCATCACGTGTCCCCGGAGCTTGGTTTAACACTCCTATATTCTAAAAATAGCTACATTTGGAACCTCAACTACAAATTCTAAAAATAGCTATACAGCCGGGACATTTGATACACACGTCATTTTCAAATTACGAAACAAGTTCGATATCGCACCGGTGGAGTGATTATCTGCAAAAATATCGATTTAACGAACAGTTTAACAATAAGTGTTGCTCTTAGAATAAACAAATGATGCTGATTTAATTAAATCAATTTAAAAATTTGGAGAAACATATGTATCAGTATTGGGAATGTTGACAGTTTCTGGAACTACTTAAATGTGGAGTCACATTGTTTAGCCTAAAGGCGTTCAGGTTGCATTAAGAAATGGGCAATGATCGTATTGAGAGGATAACATATTCCGAAAGTCAGATCTCTATAGGCTAAATAGAGATCTGAAAAAAAAATGTTGGTTTGAAGAGGGGAACCACGGTGTCATATGTACATGCCGAGCACCTCTAGAGCAGGCAAACGGACATATCATAAGCATCACAATGCGTTGTATGGTGCTCGTAATGTTCAAAACTTATTCCAGATGTTAGGATAGTATGTTTTCATTATTTCAGTATCAACGAATACTATGGTGGATACTGAACATACAGTGGTGGAACGTCAATCCAACTGGAGGGACAATAAGTCTATGTCCGGCTGTCTTGTCTACCTGTCACAAAACAAATTGTGGCACGATATTTCATTCTCCTTTAAAAACAACGGAGGTAAACTTCTGCATGCACATCGATTTATACTGAGACTACGTAGCCACGTGTTTGAAAAGATGTGCTTTGACTTATTGGCTGAAAATCGAGATACTGTGAACATTGAAGATGTGGAATATGATATATTTGACCATATGCTAAGGTAACCCACCTAATAAATATCACTGCTCATCCTGCATTAATTTTGTTTCCACAATTGTCAAATGGTTAATTCGTAATACCTTCTCGAGCGATATGGAGATTTAAAATTGTTGACGATTGTATGTGACGTTTTTCTCACTAGACATTTTTCAAACATAGTATAGAAGCTTTGTTTCTTAAATTTTGTAAAAATAATTCACATTGGCGTTTGGCTTTACTGACAACACAATCGCGAAAAACACCCTATATACATAACATAGATAGCTCATTAGGTACAAACACCCTATATATACAACATAGAGAGCTCATCAGGTACAAACACCCTGAATACATAACATAGATAGCTCATCAGGTACAAACACCCTATATATGCAACATAGAGAGCTCATCAGGTACAAACACCCTAAATATGCAACATAGATAGCTCATCAGGTACAAACACCCTATATACATAACATAGATAGCTCATCAGGTACAAACACCCTATATATACAACATAGAGAGCTCATCAGGTACAAACACCCTATATACATAACATAGATAGCTCATCAGGTACAAACACCCTATATATACAACATAGATAGCTCATCAGGTACAAACACCCTATATACATAACATAGATAGCTCATCAGGTACAAACACCCTATATACATAACATAGATAGCTCATCAGGTACAAACACTCTATATATACAACATAGATAGCTCATCAGGTACAAACACCCTATATATACAACATAGAGAGCTCATCGGGTACAAACACCCTATATATACAACATAGATAGCTCATCAGGTACAAACACTCTATATATACAACATAGATAGCTCATCAGGTACAAACACTCTATATATACAACATAGATAGCTCATCAGGTACAAACACCCTATATATATCACATAGATAGCTCATCAGCCTAAATGATTTAGCCACTAATTCTAGCAACTTAGTTACGCTCCTCCCATGTAGAATCTAATAGTGAATAAGATTAATAGGAATGAAAGAATACAGGTTGAGAAATGTTCAACATTTTAAGCGGGTAGATTTGCCCTTGTATTATATTACTATTGTCATCACAGGTACATCTACACAGACAAGACCAATCTGAATGGAGATAATGTTCTACCTATTCTATACGGTGCCAAGAAGTATTGCCTCACTGGACTTGTCAACGTTTGTTCATCATTTTTACAGAGCTCATTGTCCTGTGACAACGTGTGTACCATATATGAGCACGCTAAAATGTACAATATGAAAGCGCTTATGCATACATGTTTTGATTTCATTACAAAGCATTCGGATGCAGTAAGCCTATCAGAAAATTCAACATGTCTGTCACGTGAAAGTCTCGTCGAGTTTTTGTCGTGCAAAGATATTAGTGGAGCCGAACTGAACTACTTCCGTTTAGCAAATAAATGGGCTGATGAACAATGTAAATCTCAAGATATTGAACCTACACCAGGTAATAAAAGATCGGTACTTGGAGATATTGTGACGACCAAAGTCAACTATACCATGATGACACCAGAAGAGTTCTCAGAGGTTGTTGTTCCAACTAACATCTTGCTTGCTGAAGATCAAATCAAACTGTTCCAGTACATGATCACGGGCAACAAGAAACACATTGAACAATATCAGTTTCCATCTCGGAACATTTCTTTTAGAATTGATACCAGCCGCTTTGAAGGACTAGCAAGTGAAACAGATCAGTTCATGTTTACATTTTGCTGCAGTAGAAACGTAACATTAATGAAATTATGTCCTATCACTTTACGAGATTGTAATGAACTTGGTAGGCAGAACGTAGCGAAGGTTATAGTCAATACAGAAAATTCCATTTTTGATACCAATGTTCCTATTACTAAGTTGGACGAATCTGGTTCAATAACGCATGGCCTGGATAAAGTATTTCGGGCAAATATCAAATACACAGTTCGTATCATATTGCAAAATTATCGAGATCCTTTTGGATACAAAAAAAGGAAACCGGCTTCGATTCGAACATTAAAACCGTTCCATACAACGAAAGTCGGTTCAGTCTCATGCACAATTTTACAAATCCCTGAATGTGTTAAAACTGTGGAATTCAAAGTGGAAAATTGAATAATAAAATGTGACTAACTACCAGGATACATGACTGAGACCATTCTCACAGATAATGGTGAACTAAATTTCGAGCTGATAAAATGAAGGCACACTAGATACATGTATACGTTTTACAGAAACGATAATGATTGAATAATTATGCCTAACACTATTTATGAGTGTCGTAGTTTCACCTTACTGGTTTATCAAGTTTATCAAAGCACTTACGGGAAACTTAAACTCATGTTCAAATTTAAATTCTTTATAATTTTTTGACAACAACAAAGTGTGATAAGGATGGTTCAATATTAATATATATTCAATTGTGATCTCCTACAAACTTTATAGTCCTCAATGTGTAGGTTTTAAATTTGAACGTTAGTTTAAGTTTTACCATAAGTGCTTTGACAAAACAGTACTAGGTACGCCCCCAACCCCGTGGAAGGGCGAGGGAAAGCGGGGGAACTGTCCCGTGTTTTACCTGTCTGATGTCCCCACACTGCCGTGTGCATGTGTGAGTGCGGGGGGTTTTGTTTCGCGCAAAAAATAGCGGGGAAATATTGCCGTGACTATAATAGGTATAGAGCGAGAGCAATATATGGGGGTTTAACCATCTGTATGGTCCGGGTGGCAGGGATTTTACCACGGGTTTGAAAAAGCAAAAGTAAAAATCTCCGCCATTCCCTGGGGTTGGGGCCGTGTTTTCAATTGACTGGTGCATAACTATATCATCGTCTACGTGTCAGTCACTACCTTGTGTTTGTACAAGTGTGTATGGTATTATTTTATGCATGCTATCATAAATAAAACGCGGCGAATATATGTACATGTATACTCGGCGTCAATGAAAAGTTACCACCCTATTGACTCTTATAATTTAAAATTCACGTTACACTGTGTTGAAAGCTGAACGCGGCTGTGTTTTGACCTAACTGTGTAGTTACAGCTATCCTATTTAACAATATTCAAATACACACACTATTTTGTACCGATAGGTCATATTGTATACAAAATACAGAGATATATATAAGTGGTAACTTTTCAGTGAAGTCCAGTATACGTATTTGAGTCATTATCCTTTGTAAATTTATAGGCATTTGTAGCTCATCTCATTAGATGAGTTATTGTCATCACTTGATCCTTGTCCGTTCTACTGGGTTATGTTTTTTGTTTCGGTCAAAACTGTTCTCTAAAACTATCAATAGCTATTGCTTCAAATGAAACTTGTACCACTTGTTCACCTGTCCTTGTAAAGCAAAACACATAACTCCGTGCTGTATTTTGCAAGAATTATTGTTCATTATTTTGACTTAGAAATATATTATAATCTTGGTTAGGTTTTTTGTTAATGTCATCTTTTCTCCTAAACTATCAGAGTTATTGTTTCGAAACTTGCAGCATTTGTACACCACCAATAGCAATAACAAATAGAAACTGAAACGCGAGCTTATCGTATGTATAAGTAGAGAGCGTATGTAATTTGTACTATAGTTTAACGGAGGTCGTGGTGGATTTGCCACACCCAGTGCAGTATAACAATTATCACACGCTTTTCCAGTACAGCATTGTAGTTATTGCACTCTTTTCCACCGTAACTATGAAACACTTTTATATAATGCAAATATACCTGAAACACCGAACGTTGCGCAACAAGACTATAAGTGTGTGTAACAGTACGCACCTGTTTTCAACCGTCTCTGTGGTCTAGGGGTTTATGAAGAGAACTGAAGGTCGAAGGTTGGAATTATGACATATGTTTATTCAGATATGGACGGTTGGGGAGCTTCCAGCTAGTTAAAGAATGGTTAGTTTCAACTTACAGAATGCATACCTGTCTGAGTCATGGCGTTAAATGACAGTGTGGTCATACAGAACATAATTATACTCCTCAAGTTGATAAGAGTTAAGAAATCAACATTCATGTCCGTGCAACGTTAACATAATTGATTAAGAAAACATTGTGCAAATAATAAAATATGATCTAATCCGACGCTAAATTTCGAAGATTCCATGTAATACGAGTTCAATAATACACACGAGTGTTCAACACATATCTCTGTTCCCGTACCACTTCACTTATAACTCTCTCAGAGAAAACACGCATTGTTCCAAAAGAATGTTCAATGCGTAATTTACTGATTTTAACTGTCTGAACCAACTGTTGGAGAATATTGTATGAATTTGTTCATTATTTAATAAACAGAATGCTTCAGTTATTATACGAGAGGATAATTCTGTTTAACACCTAGAAGTTTCTGCTCCACTAACATCAAACATCAGATTAGCCGTAAAGTTATTTCATCTATCTGCGTCATTAGGTAGATGCGCTAATACGTTTTGCAATTTTGTTTAATATACGTATGAGTCATGCCATGGCCTACTTCTGGAAGGGCTGACTCCAAAACAATTTTCTGATGTCTGCGATATTTTGTCTACGGCCTTGAAGTTATTTTCGTTACTAATAAACAGTACGACTAAATCATCTCTGCGATCATAATTGAGGTACTTTTTGGGGAAATCGCTAGTAAACGCAACGACGCGAACCAAATAATTTATTCTCGACAAGTCGACTTTTCTGCGTCTTGCTTGCGGTTTGCCGTAAGAGCCGTATTTCTATCATATTCACGCGATGCGTAGGACAGACGTACGAGTATCGTCAGCGATTTTGTCTGCAACTGAACGTTATTATCGCGAGTAATAAATTGTTCGACCAAAAATCAAGAGACTGGTGCGACACGAGCTAAAATCGCAAGCAAAATGCATCAAAAGTCTAGAAATTGGTTCATCTTGTGGCGCTTATATTTCGAACGGCGGTCGTAGGATGGTCTTACAGCTGTCACACTATTTCAATTCCCCCAAAAAAGTGTTTCAACAATTGATCGTAGACAGTAGGTCATACGGCGGTCGCGAGTAAAGCTGGTGTGACGTAAGCTTTACTGGAATCGTCTTTGGCTGTCCTTTGACTGTAGGTTATATCTTATTAAATTATGTATCAATTGAGAAGATCACATTTCATCGTTAATACAAAATAGTACCGTCAATCCTGTCTGTACAGATCCTTTGGAACAGCAAGAATAAGTCTTTGTTGGCAAAGTATATCTTAAAATGATGATGCTGAAATGCGAACCAGTCTACAGGAAAAGTACGATTAAGATGCATAGATAACTCTACATGTATATGAGCCAGTCTCCCGGAAACCCTGCCTATTTTGACCAAACAAAATGATTTTGAGATTTTCTCTTATTTTAAAAAGGAAAAGCATAATGAAAAAAATGAAAAAGAAATGGAGTTAATATCTTCATTTTAAGACAGGTACAGGTGTTCTTGTAGAGGCCCAGTTCGGAACCTTTTAGCGGTACGTCATAAATACAACATTTGATCAATTCTTGACATAAACTGTTCAAAATGGAATCCCATTATATAGAATTACATTTTAATTTTTAAATATACGTAGGGTGTTCCAGAAGTAATAGGACTTTTTTAATAGCAGCGCGGTTAATGAGAAATTTAGAAAACTAATTTGATGTAAATAACATTTCATCTATCACTGACTAACACGCGAAATATATAAGCAATTGGATTAACAATAAAAAAACCTATATGTACCATGGAGGCGGGTCGCGCCGTGACGTTATGATGACGTCGCCTTTCAAACACAGTATTTTAACCAAAAGACATCCTTAGTAATTTTTATATACTTGGCAACTTTTCTAAGTCCTCACTTATATTTTTGATGATAACTTTGTCAACCTTGTATATATCTCAATGAAATTTGGCTATACTATGCGTGTGTTATCGCTTTGCAGAATTGTACATCAACACGTCGAATTCGATATATATTTTTTTGACTGAAAACAGTCTTAACATAACAACGAATGAAGGTAAAAGTCACAAATACAGATTTTGATATCTGGGATGACCACCATGTAGTCTGATTTTTCTGCTAGCAGTCACAGACGAGACTCGGAAGCATTGCTGAACGAATAGACTCGTTGAATTGTACTGCCTGAACTCAAAGTGGTATCACGTCTCCGGCGTAGCCCGATGTAACGTCATAACGTCACTTCAAATCGACAAACGCTCTGGTAACCTGCATTTTACGACAGACAACCAATACAATTACCTTTAACTAAACATTCGAAGGCATGTATATGTTGTAAATCAATCAGACAGTGATGTTTTAGGTAATTATTCTGACTTGTCGACAGAAAATGCCACACTGCACCGTACCGACGTCACGTCATCTTTATTGCTGACGTCGTCGGACGCATAACTGTGATAATAAAATTGATTTTGTAATGTTTTTCGTACGTGGCGAGTCTTTGGGCATAATTCGCAAGTGTTTGGAACAAATTCCGGAGATATGTAACTGTGCAGAGGGAGAAAAATGCAAAACGCACGTGCGTATAACAACGGCAAAACCAAGTGTCATATGGCCAGTTTGTGACATGGATTAGTTTGTCTGCCGCATACATACATCACTTGAGAAAGTTGGTTGCGTCACTGTTAATAATAAAAAAGTTATTAATCAATGAAAATGAGGACTTAGAAAAGTTGTTAAGTATATTGTCGCCCTGACTTTCAAAACGAATCTGATGTTACTGTCAACATTGTTTATATTTGTCTCTGTACCCAAAAAATGAGTTGCCGTGATGTAAGAAATTGCTCTAACCTTGAAGCGTCTATCAGTGTACGAACGGTGTCTATCAACGTCAAACTACTTTTTCTGTGACTTGACCTGTGTTCACTTGTTAGTTCATTCCTTCGCTATCTGTGAACAGTTTGTGCCAATAGAACACAAGTAGATGCTGAGGATGCTATTACATTTTGCTTATTTAATTATTTTAATGGTTTGCATTGTTGCTTTTTCCAATTTATAACATAATTTAGCAATCGCGCGGTTTCTAGCTTTTGACGTTGGTGTCATTTCGTCCATGACGCGCTTGGATATATACACTTGTTTACTCAGTCGTGATCATATACAAACAGCGATTTCTTCGTAAATTTGCATGCACACGTCAGTGACATCAAGGCAATGCCACATTATTTGCCAATATTATTTATTCAGTGGTTACTGAGATATGCACATGTTTAGTAAGGTATTGTATAAGCACCACCACCAACAACGAAAATATGTTGTTATCAGTATATAGAGAATGAAATTCTACACATATGAGATAAATTTCATTAAAATGTAAGTGTTGAATAAGAAGTTATGAGAAAAGTTCTATTATTTCTGGAACACCCCTCGTATATACATTTATCAAAATTGTACATGATCGCATTTAGACAAAGACTACTTCTGATTTAACTCCTCGTTTTTGTCAATCAGAGTAACTTTCCGAAATTGGTCACAATAGTAACCAATCGAGTTATCTCAACATAATTCGTGAGAAGTTACGTTAAGATATAGTACTTATGGGTAAATGGTTTAAAACTGAATCAATAGATTTTTCCTATTTTCAAGTATTTCCAATACCGTTTTATACACAATAATCTATACAGATATGGGGGCTTAATGTCAAATTAGCATGGTTTCCCAGAGACTGTCTCATATATTAGCACCATGCTCATTTATCGATTTAACAGCAATGCAATAAATATTCTGTTGATGACATTTTACCGAAACTTTGTCAAATGATTCGATATAATTTGATAATGATCGCATGGTGAAAATGATCTGGAATGTTTAATCTAATGGAAACGGACTGCTATAATCGACATTTCTAGTGTTTCACAGCTCACTAAGTGAATCATAGTAATTACGCCTTTAAGATTAAACCATTTAGCGTTGTTATGCTAGCAAGTTTCTTGATATTGCCCATGTCAAAATTACCGCACTTGCCTGTGCTTGCCGGAAATACATGACATAATGGCACATGATAGAATGGTTCTCGAACGCATGTGCGGGTAGAGAGAAGACCAGAACTCCGTGTAGTTTTTTTATGCCCCCCTATCGATAGATGGGGAGGCATATAGTGATTCACCTGTCCGTCCGTCCGTCCGTCCGTCCGTCCGTCCGTTCGTCCGTCCGTCCGTCCGTCCGTCCGTCCTGGTTAACCCAAATTGACAGTTTCTTCTAGCATTATTATGGCTTGTTATAAAGCTTCCATACTTGCATGGATGTTGTATATGAACACTCTCTACACGCCTGTATCACCTGACCCCATTTTGACCTTCACCTTGACCTAATTTTGGACTTAGACTTATTGAAGGGCTAAATTCTTGGTTAACCCAAATTGACCGTTTCTTCTAGCATCATTATGGCTTGCTACAAAGCTTTCATACTTGCATGGATGTTGTATATGAACACTCTCTACACGCCTGTATCACCTAACCTCATTTTGACCTTCACCTTGACCTAATTTTGGACTTAGACTTATTGAAGGGCTAAATTCTTGGTTAACCCAAATTGACCGTTTCTTCTAGCATCATTATGGCTTGCTACAAAGCTTTCATACTTGCATGGATGTTGTATATGAACACTCTCTACACGCCTGTATCACCTGACCCCATTTTGACCTTCACCTTGACTTAATTTTGGACTTAGACTTATTGAAGGGTCAAATTCCTGGTTATCCCAAGTTGACCGTTTCTTCTAGCATTATTATGGCTTGCTACAAAGCTTCCATACTTGCATGGATGTTGTATATGAACTCTCTCCACACACCTGTATCATTTATGCCATTTCTACCTTCACCTTGACCTAATTTGGACTTAAGACTTATTGGAGGGCCAAATTCTTGGTTAACCCAAATTGACCGTTTCTTCTAGCATTAATATGGCTTGCTACAAAGCTTTCATACCTGCATGGTTGTTGTATTTGAACATTCTCCACACACCTATATCACCTAACCTCATTTTGACCGTCACATTGACCTAATTTTGGACTTAGACTTATTAAGCGTCTAATTCTTGGTTAACCCAAATTGACAGTTTCGTTTTACATCATGTCCATCATGGCGTTGCCTTAAAACTTGGCATACTTGTTTACTATCATAAGCCCCTTACATTATCAAAGCCATGTAACACTATCCAACATTATTACAAAATTATGGCCCCTGATTGACTTAGCTTTTTATGGGCAAGGCTTCCATGGGGGCATAAGCGTTTATTGAACGCAGTCTTGTTTAAAAATGTAATTTACACGAGTTTGTCAGGGCTCATAGACTAGACTGAGGATAACTCTATAATGAGAAAAGGCGATCTGGAACCCCTAAATAACTGGTCGGACCCTGTCCTGAGAAAAATAGCTGGTTCTAGGTCCTTCCCACCTTCTATGAGAAACATTGAGTATGCGTACGTTAAGTAGAGAAGTGATACTCTAACTCCGAGTAATGTTAAAGGACTGGAACATGCACACTTAAAATGAAGAAACAGTTTTGAAAAAATAAACCTTATATTATGTTAAATCCGCCATGTCATTACTGAAAGCACTATTTGGTATTTTGTTTCTTCATCGATTTCTATCAAAACATACAACACGCTATAAGGGAAATTATTAGCTTTCCACGAAATATTAGATATTTTTCAACAGCTTGGTCGTTTTTTTTCAGCACCCTGAGAAACCTGTATGCGATCGAACTACAGTTTCAAGCCTTTTCTTTTTCAAGGTTTCACATGGCGCTTGACCAACTGGCACAACTGCTAAAAAAGATATTATATTTCGTGGATCCCGTAGCGTGATGTATATTTCGTGGATCCCGTAGCGTGATGTATATTTCCTAGAAATCGTTATAGAAATAAAATACTTATGGCTATTTTTGTTTTCGAAATGTATCAAATTTCGTCTTTGACCTGTGGCCCAAAGTCACGTGGTATTGCTGCACTGATAGAGGAAACGAAGGTATGCTTGAATATACGCTAAAGCATAGTGACAGCTAGGTCAAATAACATATTAACGTCAGTCTGAGTACAAGGCCCACCATGTCTTCCTGTGCTGTCAAATGCAGAACATTGATTTTGTTAGAATCGTCATTATACATGTATGGACTCGCGTTTTGTCTACGATAAAGTGTAAGCAAGTGTTCATATGCGTACGCATCCGTGTTCGTAATCTACTTTTACGGGAAAGCACATGGCATTATTTTATTCATTAAACTGCCGATTTCAATGAGATAAACCAAATTTAACTGGTAGGAATATAGTCATGTATTTTATTTGACATACTTAAAAAAATATCATACATTTTTGGTGTGTCATTTTAACAATACATATGGGCCAGACTCCAGGAAAATCTGCTATTTTGACATTATGTAATTAATTTAATGTAACAAGGTTTTGAAAAAGTTCTTAAATAAGAAAAAATACATATCTATTGATTCTTTTTTAAGTATGTTATCCATATATGTAGTACTTTATCTTAGCTTTAAATTTTCGTATGAATTATGTCGGAATCACGTACTTCGTTACTAGGGTGACCAATTTCGGAAAAGTACTCCGATTGAGAGTAAGTTGTTTATAACAGTAGCAGCCTTTCTCTAAATGCTAACAATTTCGATTTCGATACATATTTTAACAATTAAAACATTATTCTAAAATGTGATGCTATTTTGAAAAGTTAATGCCAAGAATTAATCAAATGGGACGTCACACAAAAAAGCCCAGAATAGTGACTTTACAAAACCAACTGTAACTTCCATTTAACTCAATATATTAACACAGTGTATTTTACATTGTACATCATTTACATTATTCTGTCTCAAAATCAATATTTTTGTCAAAATAGCAGGTTGTCCCGAAGATTGGCTCATATACATGTAATTCCCACACATACAGTATATATCTTCCTTGTTTTGAAAATGTCGGCCATCTTTGAATGAAAATATGGTTCACATTAGTAGAAGATATAACTCGATTAGTCAGGTCAGTCATTTCATAACATTGTGTACATATACATTGTAATTTCTCTCTCACCAGACTTGAACGAGCATAGACTCTGAGTATTATATAAATGTGGTCAGACAATAGTAATGTCTTATTCTAAACACTTCAGAGACGTACGTAGTTCTATCTTAGGTCGTCAAGTAAGCACTTTCTTTTCTAAAGTCAAACAAAGTGTTGGTATTTCTATATACAGTATATGTAGTGTTGTGGCGTCCGTTATCTAAGACCTATCAACAGACTTAATGACTACAAAGTCGTACACATTTTTGCATTTCTCTCAAAGGAGATGTTTTTTTTCTCGCGCTCAATGCTAAAACATTCGTAACAGCCCCCGTGAGGTTAAACTGGCATTTTACCACAAACATTTACTGGCGTTAAATGTCGTAAACGGAGCATTGATAAGTATATTATTTCATTAAACGATGCCTGTACTAATGATGTGCTATAATCGATTAAACGCTGAAACCCATACATGACCAGCGTCCTACAGCGAACGTCATCTTGCGTATTGTTATGCGCGTCAATGCTCAAGCAAGGTGTTTCTTTGGCGGTGTTGCATTATCCCTTGTCTGCTGTTTCTGATAGTGATAGTCATGGTGAAATTTCTAGCTGTTTTTCTGTTGTGTTTTGTCGTCGGTTTCCGGAGTTTTTCGCAGGCAGTAGATAGGAAATATACTACCAGAAATAAATATTTTCTACAATTCCAGCTCGGAACGTAAGTACGGTGTTATTTACATACCTGTATATTATATATTATCGATATTTAAAACAAGAAATACCTTTTAAAAGATTATATAAAAGATTATAGGCGTAATGTCAAATCCAATGAGTACATTATGTCACTTTGACAAACCTCTTAATAAGGCAAGCACATATAGTACGATGATTTTAACTTGCTCTTCGACCTATTGTTAGCATACTAGTAATTTAACATTCCATATTTTCTATATTTATAACCCTGGTTGTATGTTTTCATAAGTGGGGAGAATGGCCTAGCACAATTAAATTGTCATCATTGTATATCCGTGTTTATCCGGTGTCAAATCAGAGTTGTTATTTTAACTAATCAAAACATTCTTACGGTACAATAACGAAAACATACGAGGACTAATTACTAGTAGTGACAGGTCGAATGTTCTCGCCTTCATCACAAATCTAAAGGACCGATATTGCACGATTTACTCGCGGGAATTGAAATATCCAACGCAAAAACCTTGTTATATATTTATACATAAAGGTCAGGATCACGTCAATATCTCCGTACTATACAAGCGTTATACAATTTACAAGGTTGCATAAACTTTAGTAGGATTTATTTAGCTGTTTACGGGAAATTTTATTTTTCTTGTCTTTTTTGTGTTTGTTATTTTGGCGTGTGCTTGGGATCTTTGATTTTTACTGGGGGCTCCCTCCAGTATTCGTATTACATACCATCTCTGAAATCACTACGATTTTAACCATGTAATTTCTCCACAACCAATTCATCCGAACAGGAAACTAGTGCCAGCAAATCTCAACCGATATCGTAATTTTCAACAATTTTAAAGAAAATTTGTTTATAACAATTGAATTATTTTTAGCTCCACTATTCGTAGAATAAGGGGAGCTATTGCAATCACCCGAGCGTCGGCGTCGCCGTTTGCGTCGGCGTAACACTTTTGTTAAAGTTTAGGTACAGGTTTTTTAACCTCTAATATTTTCAAAGTACATTCACATATTGCTCTACATACTTGTTCACCATCATGACCCCAACCCATACACAGGGGTAGGTAACTCTATTAAGCATTTTGGTGAAATTATCCCCCCTTTTTCAACTTAGTGCAAATGTTAAAGTTTAGGTACAGGTTTTTTCACCTCTAATATTTTCAAAGTGCATTGCTATGTTGCTTTGATACTTTGCATACTTGTTCACCATCAGGACCCCAGCCCCTACACAGGACAAGATAACTTTTTAGCATTTTGTTGAAATTATGCTCCCTTTTGGACTAAGAAATGCTTATTTGTTTACCTTCATGACCAAGAGGACCTATACATGAGTAGGTAATGGTCCTGCATAATTTGTCCAAGTTATCCCCCTTGTATGACTTAGAAGCCCCACCTCTACACAGCAGAGGGTAATGCTGCTGTTATGAAGCTTTTGTTTTGAATATATAATGATTGTACTATCCCAGCATGGCGCTGTGAATAGTGGAGCGCGCTGTTCGTGGACAGCTCTTGTTATTTGTTTGTACTGTGTGAACTTTTTGAAAGTTTTTTCGATGAGTAAATGTATTTATGCGAATAAATTCCTACACGCTGTAAAATGACTAATGTTTTTAGGGGCGATAAAAATGTCACTGCTAAAAGTAACCCGTTGAGCAGACGAACTTTACACAATTCATGGTTTTAACATTCATATTACAGTTTAGCTAGAAACTCCTAATCTATTATGTGCGTATTTTTCACTATTTACAATAGTTTGCATTTGTTGATAGTATTGATCGACATTTCATCCATTCACTTCAGCTAAATATTTTGTGTCTATCGTTAGAACAACCCTTTTCCCAGCGCTGTTGTATACATTTTTCCCGCCGAAAGTCGAGACCATAATCAGTTAATTGTGTTTCGTCCCCATCGGATGCGTTCGTGCTATTCATACTTTATCCAGTTCGAATGCAGGTAGAGTTTTGGAATAAGGACTCTGTGTAGTTTTTGGGAGGCGTTAGCCTCTCTATACTATCATTGCCCATTTCGTAATGCAACCTGAACGCCTTTAGGCGTGAATCCGCATTCAAGTAGATCCAGAAACTGTCAACATTCCCAATACTGCTACATTTGTTTCTCCAAATTTTTAAACTGATTTAATTCAATCAGCAATATTTGTTCATTCTTAGATCAACAATGATGAGTCATTGTCAAACTGTTGGTTAAATCGATATTTTTGCAGATAATCACTCCGCCGGGGCGATATCGAACTGGTTTCGTATTATGAAAATGACGTGTTCATCAAATTTGAGGTTCCGGATGTAGCTATTTTTGGGAGGCGTTAGCCTCTCATTACTATCATTGCCCATTTCTTAATGTAACCTGAACGCCTTTAGGCTAAACAATGTGAATCCGCATTCAAGTAGTTCCAGAAACTGTCAACATTCCCAATATTGCTACGTATGTTTCACCAAAGTTTTTAACTGATTTAATTCAATCAGCAACAATTGTATATTATAAGATCGACAATTATTGTCAACCTGTTCGTTAAATCGATATTTTTGCAGATAATCACTCCGTCGGGGCGATATCGAACTTGTTTTGTATTATGAAATTGACGTATTCATCAAATGCCCGGCTGTATTTTAGAGTTTGTATTTGAGGTTCCGGATGTTGCTAATTTTAGAATGTTACACCAAGCTCCAGACTCCAGGGTCATGTGAAGGTTTTATCAATGAATAGTATATCGTCTACAAAGTACTGTTATGTAATCATAGAGCGTGGCTATACTAGCAGCGTTCTATAGACTGTCTCACGCTTTGAGAGAAGTGATAACAAGACGGTACTTAACTGTAGAATCTGATAAATAGGCAAGTAGTATTATTTTAAAGCCACGCTCGATATACGCATTCAATACATGTATTTCATACAAGGTTAAGCAATACCAAAAAAAACGTGTTCAGGGCATATCCATTTATCATAAAATGTTTTAAGATATAGCATTTCAATGTAGACAGAAGGGTCAAAGTTATGTACTAAGAAGCTGGATAGCTGTATAATTTTGTGGATATGCAATCTATCTAACCGTTCTTCCCAGTCTTTACTCGGCTTTGTCATGTTTGTAAAATCATGCTTAACAAACAGTAGGTTTGTTAACTGAGACACGCGCAAAATGACGCAGTTATTAATCACGTGACCTCAGATTTCCCGCGGTTTGGAACTATTTTCACAAATACAGTAGATACAATATCATTGTAATCATGGTTATTAAAAACCTAATTATTATTTTTTGAAAGCAAGCCCTAGAATCTAGAAGGTTTTAAATACACAACACAAATTTTAGACAGTTTGTACTTGAGCGGATCATTTACTGATTATTCTACATCATAATGGTTCATTCGTTTAGGTATGCTGTTTGGGGGGAATTGTCATTGACCAGTCATTAATTAATAATATTTCTTAATTTCAGTCTGAATACTGCAGGCTGTATGTAATTAAAAATAAATTATGAGGAACATGACCCATGTAGAACCAATTGGGTTACATTTTTATTTACACCAAGCTACATCCCCTGCATATCTGTCGAAATCATGTACATTGTACTTACTGGAACAAGCGACGTCACACTGGGAATAAGCTTTATGCAAATAAGTAATTTGACCGGCCAGTCCAGTGAGGGTTCTAAGGTGAAGTTGTGAATGTATCGTATAATTTTGTAACTCAAATAAAGTTATATTCGCAACGTAGAATGAAAAACATTTTAAACATGTAAGATAACCCTGTTGAACGCACACGCAGTACTTGTCCGGAAGCTGGCTTGGTATGCAAGCGTAAACAGTCACGGCGAAATACCCCGCGGGCGCTTCTACACAACTGGACAGAGTTTTGGCAAGGCGATGTTCAAAAGGGGGAATTGATAAATGCATCGTCAGAACAGCTTGAAATTGATATCCGCTCATAGAGTGGATTCTTAAGTAACACCGAGGTGCAAGATATCACAGAGTCAGGTTCAACGCATGCGCAGTCCATAAGCGGAAGTAGGGCTCAAGTTAGATGTAAACGTGTTCCAAGGAACACGTTAATAAATTAATATGCCCCTTTTTACAATTATTTAGATACCCAACATGCCTATTTAGTCACATATGCCTATTTTGACTTTCAAGGCAGTAGGAAAACGGACATTAAACGTGTAAAGTCGGTTTCAGCTTAAATAGAAGCAACCAGATCGCCTCCAATCAGCACTCTCTGTGCTTTGATTAGTTACTAGTTTTTTTTCATTTTCTTGCGCCCATGTTAATAGTATTGATCGACGTTTGATCCATTAAATTACCACAGATCATCTGCAAAAACGATTACGTCAGTCGTAAGGACAACTCTTTTCCAAGCGTTAAGCTGCGGATAATTCATTTAACGAGCATCGCATGATGTTATAGTTTAGAGAATTTGACACGACTCTCGACCTTTAATTCGCATAATTTAACAGCTGATATCTTATCTATATTTATAACTCCGGTTGTATGTTTTCATAAACGGGAAGTATCACGAAGACGCTCGAGGTGTATAGTGCGTTCAAAGTCAAATGATAACGGTTATAAACATAAACTCGCCCGTCAGGTAAACTTTATATTGGTTCGATATCAAATAGTGTGCAAATCCCATTCCATATATCAAAGGCGCGGTAGTGTAGTGGATAAACCCTCACTTCCTCCAAGTTTCTATTTTATTCTGAGTTGTAGGTTCGATCCCCACTTCGGTCAACTTTTTTTATTGCATGTATCCATGATATAAAGTTTCATATTATACTACTGTTTTAATGAATCGATACTTCAAATGTTACATATTTTATGTTGCAGGGAATATATTATACATGTATAAGTGTATGATTATTGTACTGTAGATAGAAATAAAATAATTGAAAAGATACAATTAGATATAGAATGAAAACATAACACACCAATAAATGTACTTACTACGTACGTTATTATAATATTACTTATTAATACAAAATTAGATACTTGTAAAAAAACTTTAAAATTTATGTAACTTGGATGGGTGTCGAACCAGTGGCGATATTGAACAAAATCTCAACGAAATCAGTTGGATAACAGCCATGACAGCGACATGCTTATCCACTCGACTAACGAGACGATATGAAAAACTAAGTTTCAAGTATTATACTATTGATTGAAGGTATCTCTTTTACTATATAAAACGAAGGCCCCCCTATTATTTTGAATGGGATAGTTCCTTCATTAGTAAAACTTATTGAACCGACAGTAATACCAACTCAAATCTAAAGCACCGATATTGCACGATTTGCTCGCGGAAATTTATATATTCAACGCAATAACCTTATAATATATTCATGAATAAAGGTCAGGACCGTGTCAAATTCTCTGGACTATATGTGAGTGAAAAACGGAAACAGTCGGTGAAACACGGAATCGAACACACAATGTGACAAATTACTTAGGACTATAGTTTAAACAGTATTTATTCAGAAAATATTTTACAACATGTGTATTATAAATTACAATTGTTAAAGGATTTGGAAACAAGTTTATAGTATGTGTATTGCCTTCAGGAGCTCTAGTATTGTAATAGGTCCGTTGTAATGTGATTTGAATGAGTTAGCTGCTATCGCCTCTCAGAGGCCTTGTCACAATATTCACATTTTTTAAAAATTCTTTAAACCCTGTATTACCAAGAATTACGACCCCCAGTAAAGGTACTTCAGTACTTTGATTTCTTTGTGTGTATGTGTGCCTTTTAGTGCCTTTCGTACTATTGTAGGATATCAGAAAACTTCATTCTCCGTGGGGGTAGCATCTACTAGCCTACCACCCTTTCCTAAATAGTTCGCAAATTAACAAGTTTGTGTAGTAAATTATCACACAGAGACCCTCACGTCTAGAACAATACGCCTATCCCTACACATGTAAAAGGTCTAAATCTGTGATTGGTACAACACTTTTAAATTTATACACATAGCCGCTAAGATGCTCCTAAATGTTCCTAAATCGTTAAGCTAACATGTGTCCGCCAATATTTACCGGTACTTTCCGACATCTACCTTTTACTGATTTACCTGTACTTTCCGATATCTACCTTTTACTGATTTACCTGTACTTTCCGACACCTACCTTTTACTGATTTACCTGTACTTTCCGACATCTCTTTTTACTGATTTACCTGAACTTTCCGACATCTATCTTTTACTGATTTACCTGTACTTTCTGACATCTACCGTTTACTGATTTACCTGTACTTTCTGACATCTACCGTTTACTGATTTACCTGTACTATCTGACATCTACATTTTACTGATGTACCTGTACTTTCTGACATCTACCGTTTACTGATTTACCAGTACTTTCCGACATCTACCGTTTACTGATTTACCTGTACTTTCTGACATCTACCTTTTACTGATGTACCTGTACTTCCCAACATATACCTTTTACTGTTTGACCTGTACTATCTGACATCTACCGTTTGCTGATTTACCTGTACTTTCCGACATCTACCGTTTACTGATTTACATGTACTTTCCGACATCTACCTTTTACGGATTTACCTTTACTTTCTGACATCTACCGTTTACTGATTTACCTGTACTATCTGACATCTACCTTTTACTGATGTACCTGTACTTTCTGACATCAACCGTTTACTGATTTACCAGTACTTTCCGACATCTACCGTTTACTGATTTACCTGTATTTTCTGACATCTACCGTTTACTGCTTTACCTGTACTTTCTGACATCTACCGTTTATTGATTTACCTGTACTATCTGACATCTACCTTTTACTGATTTATCTGTACTTTCTGACATCTACCGTTTACTGATTTACCAGTAGTTTCCGACATCTACCGTTTACTGATTTACCTGTACTATCTGACATCTACCTTTTACTGATTTATCTGTACTTTGTGACATCTACCGTTTACTGATTTACCAGTAGTTTCCGACATCTACCGTTTACTGATTTACCTGTACTTTCTGCATCTACCTTTTACTGTCAGTCACCTGGAAGATAGTTACATTTTTATATAAATAGTTAACTTGTTGGTTGTTCATCTATATAGTAACTATAGTTATATCAGAACGGACACTTACATCGATTTGAACCTTCAAACCCCGCACCCATCTATATCAGAATGGACCCCTATATAGGCTTACATTTTTGTAACGTGTTTTGAATCTTCGACATCTGCCAAAGCTATATCAGAACGGTCCCCCATATCCTTTCCGCTACCATAGCGTACTGTAATGCCGTAGAAAAATGGCGTTGTTATACAGTGTGTGAATTGCGCTCAAGTTCGTGCTCTTGTTGAGCAGCTCTGTTATGTCTGTCGGGAATTAGCTCTATGGTAGCTATCCGTTGGTCCGTGCGTGTGTGTGAGCTGTCTGTTTAGCTCTGCCGACGTAGTAAGTCCAGTGCGTTTTTCAAGTATAGTTTCAAATCTGATAACAAAGTCTCAACTAAATAAGTGATGACAAATCCACCGTCAGTTTTACTATTTTTATTTTGTAGTTTCTCCAAATAGTTTAACAATAACAAATATGTTTTAACACACACTAAGTTCGTAAATTAGCGTAGCATAGTGGAACTCCACTTTTGCTAACTTTTTAAAACCTACATCATAACTGTCTTAGTCCTACATCCTCACTTTGTTTGTATATCTATATATTCAGTCTAATTCAAATCTTACTTAATATACATTATTTTCAAATCACAGAAAATAAATCTTAAAAACTTTTGACCAATCAAATTACATGTTACAAAATACTTAACACGTTCATAGCCAATCAAATGGCATGTTATAAACTTTGTAAGCCAATTAAAACGCGGCTACATAATTATTGCATAATTACTTCAAAAACAAAGGGTTTACCAATATTGAAAATATGACAACATGAGGTTGACTTTAATGTATCGGATAACAATCAGTTGAGATGCTATCTCACGCATCCTGCTTTAACGAAGACATTTTAATGCGAATTATATACGAATAATATCTAATAGCCCATGGCTAGTAAAAGAGTTTAAAGACTCACATTCAGAACGCGTTACTAAAATGGTTAGATAACATTGACAATTTAAAACAAATGATGTGGCCAAATATTACCGCATAAAAGTTTAAAACCAACACAGAGGTTACTCAGAATGACAGCAAAGAGAGACATGATGCCAAAGCCCAGCAGTCAGACTTTATGGTTTTGGAACGAGTTCTCAGAAAAGTACATAAACATACTCCAGGATTATCCAGCAAATTGGAAGATAAATGGAATGGACCTTATTATATTGTAGCTAAAGGTCCCAATGATACCTATAAAATTGCTGATAGTAAAACAAACAAAGTTTCAAAGTCATTTGATACATCACGCAATCTCAAGAGATACTACGACCCGGATGTCTATAGACATGATCTTCTTCATACAGACGATGTTAATGATGAGGCTTCTGCTAATGATGATGTTGACGATGATGATGACAATGATGATGTTGATGGTAATGATGAAGGAAACGCTCAAGGCGACAATCAAGACAATACTGAGATTCAGTCTCAGCCTGATGTCAATGATGATCCACCGACTGACCCGGAGGATGAAAATCCAGCTCAGACGGATAGTACTACTGATCCACCTAATACTCCGCGGGTGGATAAATTGAGAATCATTGTGGATGATAAGAATAAAACTAACACCATTCCAGATTCCCCAAACAATTCCCCAAACATGGATTCCCCAAACATGGATTCCCCAAACAAGGACATACAGTCCAGGTCATATAAAAGATGGTATGCTGTTGATAAAATAGTTAAACAGAGAACCAAAAGTGGAAGAAAAGAGTATATGTTAGAATGGAAAAATAAGAAATATAAGCCATCATGGGAGAGTGAAGAGGATGTCTCTCCTGATCTGATCAGATTGTTTCATGTTACTCATACTAAACTAGGGAAAAGGAGAAAACGCCCCAAGTATAAGTATCTAAAAAAGCCAAAGCCGGAATAGAAGCACACTTACTATAATACTAAATGATTGGGGATTTTGAGACAACAATGTTGAAAATATTTATAATATAAGGGATTGACTGTTTAAGACAGTAGTATATATATAGTGTGTTAGTGGGTGAAAGAGTCACCAAAGTTGAAAATGATTGATTAATTGTTTAAGGCAGTAATAATCATATTGTTCATAATAAAAGTAGGTGAAAAAGTCACCAAAGTTGAAAATGAGGGATTAACTGTTGAAGACAGTAATAAAAGGAGGTTAAGGCAACATTGTAATTCAGCTGTTAAGAGCTCACCAATACTTATAAGTTTTTATACATGCTAGGTCCTTTAAAATTTATTAAATATCGAGGAATTCTTGTATTGCTAACAATTTGGACCACAGAATTAATATCATATGATAAATTAAGGAAATGCAGGCTCACTTAGCTCTATTTCAGTCAATCTATTTATTGTGCTACAGTAGCACTTAATATTGGTCATTGGTTATCCCAATACCATTACAGGTGTATATTTTTTTGTGAGAAAGGTGTGAGTGTGTTATATAGTCTAACTATTAGTGTGAGTGTGGTATTTTTAACACCTGGTACTGGTATATGTAGGATGCAGTAGTCTGCGCAGATGTTGCTTCTATGGTAGATAACAGTCAAATTCTTATATTTTAGTTGACTGGAGTAGACTGGTGCTGTTTCTGCTTTCCATCGTTCTGTGTTTCCATACGGTATATGGAAATGAGCTGCAGCGAATTAACTATGGTGTTGTCCTAGAACCACAAAGTAAAATGAACTTAGCTGTAGAGAGCTGGAGGCATACTTTTGCGATAGAGATGCCCAAAGATATAGGTGTAGTGGAAATATCAACTTGTACTCAAAACCCCAAGACATGTAAAGTTGTAAATGAAGTGTTGCGTGAAATAAATCAAATCAGGCTTGACACTGAAATAATGTTAAATACAACCATTCAATCTGTATGTGATTTAATTCCGGAAAGGAAATTTAAGACAAATAGATCTAGAACACATAGATCTGTATTACCATTTATTGGTAAAATATCAAAAACTTTGTTTGGTACTGCAACTTCTGATGATGTTGAGATGTTAGCAAGACATATAAATGGGTTGAATAAACTTTCCAGAACCATGGTTAAAAATATTCAACAACATGAAAACAACTTAGCATCTTATATGCATACAGTTGACAGTAGAATAACAAATATTGTAAATGGAATGAAGGAAAATGAAATGGCAATTGATTTAATTGAAACCCAATTAAATGATTCATTTAGGAAACTTGAACAGTCCTTTTCAACCATGAATGTATTGGTAGCAAAACACATTGAAAGCTCCAGACTGTTAGAACATGGTCTCAGTGAATTGTTGATGGGAATTTATCAGTTAGTTGAGGGAAAACTATCCCCTCATCTTATTCCAGTATCAGCATTGCAGCACACATTGTCTAACATATCTGAGATTTTGCATAATAAATTCAATGGTTACCATTTAGTTTTTGAAAAACCGGATGACGTTTACAAAAATGTTGAGTTTGTATTTGCCAGACAAGGATTAACAATGTATATATCGGTCAAGTTTCCTATTGCATCATTCAATAAGCCATTGTCATTGTTTAATGTCATATCTTTACCTGTACCTGTAAATAGTACATCAGACCATGCAACCCAAATATTAGATTTGCCAGATACATTTGCTATAACTAATGATTTGCAATATTACACAACATTTAGCAATGATGAGTTACAAAACTGTAAAACTGGAAACATAATGTTATGTAAATTCAATAAACCATTGTTCCCAATTACAGTAAATAGCTGTATTTCAGGTTTATTTAAAAATGACATGAGTATTGTGAAAAGCAACTGTGACTTCAGATTTTTAGTCAATCATCTTTCATCTATGATAACCCAACTGTCTCATACTTCTGTTTTAATTTATAATATTGATGTTATGGAATTTGATTGCAAATCTGGAAAAAGAATGCAACCAGGGTGTAAATTTTGTGTGATGAAAATTCCATGTGAATGTTCTGTTAGTACAGATACAATTTATTTGCCACCCAGACTGTCTAATTGTCATGAGAACACAACAAGTGTGTTGCATCCTGTAAATCTGGCATTATTACAACAATTTTTTAATGATACTGAATTAGAAAACAAAGGTATTAATTCACTGTTTGAAAACCCATTATCAGTGGATATTCCTCAGTTTAAAATATATAACCATTCAATGCATAGTGTCATTGCGGATGACAGAAAAGCTCATTTAAGTTTAGAAAAAATGGCACAGTCTGTTAGAAATAGTTCTATGGTGTTTCAGTCATTGACTGATCCTCTTCTATCTGGAGATATAAGATTACAGGATAATTGGCCATCAACTGATGACATTCTTTTATATTGTACATCTGGTATAGCAGCTTTTTGCTTAGTATTTATCATATTGATTACTCTAAAATTGAGAAAATTGTTGATTCTTGTAACAGTGTTGCAAAATGCAACTGTTCAAAAAGTTCAAGCAGCCACATTGCCTTCTTTTGTGTATAAAAAGCCAACCACTGTAGTACCACCCACAAATTATTTTTGGGATAATATGGATATCACTTTAGATCATTACATTCTTGTTCTTTGTATAGGAATTATTGTTCTAGTTTCAAATCTGATAAAGTCTCAACTAAATAAGTGATGACAAATCCACCGTCAGTTTTACTATTTTTATTTTGTAGTTTCTCCAAATAGTTTAACAATAACAAATATGTTTTAACACACACTAAGTTCGTAAATTAGCGTAGCATAGTGGAACTCCACTTTTGCTAACTTTTTAAAACCTACATCATAACTGTCTTAGTCCTACATCCTCACTTTGTTTGTATATCTATATATTCAGTCTAATTCAAATCTTACTTAATATACATTATTTTCAAATCACAGAAAATAAATCTTAAAAACTTTTGACCAATCAAATTACATGTTACAAAATACTTAACACGTTCATAGCCAATCAAATGGCATGTTATAAACTTTGTAAGCCAATTAAAACGCGGCTACATAATTATTGCATAATTACTTCAAAAACAAAGGGTTTACCAATATTGAAAATATGACAACATGAGGTTGACTTTAATGTATCGGATAACAATCAGTTGAGATGCTATCTCACGCATCCTGCTTTAACGAAGACATTTTAATGCGAATTATATACGAATAATATCTAATAGCCCATGGCTAGTAAAAGAGTTTAAAGACTCACATTCAGAACGCGTTACTAAAATGGTTAGATAACATTGACAATTTAAAACAAATGATGTGGCCAAATATTACCGCATAAAAGTACTAATGCAGACTGGCCGGGATGGCCATTTCGGCCTTCCGTAGTTTTCGACCTAAATGCCCAAATTCGGGAATTTTTCTGTCATCGGTACACAGGCATTCCAGACTAAAGGATATTACGGGCCCAAGGTCGTGCACAGGGTTTTTTGCCCGTTGGTCCCCTTTAAAGAGGGCTTTGAGCGTAGATTTTCCAAAACTGAAATTACTGGTCCTACCCGTCATTGCGGTACGATTCCCTGTGGAATTGCATTAACATTTAGCGCCAAAATGTTTTTATTTTTCTATCATGAGAAGGAATATTAGGCTAGACAAAGGGGTCATAATCAGTGCCCTAAAGGGGCCCAAAAGCTAAAAAGAATAATTTTCGCGCAAGGGTCACCGTCACATCGTCATTTCCGGTGACCTTCAGTCGAAATGTTGACCATTTTTTTCTACTTTCACTTTGGGGCAGGTGTGTAGCATCCGGATGTATCGAGTTTTTATCAGTGCTGCAAGTCAATTGTGTCTCAGAGACGGGATATAGGGGCCATATGGATTTCTCATGGCCCCCCAAAAAAATCGTGGTAGCGGAAAGGATATAGGCCTACATTTTTGTAATATGCATGCTTTGAACCTGCGACATCCCGCTCCCAGCTGTATCAGAATAGCCCCTTATACATTTTTGTAACATGTTTAGAGCCTTTGACATCCAGCACCCATCTACATGGATCATATATTGTTCTTTTTTCAGACCAATTAGAAAATTTATAGAAATCGATGTTTGTGGTAGTTATGATGGAAAGAAGAAATTATATACAACGATGAAAGTCAACATGTGTGGCATTAACCGTAAGTATCCATGTACGAGATAATATTGCCAATCGTGGTGAACGTCATTTATTTGCTACTTGATGGGTTTTAATGAAATGATAAGTAATAACGCTTAGTTTGATGTTTTCAATAGGCGACCATACAGAGATAATCTACATACACAGGCATATTTTGTCAAATATTTAGAGATAAATAGAATAAATAAGAACAAATATACCAGATTTATATAGCGCATTTTTCATGCAAACACACGTTCAATAGCACTAAAATTACATTATAGTTTTGCAGCCACAAGGTCGCAGGTGCATCCTCTACTAGTGCAGATACATCGTGATCAGACTAATAGAAAGCCCCTGAAGGGAGAGAGGGAGACATTAGATACAGGCATGTCTGGTGCTGCAGAAGTGCACCTAGCTCTTATTTCGAATAGACAGTCTGGTTCTTTATTGTGCCCGGTGTAAAGCACCGATACACAGCTTCCTAGTACCTTTACCCAGATACTTTGCAGACCACACGGTCAGATATAGCGGGAAATAGTATAACTAATTCAGAAATGTCACGTTCCGATGTCAGGGATTGAACCCACGACCTCTGGATTGCCAGTCCAGTGCGTTACCACTAAGTTTAATTCGCTAGAGTTGTGTGTAGCACTTGTGTATAACAGTGGACCAAGTCACACTGAGAACAGTACTGTCTTTTAGCTAACATAACTAACTACTGTAGTTGTATTGATTACTGTTCCCTGTGATTTCATAGCCAGTAACAAATAAAGTATGAAAAACTGTACTCTACCTACTCTACCGGCTGTTATACAACGGATTAGAGTTACGCGTAGGAATAAGCCTTCGTGGTTAATACCAATAGCAAATCGTCACAACGACAAACTGTTGTTTTATTTCGATTCTAACATCATTTAAACGCACAATTATAATTATATTAATCCAGTATTACTTTGTGAAAGTATGTTGTTTACTTTACTTGTTTACATGCATGACGCCATTAATGGAATGCATGAACAACGTGACGTGTTTTCATCAATATAGCAAACGTTAATTAGAGGTTAATTCACGAAACATTCGGGCAGGGAGGTTATAATCCGCTCGGAAAATTAATAATCACCTCGAGGGCCTTAGCCTTCCGGGCGGATTACCACCTCACGACCAGGCTCTGAAGTGTATTAAAGTCTTTAGCATAATTGTTTGTTTTCATAATATCTACGGAGAACTGATGTAGATATACACTGAGTTTGCCACCAATGAATTGCACTAACAGTCAATAAAATTGTAAAAGAAATCATACATTAAGACAACGTACGTCATATTGGCTCCAACGTGACAGAACGTTTACATGGATAACGTACGTGCGGCCGTTCAAGCGGTCCCATTATGATTATGAGATTGCGGCCCAGGGGGGAATAGGTGATAATCAAGCGCGTGATGGCCATTATCAGCCGCAAATAAGCTCATTTTCCTAACTATGTGTAGTAACAAGTGTATTAAATAACGCTCTTTTTTGTTCTTTGTCTATATGGTATATAGGGAAATTTTGATGCTAATGAAGGTTATTAACAGGTGCCATACAATTATATTATCATGATTATACCCAACATTTATCATTCTAACGTCATGTATAATTTATTGCTGTATAATTCATTATACTATTCTACGTAACAATTATAATTATGGCTCAACGACTGTAGATCTTGATCCTTTCTGTTGTCGAACTCCGAGTTCAATGACAGTCAAACCTTTCAGTAAATGGCAACAGCAAAATGCGGTATTTGTTGAGGTGCTCACTCTAAACGCGTCAAATAACATTGGGAATGGTTTGTTGGGAGATAAAATAGGTGGTATTTACAGGTAGGTATTGTATATATGAGAGTTGTTCGGGAAGTGTAAATATGCCTAGAATTTGTGTTCTATTGCAAATAAAGAATATAAAAAGTACCACCACAACCGTCAATGCTTTACAATACTACGGGTATCTTATATACAATACACCTCGTGACATCAGTCCAGTCAAATTAGCTATTTACAAAGTTTTTTTGTGATTACAGAAAGGTTATCAAAGATCATAAACCAATTCCGATAATTCCATGACAATTGACTGCGAAGCGCTGTGCTTATGCAGCTGCAGTCACCTGCTGTTTTGATCCATGGTCTCAATATTGCCTAGCGCTCACTGAAATTTCGGACAGTTCTGATTTCTTCGGTAAATAACTATTGCAATGCGACAAAGACCGATGTTATCCGCATGGAATAATGGAATTAGTATGGTTCACGACATTCTTACAAAATGCATCTTTTTTTGGATTTTTTGTTTGAAATCGTAAACCATCGAGAACAGGTCACGTGCTCCTCCATGGACCTTTTACTTTATGCTATCCAATATACCTGCTCGCTCAAGGCTCGCAGGTAATAATGTACTGAATAACAGTATAATTTGATGAGGGGAAAGAGGGTAAATTCCAAGATGGCGTCCCAGGTGGCCTTCATTTGATAACAATTCAATATGATGCCATTTGATGAGGGGGGGAAAGTGTAAAGTTCAAGATGGCGTCCTAGTGGGTCGCCATTTGATGATGGGTCACGGGTGAAATTCAAGATCGCATTCTAGGTGCCCGTCATGACTTTAAAGCCAAGGATAGACTTAACATGGTTTACGTTTTTCTTTTATTTCAGGGTTATATGTGGCACAGATGGTGATGGCCCTATGTCGGGAACAATCGCAGTTTCTGAAAATATTGATTAGTGCGTTATATGATACAGACAGTAAGTTTTAATGATATATGTATTTGTCAAACATATACAGGGTGTGTCTCTCTCAAGTAAAATGGTGTGTATTTTTAATAACCCAAACATCATTAATGGGCTAGTAAGTGAATCCATTTTTCCACTTGTTTTTATAATGAAGACGGTAAGTACGAGTACATATATACCATGTAGTTATAGTTTACAGTGCGTTTCTCGTACACCAATCATTTGTGCATATTGTGCTATCATTCTGAAGGGAATTGGCTGATTAATGTCGTAATTGAGAACTTTTGGAAAACAAGATATCTCACAGAGCTGGTGTGGTAGACTGTGGCGGCGGGTTGTCGGAGTAGAGTGTCGTAGTAGACTGACGACAGGTTGTCGGAGTAGAGTGTCGTAGTAGACTGTGGCGACAGGTTGTCGGAGTAGGGTGCCGTAGTAGACTGTGGCGACAGGTTGTTGGAGTAGGGTGTCGTAGTAGACTGTGGCGACAGGTTGTTGGAGTAGGGTGTCGTAGTAGACTGTGGCGACAGGTTGTTGGAGTAGGGTGTCGTAGTAGACTGTGGCGACAGGTTGTCGGAGTAGGGTGTCGTAGTAGACTGTGGCGACAGGTTGTCGGAATAGAGTGTCGTAGTAGACTGTGGCGACAGGTTGTCGGAGTAGGGTGTCGTAGTAGACTATGGCGACAGGTTGTCGGAGTAGAGTGTCGTAGTAGACTGTGGCGACAGGTTGTTGGAGTAGGGTGTCGTAGTAGACTGTGTCGACAGGTTGTCGGAGTAGGGTGTCGTAGTAGACTGTGGCAACAGGTTGTTGGAGTAGGGTGTCGTAGTAGACTGTGGCGACAGGTTGTCGGAGTAGGGTGTCGTAGTAGACTGTAGCGACAGGTTGTCGGAGTAGGATGTCGTAGTAGACTGTGGCGACAGGTTGTTGGAGTAGGGTGTCGTAGTAGACTGTGGCGACAGGTTGTTGGAGTAGGATGTCGTAGTAGACTGTGGCGACAGGTTGTTGGAGTAGGGTGTCGTAGTAGACTGTGGCGACAGGTTGTCGGAGTAGGGTGTCGTAGTAGACTGTGGCGACAGGTTGTTGGAGTAGGGTGTCGTAGTAGACTGTGGCGACAGGTTGTCGGAGTAGGGTGTCGTAGTAGACTGTGGCGACAGGTTGTCGGAGTAGAGTGTCGTAGTAGACTGTGGCGACAGGTTGTCGGAGTAGGGTGTCGGAGTAGACTGTGGCGACAGGTTGTTGGAGTAGGGTGTCGTAGTAGACTGTGGCGACAGGTTGTCGGAGTAGGGTGTCGTGTTTCTGTAACTGTTAAAAGTTTCTTTTACATGTTTGTCAATGGTACTTGTACGAGGGTCGATCCAGAATTAACAGGACTGTGTCGATTACTCGAAAACTATTTGTTACAAAGCATAAAACAGCTATAAATCATAATATGCAATGTCTGTTTGATATATTCTGAAAATTTCAAGTTCTTTGCTCAAATAACAATGACACTATACAATCATGTACTACATAAAACTAAACAGTAGGTGAACGCTGATCGGGGCAAGGTAGAATGACGTCGTGTGACGTCGTTTGCAAAATGTAAACAATTCACAATGCCCCGTCTTTAAAAGTATTTTTCGATGCCGAAATATTTCTTATACTGAGAAATCAGTTAGTAATGACAAAATAGACACGTCTTCAGACCAAATGTAAAGTTTTTCCGTCAATATCGTCCGTTTAGTTTAGCAATTCACACTTGTCAGGTCACAGGTTCCTCTGCTGTTAGACTCTTGTAGTTCCAGTGTCTATGAGCGACTCGGTCAACGGTGAATACAATGATATTTGGCATCATTCTGTAGCGCCTTAAATGTCTCAGCACTTTCTTTTAACCTCTTCATTGGACCAACATTCATGGCTGAGACAAAGTTGTCTCTGATGACGCTTGTCGATAAAGTGTATGCATTGTAGTTGGTAAGCCTCCTATTTGGTAACCAAAATTGATAATTTTGCGAGTTTGTTTTGAATCACTCGGAACCATGACTAATTGTGTTCTATCATTTGTTGTGTAATAATGCAGGCGCACATGTCGATACAATTCAGCATGCAAAATCACCACTGAACAAACATGCAAAGTCGTGCAAAAATCTAATGTCAAATATGTACAAAAATAGTTGCAATTTTACGTGATATGGAAATAAATACACCTGGCCCCGGTCATGCGTTAGTGGGTTGCTATAGTAACAAAACCAAAGTGCTTTTAAACGTCTAACAAAAATATACCTATACATACACATCAGAAACGTTGATGATGATCTGTGCAAAGATTCAGTCCAAACTTATGATGGCAAAAACTATAGCATCAGTCCGGTTAATTCCCCGTACTTATGTTTTCCCCCGTTTTTTGTGTGAGTTTTTTTGCATTTCGTGCACTGCTTATTCTGCTGTGTGCTACCTTGTACAGATTGTAAATAAGTAAATTATATAAGTGAGGCCAATCACATGTGGGACTCAGTGGTCGTATAAGCAGTCATCGCAGTCGAATTGTATGCATAGTTTTCATTTGTTCATTCCTCAATTCGTTAGTTTGTTTACCTTTTCATAACAAATATGAGAATAACGGAAACATAAAATGTTTGTTCCATTATTGAGTTCTACAGTTCAACATCTATTTATTTGCTTCTTGTTCAGTAAATTATCAGCGACATTTTTCATCAGTCATTGCCAAGTCTTGCGTAATTATATGTCATGTAACATGCTGTATGCATTTATAGTTGTGACGTATAGTATTTGTGACAACCAATTTAAATTTTCAAAGAAACTGGTGCTGCTTTCCAAGTCCGTTGAAAGCGCATCCATTTAAAGTTCAACTATGTATATTGATTTACATGTACAATTTGTACTCGTATATGGTACGATAATGCAATACTAGTACACGAATAATCGCCTTTCACAATCATGTATGTTTGTCGTGGTAGCACAATTTAAGGTGGAACCAGTGGATTAAAAACTGTCACAGTCTATATAAACATTTGGTATCATTGTAAAATTGAAGTTATTTCCAATTTAAAACTGAACGTTAATCTTCGGTTTTTTAGACAATGACGTTGCATTCGTTAGTATGCATCATGTACGTCCTTATGTCTAAATAACGGTTCAGTGCATTTTTATAAAATTTGGCTTTCGTATTCAAAATAGATTAATGTATCATGTGTTGGGTTGTTTTACTTATATTGTGGACAATTTAATGGCATCAGTGACATTACTTTTAGGGGTGGGCCGATGCATCGAAATATCGATGCATTGTGATCCCGAGTTTCCGATAGTATGGATCTATGGACTCAATAGTCATATATGAGGGTATATCCAAAAGTAAATATTATTACACCGGCCGTTCACATGACCCCCTGTATAAGATTGATGATGTAAGATTGTAATGATAGGTTCAATTGTATGCAGAAGTTCACTTATATTTAGTGTTGTTTTGTCTTTTTCAGAGGACGGGACAATAAGCTTCCATGAAAAACGGAGGTTCCAAAGTGTTGGCGAATGAGTCGTTTTGACTCACACAACTGAGAAAAATACAATATTTCGTACATTGAAGTTTGAATGACATATTTAGTTTCGTTAAAAATATAGATATTGGTGGACCGGATGAGAAGTTGGCGTGGTCGGTGCAGTACATTCCATGTTGGCCTACGATCGACATTCGAGTTTATATACATATGTACATGCGTTGTTGTTGTTTTAATAAAACCAGTGCATTTCAGCGATGAAATTATGAAGATTTTACGAGTTTCTATTTGTCAGACATGAGGAAGTACTAGTATAAGGGAGGTTACAACAAATGCAATTTCATTGATAATATGTAAGAGTTGCTTCCCATTGGACTGAGTGCGACTGTGTAGAGGGAAATAATAAGGAATTGTAAAATTACATAATTGTAATACTAGTTGTCCCCCGTACTACACTAACTGTCTTGGCATTGGAGGTATATTAACATCTTAGCACTTTTTAAGACCCACTGTCCAACAGTATTAAATTTTGTTATGTATACTACCCAAGCAGTGAAAACGTATTAATTTACCACCGGTGAAGAAACTGACTAAGTCAATAACAAGTCAGGGGACAGAGAATTTAAAGCACCCCCCCCCCCGTGTAATAATATGTCAGTTCAGACCAGGAGGGCTTTTTTAAGTCATTAGCAAGTGTCGTAGGGTAGAATTCTATTAGTAGGTAGCCTATGTAGTTTGTATAGTTTTAGATGTAAAAGTAACATTTAATGGGGGAAAATAACTGACACACTCGTAGTCCGGCCCGAAATCCCCGAAATTTGACCGAACCTTGCATTGGAGTATAAAGTTTTTTTCTTTGCTGATTTCGGTAGACAAGACCTTTCAAATGGAATTTCTGACGGGTGACATTGTGTCACCCTTGAGCATTTTGAGAAAATTGGGGTAAAAGTTCCAAAATATAAACGAAACTGCGAATTTTTGGAATCGTTGAACTACATTGTTATTTATAATAATATTTTATAATAAATCACATTTATATGTAGTTATTAAGTTGCAGTTGAAGACTGCAAAATTTTAGTGCCGTGCGTTTATGCCAAAGGAGTAATTTATGGGGTAAAACGTTAAAAAGCACATGGAAAAGTGCGAATTTTCGGAATCGGTGGACTGTAACGTCATTAGCAATTATATTTGGTAAATAATCGCTGTGATACTTTTATAGTGACTTGCGATGAAGATATTAAAAACCTTAAGCTAGGCTATCGTACAAAATGTGGTATTTTGGGGGTAAAACGTTAAAAAGTGCATTTAAAAAGGCGAATTTTCGGAATCGATGAAATTTAACGTCACTGGACATTATATTTTGTAAATAATCGCTGTGGTTATTTTAAAGTGTCTTGCCATTAAGATATCAAGCATCTTAAGCTAAGCTATGGTACAAAATGAGGTATTTCTGGCGTAAAACATTAAATAGTACATGTATGGAGGAAAACTGCATTTTTTAGAATAGGTAAACCAGGAACAATTTCATGTATCTTTTCTCTGTGATTAATCAATATGAATAGTGTTAATAACCTAACAGTTTTGATACCAAACGTCCTAAGTTTGGCTATTGTGCAAGTGTGATAATTTAGGGTAAACATTGTAACTTCAAAATATAAAGAAAAAGGGCAAATTTTTCGAGGTGGTAGACTACACAGTCTTTTATCGTTTTATTTCATCATAAATCCATGTACTTGTTAACATGTACAGTTTAAGATATCAAACCTATGTGCAATGTTATTGAGATAAATATGATATATTTGGATAAAATGTTTTAAAATATAAACGAAAAAAGTGATTTTTGGAATCCGTAGACTTTATTGCCCTTAGATATTTATATGATATGTATCCCGGGTAAAAGAAATGACTATTCTAGCTGTGTGTAAGTTACATCATAGAATAATACTAGCAACGCCCAACAGAACTAGTATGTGTTATCCCATATAAACTAGGAGATGATGCTCAGGCGCGTAGCTAGCCTATAATCATGTGGATTCACTATTGTGCTAGGGGGTCGGGGGCACCCCCACTCCCGGATTTTTTTAAAACAAGCGTGTTATCTGGTGCATAAGTAGCGTTCTCAATGTGCTTTATTGAGTTCTTAAGATCATTAATTTGAAGTAAACGATAGTGTGAAAATAGTACGGAATCCTGTTAGTGCCATTTTGAATATCGTGTATCGCCCTCCAAAATTGCGCGAGGCAAGAAACGAGACACGAGAATTAGACGCGATATTTAAAACGAGACACGAGAATTGCGCGAGGCCTGAAACGAGACACGAGAATTAAAAATTGAATTCTCGCGTTTTTAATATCGCCCTAGCCCCACAACTTTTACAAGTTAATATCTTATATCGTGTAATTCTCGCGTATCGTATCTTGCCTCGCAGTTGATTCTCGCGCCTCGTTTCAAATATTGCGTCTTAATCTCGTGTCTCGACTTCCAAGGGCGAGACACGATAGTTAAAACGAGACACGAGAATTCAACGCGAGGCTCGAGAATCCAACGCGAGACACGACAATGCTATCGTGCAACTAAGTCGATGTTTTGCTTCTGTGAAAGTTTATTCGGTGGTCTAGCACCCTGAACCATGAACCCAACAGCAACTATGCAAAATGACGATAAAGTAAAACCTCATGATGTTACATTAGGTGGAGGTGGAATTACCTTCTTGCTCTTCATACTAGTAGCACTTCAATGGAAGGTTATATATAAAGTGGTGTAGTGTGAAGTATGTCCACATAATGGTCCAGCATATAGATTATGCAGACGGTGTCGGTTCATCATTTTTCTTCAGCAACAGCGTAGTTTCCCATCTCTTCTTGAAACATTTTGCAGATTACCGATTTGCTGCACTGGGTTGAGTAAGTTTCTAATGTGTGCTTCTCTGTAGGCGTACACGTAATGATTCAAGTTACGGACTTTGCAGTGAACATTGCTTATGAAACTAGTTGTTTTATCCAAGCTTATACACGACGATGACAACCTGACAAATTACTGGCTCCATCATAGCACTGGGCACATGTCTTAGTAATAAACAACCCACCATTTAATGGCTCTCAATGAACTTAACAACCAAAGATTCCCTAGTTGTGGACTCAACTTGATTAAATCAAACGCAATCCTATACGCGATTGTACTGGGACGAGTTTGTTTACGTCAAAGACTAGTCTACTGCAACACATACAGTATGGTAGGTTGTTAGTGTCAGACACAGTATAGCTTATAAAAGTAACAAAAGTAACACAAACATTCTTGCGTAAATAACTGGCTCGAAATCTGATGATATCACAATGCGAATTCTAAAGAAATTTGGAATACAGACACCACAAAGAATGAAAGAGTTTAAAGTGAATTAAGTTCGAACTTTGCCTGAAAAAATTTTTTTGTCAGAATCATGTGGATTCAGCCGCGTACTCGCGTATAGGTAGCTACGCGCCTGAATGCTGTGCAAGACAAATACAGTAATGACTTCTCCATAGTGCTGAGTACCCCATGCAGTAATTAAATCAACAGCAGTGTCAGGCGCAGTAGTTGATATCCTATCCCGCTAGGAATGACAATACTTGTATACCAGGCAGTGTTTTGTCACCATCATAGAACCAGAATACCTGTTCACAGCTGTGCTAGGTATCATATATAGCATGGTATGGCTATTCTATGCAGTGTTTAATTTCATATAAAGTCTGGAATGACAGTTTGAGACATTACAAAACAAGGCGAACTGTGCCAGGTAGAGTCAGAACATCCTAACAGATCAAGGAATGGCTGTTCACAGCAGTACTAGGTTACTAATCCATACGATCATATTACTGACACTCGACCAGACAAACCAATCTATAAATGACCTTGGCCTATAATCTATGCGTTTCTGGTCAGTGGGTCATACATATCAATGACAGTCAGTGGTACCCTATGAAGTTAATCAAGTGTATGTTATATAATTAGTACCCCACTGAGCAACAAAGATCAGTTGCAAACTGTGTTAGGTACCAATTAAACCAGGAAATGAAGGTGTGAATTGAAATTCCTTCTTGTGATGATGTGCATGTCCGATATTTCTGGACGCCGTATCTCGATTTTGGCGGAGCACATACCAGATGAGAACTAGTCTCCACAGGGCGACTGGAACGCAGTTATCTTTAGGTAGCCGAATGAATGTCAAAGGGTGGCTAAACGGCTGAATTTCTGAAAGTGGCCCTCCAAAACTCGGTAATGTAAATGTCATATGTACTATTTGATACCATATAGATTTACAAATGGCTGCGTCAAGTAGTATTGTGTATCTAATGAAGTCAGGAATGACTCTGTCAGGCAATATTCAACCAGGTATGGCTTGACAGGTAATGTATAATCCTTATAAATTCAGGAATAAACAATACCATGCTTCCAACAGTATTAGGTAACCCTTTTAGGTAATAAATTGCTATGCTAACCTTTGGAGCTGGGAAAGGATGTGTTAATACCCCGTAGACCAATAAATGGCAGACCCAAGCAGTGGTGGGTATCATATAAAGCCATGAATGACTGTGTCTGATAGCATTTGGTATCTAATAGAGCAGTGCTAGGTACCACAGAAGGCATGTGCCTGTCAGGTGGCATGTGGACTCCAGGAGTTGACACTATATACAAATGTAGTTTATGTTAGGTAGATTGTGAAACAAGTTCTTTCAACTCATATTAATTAGTCACGCTTGGTGACTAATTCTTGATGTTATTCATCGCTATAGTAGTATGAGAGAGAAACCAGCGTCCCATTTATGCTAATATTCTATATATGCAAGGGATTTACTCCATGGTAGCATTTTATATCGTCTTTGGTATGACCAGGCCTGTTATTGAGCCTGGGACATCCCGCAATTGAAGCGAACGCTCTACCACTAGGCTATCGAGAAGTGGCTGTACACAGCAGTATATATCGATAGCGCTAGGGGTGACTGTCATGCAGGGTTACGTACGTATATGGCCAGAAATTGCTGAGCCAGGTACCACAAAGAGTAACGAATTGCGTGCTGTGCCAGGAAATTGAAGGTATCCAATACCATAAGCAGCAGTGGCATGTACCCAATTAGATGAGGAATGGCTGGTGGTGGCGAGTACTTTATATGGCTATGTATAGGTTTACATTTTTTCTGGCATGGATTTATTAAATGGTGGTCAGTGCTCAGTAGGTCTTAGATTTTTTGTACTTATAGCACATTGAATGGTGGACTCACTGTTGGTTTTAATACCCTACTTGGCCTAAGCAAGCTTGTACTCAGTGGTGGTGAGTACTCTATAGGGCATGACTTGTGATGCATGAATTCGGTTCTAATGGGTACCTCGTATATTCAATAATAGTGGACATAATAATAATAAGGCCGGAAATGGCTTTATGTAGTAAAATCAAAAATTTTCATATAATTTTAGTGATGTTTTACCACAATACATCGCATTTAGCTTAAAGCATTGCATTAGATGATAGATAACTTGAACTGCATGATGATATGTACCTCTCACCGTGATTTTCTATCAAGTTAAATTAATTATAACAGCGAAGTAAACATATTCCCAAAAATCATACTTTTCGTGACAATTGTGTATGTTCTATCCTAAAATTTATATTTTGTACCATACCATGACTTAAGATGATTGTTATCATTAATAACACATTACTATAGATCATATTATAGTAATTACAATTGTAATTACCAAACAAATGATACATGACATTACAGTCTATCAGTTCCGAAAATTCGCACTTTCCGTTATATTCTTTAGTGTTTACCCGCAAAATTCCACATTTTGTACAAAAGCCTAGCGTAAGGTGTTTAATATCGTCATCGCAAGTCACTATTAAACTATCTCGGCGATTATTTACCAAATATAATGGCTTATGACGTTATAGTCCATCGATTCCGAAAATTCGCACTTTTTCACGCACTTTTTAACGTTTTACCCCAAAAATACCTCCTTTTGCATAAATGCACGGCACTAAAATATTGCAGTCTTCAACTGCAACTTAATAACTACATATAAATGTGATTTATTATAAAATATGATTATAAATAACAATGTAGTTCACCGATTCCAAAAATTCGCAGTTTCGTTTATATTTTGGAACTTTTACCCTAATTTTCTCAAAATGCTCAAGGGTGACACAATGTCACCCGTCAGAAATTCCATTCGGAAGGTCTTGTCTACTGAAATCAGCAAAGAAAAAAACTTTATACTCCAATGCAAGGTATATTGGGTTTGGGGCCGGACTATCGTGAACAATTCCAGTTTGTTCTCCGGGAAAAAGTTTACTAGTCTATTATTTCACCAGGGGGAAATATATGTGGAAAACTGACTGCTACACCGGACAAACCAGTACTTTCCAGGGTAGTCTTACGTTCGAATTTAAATTCTTTATTCAGCTACTAATTATGGTAAAGAGTTGTTCAATATTGATAATTGCTCCGAGTCAAGGATCTCCTTCAAAGCATATCTGTCCCCAAAGTGCGCGTGTTTTAAAGAATAATTTAAATTTATTTTCGTAAGTACTTTGATAAAACAGTACCCATGATCGAACTACGTCAAGCAAGAGAGATATGTCAGTACCATTCTAACGACTTATATGTCGATGCACGAGTCCTTACGGACGGACGTTCTAATGTGACTATTCCATACGGAATGAAAAACTGATCCAAGGTAGGTATGTGACAAATTTAGTCAAATAAAACAAAAACTAGTCAAATAAACTAGAAATGTGTCTATGGGACACGGGTGCCCCCATTACAGCACATATCATTTCAAATGGGGAAGGAGAGGGGAATAATGGTTTGAGGTAACATTATTATTTAATTTAAAATTAAAAATATCAAAGGTCAATAATTCTGGTTTAAAAAGACACAGCGAAAATTCCATCCTTATGGTCATCTATACATTGAGGTTGGTAATCTGTGCAGGTGCAGGTTTGAAGAAATTCCACCCAAGTTCAACACACAAGATTTTTCATTATGGGGTATATAGTAAAAGTAACAAAGGGCCATAATTCTGGTAAAAATTGACGCAGCATAAATTCCATTCTTAACGGTCATCTATACATTGAGGTTGTTCATCAGTGATAGGTTAAAACATTACACTCAGCAGTAAGTGAGAAGTTCAACACACAAGCTTTTACATTATGGGGTATATAGTAAAAGTAACAAAGGGCAATAGTTCTAGTAAAAATTGCCGCAGCAAAAATTCCATCCTTTATGGTCATCTATACAGTGAGGTTGTTTACCAGTGAAAGTTTAAAGAAATTGCACTCAACAGTAAGTGAGGAGTTCAACACACAAGACCTTTCACTATGAGGGTATATATAAACAGAAATAAAGGGCAATAACTCTGGCAAACATTGACTCAGCAAACATTCCATCCTTAACAGTCATCTATATATTGCGGTTGTTGATCTGTGAAGTGAGGATTTCAATATACAAGATGTTTCAAATTCAAACTTATTGAATGTACTAAAGGCCTTCAGCCTATACACAAAGTATATATACGACATATCAACAAACATATCAACAAATAGCTGTTGTCTTTCATTATAGATAACTGTAAAGCACATGCACGTATTAGTATAGTATAGTTTCATTATGTGGTATATAGTAAAGTAACGAAGGGTCATAACATGGTAAGAATTGACGCATCAAAAATTCCATCCATTACGGTCAACTATATAGTACATTGAGGTTGTTGATTTGTGAAAGTTTGAAGAAATTCCGCCCAATAGTTTATGAGGAGCAACACACAAGAGTTGCGTTACCGACGGACGGACAGCACCAATGCTTTAAGCTCGCACTTATAAATTCAAATGTAAGTGCGGGGGCACAAACAAAACCAACCCTAACAGATCAGGTTGGCTCAAGTCTTTTAGCCACACACATTTAATGGATTTGTAAGTACGTTCTCCCTCAAGTAGACTGGTACCAGTCAACCCTCAAGTGGTATCGTGAGGGTTACTTTTGTGATTTCGGTCTTTTGTAACACACTACAAGCAACAAACTGCATCCAACAAGCAACATAATAAATGAAATGTAAAAGCAGTTTAATAATTGTTCCGCACCCAACAACATACTAACTGACTGACGGACAAGGGCAATCTTACGAACCACATATAGTGAGTACGCCACGTACAGTGTACTTCATGATCATCCGGACAAGCTTTCAAAGTGCGCCACAACTCAATATGACCTTTTCAGGGAACACCTTCAGTAACAGTTTAAAATGTGCTAATTCAAACATCTCATTCAGGATGGGTTCGTATACATTGTACATTGCATGGTACTATCTACCACGGTGGGAATTTAGACAAAATATTTGGCTCTAGGGTAGGGAATTATACATCCCGAAAATGAAAAAAAATGTCTAATTCCTCTGGGTCTGCCGCCGCTCATACCCCCCTGGGCAAAATATTGATATGAGCATTATGATAGTTCAGCGTAATGAGTGAAATTGATCAGACGACAATAGAAGGGAGAGAAGTGTAATCGTTTTATCCATTGTTGGAGGTGTTTCCCCTTAATCGAATCGAAACAGTTTCGATATAAATAATTATGATATTTCCGCATTAAATTACAAAAAAAGAAATCACACAAATAATCGTTTTTAAATCAGAAGATCAGATCTTAAACACATCAGTAATTATATGATCATTGATGCATGATAACGTATGATCAACACTATAATTATATGACGTCACAATGAATTCAACGTCACTGATTGATCAAGTCTCTAAACTTCAAATTAATCATCTAATATCCATAAAGACACGTATAACTCAAAATACAAGGCAACCCTTTTTGCATCATGCTATTAGAAAGACGGTCGCGAATTTCTCGTTAACTTCATTATTTATTCTGACTAACTTTATGATTCACATAATTAGAAAGATTTTATCTGCATTTTCAACACAATGAAACCTAAACAACAAGAACAGCAACAGTAGCTAATGCAATTTTAATTCGGTTGACATTATTTTCAATATTTTCGTCTTGTTTTCCCGTGATATTTATCCACCTTTGCATCCGGTCGACCCGTAATCAGGTACGGCAAGATTCTGATGACAGCGTTTTTAGACACTACTCGCTTCCCTATGCCTTTGTTGTTGGCAGATTACCGGCGGAGTTTTTATTTCAAATTAATTCGGATCAGGCTCGATTTAATGTCCGGGATTTATTGTTAAGGAAGGAATTGTGCAATTAAACACGATAACTGTACACAGGTTTACACGCGGCACATTTAATGAGATTAAATTCACTTCTGCTGATGAAAAATACGGACATTGAAACTGAGTTGCCATGACACCAAACTGGGCGATTTTTTTATTTTTACATTTTTATTTGACCAAATGTTTTGTAATTTTACGTGTTTGACTTGCTTCAGGCAGACGAGAGGTCCAAAGCGCGGGCAAAATATTTTGGAGTACTGACATCCGATCATGCATAGCGAGGCTCAGCAATTTATTCATTTATGGAAGTTCTAGTTGTGTATGGTACAGTTAACTCTGACACACGTCATTGTGTCCTATCATATATTCTTTTTTACTTTAATAAAGTTTGATGTTGAAACATAACGACGACATTGACAAATTGAGTTGGTAGCACAATTCCGCCCATGTGCACCGTTAGATTACAATGCAGTTTGTGTTAATTATTTCTTGGTTTGTCCATGTTTCATATTCCTGGAAACGCTATAAAATACATTAAGCCTCAAGTTTATTTCGGGTAATAGGGGTAATTGTACTGTAATCGAGTGGTTGTTATAAATGAATTATCTACTAGTATGTATATACATGTATTTGCTCGTCATAATATAATGAACGCCCATCGTGTACACCCAGCATTCATGTCCTGGAAATAGTTGCCAACCAGTACATACCTACTCCTTCACAAGCAAGTAACAAGTAACAACTTCTCAATGGTTTAGAGGACATGGTCTGTGGTTCATGCAAACATACATGTAGCTTACCCAAGCGGGGATCATACATTTACCCAAGCGGGGATCGAAATGAGATCATCCATTGGGATCAGAGTACTGTTCTGTTAGCCTGATGGTCTCGAAAGTAACGTGCTGCTTTTTCTTAATACCAAGTGTCAACAAGAATATATACAAGCCTTTTGTAAGTGCTCGGTCGTTTTGACGACAACTAGAATGAGTCCAATCAGGATACAGTTTATAATTACCGTTCCTGGTTCAACTTGGAACGACACAGAAGTCAATCACTGAATTATATATATATACAAGATGTTTCATAATATCTGACCCCATTACCACGGAATGCCATGAGAACATGCTTAATCACATCTGATGTTTTCAAACACTAATGAAAAGCTAACATTTGGAAGCTTTATTTAATATATAACATGACCATGTTACTATCGATGCAACAGAAATTTAGATTCTTGAAAACGTCATTTTTTCGATAAATGTCAAATTGACGTCCAAATTGAATTTGTTCCAGAGTTCAATTATTTAGGTTGTAAAGAATTGCACAATGTAACCAGTTCAATGGTGTTATTAAACAAAATATTATATTAAATCGAAAGTTTCATATCTATGCAACGATCTAAAATATTTTGAATGTTGCAGTTGCTTTGATTACCAGTTGCTAGGTAACACAAGAACCTAACACAAACATTACATTCTCGTTTATAGTCGCAAGTGAACAGGGGGACTGGTATTGATTATTTTTCTTTCTACAATATTAATTATTGTTTTAATTTCACCTTTTTGAAGTACATGTTCTACAATGAACAGCTATATGCAATAGATGAGTTTAAAACAATAATTTAGAAAGAATAATAATAACAGTCGCATGTTTACTTGGTTAGAAGCAAACCTACTTTTGTGATAGGTTCTTTCGTTGCCTAGCAACTGGTAACCAAAACAACTGTAATACTCATAAGTTTCAAGGTTATCACAAATGGATAAATATTTTGAAATCAATATATAATTGTGCGTATAAACACTTTAAAACTACATATATCATGCCATACTTTACAAGTTTCGGTTGTAATTGGGTCAGATATTATGAAACACCCTGTATTGTATTATATATTAACATTTTACGAATGCTCTATGTTCAAATAACATGTTTGATGTTGGTGGTTTTATTGAGTTTCAGTCATGCGTAGTGATACTTCAATCATCTTGATTACTGGTAGATGCAAACACCAATCTTAAAAATTCAGAATGGAGTCTCTGATACGCCTAGAAAGCTTCTTGACCGAGTAGAGAAAATTTGCTTAGTTACGGTAGAGATCCACAGGTACTGATAAAGAATACACAAACACATTTCTTTTATATAAAATTTACAATATCTTAGAAAGGTTCATAACAGGGGAAATTGACCACACAGTCACTGAGGTGCAGTTTATTTTTAATAAACGTTTCATTAATACTAACGTTATTTTAAATATATTTACATAATCAGAAACTAGAGAGCTTCGTCTTAAATTGATATGAATATTTTAAGTCTGTCCACAAATGAGAAAATAAACCCATAGGGCGTGAAATCACTTTCTTTTTTCTTCTTTAGAATAGCATTGTCGTTTCTATCGAATGTACCTCAGTGATTGACTGGACACCGTGGTATACATTTCATGGTATACCTTTTTAACTAGTTGATCAATTTCGATGTAATTTTGCATGGAGGTAGTTCTAACGGTGTTGTATATGAATGTAATTACTTTATGAAGATATCGAAAGCCAATTATTGTTTTGATACCATTTTTGATATCACTTTTGTACAGATGCACCTTTAGAAGATAACATAAGTTTATACATGTAAAAATATTTATTTTAGTCTTTATCAATGACACAGTTACTTGTGTAGGGATCAAGAAATATTTTATAGATCTTTAATAAACTATGGACAAAATTTTGTGACACTGATGTTTTGAGTCGTGTCTCTTATGGAAGTGTCGTCTAAATGTGACATTGTTGAGATAACTCTAGACAATCCGAGTTTGATACATTTTGTATGTACAATGCTGCAGGTTGGTTAGATGTTATTCTACAGAACTTAGAGATGTTTAATACACTCAAGCATTTTATTGGTTGTTTTTGGAGCTATGCTTTACAATGACCGATAGTAAGACCGAGAGCTGAGACTTTCTCCTAATCATAGCTTCTAATTCGTTGCTTCTAAGCTTAGTCTATTAACTGACCAATAGCAAGGCTTTGTGAGATTGGTGCTCAAACTCTCGTCTTGGATTGGTTGTTTATGTGCACAGTCTTAAAAGTGACCAATGACAAGACTGCATCATCAGACTTGTGCTTGAGCTCTCATCTTGGTGGGTTGTTTCTTAACCCATTCTTAAAACTGACCAATGACAAGACTGCATTGTGAGACTGGTCCTCAAGCTATAGTCTTTGGTGGGTTGTTTCTGAGCAGTCTTAAAACTGACCAATGACAAGACTGCATTGTGAGACTGGTCCTCAAGCTATCGTCTTTGGTGGGTTGTTTCTGAGCTGTCTTAAAACTGACCAATGACAAGACTTCATTGTGAGACTGGTCCTCAAGCTATCGTCTTTGGTGGGTGTTTCTGAGCAGCCTTAAAACTGACCAATGGCAAGACTGCATTGTGAGACTGGTCCTCAAGCTATAGTCTTTGGTGGGTTGTTTCTGAGCACAGTCTTAAAAATGCCAAATGACATGAAGGCTTTGCGAGACTGGTCCTCAAGCTCTAGTCTAATTGGTTTTTATTGAGTTATGACTTAAAACTAACCAATGGTAATACTGCAGTGGGACTGGTCTACGTACTCTAGTCTTTGATTGGTTGTTTATGAGTTCTAGTGACCTAGTTCTTGGCCCCATATGACCAAGTTTCATAAGTATTAGGCTAAACTTGTGACCTCTAGTGACTACACAAGGTTTTTCTATGATTTGACCTTGTGATCTAGTTTTTGACCCCGGATGACCCAATATCGAACTTGACCTAGATATTGTTGTGATGATCATTGTGACCAAGTTTCATAAAGATTAGGTCAAAATTGTGACCTCTAGTGACTACACAAGGTTTTTCTATTATTTGACCTTGTGACCAAGTTTTTGACCCCCGATGACCCACTATCGACCTTGACCTAGATTTTGTTGAGATGATCATTGTGACAAAGTTTCATAATGATTAGGCCAAAATTGTGACCTCTAGTGTCTACACAAGCAAATTGTTGACGGACGACTGACGGACGAAGAGTGATCACAAAAGCTCCCTCTGTCACTTGTGACAGGTGAGCTAAAAATGTAAGCTTTGTAAACAACCTACTCTGGTGCTGGGTTGGAGTCATAAGGTTGAACAAGTTTGCGAAGTACCAAAGCAATGTGTCAATGGTATTTGAAAATATTATAGGGTTGTACCTAAACTTTAACATGAATTTCTAAGTCGAAAAGGTCAGATAATTTTGACAAAATGCTTGATCCAGTTACCTACTGTAGGAATTGAGGTCATGATGGTGTACAAGTATGTGAAATATGAAACAATATCTCAATGGACTTAGATAGAGATTAACTTTAACATTAGGCAGACACCAACACTCGGGTGACTGCACTAGTTCCCCTTTGAATAGTGGAGCTAAAACTCTGTGAATGGGAATAAAATAACAAACACCAGAAAAACTGTTTTACATTTATTTGCGTATCTTATAATGTTCATTAAGAAACAAGGCAGTTACCATTATGTGTTGGAGAGTAACGTACACACATATTTTACCAATTCTGTTCTGTCATGCCAAATATAAGCAAGATTTGTCAATGCATGCTAAAATCATACAGATGCATGCACATACACTAAATACTTGCCAAGCAACTTCATGTGAGTCGACGCCAACACCAATGCAGAGAGTAGTACAACAGCTCAACTTATTTATCAAAGAGTCAAGCTAAAAATCAGTACTGGAGATCTCAGAAAACATGAACAGATAGGATTGTTATTATCATCCATAACCAGTATGAAGATAGCATACACAGTATCAATATACTGCAGGTACATACACTCAAGGACTTTAAAAACGCATCACCTGTTTCAATGCCCAATATCGCTTAGAGTACTTATGTTATTGCAACATAATTCTACATGTGTATTAATTGATATTTTCTACGTGTGAATCAGTCGAGTTTGTTACATAAAAGCTCCGCGAGTCGCACGTGTCGCCTGACGACATGCACATTTGTCATGGAAAACTATCCACTATTGGGCTACATATCGACTCACAAGAGTTCTCTAGTCATCTGAACTAAAAACGACAAAGTGATGCTCTGGACAAAATAAAAGCTCCGCGAGTCGCAAGTGTCGCCTGACGAAATGCAAATTTGTCATGGAAAACTATCCAGTATTGGGCTACATATCAGACTCACAAGAGCTCTCTAGTCATCTGAACTAAAAACGACAAAGCGATGCTCTGGACAAAAAAATGTCCTGATAAAATCAATCTGAAGGGAGTTATGATTCTTGCGCACTGCACTTCATGTCACAGCAAAGAAACATGCATTCCTATTTTTGAGTCATTAATAGTTATGGTGACAAAGTTATGCCACGGACAAGAAATGCTTATAAAATCAATCAAAGGGAAAAAATTGAAAAATGGCACAAGGTAGATTTACGGTTCTTGTGTACTGCACTTGGACTTTTGGTAAGAAACATGCATACCAAGTTTCAAGTCATTCAACCTCATAGTGACAAAGTTATCCTCCGGACAAGAAATGCTCAAATTAAATCAATCTAAGGGAAATAATTAAAAAACGATGCAAGGCACAGTTATGGTTCTTGCGCACTGCATTTCTGCTTATTGCAAGAAACATACATACAAAATCTTGAGTCATTTGAACTTAAGGTGACCAAGTTATGCTCCGGACAAGAAATGCTCTAATAAAATCAATCAAAGGGAAATAATTCAAAAACTATGACAGGTAGAGTTATGGTTCTTGCGCACTGCACTCCGGCTTATTGCAAGAAACATGCATACCAAATCTAGAGTCATTTGAACGTAAGGTGACAAAGTTATGCTCCGGACAAGAAATGCTGTAATAAAATCAATCAAAGGGAAATAATTCAAAAACTATGACAGGTAGAGTTATGGTTCTTGCGCACTGCACTCCGGCTTATTGCAAGAAACATGCATACCAAATCTAGAGTCATTTGAACGTAAGGTGACAAAGTTATGCTCCGGACAAGAAATGCTCTAATAAAATCAATCAAAGGGAAATAATTCAAAAACTATGACAGGTAGAGTTATGGTTCTTGCGCACTGCACTTCGGCTTATTGCAAGAAACATGCATACCAAATCTAGAGTCATTTGAACGTAAGGTGACAAAGTTATGCTCCGGACAAGAAATGCTCTAATTAAATCGATCAAAGGGAAATAATTCAAAAACTATGACAGGTAGAGTTATGGTTCTTGCGCACTGCACTCCGGCTTATTGCAAGAAACATGCATACCAATTCTTGACTCATTTGAACTTAAGGTGACAAAGTTATGCTCCGGACAAGCAATTTGTGACGCCGCCGCCGCCAAAGTAACACCTATATGTCGCCTTTTCAGGCGACACAAAAATGTCACAGCAAGAAACATGCATACCTATCTTGGAGTCATTAATACTTATGGTGACAAAGTTATGCCACGGACAAGAAATGCTAATAAAATCAATCAAAGGACAAAAATAAACAAGAGGGCCCAAAGGGCCCTAGGTCGCTCACCTGTCGAACTTGACCTAGATTTTGTAGAGATGATCATTGTGACCAAGTTTCATACAGATAAGGCCAATATTTTGACCTCTAGTGACTACACAAGGTTTTTATATGATTTGACTTAATGACCTAGTTTTTGACCCCAGATAAACCAATATCAAACTTGACCTAGATATTGTTAAGATGATCATTGTGACCAAGTTTCATACAGATTAGGCCAATATTGTGACCTCTAGTGACTACACAAAGTTTTTCTATTATTTGACATTGTGACCTAGTTTTTCACCCCAGATGACCCAATATCAAACTTGACCTAGATTTTGTTGAGATGACCATTGTGACCAAGTTTCATAAAGATTGAGTCAAAATTGTGACCTCTAGTGACTACACAAGGTTTTTCTATGATTTGACCTAGTGACCTAGTTTTTGACCCCAGATGACCCCATATCAAACTTGGCCTAGATTTTGTTGAGATGATTATTGTGACCAAGTTTCATAAAGATTAGACCAAAATTGTGACCTCTAGTGACTACACAAGGTTTTTCTATGATTTGACCTTGTTACCTAGTTTTTAACCCCTTATGACCCAATATCGAACTTGACCTAGATTTTGTCGAGATGATCATTGTGACAAAGTTTCATAAAGATTTAGTCAAAATTGTGACCTCTAGTGACTACACAAGGTTTTTCTATGATTTGACCTTGTGACCTAGTTTTTAACCCCTTATGACCCAATATCGAACTTGACCTAGATTTTGTCGAGATGATCATTGTGACAAAGTTTCATAAAGATTTAGTCAAAATTGTGACCTCTAGTGACTACACAAGGTTTTTCTATGATTTGACCTTGTGACCTAGTTTTTAACCCCGGATGACCCAATATCGAACTTGACCTAGATTTTGTCGAGATGATCATTGTGACCAAGTTTTATAAAGATTAAGTCAAAATTGTGACCTCTAGTGACTACACAAGGTTTTTCTATGATTTGACCTTGTGACCTAGTTTTTGACCCCGGATGACCCAATATCGAACTTGACCTAGATTTTGTCGAGATGATCATTGTGACCAAGTTTCATAAAGATTAAGTCAAAATTGTGACCTCTAGTGACTACACAAGGTTTTTCTATGATTTGACCTAGTGACCTAGTTTTTGACCCCGGATGACCCAATATCGAACTTGGCCTAGATTTTGTTGAGATGATCATTGTGACCAAGTTTCATAAAGATTAGGCTAAAATTGTGACCTCTAGTGTCTACACAAGCCAATTGTTGACGGACGGACGGACGACGGACGACGGACGAAGAGTGATCACAAAAGCTCACTCTGTCACTTTGTGACAGGTGAGCTAAAAATGGCACAAGGTAGAGTTACTATTCTAGAGTACTGCACTTGGACTTTTGGTAAGAAACATGCATACCAAATTTCAAGTCAATCAACCTCTTGGTGACAAAGTTATCCGCCGGACAAGAAATGCTCAAATTAAATCAATCAAAGGGAAATAATTCAAAAACTATGACAGGTAGAGTTATGGTTCTTGCGCACTGCACTTTGGCTTATTGCAAGAAACATGCATACCAAATCTTGAGTCATTTGAACTTAAGGTGACAAAGTTATGCTCCGGACAAGAAATGCTCTAATAAAATCAATCAAAGGGAAATAATTCAAAAACTATGACAGGTAGAGTTATGGTTCTTGCGCACTGCACTTCAGCTTATTGTAAGAAATATGCATATTAAATCTTGAGTCATTTGAACTTAAGGTGACAAAATTATGCTCCGGATAAGAAATGCTCTAATAAAATCAATCAAAGGGAAATAATTCAAAAACTATGACAGGTAGAGTTATGGTTCTTGCGCACTGCATTTTGGCTTATTGCAAGGAACATGCATATTAAATCTTGAGTCATTTGAACTTAAGGTGACAAAGTTATGCTCCGGACAAGAAATGCTCTAATAAAATCAATCAAAGGGAAATAATTCAAAAACTATGACAGGTAGAGTTATGGTTCTTGCGCACTGCACTTCGGCTTATTGTAAGAAACATGCATACCAAATCTTGAGTCATTTGAACATAAGGTCACAAAGTTATGCTCCGGACAAGCAATTTGTGCCGTTGCACCCGCAGCCGCTGCCACAGCCGCCAAAGTAACACCTATATGTCGCCTTTTCAGGCGACACAAAAATGTTGTCATGTCATTTCCTGGGAATCCCGCAAGCGACCTTGTTATTTACATTACATAAACCCATATTGAAGTTTAAGCAAAGTTTTGTCTATGATTTTACCTAGTGACCTAGTTTTGACCCTGGATGACCAAGTATCGCTCAAGACCTAGATTTTGTTGAGACTATCATTGTGACCGAGTTCCATAAAGATTAGGTCAACATTGTGACCTCTAGTGACTACACAAGGTTTTCTCTATGATTAGACCCTGTGACCTAGTTTTTGACCACAAATGACCCAATATGGAACTTGATCTAGATTTTGTTGAGATGATCATTGTGACCAAGTTTCATAAAATTTAGGTCACAAGTGTGACCTCTAGTGACTACACAAGGTTTTTCTATGATTTGACTTTGTAACTTACATTTTGTACCCGGATGACCCAATATCGAACTTGACCAAGATTTTGTGCAGATGATCATTGTGACTAAGTTTCAAAAAGATTAGGTCAAAATTGTGATCAACTGACTACACAAGGTTTTTCTATGATTTGACCTTGTGACCTAGTTTTTGACCTCAGATGACCCAATATCGAACTTAACCTTGATTTTGTTGAGATGATCATTGTCACGAAGTTTCATAATGATTAGGTTAAAACTGTGACCTCAAGTGCCTACACAAGCTAATTGTGGACGGACGACGGACGTAGAGTCAGCATAATCACAAAAGCTCTATTACTTTTTGACAGGTGAGCTAATAAAACAGGAAGGTCATTTGCCCTAACTTGACAGCAATTTTGACTTCTTTTATTGTGACCTAGTTATTTACTCTATGTGACGCAGAGTGGCGAACTATGCCTAAAATTTACAGAGAAAAACACTGTAACTTTGTTTCATAAAGATTATGTCAAAACTGTGACATTTGTAGTGTAAACAAGGTTTTTCTTAGACTTCTTGTTTCTTTAACACTGCCAGTTTATAGCAACAATACACATGAGACACAACTTGGTTACCATCTAGTTCATCTCTAGTTGGGTGGGAAACACGGAAAGGTGTTTTAGAAATGACCAAGTGCCCCGGCTGAGATTAAAACCAGGGACCCTTCTATCAAACGTCAAGAGCGTTATCCACATGCCTCCCATATGTGAGCTTTAAAATACAGCAATCATACAAAGAATACAAATATAAGAAAATATATGTCTTGGTGTTGTTATGATATACATTGTACTTATGATACTGAAACAGATCAGTAAGAGAGTGTGAAATGCAGTTTTTCATTGATCACAATATTGCTGGATCTACACTACATTCACTCCCTTCTTTACGAAACTAACTTTAAACTATTCATCAAACATTTGTCTGTCCGCATCATCAGCTGGCTGTACAACATTTTCAAACTCACGCAAGTTTATACTATATGTTCCCGACATCAACTTGTCTTTATCTTCTTTGTTGGAGGTTGATTATTTGAGGACTTATTTTTCTTTGCATTAATTCGTTCTTCTTTCTTTTCAAGGTAGCTTTGGACGTTTTTATAGTCTCGGATTTTCTGTAGACTGATAAACTGTTTCTGACTTTCCACGGAAGCTGTGAATTAGAAAATTGAAAACCGCATATCATTTTTAGCAAGTTTGAATTAGTTTGTCAAGGGTACCGCAAAACTCTGTAATAATTTTTTATTAAATGGGATATACGTCAATTTTTTAATAAAGGGATCGACTTTCCCTAATTTGGTCCCAAATTTTCTGATTTTTCAGTTTAAAGTTTTCGCCTAGGGGCAATTTAATAGCAGGTAGGTATATAGTAGTAGGAAGTGAAACAATCAATATTTCATATTAGGCTCGGGTTACAAACCGTGCTCTCACGCTTTAATGATACAACTCGATATCTGAACCTTTGTACATGTATGCATGAGACAATAGACATGTAACTGTAATTACAAGAAATCTAGGCTGTTCCAATTTTGCGATACTGTAAAGTTATAAATATTCAGGGTGGATTAATTTTCGTTGATTTTGCAGGTGAACTTGATCGCGAAATAAAAATGCCCTCGAATAATTGACCTCAAATATAGGTAACAATACATTTTTCATTCAATATTCAATTCCACGAATTTCAGAAACCACCTTATTACCATAATTCGCGAAATTTAATACATACGACAATTAATGATTGTATAACAAATAGAGTTGTTTATTTTAATATTTCATTTAGCATCAGACCTCCTGGAATAAGAGACTATTAATAAATATTACGTTGCTAAGCAATGAATACTCTGACAGTAATAATCTTTTATTTGTGGTTTTACAATTTACAATATAAAGTTGAAATAAATATACTGGTAGTCCTAGCTTTTCCTAGAAATACATGTACAAATACAATACAGCCTCTGTAGAGCAACATCCTTTGGGAGCTGCAAATATTGATTGCCGTTGAGGTTGTTGCTCTATAGAGGTTGTTGCTCTATAGAGGTTGTTGCTCTATAGAGGTTGTTGCTCTATAGAGGTTAAATGAATGGTAAACATCCACTTATTGCAATTTTGAAGGTGTTGTTTTAGAAAGGTTGTTCCTCTACAGAGGGCCACTCAGGTGAGGTTGTACTCAGGCCTAGACACTAACTATTTTGGCCACTGGTCCGACAGGGAAAAAGCGCCAAATTTGTAAATAGGACAGTTACTGGTCCTCCAGAATTTTCGCTGGTCCTTCTGGATTTTCACTGGTCTCGGACCAGCAGACCAGTGTTAGTGTCGAGCCCTGGTACTGTACACAAAAAGATAGTTTTCTTTCTAGAATTAATAGATGAGCCATAATTATAAGACCATCATTTGGTATGTCTAGAATTCAAAGTAAAACTACAGTAGCAAATTAAGATATACTATGCCAAATTTCAATCATTTTGTTACTTTAACAAAACAGAAAAATATCTTGCATATTGGCACAACATAGATAAATATGCATTTGCAAACAATAAAATAGTTCAGTTAACCTTGGTACACTTTGGTATCATATAACTTGTTTTATTTATTAAAGGTGTTGCCTCAAGTTTTTGTGTATGGAAAAAGAAATTGTAAAATGTTCCCGTTATTTTGGTACAGTTGCCTGTATATTACATAAACAACCACACTGACATTTAAAATAACTTGCTAAACATTGGCATTTTGTAGTCATTTAGTATTTTTACATTCAAAATTTCATAGGTGTTAGGACCCTATAGAATTAACACTACTATCACTTAAATTTCCTGAAATTTGTTCGCATTCGAAAAAGAATTGCACAACAAACCAAATACTTTACTGATGTTTACGCTGAAGTTTGTTGATGTTACAGTTCAATCACATGTGAATTACGTAATTCATAAAGCATGTTGGAAGGAAACTCTTTGCTAATTTTAAAAAGACAAGTACCGAGTGCACAATATCGAGGGTTGTTTTAATTGCTTATTTGCAACAAATCTTTCATAAAGCAACCATCAGTGGCTTTCAATTACATAAATACCTGGTTAGGTAGGAAAATTATGTAATACAAACATTTTAGTCCGATCTGTGAGGCAGCACCTTTAAATATCAAATTCAGGCACGAAATTGTGTGTGTTTGTTATTGATTACCAAGAGATTCCAACTTGATTTTATTTTCATATGGAGAGCACCTAGTCACATCGGGTCATCCAAACAATTACCTGAAACTACCATCATATGCTGAGTGTTAAACAAGGACCCTATACTAGTACCGCTTTCAATAACGTTGGCATGTCATGGTCAGGGATTGAACCTACAACCTTTATTTCTTGAGGCAAACACTCTAACCAACACTTAGCCACCAACGATGGTAGTTTCGATTTCAATCGAAACATAAACAATGAGTAAATAAAATGATGTATGCAAACCTTTAAAGAATGGCCACTTGTTGCATAATGTAAATTTCATCTCTTTCATACATTCTTCTGTAATTGTTTCACTCAACTGAAAAAGTTATATGTCTAATAAAAGCCACAGCTTGTCTCATCATGGTGAAAATTTGTGCCAAAACATCTGCCAACGTATGAGGAAATTAGTATGTTACAATCAAGACAAAATCAGATGGACTCACAAGATACATATGATCACCATTGTAGTGACCAACGTTTATAAAACTTTCACAAAATAGTTCAAATAAATATATAAGTCAGGTAAGCATTTAAAGTTAGCTCTTTTTTGACCCTACATGAACCAACTTCGAACTTGACCTTAGGGTCACCAAGATTAACATTTTGACCAAACTTCATGAAGATTGAAGCAAAAATATGGCCTCAAGAGTGTTAACAAGGTTTTCCTATTATTTGACCTATTGACCTAGTTTTTGACCCCACATGAACAAACTTCGAACTTGACCTTATGGTCATCAAGATAAACATTTTGACCAAACTTCATGAAGATTGAAGCAAAAATATGGCCTCTAGAGTGTTAACAAGGTTTTGCTATCATTGGACCTTTTGACCTAGTTTTTGACCCCACATGACTCAACTTCGAACTTGACCTTATGGTCATCAAGATAAACATTTTGACCAAACTTAATGGAGATTGAAGCAAAAATATTGCCTCTAGAGTGTTAACAAGGTTTTGCTATCATTTGACCTTTTGACCTAGTTTTTGACCCCACATGACCCAACTTCGAACTTGACCTTAAGGGCACCAAGATAAACATTTTGACCAAACTTCATGAAGAGAAAGTAACAATGTGGCCTCCAGAGCATTAACAAGGTTATCCTATTATGTGACCTTTTGACATAGTTTTGACCCCACATGACCCAACTTCAAACTTGACCTAGATTTCATTGAAGTACAACTACTGACCAAGTTTGATCAAGATCAAAGCAAAATTGAAAGGGCTAGAGTGTTAACGGTCAAAAGTCTAACGGACGGACGGACAGACGGACGACAGACAACGGACAAAAAACAATCACAAAAGCTCACATTGCCACTTTGTGGCAGGTGAGCTAAAAAGGCATACAACATTTCGTATTTATGTCAGTATTCATTATCATTTTACAGCGTTTGTCTCATTTCTTTTTGATCACCCCACGTATCTATAGCTTATACTGATTTATTTTAAGTAGGTTGTGAAACTATCTTTTCAAACTTCTATTCAGGACTCTCCACACCTCATTCCTGATGTTATCCATTGCCACCAGGGTATGAGAGGTACTTTAAGTGTTACTTACACATATGCTGCCACTGTCGTTCTTAGAACACTCGTAAACCACAACAGGTGCTTGTTGAGATGGCAACAATATCCACAGTCTATGTTTGTCATCGAAACATATATCCCAGGGTTCCTCACTTAGATTGTTAGTAGAACATGACAACAGCTGACATCCATTCTCTTGTTGGTCCAGTTGGTACAATGAAAGCTGAGGTGATCTGATAAAGACATTTAATGACTGTCAATATAATATTTAAAGCAGACTTGTCAAACAATTTTTAACTGATATTTAATGAATAAGGGAGACATTTAGGGCAATGATGGCAGGACATCGAAGGCAGGACATTGGAGGCAGGACATCGGAGGCAGGACAGCAAAGGCAGGACAGCGAAGGCAGGACATCGGAGGCAGGACATCGAAGGCAGGACAGCGAAGGCAGGACAGCGAAGGCAGGACATCTGAGGCAAGTGCTTTGATGACAAAGCATTGAAGGCAGGGCATTGAAGGCAAGGCAATGATCACAGGGCATTGAAGGCAATGCATTGAAGGCAGGGCAATGAAGGCAATGCATTGATGATAGGGCATTTAAGGCAGGGCATTGAAGGCAAGGCATTGAAGGCAGGACATTGAAGGCAAAGCATTGTAGGCAAGGACATTGAAGGCAGGGCATTGAAGGCAAGGCATTGAAGGCAAGGCATTGAAGACAGGACATTGAAGGCAATGCATTGAAGGCAAGGCTTTGCTGACAGAGCATTGAAGGCAGGGCATTGGAGGCAATGCATTGAAGGCCGGGCAATGAAGGCAGGGCATTAAAGGCAGGGCATTGAAGGCAGCGCTTTAAAGATAGGGTATTGAAGGCAGGGCATTGGAGCAATGCATTGAAGGCAGGGCAATGGAGGCAAGGCATTGAATGTAGGGAATTGAAGGCAGAGCATTGAAGGCTGCGCATTGAATATAGGGAATTGAAGGCTGCGCATTGAATATAGGGCATTGAAGGCAGGGCATTAAAGGCAAAGCATTGAAGGCAGGGCATTGATGACAGAGCATTGAAGGCAAGACATTGAATGCAAAGCATTGAAGGCAGGGCAATGAAGGCAAGGCATAGAATGTAGGGAATTGAAGGCAGGGCATTGAAGGCTGCGCATTGAATATAGGTTATTGGAGGCAGGGCATTGATGACAGAGCATTGAAGACAAGGCATTGAAGGCAGGGCAATGAAGGCAAGGTATTGAAGGCAATGCATTGAAGGCAAGACATTAAAGGCAGCACATTAATGACAGAGCATTGCAGGCAGGGCATTGATGACAGAGCATTGAAGGCAGGGCATTGGAGGCAGGGCATTGAAGGCAGATCATTGATGACAGAGCATTGAAGGCAGGGCATTAAAGGCAATGCATTGAAAGCAAGGCATTGGAGGCAGGGCATTGATGACAGACCATTAAAGGCAGGACATTAATGACAAACAATTGAAGGTAGTGCATTGAAGGCAAGGCATCGAAGGCAGGACATTGAAGGCAGGGCATTGGAGGCAAGGCATTGATAACAGACCATTGAAGGCAGGGCATTGAAGGTAAGGCATTTATAACAGACCATTGAAGGCAAGGCATTGAAGGCAAAGCAGCATGGCAGGACATTGAAGACAGGGCATTGAAGGCAAGGCATTGATAACAGACCATTGATGGC